>CM067844.1:601969810-603183944 GCA_034509565.1 Triticum monococcum
CTCTGTCCAGGAGTTGCAACTAATTTTTGGTGTTTGTAGGATATGTGTTGGCGGCCGTGCGTAGCGCTGACCCTAGGGGTGGGCTATGTTGCGGTAGATACACTGTGGCACGGTGTACCGGGCGCCCGTTTGGTGTCTCGGGAACCCTGCACACATCGTTTGGGGTTGTGAGCGAAACTCCGGCCGGATCTCCTCGCGGATGGAACCCGAATAGGCGATAAACCTGGACTAGAGACTTAAGTGTTTAGGTAGGCCGTGGCCGACACCCTCGCCCGGTTTCCGCTTGAAGGTTGCCGAGGTACATGACGTGTACAGGGCTATAAGTGGTGAGAGCGTGTGTGAAGAAGTACACCCCTGCAGGGTTATCATTATCTATTCGAATAGCCAAATTCCTCGGATATGGAAACTTGGACCCCTTGCATAGTTCATAGACAAGTGAAAGTGGATACCCTAAAACTCGCAAGATAAGCGTGAGTGCTATGGATGGCCTTTCTCGTAGGGAGACGGGAGCGGATCCATAGTGGTGTATTGAATGGTGAATTTGTGGACTCGTGTGCGCCACCTCAAAAGAGTTGCTTGCAATCGTAGTTCAGGTTAGCCACTGAGTCAAAGCTGGCTTGCTGCAGTTAAACTCCACCAACCCCCCTTGTTGATACCGATGCATATGTAGTTAGTTCTGATGTAAGTCTTGCTGAGTACCTTTGTACTCACGTTTGCTTAATTTAGGTTTTGCAGAGAGACTTCAGTCTCGCTAGTAGTTCCGCGTGGACTTCGACATTTAGCTTGATACCTCAGCTACGATCTTGTGCCCTCGACAGGATCTGGTAGATAGTCAGGCTTCTTAGCCTTTTTCATTTATAGATGTCTGTACTCAGACAGGTTAAGCTTCCGCATGTGTTTGATTTGTATGCTATGATTGTTGGGTCATGGGACCCATGCTTGTAATATCTCGCTCCTCGGAGCCTAATGAATTAATACTTGACTTGTAGAGTTATGTTGTGATGCCATGTTGTATTCACACATATCGAGCATATTGTGTGTATGATTGAAATGCTTGGTATGTGTGGGATCCGACTATCTAGTTGTTTATCCTTGGCAGCCTATCATATGGGGAAATGTAGTCTAGTGCTTCTGAGCGATAGTAGTCCGCTACAGCCCGGATCACCGGAGTCCTGCTAGCCCAGCACTACTGTTCAGGACACTTGACTGGCCGGCATGTGATTCACCTCGTTCCTATGTCTGTCCCTTCGGGGAAATGTCACGCGGTGACATCCGGAGTCCTGCCTAGCCTGCTACAGCCCGGGTTACCGGAGTCCTGTTAGCCCAGTGCTACAGCCCGGATTCACACGCTGTTGACCGACATGCTCGAGGTTGATTCATGTATGCCTGTCCCCATGGGTTAGTGCCGCTTTGGGTTCACGACTAGCCATGTCGGCCCGGGTTCTTTGTCATATGGATGCTAGCGACACTATCATATACGTGAGCCAAAAGGCGCAAATGGTCCCGGGCCAGGTAAGGTGGCACCCGTGGAAATACCGTGCGTGAGGCCACAAAGTGATATGATGTGTTACCGGCTAGATCGATGTGACCTAGGATCGGGGTCCCGACATCGTTGGTATCAGAGCCTGACTACCTGTAGGTTTACCAAGCCAAACTGGTCGAAGTTGAGTCTAGAAATGCTTTAGTTATGTAAGGGAATTGATTGTGGAAGGGAACGTAAGGCTCTTTCTACTCCTTTACCCTATGCCCTTCTGATCTGAGTCAACCTCTTCTTTCTACGGGGATTAAGAATTAGGCCTTCTCATCTATCTATCAGGATGACGTGTTACTAAACCGTAGTTGCCTAAGATTGTTGGATTTAAGCCCAGTTCAGTTTCTACTACTTCTGTGTGTTCATAGTTGGTCTCGAACCTTGATTTTGTGCTTCTGAGTGGTTATGCCACCATTTTGCAGGATGTCTCAAATCATTTTGAGCATTTATAGCCGTTATGCTGTCCGAGTCATCCCAGGTTTCTAAATAGTCTGACGCATTTGCAAATCCTTTCCCCTGTTCCTGATGTCCATTTGGGCCAGATTAATCACACTAATCGGTGAGTTGAGGTACTCTGTTGCCTCGGCATTTATGTTGGAACTATTATTATGACCCTAGGTGTCTTAGAGGATCACCTAGTAATCGAACCATGTTTTGTGTTCCCAGTATGATGATTCTGGCCATTATTCTCAAAAGCATCCCGTGATGCCATTTAGTTAGTAGGCATTCTATTCCTGGGTTTTGAACCCGAGATTCACCCTACCTACTTCATGTTGATAGTGTTTGCTCGTTCCTTTAGGATATTAGTAACCTTTGCGATAGTCCTCGAGGTTCGTGGTACATCCTTCTTCCAATTATCATGAACCATTCTTGGCAGGAGTTCTTTTGAACCAAAAGGTCACGACAGAGTGCTCTTGATGAGTTCTCCATTCTATATTGTGGCTCTGCCAGTTCTACCTTTCTGCGTGGGTTATCTGGAAGAAATATGTTGAGCTTTGCTCGACATACTAATCTATGCCTCCACAGCTCAGAAAGTTATATGTTCCTTGAGTTGTTCCCCCCCTTCAGGTATATTCCGACCTTCGTCTATCACTTGATAGTCAGAAGTAGTCGTGCATTCATGTTCATCCGTGCCTTTTACCTCTGTGGTCCGTCGAGCCGTTCTATTTTAGAATGACTAGGAGAAACAAACTCCAGTACCTCATCCATTTCTGGGATCGGGTCAAAGTGGTTGTTTTCCGCAGATCAAAATGCCAATCCAGCTTTTGTTCTGTTCTACCTCGGAGTATTACCCACTTTATGTCAAGAGCGTCGTGAGAATTGCACCTTCTCCTATGAATTCTTGACGCAGTGATACTCTCTCCATCATTGTTCATTTCTCGGTTTCAGTGTTGTTGCAACCGGAATGATGACAAGTGAATCGTGGTGTGTGAAATCAATACTCCTAGCAACCCCGTTGCTTGGTAGTTAATGGACAATATTCTCATTCTTAGTGTGTTGGTTATTGAATTATCATTCTAAGACTGATCGTGCTACCTAGTCCATATTTCTGGTGCACACTTCGATCAATGGATTAGGATTGTGCCAATCCCTTACTCTTTGATCATATCATCTTGCCCTGAAAAGCAAGGTTGTTCTCGAGCTTAGTAACATACCGGTGGTTCGTGATTTTCCGAATATCTTCTCGGAAGTGTTACCAGGTTGTCACCTGACCGTTATGTTGAGTTCGTGATCAAGTTGGTTTTTCAATAAACCATTTTTCTCCAAGAATCTGTGTTGGATACCCCTGAGCTAGTTGGTTAAGCTTAACAACAACTTGGAGAGTTGGAAGATGAAAACTTGTCCGACTTAGCTCATCTCTAAGGGATATCCTTGTGTGTGTGTGTGTGTGCTGAAGAAAGATGATATCTTCATCGACTGATCCCCGTGATCGGTTGTTGGATCTATTATCTTGCCCAAACCTTGATTTGAGTGTGGGCTATCGTCAAATCAAATCAGAACCAACGATGTTCGTAATGTTGTCTTACTTGCGGTTGTCCCTCGAGCATGCACCATTATATCTTTGGTCTGACCAATACTATCACATTGTTCACATAGTGGTGGAAGTCCAGTGATATGGAAATTCCGATGAGTTGCTGTCGAGCCCATCAGCGGCATTTTGTCGCCTCCATGATTGTGTTGAACATCCAGCTAGTGTTGGAAACTTTATAAGCATTGCCCTCATGTCCCGATCATGAAGCATATGTCCGGTTGAAAGATGTGACTTCCTCTAATTCATGTGCATCTGATGTAAGTTGCCGCCGTGAATTCGAGAAAGTTTGTTTTTGCTTCCTCTGGAATCATCCCAAGTCAGTCATGCATGTGCGAAGTATTCTATGGTCTGATAGACTGATCATCTACATTCTATACGTATCCCTAGCACACCAAGCCACTGATTGATTTGTTCAAGGAGAAGAAGTTTCTTCTTAAGGGTTAGACCTACGCAAGGACTTCGATATCCTCGTTGATGGTTCCCCCTGAACTCGGTAGTGTTTCATTTTAAGACTACCAGGTGACCATGCTTGTCTAGGACAACGTGTTCACATGCTTGTAGCAGAACCGACTCATGTTTTGGAGCTTACCACCGTAGTTCATTCCCCTGAGAATCTCGCAATGTCATCTTGTCGATTTGTGTTGCAAACCTTCATTTTCCTTTCTAGACTCGATGAGTCTGGAATATCCTGACACCAACCAGATCTGAATCTCAGGCAGATATGATGGTTGGAGCACTTTCCAAGAACCATAATATGGGTCTCTCGATAAACGGTAAAGTGGATGTCGTGGCCAACACATCCAGCCGAAAGACCTATTATTGTAGTATCTCGATTGAAGAAAGTTGGCCACCTTCCCATGAGGATTTCGTAGGATTTACTCCAGAAGTTGTTACTTATGGATCCATTGTATTCCGAAGTCCGACCACTACTTGGTGGCTATGCCGATGCTTAAAGCATGGCCGTGGTAACCAGTACATCAAGGAGAACATTAGAAGCGGAGTGCTAAATGTCTCTCGGTCGATCATCCAGATTTTGTTTCCTTGGCTTTGCTAAGGTGAAATCTGAGACAGTGTTATCTTCCTTTGCATCTGCATCTTCCACCATTATTCATCATGGTAGCATGTTGTGTTGCCAGGATCCTTGACATGGATGTTGGTAAGACCTTGATGAGTATGGAAATGCTCAAGTTCTTGAGAGCACGCTCAGGCACTAGGTTCTGACGTTGTCATTAACTGGAATGTGCCTCCGTCCTCTCAGTTGTTCGATAGCCATCCGATTGGTGGAATCACCTTTGCCGGTGAACCTTCTCCCCAGTTACTAGAATCATTCCCAACATTTGCATTTTGTTCCCAGCTCGCACCTCGGTAGCTGTTGTTCAGGATCATCTTCAAAAGTGGACTTACCATGGGTCCCATCCATTTCCGAAGATAAGCAAAAATCATCCATTGCATTGTCTTCAACAAGGTAGTCCACATCATCCATTCTAGTATGAGTATACCATTTCTTCAAGCTCCTTCACGCGATCGTTTGTGATTGCCTTAGGCTGGTATAAAGAGTTTCAATGATTTATGGATCAAAAGTAATTCTTTTTGCCACTTAAGGGAATATTTCTGCGAGTCACCTGCCTTAAGATGTCTCATTATGGTATCATGGCAACTATTTCCTCGCCACCTTGACACCATCCACCATCTTTCTAAGCGTGGAATTGCTGCCCACAAATTAAACCCCGTCGTTGTTCTTCCATCCCTCTCGATGTGTTCTGTGTCTCAACTTAAGATGTTTCAACATCTCATTCCGCGAGTTGATATTGTTTAGCTCGATCTTCGAGAAGCTCAATCCTAGTTGAGTTTCTTTCCGTCGTCATCGCGTGGATGAAGATCTCAAAAGCGAGGATGTCAAGATCGACATGATGCAATGAATCAACATCTTCGAGAAGGGCAATCGGATCGTGAAGATTCTTTATTGGCGTTCCCTCTGTCTTCTTACCTCATGTCTTGAATCTCGGGCCGAGATTCTTGTTTAGTGGGGGTGAGCTGTCACATCCCTAGCCCTACTTTGGCCTTGGACTAGCTTGGTGGTTGCATCATGTTTAAATTCAAATGAAATTTGAATTGAGGAATTTTCAAGCCTCAGAATCCCTTTAAAAATGATCAAGATAAAATTTCTTCAAATAAGTCCAAGAAAATGTTCCTGTTTTCTCTAAAAATATCGGCAAGAGGTAAAAATTCAAACCAATATTTTAGGGTTCACAGAAATAATTATTTGGGCCTTTGAATTAAGTCAATACTTATTTAAATTGGAGCTACTAATTCCTATAAATATTTGGTAGCTCCAAATATTCTGAAACTTGGTGAGGGCCTCTGGTTTAAATCAGATAGTGCCCATAAAAGTTTGCAGAATTTTATAAAGTGTTTTAGTATTTAAAATAAGTCAAAACATACTGCAAAATAAATAGAAAACAGAATAAATTAGAAAAAAACATAAGAGAGAGAGAGAGTAGGCCACTGGGCCACCTACCTAACCCACTTGGCGGCCCACTTACCAGGCCCAGCCCACCAGAGCCGCCACCGTCTCCCACCTCGCGCCAGAAGGACGCGAGGCGTGTGGCCACCGCGCACCGGCACGCGCCCAGCCACCTCCTCCCTCCCTGCCTGGCTGGCTCCTCCTCGACGCGTCCGGACGATGCCACGCAGCCCTCTCGACCCCCTGCACTCCTCTCCTCTCTCCCGTGGCGATTTCCCCCTCCTCTGCTCTCTCTCTTTCACAATCGACCACGAGCCTGAGAACGCCGACGAGCTCCACCGTGGCCATTGTGCACCCCTTGCCTCGCTAACGCTTCCAGAAGAACGACCGCGACTTCCTCTTCCTCCTCGACGATTCTCCCGGCCTCGGACGCGCTGCTTCATCGTCACCATCGCCGTTTCTGCCGCCGGCCACCGAAGCTCATCGCCGTCGATTCGGGAGCTACCGGACGTCCCCGACCTCGCCCTCGCGCTCGTTGGACTCGCGGTGAGCTCCTCTACCGACCCCCCCTACTCCCATGCCCACTAGCTCATCGTAGCACCCGTTTCCGTCGAGCCCGAGAGCTTGGCTCCGCCGGCCATGCCGCCACCGTGACCACAGCCGTGCAAGCTCGCAACCGAGCGCGCCATCGTGCTCAGCACGTTCCCAGGAGTCGACCGCGACCACCCGCGACTCCTGCCGTTCCCTACAACGCCGATCCGCTCAACTCCCGAACTCCGGCCGCCGCGCAAGTTGCCGCCGCCGTCGTTTTAGGCCACTAGGGCTGCTGCCGTGAGCACCACTGGACGCGGACGAGTCCCCTCGTCACGTAGAGCCTCTCCGCTGTGCAAATGGTCGCCTGTGGGTGATTCCCGAGCCGCCCCGCCGTTTCTGTCGTCGCCGGTGACAAGCCACCGGCGAGTTTGACCTGGCTGACCAGGGGGTTGACCACCCCTGAGTCACTGACATGTGGGCCCCAGGCCACTAACTAAAATAGGATTAGTATTAGTTTACCACTAACTAAATCTAGTTAGTTAACTAACCACTGACCAGTGGTTAGTTAGTGGCGAGTTTGACCTGGCTGACCAGGGGGTTGACCACCCCTGAGTCACTGACATGTGGGCCCCAGGCCACTAACTAAAATAGGATTAGTATTAGTTTACCACTAACTAAATCTAGTTAGTTAACTAACCACTGACCAGTGGGTCCCACTGGTCAGGGTTGACCTGGACCGCGCCCATTGACCGCTGACGTCATAGTGACGTAGTGCTGATGCAATAAACTATTTTCTGGGTTTAATTTAAATCAGGAAATTCCAGAAAATACCCAAAACTTCTAAAAATCATAGAAATTCAACCGTAACTCCAAATAAGATAAATTATATATGTAAAATTATCAGAAAAATTCAAGGAATCCATCTGTACCATTTTCATGCATGTTTGAACAATGTTTGTCCTCTGTTTTGGACAAAACAAATAAAGGGCATTTAAATAATCATATATGGGGTTGGAATTTGAATCTTGCACTCAAACCAACTTCATTTAAATCATAGCTAGTTGCATTAGCTCAAACCACAGCATATTGACATGTCATGATCATGCATCATATTGTGCATTGCATTGATTGTGTTTCTTTCTCCTGTTGCCGGTATTTGTCCCCTCTCGATAGACGTTGTACCGACGATGTGATCGTTGACACTGATGAAGACCCAATGATATCTTCAGAAGTGCCAGGCAAGCAAAACCCCCTTGTTCATTCCGATACAAGCCCACTCTCTCGCTCCTGCTCTCTTTTACTGCATTAGGACAACAACGATTTATCTATTACTCGTTGCGGTAGTTGAACCCCTTATCCTCTGCATGACCTGTCATTGCCACAGTAAATAGATGAAACCCACTAGCATGAGTAGGAGTTGTTTGAGCCCTGATGTGCCTACTCATTCATGCTTGTTTGTCATGCCTGCTACTGCTTAGAGTTGAGTTAGGTCCGATTCATCGGGGATGGATCGGAGGTGTGTAAACATGTCCTACTGTTGAGAGCTAAGTGTGTGAACACGATTTGGTAAAGGTAGCGGTGAGAGGCCATGTAGGAGTACATGGTGGGTTGTCTCATTGCAGCCGTCCTCAGGAACTGAGTTCTGTGTCTGTGATCCATGAACAGTTACTACCGCGCATTGGGCCCGAAACCAATGGACCCTCTCGGCTTCTTAATCACCCTAGTACTCTGTCCAGGAGTTGCAACTAATTTCTGGTGTTTGTAGGATATGTGTTGGCGGCCGTGCATAGCGCTGACCCTAGGGGTGGGCTATGTTGCGGTAGATACACTATGGCACGGTGTACCGGGCGCCCGTTTGGTGTCTCGGGAACCCTGCACACATCGTTTGGGGCTGTGAGCGAAACTCCGGCCGGATCTCCTCGCGGATGGAACCCGAATAGGCGATAAACCTGGACTAGAGACTTAAGTGTTTAGGTAGGCCGTGGCCGACACCCTCGCCCGGTTTCCGCTTGAAGGTTGCCGAGGTACATGACGTGTACAGGGCTATAAGTGGTGAGAGCGTGTGTGAAGAAGTACACCCCTGCAGGGTTATCATTATCTATTCGAATAGCCGAATTCCTCGGATATGGAAACTTGGACCCCTTGCATAGTTCATAGACAAGTGAAAGTGGATACCCTAAAACTCGCAAGATAAGCGTGAGTGCTATGGATGGCCTTTCTCGTAGGGAGACGGGAGCGGATCCATAGTGGTGTATTGAATGGTGAATTTGTGGACTCGTGTGCGCCACCTCAAAAGAGTTGCTTGCAATCGTAGTTCAGGTTAGCCACTGAGTCAAAGCTGGCTTGCTGCAGTTAAACTCCACCAACCCCCCTTGTTGATACCGATGCATATGTAGTTAGTTCTGATGTAAGTCTTGCTGAGTACCTTTGTACTCACGTTTGCTTAATTTATGTTTTGCAGAGAGACTTCAGTCTCGCTAGTAGTTCCGCGTGGACTTTGATGTTTAGCTTGATACCTCAGCTACGATCTTGTGCCCTCGACAGGATCTGGTAGATAGTCAGGCTTCTTAGCCTTTTTCATTTATAGATGTCTGTACTCAGACAGGTTAAGCTTCCGCATGTGTTTGATTTGTATGCTATGATTGTTGGGTCATGGGACCCATGCTTGTAATATCTCGCTCCTCGGAGCCTAATGAATTAATACTTGACTTGTAGAGTTATGTTGTGATGCCATGTTGTATTCACACATATCGAGCATATTGTGTGTATGATTGAAATGCTTGGTATGTGTGGGATCCGACTATCTAGTTGTTTATCCTTGGCAGCCTATCATATGGGGAAATGTAGTCTAGTGCTTCTGAGCGATAGTAGTCCGCTACAGCCCGGATCACCGGAGTCCTGCTAGCCCAGCACTACTGTTCAGGACACTTGACTGGCCGGCATGTGATTCACCTCGTTCCTATGTCTGTCCCTTCGGGGAAATGTCACGCGGTGACATCCGGAGTCCTGCCTAGCCTGCTACAGCCCGGGTTACCGGAGTCCTGTTAGCCCAGTGCTACAGCCCGGGTTACCGGAGTCCTGTTAGCCCAGTGCTACAGCCCGGATTCACACGCTGTTGACCGACATGCTCGAGGTTGATTCATGTATGCCTGTCCCCATGGGTTAGTGCCGCTTTGGGTTCACGACTAGCCATGTCGGCCCGGGTTCTTTGTCACATGGATGCTAGCGACACTATCATATACGTGAGCCAAAAGGCGCAAACGGTCCCGGGCCAGGTAAGGTGGCACCCGTGGAAATACCGTGCGTGAGGCCACAAAGTGATATGATGTGTTACCGGCTAGATCGATGTGACCTAGGATCGGGGTCCCGACAGTCCATTTTTTGCATGTACATTATCTGTGTTGTTTTCCTTTCTTCCTTTCTGTTATTATTTCTCTAAGCCTTTAAGGGCCAACTTGTGCCTCGCTTGCACATTACAGATGCGCTAGCCGCACTCATCATACATGGGGGCTTCTTTCACAGAAGCTTGACTATTTATTTGGGCCTCGTGCCCCGCACATGTGTTATGCTTCCCCATGTACCTTTTTTCGCCATTATATGCATCGATATGACTTAAGTTTTGGCCAAGCTGGGTTGCCTGGCTCTTGTATTTATGCCCTATGTTCCCGTTAATTCGGCTAGGGCATAAGGGGAGCACCTTTGCGTTTGCTACTGCCGGGTCAGCCGGATGTGTACCTCAGACTGGGTGAAGCCAAAAGCTAGCGTTCTTAAGGGAATATTTGGTCAGTGAACAAAAGATGATTTTTATTTATTTTCCATATTTGCCCCCAGATGTTTTTTCCTGCGTTTCCTATCGCAGTCCGGACATGCACTTGAGGGCATGCTTACCCAGGGAAAGGAACCCTTAACGGAACTATTCTCCCTGGAAGATGTTTTTTACTACCCATGTAATATAACATAACTAGTTGGGCACTTATCTGTTCAAGCACCAATGACACCTACGCCTAGTCTCCACGCATACCCCGGTTCTTATATAACTGATCGGGTATTCAGATACACTCCGGACTATCGGGTCCCGAGGTTGAAGCGAAAAGGTCCGCCATGACAAATGATCTATAATCCGGCTAGAAGGCATTATACATGTCACTTTAATTACATAGTCATGCAGACTGACTAAATTCCTCCTCTATACCATCCAACAGGCGGTCTAGCCTACAATCCTGTTGGAAATACTTTGCGGCTAATTCTACCTGCCCATAAACTAAGCTAACGGGGATATCTTTTCCGTCAGACCCCACAGGTCCGACCTCGGCCATGTGATTTGGGTCTGCCTTGGTATACCGTGTCTTCACCATGGCCCAGGCTTCTCTGGCACCCTGTCGGCAGGCTGATATCTTCCATAATCGGAAGCGCCGTCGTGCTCCCTTGAGCTTCTCCGCAAGCTCTGCAACGCCCTCTGGCAGGGAGACGGACGGCCATAAGGCCTGGGAAACACCCTGCATCACCTGTCGAACTTGTTCGTACAGATATGATAGCTCGGATAGAAGATCACCCGCAGACTCGAGCATTTCCTCCGCGGGACGACCCGTCAGCATACCTATAGACATAACGCTGTTAGTCGGCTTCTTCGCCGAACCCCTTTAAAAGGATTCGTTCAAGCACTTACTGAAAATGCCGCGCCGAAGCCGCTTATTCTCCTTCTCGGAGTCTGCAAACTGGCCCCGAACGTCTTTTAGTTCCACGCTCAGCTTAATATTGGCGTCTTGGAAATTGTTTTTCTCCCGCCTAACCTTAGTCAGCACGTGTTTGCCAGCCTCTAGCTGTCGCATAACATGCTGGTCCTCCGGATTTTCTCCGGATTCATCTGCAACATCTGTTGTTAGATCTGCAGCCATGCTGCACATTATATGGTAACCATCATTCTTTAAAGTAAATGTTACCAGCAGGTGACTTTTTCGGTTCCTGCAATGTGGCCACAGCAGGCCGCAGTTGGGTCTTGCATTCCTCTAGCTCCTGTGACAGCCTAGTATTCTTCTCTGTAAGAACCTGGACAATAAAGATGATCCTTAAGTTAGTTCTACTAACTGTTTCAAGTCTCAGGGGCTACTGATACGTATAAATCGTCAGATTTACTTACCCGTACATCCTTTACATACTAATCCGTGGCTCTGGCTAGACCATCTTGAGCATCTCGGAGGTACGCCTCTCAAGAATTGAAGGCAATAAATGCCTCTGGTGAGAAACAAGCGTCACGGAGTACGGCCCGGCGGCGCCTATGATTCATGGCGCTTTCCACCTCTGAGTTTGTAGAGGATAATCTATCTGCATCCTCTGTAGGGGGATTATCCGGCGCCCGCCCCATATCGGCTTCCGCCTCTATGTCCGGTCCTGGCACCCGGCTGGTGGAAGCGTGATTAGTAACATCGCCAGACATATTCCGGCGAGCGTTTTTTTCTGTTAAAGAAACATGGGCGTCATTATATTTCGAGAAAGACGACAACCACAGAGCGAGGTTTGTTATACCTTTGCGCCGGCGTCTCCGTCCTGACCGCCTTCCTTTTTGGCCTACCCGGCCTTGGTGCCTCCTGTTGGCGCGTTGCTATGGGTTCGGTAGGGCGTCCCGAATTCCTTCCCTGTAAAAATGCCATGTGTATATGGTGGGTGAAGTGTCTAAAAGGGGATCCTAGTCTTGGAGTTGGGATTTTTGGTTTTTCTTACGTGCGATGCAGGGAGCAGTCTGGGATAGTCGGCCGTAATGGCCACCATGGCATCGTCGCAGGTTAACTAATAGAACTACGGGTCTATCAGCTCCACGAATATAACCGAATCTTCTTCAAGTCCGGAGTCGAGGGCCCGGTCAGGGTCCTCTGGTTGTGGAGAAGGGCTACTGACCTCCTTTATGGCTTTTCGCAGTTCCTGCCGCAAAGTGGCAAGGTGAATACTTACGACAAAGAATGCGGGAAAAATGGGAGCAGGGAGATATAACGTACCCAGCTTGGAGGATTGTACATGGAGAATCCATTCCGTGGCTTGATGCGGGTGAACTCCTCTTCCTCACCCTTGAACAATTCGGACAGAATTTTAGCTAAAGCGGCAGCATTGTCCGGACCCTTACGCCCGTAGTGGGTGGCGTCATCCGCCCCGTTATAACACCACAAGGGATGCCCATGATATTGAAGAGGTTGCACTCCCCGCATTATGCAAATTGACATAACTTCAATTACTGTCAATCCTGATCGAGCCAGTGCTTTAATTCGGTTCATCAGATAGAGGACTTCTCCATTGTCTTCCACCTGGGGGCTCCGTGGGCGCCAACTTCGGCGTTTCTTCAGAGGAGCATTGTTGAACTCAGGAAGACCCCGCCGAACAGGGACCGGAAGGGGAACGTCCTCCATATAAAACCATTCTGAAGGCCAGTCTTCGGGTGACTTCTTCGGAGTACCGGACAGGTATCCGGTATCAGCGATGCGCCATATTTCGGCTCTGCCCACTTGATAAAGTGACCCCCTCTGTGTGCGAGGGACGAGGCAAAATAGCCTTTTCCACAGCTTGAAGTGAGCCTCGCAGCCCAGGAACGACTCGCAGAGAGCCACATAGCCGGCGATATGTAGGATGGAGGCGGGGGTGAAATTGTGTAATTGGAGGCCGTAGAACTCCAGGAGCCCGCGGAGGAACGGATGAATTGGAAATCCGAGTCCTCTTAATAGATAGGGAACAAGGCAGACCCGTTCCCCCATAGAGGGACAGGGAAAGCTCTCCGCTTGCTCCCCGCCATTATAGGTGGCAAGCCCGGCTCGAACGGGCACCATGTACGCCGGAGGGAGAAATCCCTTAGTCTGCAGTTCGACTAAACGACTGTGTGGGACTGAACACCTATCCCAATCACCGGGCTTAGGGCTTCGGGGGCGGGAGGAGGAGCTGCGGAGGTCGGCCATGCTGGAATGGATCTTTCCAGAACGCGCTCTGATGGACTCTCGCTGGGGGAGGATGGTATGGATCGGATCTAAGGATCCCTATCCCTCTAATAGACAATTTATTTATCTGGCTAGGGGGGCCAATGTAAAAACGCCCTGGCGCCTCGTACTCATTCGACGCGTGGGAGAAAGCCCTTATTGGGCACAGAAGCCAAGAGGTCCAAACATTTATGGGACCGGACACTGCTTTACAAACGTTCAAAAGATGGAGAAGAACCCGCCTTGCAATGCCGAAGACAATACTGCGCGCCGGACTCGTCGTCATTGAAGCCTGGTTCGGGGGCTACTGAGGGAGTCCTGGATTAGGGGGTATCCGGACAGCCGGATTATATCCTTTGGCCGGACTGTTCGACTATGAAGATATAAGATTGAAGACTTCGTCTCGTGTCCGGATGGGACTCTACTTGGCGTGGAAGGCAAGCTAGGCAATACGGATGTGTATATCTCCTCCTTTGTAACCGACCTTGTGTAACCCTAGCCCTCTCTGGTGTCTATATAAACCGGAGGGTTTTAGTCCGTAGGACAACATGCAATCATACCATAGGCCAGTTTCTAGGGTTTAGCCTCTCCGATCTCGTGGTAGATCAACTCTTGTAATACTCATATCATCAAGAATAAATCAAGCAGGACGTAGGGTTTTACCTCCATCAAGAGGGCCCGAACCTGGGTAAAACATCGTGTCCCCTGCCTCATGTTACCATCCGCCTTAGACGCACAGTTCGGGACCCCCTACCCGAGATTCGCCGGTTTTGACACCGACAACATCCATTTTGCATCATGCTTTTATATCGATATTTATTACATTATGGGCTGTTATTACACATTATGTCACAATACTTATGCCTATTCTCTCTTATTTTACAAGGTTTACATGAAGAGGGGGAATGCCGGCCGCTGGAATTCTGGGCTGGAAAAGGAGCAAATATTAAAGACCTATTCTGCACATCTGCAAAAGTCCTGAAACTCCACGGGAGCACTTTTCAGAATATATAAAATATATTTGGCGCAAGAAATACCAGAGGGGGCCACCCACCAGCCACGAGGGTGGGGGGCGCGCCCTACCCCCTGGGCGCGCCCCCTGCCTTATGGGCCCCCTGGTGGCCCTCCGATGCCCATCTTTGGCTATATGGAGTCTTTTGTCCGAGAAAAAAATCATAAGCAAGCTCACGGGACGAAACTCCACCGCCACGAGGCGGAATCTTGGTGGAACCAATCTAGGGCTCCGCAGAGCTGTTCTGCCGGGGAAACCTCCCTCCGGGAGGGGGAAATCATCACCATCGTCATCACCAACGATCCTCTCATCGGGAGGGGGTCAATCTCCATCAACATCTTCACCAACACCATCCCATCTCAAACCCTAGTTCATCTCTTGTATCCAAACCTCAGATTGGTACATGTGGGTTGCTAGTATTGTTGATTACTCCTTGTAGTTGATACTAGTTGGTTTACTTGGTGGAAGATCATATGTTCAGATCCATTATGCATATTAATACCCCTCTGATTATGAACATTAATATGCTTTGTGAGTAGTTACGTTTGGTCCTGAGGACATGAGAGAAGTCTTGCTATAAGTAGTCATGTGAATTTGGCATTCGTTCGATATTTTGATGGGATGTATGTTGTCATCCCTCTAGTGGTGTCATGTGAACGTCGACTACATGACACTTCACCGTTGTATGGTCCTAGAGGTAGGCATTGGGAAGTAACAAGTAGATGATGTGTTGCTAGAGTGAGAGAAGCTTAAACCTTAATTTATGCATTGCTTCGTAAGGGGCTGATTTGGATCCATATGTTTCATGCTATGGTTAGGTTTACCTTAATACTTCTATTGTAGTTGCGGATGCTTGCAATAGGGGTTAATCATAAGTGGGATGCTTGTCTAAGTAAGGACAACATCCAAGCACCGGCCCACCCATATATCAAATTATCAAAGTACCGAACGCGAATCACATGAACATGATGAAAACTAGCTTGACAATAATTCCCATGTGTCCTCGGGAGCGCTTTCCTTCATATAAGAGTTTTTTCAGGCTTGTCCTTTGCTACAAAAAGGATTGGGCCATCTTGCTGCACCTTATTTACTTTTATTACTTGCTACTCGTTACAAATTACCTTATCACAAAACTATCTGTTACCGATAATTTCAGTGCTTGCAGAGAATACCTTACTGAAAACTGCTTATCATTTTCTTCTACTCCTCGTTGGGTTCGACACTCTTACTTATCGAAAAGCTACGATAGATCCCCTACACTTGCGGGTCATCAAACCACCACGACCGACACTAGTTCTGGTCCTCCACAGCGCCATCCTGGTCCCCAAACGGTAGTACGGAGGCATCCCATCCGAATAGGGCGAGAATTGCCTTGATGTGGCTATCCGAGAGCGGCTGGTGAAGATATGTGCGTTTATCTGTAGCGCCTCGTCGATGATGGTCTCCGCCTCATTAGCTAGACAGAGCTTTCGGATGAGCACTCCTTGTTGTTTTGATGCAGTTGATCCATGGCGAACTCCCCAGGCCAGTCTCACGCTCCTTCGTGGGTTGGAAACATGTGCTCTCTTTTGTCTTGTCCGTTTTTGTGTCATGACATTCACTCTGGTCGGCGGGGCCTGCAGGACGGGGGAGAGAGACTTAGCTAGGCGCATAGCTCATCCACCGGGTTGGTACGGGGTGGCAACGTGCATGGGTTGCATGGCCTGCATGGCGCTCCACCAGGCTGGGGCGGACAGGTGGGGGGGGGGGGACCCTTTCGGCAGAGAGGTTGACGCAGAAAGTGTTCCCCATATGCACACATCACGGTGTGGTGAATGGTGTAGGTGTGTCAGCATCGACCTTGACCGAACCAAGGGTCACGTGTTCGATACGAGGAGCCCACCATAATTTGTTAATTTTAATATGTACACACGGGACCCACTCACTGTAGAGTTGAACAAAAATGAAATTCTATCTTTCCGACTTCAACATGGCTTTTTTGTGAAAAAAATCACGCGGAGGGGGGGGGGGGGTCGATAAAAAAACTGGCCACACGCCCTCTTTTGCCATTGGGTCGCTGATGGCGGGACCCATGCCATGTTGGCGCGTCTAGTCAGCACTCGGACGTACACACTTGAGATTTGCACCGTATTTGCATGCCGGAGCCAAGTTATTACATCAGTTCGATGTATGTCGCGAGTTCTAACACCAAAGTGGCCGGTTGCGTTTCAAGCATGTAATCTGACTTTTCTATCTTTGTCTAGGACCTGGTTGCCGATGACTCTGTTCGGCACCCCTTGTCTAATGGAAAGTCTGTTCCATGTCAAAAAAAAAACATCTCCATGATGTCACCGTTACATCTGACTCCGTGTCTTGCCGTTTTTCGTTATCTGTATCCAAATCCAATCTGCACCCTCCGCCGCCGACAACCATGGAGGGATCCATCCGCGCCTCCTCCTTTGAGCCCCCCACCGTCATTCGCGCCAGCACCCGCTACGCCCCTTGGGCTCTCCTCAACGCGACGGCTTACTTCGCCGTCCGCAAGAACGCCACCACCGCCGAAGCCGTCACCAGCACAGGCCGCACCGTCAAGGTCACCTTCTGCCTCGCCGACCCGCCGGCCATCTCCCACTGCTGCGTCCACGGCCCCGAGTTCCACCCCGACGACTTCACAACCGAGCCCATAATCGTCTTCTCTGCCAAGGACCTTGTGCTCCTCCGCTTCGCCTTCACAGTCGGCCCTAGGAGCACCCGCCGGGATTCTCGTCTCGCCGAGTACTTCGTCTACAAGGCCGGCCGCGGCAACGGCAAGCCATCTCTTACACCGGTCCCTTATACTCCTCCGGACACCATAAACTCATTCTACATGTGCGTCTTGCCATTAGATGGAGATGATGAGGGATTTGTCCTCGCCGATCTCTGCGTGACAAGGGTCCGATCAGACTACGAGTTCCACGTCCTCTCTTCCAAGACGGCCAAGTGGACCATTACGCCGTTGCGGTTGCGCACATCTCCCACGGTCAGGAGCGAGGACCTGCCCGGCCCTCGTCTAAACAAGGTGATCGCGCTGGGAGGAGGTGCCGTAGGCTGGGTCGACCTCTGGCGTGGCATTGTCAGCTGCAATGTGCTTGACAAGAACCCCGTTCTACGTTTGATACCATCATACCAGTGCCATTGTTCGGATTCAACGAGCGACGGGAAGGTGACGCGAGGCTGGTCAGGGACATGACTTGCTGCAATGGTATGATCAAGTATGTCGGTCTGGATGTCCGTTTCAAAGAGGTTGATGTTCCTAAAAGCAGGAGTCGTCCAGGATATCTTGATGACGTCGATATCATCTATGATTTTGAGCTGCTCTTCCACGCCGACGGCGATGATTTATTTACTGCCAATCCAGTGGAACGAAGTTCTGCATATGATGGTTGGAAGATCCGGACATGGTATAGGAACACTTCTTGGAACTATTGGCGCAAGGGCCAAACTGTCGATATTGATGACATCTCGGCTGACAGCCCAGGTCATTCTTTGTTACGCCCACTACTCTGGGATTCTGAAGCTGGGAGATTCACATTGACGACATTGTGTTCACTCTACCCGACAGTGGGCATTGACGGTGGCCATGATGTTGTTTACATGATGACAAAACTGGAATATCATAATAAACACGCATGCATGATTGGTATTGACCTTGGAAAGAAGACGTTGAATGCGGTTGTATCAGCTTCTTGTGAGAGAGCCTGTTATTTCGGTGTGGACTTCCTCCCCTCTGAATTCTCCAAATATTTTAATGCAGCTCCAAGGAGTATTTGCATAAGTTGTCTCCATGAACCTACTTACACAGTAATACAAAGCTGTCAAACTCATTTCACAGATTTCCTAGTTCTCCATCTGACATATTTGTTTTTTCATTATCTACTTCAGGTCATGTACTGATGAAGTCAAACGTGCACCTAGTGGGGCACATAACTATCATCTTTCTTCGGACTGCATTGCTCAAAACAATCTGGTATGCTAATCATAAACTTTGACCCATTTCCTTTTTACACCGCAAGACCAAACTATGTGTACCAATAGATACTCCTCCACTCGTCCAAAAATATAAGGTGGATTAATTTTTAGAAAAGCCAAATTGCTCTATGGTTGACAAAGTTTAGAGAGCCAAATATCAATATATACAATATGAAATCAATATCATTAGATTCACCATGACATATTATTTCATATTATACTTGTTTGGTATTGTAGATGTTGATACAGTATTCTATAAACTTGGTCATACATAGAAACGTTTGACTTAAAGAAGTTAGTACACCTTACGTTTTGTAACTGAGGGTACAATAAGAGTTTATATGGACATATAGATGTTACACCTTACGTTTTGTTGTGGACGATTCACAACAAGCTTGTGATTGAACAATCCCCGCTAGGGCGGTCTTCTTGTGCTCTTTACAAACTTTGTGGTTTTCTGTAGATGTGGAAGCCGCTTAGCCATGAATTGAAGCACGCCGACATTGACACTCTGACTGTAGGTCTTGGCTCTTTGGCCCTTCGATCGACGCCTCCCCTACCTCTGCCGCCGCCGGATCTGGGCTAGGCTCCTGATCATCTTCATGGGTTGGGTCCCTTTTTTTATTTGTCATCTATTTAGGGCTTGTTGAGTTGTGCCCTCAGCAGAACCTGTTGCACTCCTTTCGTTCTCTATGGTGTCTTGTTTTGTATTTTTCTTTCGTTTGCTACCTTGTTAGACCTTTGTTGTGACTTTAGCGGTTGTTGCATTTATAAAGTGGTCGAAATCCTTTTTTGGTAATATTACTGGGGCTGATCACTACATGGGTAAACCTGGAAGTCACAAGTTGAGGGAGAAAAGTTGATACGTGCCACGGGTAGTCTCGCGGTTGTTGAGCTGATATTAGGTTAGTAATTGTTGCATGGTACACTCGCAATAGGACAAGTGAAGCTTGATTTTCCGTAGGGCGGAGCGATCGGATGTCGGGCGAGAAGTCTATTTATAGCGTGGCTTGGTCTCTTTCATTATATTTCCCGCATCTCCTGAATCTTGGTTGCTCTTAGCTGATGATTTTAATTTCAAGTGTTATCTCTTTGACTGAACCCCAAGGTCTGGTCCCAAGATTGTGCAAAGTTGTTGGATTGAACTCAAGGACTTGTGTTCAAGTCGATAATTTGGAGGCAGCCTATAATCCTTCCAGTAAAAGCAATGATAGAGGCTCCAAAAGAAACTTATCTCTATTTTTGTTTTGAGTTTATCATGGCGCGCGAGATTTTCTCCTAGCCCAACCGAGTGTTCATAAATCAACAGCAAGGGCGGCTGAAATTGAAATGTGTTTGAGTTTGAGCACCTCCTTGCTCGTGTTTGTATGCTCCGGCGTGAAAGTAAAATTGAAAAAAAAAATGTTTGGTGTGTGGGATGTTGTAGTGCTCTGGAGATGTTTTATCTCGCTTTTGTTTTCTAATATGCACACCCTGTATCTTGAGTGGTCGAGTTCTTGCTTTCTACTGTATAAAGCACGGTGGTAATTGATGCATATTCTAAAAAACGATATAAGTGCGTGCGCTTGTGGGTATTTCATGATTTATGACTTGTGACAAATTGTGTTGTGGCCAATTATAGTAGCATTGTGATTTTGAATCTTTGTTATGTTAGGATTTACGATAGGATGCGTCGACTGTAAATTAAAATTTTCTACGTGCGGAACAACTAAGAATATGCTACGGGAAATGAATCACAGTTCGTTATCACTAGATGCGCAGTGCCATGCAGCGGAAGAAGAATTGGGGCAGTGCGTCCGCGTGGATCGTCTCCTCGTCCGATCACCCTCGTACAACCAGTGGTCGGTTCCCACGTACACGTTCGCCGGAGCAGCGCAAGTGCACTGCCTCTAACGGTATCCGCGCGTGCAGGAGGAACGTCGTGCGGCAGAGTGCTAAGTCCGATCACACAACCGGCGGCGAGTGGAGGTGTCTATTCGCAACACATGCAAACCCTAGTGACAGCGCCGAAGCGATCAGCTCCTGAGTGTGCCGCGCCTCCACTATATATATAGACGTCCGTTGATGTAGTCATGTACCTACGGTAGGGACACGGACCCGTCCTAAGAGCCCTACCGTAGGACATCCTTAGAGGAAGTCACCTTTCAGACAACTCGGAGATATCCCACTCGACGGATTGAAGACACTCGACCAAGAGCTGTCACTCGACCAAGGAGCCAACCACTCGACTGCCAGAAGACTTCAAGTCACTCCGTGGGCAAACGGTCGGTTATTAAGTAGCCTTTATGATCATTATGACGCTTTATTAGGGACGTTATCAGTAACGCCCACCTTAAATGTACCTTAAACCCTGCATTACTGAGGGCAGGAGAGGGCTGGCGAACTCTATATAAGCCACCCCCCTCCTCAGTATCAAGGGTTCGCACCCCTGTCATCTTACTCACGCATAATCCAATCGACCGCCTCCGGGCACCGAGACGTAGGGCTGTTACTTCCTCAGAGAAGGGCCTGAACTCGTAAACCTTGCGTGCTTACAACTTCCCAATAGCTAAGGTCTAGCCTCTTCATACATACCCCCCACCTCACTGTCAGACTTAGAACCACGACAGTTGGCGCCCACCGTGGGGCATTAGTCTTAGCGCCTAATTGGAGAAGTTGCGATTTTTCCGATCCACTCGATCATGTTTTCCTGCGGAGCTTTGGCGGAGGGCCGCAAGATCCGTCTCGGCCGACTTGCTTTCATAGCCGACGACTCCGCTTGGCTCCAGGAGGCGCCGCTTGACGTCGACGCGCTCCCCGTCCGCGGTGCGACGCACTTCCGCGCGTGCGTCCGTGGCGTCCTCCTGAGGCAGCCATCGACCCCATATCGGTCGACTCCCGTGCCATCTCCCCGTCCTGTCTCCCGCCAGCGCAAGCGCTCGGGTCGGTCGAGGCTCCAGCGGTGGATGAAGCGCGTCGTGGCCCGCCAGTCGGCGACCCAGCAGGTCGCTGCAATCGAGCCTGACGAATCCCTCTGCGGCCTGTTCGATCTGTCGACTGGCTTCATGGAGTCCGCTTCCGAGTGCGACAGCAGCGACCCCCTGGCGGAGGTCCTGGCGGTCGAGGGGACACGCAGTCCCCCCGGATTCCCTCACGCTAACGATGGTGCCGACAGGGGCGATCCGTCGCACCCTCACGACGAATACCTCCCCGAGCCTCTTACGTCGATGCAACGGGAGGAGCTTCGTCGCCGGAACATGGACGCGCTCTACACACCTATTGTTGGAGAAACCCCCGAGGCCCGGGCCTTGGAGGATGCGCGCTTGGCTAATCTAGCCGAGCGCACTCGACTGGAGAATCTACAACGGGCTCTCGACGAGCGGGCGCGTCAGCGGGCTCCCGAGTCCTGTCGACGCCAGCAGGCTCCCGAGTCCAGTCGACGCCAGCAGGCACCCGAACCCAGTCGACGGCAGCTCTTCCCTCCATCACAGGTGTACCGAACTCCGGTTCAGAACCTGGCTGCCGCGGCCCGCATAGCGGAGTCGATCCAGCCCTCCCAGTCGGAGGCCGGAAGAGGATTGCTGCAGATCAGAGCATTGCTCCGAGCAGCGGGGAATCAGAATTCCGCCGTCTCTCAGTCGCGGGACAGGATCCACAGTCGATCCCGTCGCAACGGAGACCGTCCAGTCGGCTCACAGCCCAAGATCGCCTCCGAGGCGTGAGGGGTGTGGAGACCAGCACGATCGGTATAGGGGGAACGAGCAATATGATCACCGACTCGACCGTGATGATGGGCGTCGGGTGCCGTCCCCTCCTCCGCGGAGTGGATCATATGCACCTCAGCATCGAGACGACAGGCGCCCTCATCACTCTGGGCAGAGGATCCCAGTCGGCCCTAGAGACCCAGGCTTTGACGCGAGATCCATCCTCGTTCATGGTCTGGTGGACAGGAACAGGGCTCATCGAGAGGGCCACAACAGAGATACGCCCATCGGCAGCAGGGTACACGCCTCGGGGCCTGAGTGTTTCAGTCGAGCCATCAGAGCCGCGGTGATCCCACCCAACTTCCGGCTGGCGACTGGAATCAGCAAGTTCACCGGCGAGTCCAAGCCTGACACGTGGCTCGAGGATTACCGAGTGGCTGTGCAGATCGGCGGCGGCAACGACGAGGTGGCCATGAAGCATTTACCCCTCATGTTGGAAGGCTCAGCTAGGGCGTGGCTGAATCAGCTGGCGCCCAGCAGCATTTACACTTGGGAGGATCTCTCCCGAGTGTTTGTTACAACCTTCGAAGGGACATGCAAGCGCCCTGCAGGCCTTACGGAGCTGCGGTCTTGCGTACAGAAGCCGAATGAAACACTGAGGGAATACATCCAGAGGTGGATCACACTGCACCACTCGGTCGAGAACGTGCCTGACCATCAAGCAGTCTGCGCTTTCAAGGAAGGAGTCAAGTACAGGGAGTTGAATCTGAAATTTGGCCGGACCGGAGAGATGTCCCTTAATCGGATGATGGAGATTGCCACCAAGTACGCTAATGGAGAAGACGAGGACCGACTCCGAAGCGGCAAACTTAAGTCAGTCGCCCAAGAAACCGGAGGAAACTCCAGTCGGAAGCAGAAGCGGAAGGCCGAGCCAGCCGCTCCCGGGGAGGCCCTGGCCGTGGCCCAGGGAAACTTCAAGGGGAAACCCAAGGGCACTTGGAAGCCCAAGAAAGTCAAGGATCAGGATGGGAATGATGTTTTGGATCTGCCATGTCACATCCACACCAAGAAAGATGAAGAGGGTAATTTTATTTACCCCAAACATACTACTCGACAATGCCGGCTCCTGATCCAGCAGTTTCAGGGCAAGCAGCCCAAGGATAAAGAAAAAGAGCCGGACAGAGTTGAGGACAGGGATGATAGCGACGATGGATACCCCCAGGTCAATTCCACCCTGATGATTTTTGCCGATGTCGAAAGCAAAAGTCGACTGAAAGTCATAAACCGGGAGGTGAACATGGTTGCCCCTGCAACTCCCAGTTACCTAAAGTGGTCCCAGACGGCCATCACATTCGACCAATCCGATCATCCAACACACATTGCCACCCCTGGGAGGCAGGCTTTGGTGGTCGACCCAGTTGTCGAAGGCACTCGAGTGACCAAAGTCCCGATGGACGGTGGCAGTGGCCTGAACATACTGTACGCGGAAACCTTGAAAGGAATGGGCATTCCGATGTCCAGACTCAGCACTAGTAACATGAGCTTCCACGGAGTCATTCCTGGGAAGAAAGCCGAGTCACTCGGCCAGATTGCTCTTGATGTGGTTTTCGGTGATTCAAAGAATTACCGCAAGGAAAAGTTAATGTTTGAAGTTGTGGACTTCCAGAGTGCTTATCACGCCATCTTGGGCAGGCCGGCTTATGCACGCTTCATGGCTCGACCATGCTACGTGTATCTTAAATTAAAGATGCCTGGTCCCAAAGGTGTGATCACTGTTACAGGCAACCGGAAGAAAGCAGAAGAATGTTTTCAGAAGGGATCAAAGATCGCCGACGCTCAGATGGCAGTAGTCGAGCTGAAAGAGTACCAAAAGACTGCCGACCCGAGTGAATTGCTACGGGCTAAGAAGCCTGCCTCCGAATCAGCTTTTCAGTCGGCCGGCGAAACGAAGACGGTCCACATTCACCCGACCGACCCCGACACAGCTCCGACTCACATCTCAACAACGCTCGACTCCAAATAGGAAGAAGCGCTCATCCAGCTCCTCCGTGAGAACTGGGACATCTTCGCATGGAAACCCTCTGACATGCCCGGAGTTCCCAGGGGGCTGGCTAAGCACCGCCTGCGAGTCGACTCAAAGTTCAAACCCATGAAGGAACATCTGCGGCGGTCCGCCGTCTAGAAAAAACAAGCTATCGGCGAAGAAGTGGCTCGGCTCTTAGCAGCTGAGTTCATTTGAGAGATCTACCACTCCGAGTGGCTCGCCAATGTTGTCATGGTCCCCAAGAAGGACAAGTCACTCCGCATGTGCATTGATTTCAAGCATATCAATCGGGCCTGCCCGAAAGATCATTTTCCTCTCCCTCGCATCGACCAAATTGTCGACTCAACCGCGGGATGTGAGAGATTGTCTTTTCTAGATGCCTACTCCGGGTACCATCAGATCCGTCTGTATGGGCCCGACGAAATCAAAACAGCTTTCATCACTCCATTCGGATGCTTCTATTACGTCACCATGCCGTTCGGCCTCAAGAACGCCGGAGCCACATTCATGAGAATGATCCAGAAGTGTTTACTCACTCAAATCAGTCGGAATGTGGAGGCGTACATGGACGATATCGTAGTCAAGTCCCGGAAAGGTTCCGACCTACGGGCTGACCTTGCTGAAACCTTCGCCAACCTCAGGAGGTACGATATCAAGCTCAATCCGTCAAAATGCACTTTCGGAGTTCCAGGTGGCAAGCTACTCGGTTTTCTCGTTTCCGAACGGGGAATCAACGCCAATCCTGAAAAAATTGGCACCATACTCCAGATGAAGCGTCCCGTATGTGTGCATGATGTCCAAAAACTTACAGGCTGCTTGGCCGCCTTAAGTCGATTCATCTCTCGACTCGGTGAAAAAGCGTTGCCTCTTTACCGACTGATGAAAAAGTCTGACAAGTTCGAATGGACTCCAGAAGCTGATGCAGCGTTTGCAGAGCTCAAAGCTCTGCTCTCCACCCAGCCGGTGCTAGTTGCTCCAATCAGCAAAGAGCCTCTGCTGCTTTATATTGCAGCCACGGGACAAGTTGTCAGTACAGTACTTACGATCGAGAGAGAAGAGGAAGGGAAGGCCTTCAAAGTTCAACGCCCTGTTTATTATGTGTCTGAAGTTTTGACCCCTTCAAAACAAAGATACCCCCACTACCAGAAGCTTGTATATGGGATTTACATGACCACGAAGAAAGTTGCACATTATTTCTCTGACCACTCCATTACAGTCGTCAGCGACGCCCCATTATCGGAGATCCTGCATAACAGAGATGCAACTGATCGAGTGGCCAAGTGGGCGATTGAACTCCTTCCTTTAGACATCAAGTTTGACGCAAAGAAAGCCATCAAGTCTCAAGCGATCGCGGATTTTATCGCCGAGTGGATTGAACAGCAACTTCCGACTCAAGTTCACTCGGAACACTGGACTATGTTCTTCGATGGATCCAAGATGTTGAACGGTTCGGGCGCGGGGGCAGTTCTGGTCTCCCCCCGAGGAGATAAGCTCAGATACGTTCTCCAGATTCACTTTGATTCCTCCAATAACGAAGCAGAGTATGAAGCACTTTTATATGGGTTGCGCATGGCCATTTCACTCGGCGTCCGTCGCCTCATGGTCTATGGCGACTCAGATCTGGTGGTTAATCAAGTGATGAAGGAATGGGACGTCAGGAGTCCGGCAATGACTGGGTACTGCAATGCAGTACGGAAGCTAGAGAAGAAGTTCGAGGGGTTGGAACTCCACCACATCCCCCGACTGAAAAACCAGGCAGCTGACGATTTGGCAAAAATAGGCTCCAAGAGAGAAGCCATTCCAAGCAACGTGTTCTTGGAACACATTCACTCGCCGTCAGTCCAAGAAGATCCTTTCACAGAAGAAGCCCCGCAGCCGAAAAGTGCCGCGGACCCGACTGAAGTTGAAGTGCCTGCAGTAGTCGACCTAATCATGGAAGTCTTGGCAGTCACCCCCGACTGGACGGTACCATACATTGCATATATCCTAAGGAAAGAACTCCCGGAGGACGAGGAGGAGGCTCGACAGATCGTCCGCCGATCTAAGGCCTTCACAGTCATAAGGGGACAGCTGTACAGAGAAAGTGCGACCGGAGTCGGCCAGAAATGCATAACGCCAGAAGAAGGTCAAATAATCCTCAACGATATCCACTCGGGAACCTGCGGTCACCATACGTCCTCTCGGACCATTGTGTCTAAAGCATACCGAGCTGGATTTTATTGGTCAAGGGCAAATGAGATGGCAAAAGAGATAGTTGACAAGTGCGAAGGCTGCCAGTACTACTCCAACATGTCACACAAGCCCGCGCCAGCCCTGAAAACCATTTCGCTCGTCTGGCCCTTTGCCGTCTGGGGATTGGACATGGTCGGCCCCTTGAGAACGGGCAGGAGTGGGTTCACTCATGTGCTTGTGGCAGTCGACAAGTTTACCAAATGGATCGAAGCTAAGCCCATAAAGAGCCTTGACGCTAGCACCGCTATCAGTTTCATCAGAGGGTTGACATTCAGATATGGAGTCCCACACAGCATCATCACTGATAACGGGTCAAACTTTGATTCGGACGAATTCAGGGCATTTTGCGCTTCTCAAGGCACACGAGTCGACTACGCCTCAGTCGCTCACCCCCAGTCGAACGGACAGGCTGAGAGGGCAAATGGTCTGATCCTCAAAGGGCTAAAACCTCGGCTGATGCGCGATCTCAAGCACGCGGCAGGCGCTTGGGTCGACGAGCTTCCGTCAGTGCTGTGGGGATTAAGGACTACCCCTAACCGATCGACTGGAAGGACCCCGTTCTTTCTGGTTTATGGAGCCGAAGCTGTCCTGCCAAGCGATCTCCTTCACTATGCGCCTCGAGTTGAACTTTACACCGAAGATGAAGCAGAGCAGGCCCGGCAAGACGCAGTCGACCTCTTGGAGGAAGAAAGGGAGATGGCAATGATCAGATCGACCATTTACCAGCAGGACTTGCGTCGATTCCACGCCCGGAATGTGAAGAGTCGAGCCTTTCAAGAAGGAGATTTGGTCCTCCGAGTGGATCAACAGAAACCTCACAAGCTTGCTCCCACTTGGGAAGGCCCCTTCATCATCACCAGAGTCCTCCACAATGGAGCATATCACCTTTACAATGTTGATCGACAAATCGACGAACCTCGAGCTTGGAACGCGGAGCTTCTCCGCCCCTTTTACACTTAAGTCCGCTCTCAAACCAGATGTAATAAGAAAACTCCTAAGGTTCATTTTTATCAGAAATAAGAGTGTTCCAATAATTGTTGTCACTGTTGTATGTATCTGAAATCCCCCAGTGGGTGACTTAGCTGCGAATCCGGTTCGCCTAAGTTTGAAAAATCCTACCGAGTGGAGAGCAATCCTCTCACTCGGGGGCTTAGCTGCAGTTCAGCACTCGCCTAAGTTCTCCACGAAGAGACTTAGCTGCAGTCAGACACTCCCCTAAGTTTGAAAAATCCTACCGAGTGGAGAGCAATCCTCCCACTCGGGGGCTTAGCTCCAGTTCAGCACTCGCCTAAGTTCTCCACGAAGAGACTTAGCTGCAGTCAGACGCTCGCCTAAGTTTGAAAAATCCTACCGAGTGGAGAGCAATCCTCCCACTCGGGGGCTTAGCTACAGTTCAGCACTCGCCTAAGTTCTCCACGAAGCGACTTAGCTGCAGTCAGACACTCGCCTAAGTTTGAAAAATCCTACCGAGTGGAGAGCAATCCTCCCACTCGGGGGCTTAGCTGCAGTTCAGCACTCGCCTAAGTTCTCCACGAAGAGACTTAGCTGCAGTCAGACACTCGCCTAAGTTTGAAAAATCCTACCGAGTGGAGAGCAATCCTCCCACTTGGGGGCTTAGCTGCAGTTCAGCACTCGCCTAAGTTCTCCGCGAGGAGACTTAGCTGCAGTCAGACACTCGCCTAAGTTTGAAACATCCTACCGAGTGGAGAGCAATCCTCCCACTCGGGGGCTTAGCTGCAGTTCAGCACTCGCCTAAGTTCTCCGCGAAGAGACTTAGCTGCAGTCAGACACTCGCCTAAGTTTGAAAAATCCTACCGAGTGGAGAGCAAACCTCCCACTCGGGGGCTTAGCTGCAGTTCAGCACTCGCCTAAGTTCTCCGCGAAGAGACTTAGCTGCAGTCAGACACTCGCCTAAGTTTGAAAAATCCTACCGAGTGGAGAGCAATCCCCCCACTCGGGGGCTTAGCTGCAGTTCAGCACTCGCCTAAGTTCTCCACGAAGAGACTTAGCTGCGGTCAGACGCTCGCCTAAGTTTGAAAAATCCTACCGAGTGGGGAGCAATCCTCCCACTCGGAGGCTTAGCTGCAGTTCAGCACTCGCCTAAGTTCTCCACGAAGAGACTTAGCTGCGGTCAGACACTCACCTAAGTTTGAAAAATCCTACCGAGTGGAGAGCAATCCTCCCACTCGGGGGCTTAGCTGCAGTTCAGCACTCGCCTAAGTTCTCCATGAAGAGACTCAGCTGCAGTCAGACACTCGCCTAAGTTTGAAAAATCCTACCGAGTGGAGAGCTCCACCACAAATACAATGTACAACAACGGGGTGTGGGTCGACTGCCACCTTTTCCCGAGAGCTCCGCCACAAATACAATGTACAACGACAGGGTGGAGGTCGGCCATCAAGCCTCTCACGACAGTTCCAGACCACGGAGACATTCAGCAAAAATAAAGTTCGGATAGAGCTTAAAAGGCCGCGGGCCCCGAATCAAAGTACTCGAGCTGGGCGAGTGTCTGACTGCAGCTAAGTCTCTTCGTGGAGAACTTAGGCGAGTGCTGAACTGCAGCTAAGCCCCAGAGTGGGAGGATTGCTCTCCACTCGGTAGGATTTTTCAAACTTAGGCGAGTGTCTGACCGCAGCTAAGTCTCTTCGTGGAGAACTTAGGCGAGTGCTGAACTGCAGCTAAGCCTCCGAGTGGGAGGATTGCTCCCCACTCGGTAGGATTTTTCAAACTTAGGCGAGCGTCTGACCGCAGCTAAGTCTCTTCATGGAGAACTTAGGCGAGTGCTGAACTGCAGCTAAGCCCCCGAGTGGGGGGATTGTGAAGGAAATATGCCCTAGAGGCAATAATAAAGTTATTATTTATTTCCTTATATCATGATAAATGTTTATTATTCATGCTAGAATTGTATTAACTGGAAACATAATACATGTGTGAATAGATAGACAAACAGAGTGTCACTAGTATGCCTCTACTTGACTAGCTCGTTAATCAAAGATGGTTATGTTTCCTAACCATGGACAAAAGAGTTGTTATTTGATTAACGAGGTCACATCATTAGTTGAATGATCTGATTGACATGACCCATTCCATTAGCTTAGCACACGATCGTTTAGTATGTTGCTATTGTTTTCTTCATGACTTATACATGTTCCTATAACTATGAGATTATGAAACTCCCGTTTACCGGAGGAACACTTTGGGTACTACCAAACGTCACAATGTAACTGGGTGATTATAAAGGAGTACTACAGGTGTCTCCAATGGTAGATGTTGGGTTGGCGTATTTCGAGATTAGGGTTTGTCACTCCGATTGTCGGAGAGGTATCTCTGGGCCTTCTCGGTAATGCACATCACATAAGCCTTGCAAGCACTACAACTAATATGTTAGTTGTGAGATGATGTATTACGGAACGAGTAAAGAGACTTGCGAGTAACGAGATTGAACTAGGTATTGGATACCGACGATCGAATCTCGGGCAAGTAACATACCGATGACAAAGGGAACAACGTATGTTGTTATGCGGTCTGACCGATAAAGATCTTCGTAGAATATGTAGGAGCCAATATGGGCATCCAGGTCCCGCTATTGGTTATTGACCGGAGACGTGTCTCGGTCATGTCTACATTGTTCTCGAACCGTAGGGTCCGCACGCTTAACGTTACGATGACAGTTATTATGAGTTTATGCATTTTGATGTACCGAAGGTTGTTCGGAGTCCCGGATGAGATCACGGACATGATGAGGAGTCTCGAAATGGTCGAGACGTAAAGATTGATATATTGGAAGCCTATGTTTGGACATCGGAAGTGTTCCGGGTGAAATCGGGATTTTACCGGAATACCGGGAGGGTTACCGGAACCCCCCGGGAGACTAATGGGCCTATTGGGCCTTAGTGGAAAAAGAGAAAAGGGACAAGCCCAAGCTGGCCGGCGCCCCCCCCCCCCTTCCCGAAGTCCTAGTAGGACTAGGATAGGGGGCCGGCCCCCCTTCTCTCTCTTTCCCCCCCGGGAGTCCTAATTGGATTAGGATTGGGGGGAGGAGTCCTACTCCCGATGGGAGTAGGACTCCCCTGCGCCTCCTCTCCCTGGCCGGCCGGCTCCCCCTCCTCCAACCTTTATATACGGGGGCGGGGGGCACCCCAAGACACACAACTTGATCCTTGAGATCGTTCCTTAGCCGTGTGCGGTGCCCCCTGCCACCAAATTCCACCTCGATCGTACCGTTGTAGTGCTTAGGCGAAGCCCTGCGTCGGTAGTACATCAAGATCATCATCACGCCGTCGTGCTGACGGAACTCTTCCTCGACGCTTTGCTGGATCGGAGCCCGAGGAACGTCATCGAGCTGAACGTGTGCTAAGAACTCGGAGGTGCCGGAGTAACGGTGCTTGGATCGGTCGGACCAGGAAGAAGACATACGACTACTTCCTCTACGTTGTGTGATCGCTTCCGCAGTCGGTCTGCGTTGGTACGTAGACAACACTCTCCCCTCTCGTTGCTGTGCATCACCATGATCTTGCGTGTGCGTAGGAAATTTTTTGAAATTACTGCGTTCCCCAACAGTGGTATCAGAGCCTAGGTTTTATGGTTTGATGTTATTTGCACGAGTAGAACACAAGTGAGTTGTGGGCGAAACAAGTCATACTGCCTACCAGCATGTCATACTTTGGTTCGACGGTATTGTTGGGTGAGACGATCCGGACCAACCTTACGCGTACTCTTACGCGAGACCGGTTCCCTCGACGTGCTTTGCACATAGATGGCTTGCGGAAGACTATCTCTCCAACTTTAGTTGAACCAAGTGTGACTACGCCCGGTCCTTGAGAAGGTTAAAACGGAGTCTATTTGACGAACTATCGTTGTGGTTTTGATGCGTAGGTGAGATGAGTTCTTACTTAAGCCCGTAGCAGCCACGTAAAACTTGCAACAACAAAGTAGAGGACGTCTAACTTGTTTTTGCAGGGTATGTTGTGATGTGATATGGTCAAGGCATGATGCTGATTTTATTGTATGAGATGATCATGTTTTGTAACCGAGTTATCGGCAACTGGCAGGAGCCATATGGTTGTCGCTTTATTGTATGCAATGCAATCGCGATGTAATGCTTTACTTTATTACTAAGCGGTAGTGATAGTCGTGGAAGCATAAGATTGGCGAGACGACAACGATGCTACAATGGAGATCAAGGTGTCGCGCCAGTGAGGATGGTGATCATGACGGTGCTTCGGAGATGGAGATCACAAAGCACAAGATGATGATGGCCATATCATATCACTTATATTGATTGCATGTGATGTTTATCCTTTTATGCATCTTATCTTGCTTTGATTGACGGTAGCATTATAAGATGATCTCTCACAAAATTATCAAGAAGTGTTCTCCCTGAGTATGCACCGTTGCCAAAGTTCGTCGTGCCCAGACACCACGTGATGATCGGGTGTGATAAGCTCTACGTCCAAATACAACGGGTGCAAAACAGTTGCACACGCAGAATACTCAGGTTAAACTTGACGAGCCTAGCATATGCAGATATGGCCTCGGAACACAGAGACCGAAAGGTCGAGCGTGAATCATATAGTAGATATGATCGACATAACGATGTTCACCATTGAAAACTACTCCATCTCACGTGATGATCGGTTATGGTTTAGTTGATTTGGATCACGTGATCACTTAGAGGATTAGAGGGATGTCTATCTAAGTGGGAGTTCTTAAGTAATATAATTAAATTGAACTTAAATTTATCATGAACTTAGTCCTGGTAGTATCTTGCAAATCATGTTGTAGATCAATAGCTCGCGTTGTTGCTTCCCTATGTTTATTTTGATATGTTCCTAGAGAAAATTGTGTTGAAAGATGTTAGTAGCAATGATGCGGATTGGATCCGTGATCTGAGGTTTATCCTCATTGCTGCACAGAAGAATTATGTCCTTGATGCACCGCTAGGTGACAGACCTATTGCAGGAGCAGATGCAGACGTTATGAACGTTTGGCTGGCTCAATATGATGACTACTTGATAGTTTAGTGCACCATGCTTAATGGCTTAGAATCAGGACTTCAAAGACGTTTTGAACGTCATGGACCATATGAGATGTTCCAGGAGTTGAAGTTAATATTTCAAGCAAATACCCGAGTTGAGAGACATGAAGTCTCCAGCAAGTTCTATAGCTAAAAGATGGAGGAGAATCGCTCAACTAGTGAGCATGTGCTCAGATTGTCTGGGTACTACAATCGCTTGAATCAAGTGGGAGTTAATCTTCCAGATAAGATAGTGATTGACAGAATTCTCTAGTCACCATCACCAAGTTAGCAGAACTTCGTGATGAACTATAATATGCAAGGGATAACGGAAACAACTCCCAAGCTCTTCGTGATGCTGAAATCAACGAAGGTAGAAATCAAGAAAAACATCAAGTGTTGATGGTTGACAAGACCACTAGTTTCAAGAAAAGGGCAAAGGGAAGAAGGGGAACTTCAAGAAGAACGGCAAGCAAGTTGCTGCTCAAGTGAAGAAGCCCAAGTCTGATCCTAAGCCTGAGACTAAGTGCTTCTACTGCAAAGGGACTGGTCACTGGAAGCGGAACTACCCCAAGTGATTGGCGGATAAGAAGGATGGCAAAGTGAACATAAGTATATTTGATATACATGTTATTGATGTGTACTTTACTAGTGTTTATAGCAACCCCTTAGTATTTGATGCTAGTTCAGTTGCTAAGAGTAGTAACTCGAAACGGGAGTTGCAGAATAAACAGAGACTAGTTAAGGGTGAAGTGACGATGTGTGTTGGAAGTGGTTCCAAGATTGATATGATCATCATCGCACACTCCCTATAATTTCGGGATTAGTGTTAAACCTAAATAAGTGTTATTTGGTGTTTGTGTTGAACATGAATATGATTTGATCATGTTTATTGTAATACGGTTATTCATTTAAGTAAGAGAATAAATTGTTGTTCTGTTTACATGAATAAAACCTAATATGGTTACACACCCAATGAAAATAGTTCATTGGATCTCGATCTTAATAATACACATATTCATAATATTGAAACCAAAAGATGCAAAGTTAATAATGATAGTGCAACTTATTTGTGGCACTGCCGTTTAGGTCATATTGGTATAAAGCGCATGAAGAAACTCCATGCTGATGGGCTTTCGGAATCACTTGATTATGAATCACTTGATGCTTGCGAACCATGCCTTTTGGGCAAGATGACTAAAATGCCGTTCTCCGGAACAATGGAGCGAGCAACAGATTTGTTGGAAATCATACATACTGATGTATGTGGTCCGATGAATATTGAGGCTCACGACAGGTATCATTATTTTCTGATCTTCACAGATGATTTGAGCAGATATGAGCATATCTACTTGATGAAACATAAGTCTGAAATATTTGAAAAGTTCAAAGAATTTCAGAGTGAAGTGAAAAATCATCGTGACAAGAAAATAAAGTTTCTACGATCTGATCGCGGAGACAAATATTTGAGTTACGAGTTTGGTCTTCAGTTAAAAACAATGTGAAATAGTTTCACTACTCACGCCATCTGGAACACCACAATGTAATGGTGTGTCCGGACGTCATAACCGTACTTTATTAGATATGGTGCAATCTATGATGTCTCTTTCCGATTTACCACTATCGTTTTGGGGTTATGCATTAGAGACAGTTGCATTCACGTTAAATAGGGCACCATCTAAATCCGTTGAGATGACACTATATGAACTATGGTTTAGCAAGAAACCAAAGTTGTCGTTTCTTAAAAGTTTGGGGTTGTGATGCTTATGTGAAAAAGTTTCATCCTGATAAGCTCAAACTCAAATCGGAGAAGTGCGTCTTCATAGGATATCCAAAGGAAACTATTGGATACACCTTCTATCACAGATCCGAAGGCAAGACTTTTGTTGCTAAAATTCGGAAACTTTCTGGAGAAGGAGTTTCTCTCGAAAGAAGTGAGTGGGAGGAAAGTAGAACTTGACGAGGTAACTGTACCTGCTCCCTTATTGGAAAGTAGTACATCACAGAAAACTGTTTCTGTGACACCTACACCAGTTAGTGAGGAAGCTAATGATGATGATCATGAAACTTCAGAACAAGATACTACTGAACCTCGTAGATCAACCAGAGTAAGATCCGCGCCAGAGTGGTACGGTAATCCTTTTCTGGAAGTCATGCTACTAGAGCATAATGAACCTACGAACTATGAGGAAGCGATGGTGAGCCCAGATTCCGCAAAGTGGCTTGAAGCCATGAAATCTGAGATATGATCCATGTATGAGAACAAAGTATGGACTTTGGTTGACTTTCCCGATGATCGGCAAGCCATAGAAAATAAATGGATCTTCAAGAGGAAGACGGACGCTGATAGTAGTGTTACTATCTACAAAGCTAGAATTGTCGCAAAAGTTTTCGACAAGTTCAAGGTGTTGACTACGATGATTTTTTCTCACTCGTATCTATGCTTAAGTCTGTCCGAATCATGTTAGCAATTGCCGCATTTTATGAAATCTGGCAAATGGATAAACAAAACTGCATTCCTTAATGGATTTATTAAAGAAGAGTTGTATGTGATGCAAATAGAAGGTTTTGTCAATCCAAAAGGTGCTAACAAAATGTGCAAGCTCCAGCGATCCATCTGTGGACTGGTGCAAGCATCTCGGAGTTGGAATATACGCTTTGATGAGTTGATCAAAGCATATAGTTTTATACAGACTTGCGGTGAAGCCTGTATTTACGAGAAAGTGAGTGGGAGCACTACAGCATTTCTGATAAGTATATGTGAATGACATATTGTTGATCGGAAATAATGTAGAATTATTCTGTAAAGCATAAAAGGAGTGTTTGAAAGGAGTTTTTCAAAGAAAGACTTCGGTAAAGCTGCTTACATATTGAGCTTCAAGATCTATAGAGATAGATCAAGATGCTCGATAAGTTTTTCAATAAGTACATACCTTGACAAGATTTTGAAGTAGTTCAAAATGGAACAGTCAAAGAAAAAGTTTCTTGCCTGTGTTACAAGGTGTGAAGTTGAGTAAAGACTCAAAGCCCGACCACGGCAGAAGATAGAAAGAGAATGAAAGTCATTCCCTATGCCTCATTCATAGGTTCTATAAAGTATGCCATGCTATGTACCAGATTTATTGTATACCCTGCACTGCTTTGGCAAGGGAGTACAATAGTGATCTAGGAGTAGATCACTGGACAACGGTCAGAATTATCCTTAGTGAAATAAGGATATGTTTCTCGATTATGGACGTGACAAAAAGGTTCGTCGTAAAGGGTTACGTCGATGCAAGTTTTTGACACTGATCCAGATGAATCTAAAGCCTCAATCTGGATACATATTGAAAGTGGGAGCAATTAGCTAGAGTAGCTCCGTGCAGAGCATTATAGACAAAGAGTTTTGCAAAATACTTACGGATCTGAATGTGACAGACCCGTTGACTAAAATTATCTCACAAGCAAAACATGATCACACCTTAGTACTCTTTGGGTGTTAATCACGTAGAGATGTGAACTAGATTACTGACTCTAGTAAACCCTTTGAGTGTTGGTCACATGACGATGTGAACTATGGGTGTTAATCACATGGTGATGTGAACTATTGCTGCTAAATTACATGGCGATGTGAACTAGATTATTGACTCTAGTGCAAGTGGGAGACTGAAGGAAATATGCCCTAGAGGCAATAATAAAGTTATTATTTATTTCCTTATATCATGATAAATGTTTATTATTCATGCTAGAATTGTATTAACCGGAAACATAATACACGTGTGAATAGATAGACAAACAGAGTGTCACTAGTATGCCTCTACTTGACTAGCTCGTTAATCAAAGATGGTTATGTTTCCTAACCATGGACAAAAGAGTTGTTATTTGATTAACGAGGTCACATCATTAGTTGAATGATCTGATTGACATGACCCATTCCATTAGCTTAGCACACGATCGTTTAGTATGTTGCTATTGTTTTCTTCATGACTTATACATGTTCCTATAACTATGAGATTATGCAACTCCCGTTTACCGGAGGAACACTTTGGGTACTACCAAATGTCACAACGTAACTGGGTGATTATAAAGGAGTACTACAGGTGTCTCCAATGGTAGATGTTGGGTTGGCGTATTTCGAGATTAGGGTTTGTCACTCCGATTGTCGGAGAGGTATCTCTGGGCCTTCTCGGTAATGCACATCACATAAGCCTTGCAAGCACTACAACTAATATGTTAGTTGTGAGATGATGTATTACGGAACGAGTAAAGAGACTTGCCGGTAACGAGATTGAACTAGGTATTGGATACCGACGATCGAATCTCGGGCAAGTAACATACCAATGACAAAGGGAACAACGTATGTTGTTATGCGGTCTGACCGATAAAGATCTTCGTAGAATATGTAGGAGCCAATATGGGCATCCAGGTCCCGCTATTGGTTATTGACCGGAGACGTGTCTCGGTCATGTCTACATTGTTCTCGAACCGTAGGGTCCGCACGCTTAACGTTACGATGACAGTTATTATGAGTTTATGCATTTTGATGTACCGAAGGTTGTTCGGAGTCCCGGATGAGATCACGGACATGACGAGGAGTCTCGAAATGGTCGAGACGTAAAGATTGATATATTGGAAGCCTATGTTTGGACATCGGAAGTGTTCCGGGTGAAATCGGGATTTTACCGGAATACCGGGAGGGTTACGGAACCCCCCGGGAGACTAATGGGCCTATTGGGCCTTAGTGGAAAAAGAGAAAAGGGACAAGCCCAAGCTGGCCGGCGCCCCCCTTCCCCAAGTCCTAGTAGGACTAGGATAGGGGGCCGGCCCCCCGTCTCTCTCTTTCCCCCCCGGGAGTCCTAATTGGATTAGGATTGGGGGGAGGAGTCCTACTCCCGGTGGGAGTAGGACTCCCCTGCGCCTCCTCTCCCTGGCCGGCCGGCTCCCCCTCCTCCAACCTTTATATACGGGGGCGGGGGGCACCCCAAGACACACAACTTGATCCTTGAGATCGTTCCTTAGCCGTGTGCGGTGCCCCCTGCCACCAAATTCCACCTCGATCGTACCGTTGTAGTGCTTAGGCGAAGCCCTGCGTCGGTAGTACATCAAGATCGTCATCACGCCGTCGTGCTGACGGAACTCTTCCTTGACGCTTTGCTGGATCGGAGCCCGAGGAACGTCATCGAGCTGAACGTGTGCTAAGAACTCGGAGGTGCCGGAGTAACGGTGCTTGGATCGGTCGGACCAGGAAGAAGACGTACGACTACTTCCTCTACGTTGTGTGATCGCTTCCGCAGTCGGTCTGCGTTGGTACGTAGACAACACTCTCCCCTCTCATTGCTGTGCATCACCATGATCTTGCGTGTGCGTAGGAAATTTTTTGAAATTACTGCGTTCCCCAACAGATTGCTCTCCACTCGGTAGGATTTTTCAAACTTAGGCGAGTGTCTAACTGCAGCTAAGTCTCTTCGCGGAGAACTGAGGCGAGTGCTGAACTGCAGCTAAGCCCTCGAGTGGGAGGATTGCTCTCCACTCGGTAGGATTTTTCAAACTTAGGCGAGTGTCTGACTGCAGCTAAGTCTCTTCGCGGAGAACTTAGGCGAGTGCTGAACTGCAGCTAAGCCCCCGAGTGGTAGGATTGCTCTCCACTCGGTAGGATTTTTCAAACTTAGGCGATTGTCTGACTGTAGCTAAGTCTCTTCGCGGAGAACTTAGGCGAGTGATGAACTGCAGCTAAGCCCCCGAGTGGGAGGATTGCTCTCCACTCGGTAGGATTTTTCAAACTTAAGCGAGTGTCTGACTGCAGCTAAGTCTCTTCGTGGAGAACTTAGGCGAGTGCTGAACTGCAGCTAAGCCCCCGAGTGGGAGGATTGCTCTCCACTCGGTAGGATTTTTCAAACTTAGGCGAGTATCTGACTGCAGCTAAGTCTCTTCGTGGAGAACTTAGGCGAGTGCTGAACTGCAGCTAAGCCCCCGAGTGGGAGGATTGCTCTCCACTCGATAGGATTTTTCAAACTTAGGCGAGCGTCTGACTGCAGCTAAGTCTCTTCGTGGAGAACTTAGGCGAGTGCTGAACTTTACAAGTCCACTCGGCATTCCGAGGCTAATTTAAGGAAAAGCATAAAAAGTTTTCTCACTCCTCAAGAGGAGGGCTGGCAGGAGCGACAAACTCATCCAGGTCGATTCCGTCCGCAATGCGAGTAGCTGCAGCGATGAAGGTCTCCATGAAGTCCTGGAAGTTGTGCCTCTTGGTATTGGCGACTTGGATGGCGGCCAGCTTTTCTTCTCGCGCCTCCTTGCAATGAACGCGGACTAAGGATAGAGCCACGTCAGCGCCGCACCGGGCAGAGGACTTCTTCCACTCCTGCACTCGATCAGGAATTTTGTCAAGTCGAGCCATAAGAGACTCGAGATCATTCTGGAGCGCGGATTCTGGCCAAAGTGTCGAGTCGATCCGCGACACGGCAACCTTCAGTCGAGCCAAGTAATCCACGGCGCCGTCGATTCGAGATTCCAGTCGGAGCAGGTTCATGGCAGTATCGTCTTTCACCGGAGAATTGATTGGGTCCAGACCCGTTTCGATCTGCCCGGTCTCCTCTTCGAAGTTCTGACAAAATTCTGCACACAAGACCTAAAGATAAGCCAACGATCACAAGATTGAGTCGACACAAAAAGTACAAAATAGTCAAAATTAGACGCGCACCTTCAAGTTTGATGTACAGCCTCTTGGCGAGGTTCCTCAGGTAGCTCTCCAGGTCGTCCCTCCTACGGGCGATGCCTTCCATCTCCTCGCCCAAGAGGAGGTTCTTCTTCTTCCAACCGGCAGTCAGCTTGTTGGCATCAGTCAGAGCGGTCTGCAACCTAATGTTCTCTTGTTCCAACTGGTCGACCGAAGCCAGCTTCTGTTCGGCCAGAGCCATCTTGTCGTCAGCCGCCTTGCGGGCAACAGCCAGGTCCTGGTCCTTCCTCGCCAAAGCTCTTTCCAATTCTCCTACAAAGAAACGGCGATTGAATCGGAAACGGCAAAGGAATGCCCAAGTCTGAAAACAAAATCAATCGACAAAGTCGCTTTACCTGCGGCGCCCTCCCTGACCTTCTGCAACTCCGTCCTGGCCAGCTCTAGATCAAGGTCCAGTTGGATCTTCTGTTTCCCCAATTCAGCATAACGAGCGGCAAGTTCGCAGGATCTCTGCAAAAGGAAGAACCAGCCGACAGACGTTCGAAATAAGTTGCTTCCGAGTAACTAAGGAACAATGGCGACGTTTTAAGACCACAGCCGAATCAAAAACATTCGACCGTAGTCTCGGGGACTACACCCAGTGGGTGCACTCAGCGTGCCCCCACTGGTTCGACCAAAAAAACGACTGCCCACAGTCGACAGGACACGGACCACTCGACCTGGCAGACCAAACCGAATGAAGAAGTACGGATTCACAAATACATTATACAGACTACAGTCGACTGCCAGCAGTCCACCGTAGTCTCGGGGACTACACCCAGTGGGTGCACTCAGCGTGCCCCCACTGGTTCGACCAAAGGGAAACACACCCAGTGGGTGTACAAGTATGGATACAAAGATCTTCAAAAAGAAAAGAAAGAGAGAGAAAGACTCTTCAAACAAACAAACATCAAGTCAACTGACCTGGACGTTACTCTGAAGCGCCGAACTCGCGTCGTAAGCCGCCCGGCTGGCCTCCCGAGCCTTCTTCACCTGTTCCATCATGACCCCTGCCTGGTGTATGGCCTCCTTCGCAGCGGCCACTTTGTCTTCAGGGACAGAGTACGCGACAAAGAGTGAAGTCGGATCGGCAGTCGACGCCGAGGGCTGCGCACTCGACAGGAGATTGGCAGTCAGATTGGCAGCCGACGCCGAGGGTTGCGCACTCGCCAGGGGATTGGCGAAGGACACAGAGGCCCGAGGGGCATCGCCACCGTCCCGAGCCGCGGCCTCAGGCGCCAGAGCAGGCTGGGGAGCCCTGTCAGTCGACGGCCTCTTGGTCCTCCCTATCCTCAGCGGCTCGTTGTCATCGTCATCCAGGAGGTCGATAACTTGAGGAGGAGCTGCAGGAAGAACTTTCAATCGACCAGAATTGCAAGAAACGACCAAGCCAACTCAAAAACAAAACGTCGATGATCGTACCAGGGTTGGAGGTTGCAGCGTCCCCCATCTCTTGGTCGTCATCCTTGGCTGAGACCTCGGAGGTAGCAGCATTGCAAATTTCGAAGAATCAGCCAGTTCAGCATAATGAGTCGACTGAGGATCTGTCCTCCAATCGACGAAAGAAGTCAAGGCTTGTTACCCGGAGATGACAGGGATAGTTATCTTCATCTTCGGCAGAGTCTTGGGCGGCTTGGACTGCGTCGTGCGCGGTTGCTTGGGAACCTTCCCAGTCGGTGTTGGAGAAGAGGTCCGAGGGCGTTTCGACGATGGCCCGACGGAGGCAGTCGCCTGACCACGTCCCTGCGCCGGGTCGTGCACGAGCTTGGATCGCCTCTCTGGGCGGGGAGGTTCGGCCTCTTCCTCCTCCTCCTCGCTGGAGAAGATGTCATCGCCTTCCTCTCCTTCGCCATCTGACTCCCACTCGCCCTGGTCGTCCCCGCTCTCACCTCCGCTCCCCTCACCTTCCTCAGTCGACTCCTGCGCCCCGTTGGGCGTCGAATACATCTCAGTAGTCGCCTGAAAGACAGCAGGCAAAATGGAAAGTCAGTCGACTCGCTCAAAAAAAGACCAATGCAGAAAGCAAGATTTCAGTCGGAAACATAAAGACACACCTGGTCGACCTCATATGAGCTGTCGAGTGGAATGACCCTCCTAGCTCCTCGGGGGTTGTCTTTGTTCCCTGTAATGCTTGACAGCCACCCCTCCAACATCTCGTCGGTGACCTCCTCCGGGTGGATCCGAGTGGAGTCCTCGAGGCCGGAGTACAGCCACATCGGGTGGTCCCGGGCCTGGACTGGTTGGATTCTCCTCTTGAGGAAGACTTCGAGCAGGTCCATCCCTGTCACGCCCTCGCGGACAAGTTCGACCACTCGACCCGCCAGTGTCTTGACCTGGGCCTTTTCTTTGGGCGTCACCTTCAGAGAAGCCGGCTTTTCGGCTCGGTCGAGGGTGAAGGGTGGAAGTCCAGTCGACTGCCCTGGGGTCACTTGATCTTGGCAGTAGAACCACGTCGCCTGCCACCCTCGAACTGACTCCGGAAAGGTGATGGAGGGAAAACAACTTTTCCCCCTTGTCTGGATCGCCAAACCCTCGCACAGCTGGATCACCTGTGTCCTCTCGTCACTCAACTTAGCCTTCTTCACCGACTGAGAACGAACGGTGAAGATGTGCTTGAAAAGTCCCCAGTGTGGGCGGCACCCCAGGAACGCCTCACACATAGAAATAAAAGCAGCAAGGTAGACTATGGAGTTCGGAGTGAAGTGATGGAGCTGCGCCCCGAAGAAGTTCAGGAAATTGCGGAAAAAAGAGTGGGGCGGCAGAGAGAAACCACGGTCAATGTGAGTCGCCAGGAGAACGCGCTCACCGTCGCGTGGCTGGGGCTCGATTTCTCTCCCCGGGAGACGCGCCGCCTTGTGGGGGATGACTCCTCCCTCGACCAGGTCGTCGAGGTCCTCCTGACGAAGCACCGAGGGCATCCAGTCGCCCTGGATCCATCCCTTGGGCAGGGCCGTCCAAGAGGAAGAACCCCCGCGCGCAGACTTCTTTCCCTTCCCCGCCGCCGCCGCCTTCTTTGCGCGCTCCAGTGCGGTCGTCTTGCCCTTCACCATTGTCGCCGGCGAGGTCTCGGGCTGGTTTTGTGGTGACGGGGTGAGAGCGAAGGAAGTGGAGGAGACGACGGAGAAACAGAGGAGGAAGAGATGAGCACGCGTACGGAAGAGGGGCTCCGGGCCAACTATTTATAAGGGGCCGCTCCCGAGTGGCTGGCAGGTAGGCCCGAGCTATCCAGTCAAATCCCGTGGCAGGCGCGCGCACTATACGTGGCAAAAAAGGCGGCGCGGGGATCGAGGAGCCTTCGCACTGTCGCTCCCGATTACTGCGGCCGCCCCCGTTCCGCGCGCTTCCCAAAAATCCGAATCCCGCGATCTCCGCCAGCTGCAGAACAACTTGATGAAACGGCAATCCCGCGCACGCCAGCGCTCGATGCCTCGCAGGTGAAGAAATCCATTCGACGAAAGACCTGGAACGGATCAAGACGACTGAAAAAGGTTAATGACGTCATCCGTGACAGTCGACCCAGAATGAAGCACCCATAATAACCCGAGGGGTCGGATGAAAAGGTCCCTAACCTCTTTTTCCACTCCAGCCTCGATCCGTTCGGGGGCTAATGATGTAGTCATGTACCTACGGTAGGGACACGGACCCGTCCTAAGAGCCCTACCGTAGGACATCCTTAGAGGAAGTCACCTTTCAGACAACTCGGAGATATCCCACTCGACGGATTGAAGACACTCGACCAAGAGCTGTCACTCGACCAAGGAGCCAACCACTCGACTGCCAGAAGACCTCAAGTCACTCCGTGGGCAAACGGTCGGTTATTAAGTAGCCTTTATGATCATTATGACGCTTTATTAGGGACGTTATCAGTAACGCCCACCTTAAATGTACCTTAAACCCTGCATTACTGAGGGCAGGAGAGGGCTGTCGAACTCTATATAAGCCACCCCCCTCCTCAGTATCAAGGGTTCGCACCCCTGTCATCTTACTCACGCATAATCCAATCGACCGCCTCCGGGCACCGAGACGTAGGGCTGTTACTTCCTCAGAGAAGGGCCTGAACTCGTAAACCTTGCGTGCTTACAACTTCCCAATAGCTAAGGTCTAGCCTCTTCATACATACCCCCCTACCTCACTGTCAGACTTAGAACCACGACATCCGTCACGGGCTCAACACTTGGGCCCACAGACCCTAAAGCCCATAAGTCTACTCGGCTACAATCCGAATACAGTTCGGATCACATCCGACCAGTGTCCTCGGATCCGACCTCATAGGTTCCTTCCCTTAAGTGCGCGACCACTTAGGTTCAAGTCGGATTGGTCGCAGTTCGGATCACCTCCGAACTGCACAGTTGGTAGCGGCCTCTAGCAAGGCATGCCGAACACCAAGCAGGCTATGAAGCTGGTTAGAGAACCTGTACATCACACTTTCATTCTTTTTGCCACACGATATATGTTGTCGAGCTCAAGGCGAGTCTGTCATCCTTGTGCTAGCCCGACCTCTTTCTCGTTCCAGTGATGCCAACCACAAACCGGATTATCTCATAATCCTTGTCGCATGGCCATGCTTATCCTGGTCGGATCACACGAGGGACCCAGAGTATATCTCTCCTGATCGGAGGGGCAAATCCCATCTTACTCGACCACGTCTCACAGCATGATTCTGGACAAACCCGAAACCTACCTTTATAACTACCCAGTTACAGAGTAGCGTTTGGTCGGCCCAAAGCAAGTCTGTCACCATCCCGAGTACATGCGTCAGCTCAGGTCTTAGGACATAGAACATATGTTGTACTAGAGACTCACAGATGACATATCGCTGCGTCTCATAGTTGGGTCTGTCCGACTCGGACCTTATCTCGACTCGGATCCGACTACATCGAATTCGACCACATCCTTCCAAGTCCATATTATCCGGTTAGCATCCAATGCTCCATGGCTAGTGAGACCAAGCCATCGACCATGTCATATGCTAGTCTAGTTGGCTGCGCGTCCACACATCCCTTTCGACTAGGGACCTTTTAGGACAGTCATCATACAATGCATAGTCCCACAAACAAGTCACGTACTTGCTGATACACATCATTGATAATGTCCAAGGACTATCTATATTCATAAACACATATAAAATATCATCATACATGATTGCCTTTAGGGCATATCTCCAACATGTTATTTATTAATATTAACCCAAAAAATTCAGTGTATCATTGGATTGGAGCGGAGGTTTAGTCTAGAAAAATTAAGAAACTGTCTACTCTACCGCATTAAAGTCTATAGCACTGTAGGAACAAAACCTTCCCACTTGATCAATTTTTTGATACATGCACGAAACATCTAAAGACCAATTTAAATATATTAGTATTTCAGCCTGATAGACGGGTCATACAGAGGCAAAATATCAGTTGCATCATATAGAGTGATCAACTCGGCTCATCTACTGAATGGATGCATCATATTTTCCATTTAGACGAGGACATACTGTACATGTTTCCAGGCTGAGATGATCACAGTGTACCATAATGTTTTCGGATATACAGTCCGGTGAAAGATGACAATTATGCACCGCATTTGGTGCACGTTTGTTGCATCATTACATGACCTGAAGCAAATACATTTTTTCAAGAAACTGGCAACGTAGATTGTCGGTCGTTTTCATTAAGATTGAAAAAGGAGCCTAATAACAAGAAAGATTATATGAATGTGGCAAGTGGCATCTGCCTAAGAAACTATAACTACTCCCTAAATCCCGCAGCCTCCCTAAATCCTGTTTTCATGGAACAACATATGCAAACATATAATAACCAAAGAAATTTACCTTGTAGTTGCGTTCAGATATTCGGAGAATTCACAGGCGAGGGTCATGTCCGGTTTGAAATTACCGACTCTCTCTGAAGAAACTGGTATGAGCACTTGCATCGCCCTTTTCGCAAGGTCGACACCGATCATCCATGCCTTGTTATCACGAAACTTTACCTTAGTCATCATGTAAACAACGTCACCGCCGTCAATGCCTAGAGTGGGGTAAGTTGAAGACAGATCTCACAGAGTTGATTTCCCGGCTTGAGCATCCCAGAGCTGTGGGAGCAACCTAGCATGGTGAGGGTTGTCGACCGAGATGGCATCGATATCAATGGTGTGCCCCATGCGCCAATCGTTCGAGGTGGTGTGCCTATCACATGTTCGGAGCTTCCAACCAAGACAGACGGCAGCTAGCACGAGTTTGGCACGGGCATCCTCCTCCTTGTGGGAGAGCGTCCGAGGATCAGAGATGATGTCGGCGCTATCAACGTTATCCTCCAGAGTCTTTCTAGGAATAATAGACACTTTGAACCGAAGTTGTTGCTCGATAAACTTGATGCGACCATTGCAGCAGGTGATATCCCGGACCAGCCGCGGGGCAGCTCTCCGTTCCTCATTTGAGTATGCAAGCTTGGGTATCGGGATTAGAGATAGGACAGGGTCCTTGTCCAACACGTTGCAGGTGAGAATGCCGCGCCAGAGGTCGACCCAGCCTACGACACCTCCTCCCAGCGCGATCGCCTTGTCGAGACGAGGGCCGGGCAGGTCCTCTTCCCTGACCCCGGCAGATGTTTGCAACCGCAATGCCATGATGGTCCACTTGCCCGTCTTGGAACTTGGAAGAGAAGACTTGGAGCTGGTAGTCTGAGCGGAGCTTCGTCATGAAGAGATCGGCGATGAGGAATCCCCCTTGGTCATCGAACGGCAAGACGCACTTGTGTAACGAGTTGGCGGTGCCAGGAGGAGTACGAGGAATCCGCGTGAGCGACGGCGGCTTGCCGCGGCCGGCCTTGTAGACGAAATAGTCGACGCGGCCGACAGTGAAGGCGAAGCGGAGGAGCACAAGATCCTTGGCCGAGAAGACGACCAGGGGCTCGCTCGCGAAGTCACCGCGCCGGAACTCGGGGCCGTGGACACAGAAGTGGGAGATGGCGGGCGGGTCGGCGAGGCAGAAGGTGACCTTGACGGTGCGGCCTGTGCTGGTGAGGGCTTCGGCGGTGGTGGCGTTCTCGCGGATGGCCAAGTAGGCCTTTCTGTCGAGGAGAACCCAGGGGGCGTAGCGGGCGCCGGCGCGAATCACGGCGGGGGGCTGGAAGGAGGAGGCGGGGATTGACCAACCCATGGTCGTCGGCGGCGGATTGGATTCTATGCTCTAACAATCCCGCACGAACTATACATACATATATGACGGAAACGGCATGACCAGCAATCCCACTCCCACGCGAACTACATATAACTATCAATCCCACACGAACTCGGATTCGTTTGCTTAACGTGGGCTCATCACTTCATCAGAGATCAGACACAGCGCCCCCTGTCTCTCATAGTAGATTGGGCTGCTTTTCTTTAGCAGAGTATAATCTCTCCCTGGTTCGAATGTCGCCGCAGCCGGTCTCCTATGCAGCACCCTGATCAAGCTCCGTCTCGGTGCTCCCTTGCAGCGAACCCCACCCAGCAGCGTGGTTGAGGGGAGGCTTGCAGCAGCGTCGACCGCGGCACCGGCACCGTCCCTCCTTTGCAGTGGTCAGCAACCTTGGAGTTTTGCAACCTGGATTGTTGGGAGATTGGGGTTGAAATCAGACACGGACAATGTAGGGAGAGTATGTAGGGAAGATGCACAAAAAATGCAAAACCGTCCAAAGACCTAGTTTGCGGTTGCCCAGCGAGTACAAATATCTGTTTTTTCTTTTGGTATGTTTGATTATCCTTTTTTTTTGCGAGGGAATGTTTGATTATCCTTACTTTGTAGCCGAAGTGAGTAATTAAGATGTGTTGTAAAATAGTATGTTGTGGCAAGGGTCACACCCGCTGCCCTACAAAGGACGCATCGAACAAGAAGCAGGGAAGAGAACCAAGATGCAACAAGTGTGTCATTCTTGGTCTTATCAGGACCCAATGCCATGGAAAATTTGAATCGTAGTGAGGGCAAAACTGTTTGGTCACAGTTGGGTTTGAGACATATACTCATTGTCGGCAATCCTGATTCTCCATATCAAAAAAGAAGGTCGCTCATAAATTATCAGGTTCAGAGTTGAGTAAATTATATGCTTCTCACCGAATCAATCATGTGCAGCGTACTGGAACAATTCACCATAATACACCAGGTAGCTCTAATTATTTTTGTTTGTCTTGTCTGCTGCGCAACTATGCATGCGTCCCCATTAGGCGAAGCTTAGTTACGTCATAAGAAAGCTTGATTTGCTACCTGGGTGTATGCAATGGAACCAGATTAAAATTAAAAGGTTGCATGGGAACTGTGGATTCTTAAAAAAGGAAAAGAAAAATACGATGAACTACCTCTATGCATGTGCGCAGTGGAATCAAATTGGGATTAAAGATTGCTGGAAACGCCGGAGGTTCGGACATCTAGCGCAATTCTGTGCCCGTGAGAGCAAAAGAGACATGAACATGAAGTGCAAGAGAAAGAGAATGAGAAAATACGGTCGTTTGGGCTTTTCAAATCATACAATCACATTAACAACACGTGAAATTCAACCAAATGGTTGGACGGGAACTCGTGAAAGACAACGGTAGTTGACCGGATGATGTTATATAAGAAACATAGTGTAAGATTGAAGCGTTCCTACTCCCTCGTGAGGGAGCCGCGTGGGTCTTTATTGATCGATGACAGGAAGCCCCTGTCGTGGCGTACAAGTTTCCATCTATCGCTAGGATGCGATGGCGTACACGAGAGAGAAGAGATCAAGTCAGATACGGGAGAGAGAGGGAGACGAGGTTGAGATTACATGAAGTTTGAACTGCCTCTATCTCTAATTCTAACACCTTCCCTTAATCTCAACTATCCTACATTAAGATTTCTCTTGAACTCTTCAAATGGTTTGCTGGGTAGAGCTTTAGTGAATCCATCTGCTACTTGATCTTTGGAGGGAATAAAGCATATGTCCAACTTCTTCTCTGCAACCCTTTCTTGTACAAAATGAAAATCAATTTCGATATGTTTGGTTCTGCCATGAAAAACTGGGTTTGCTGAGAGATAGGTGGCTTCCAAGTTATCACACCATAGACATGACACACGCTGCTGTTTGATTCCCAATTCACCAAGCAATGATTCCACCCAAATGATCTCAGCAGTAGCATTTGCCAGTGATTTGTATTCAGCTTCAGTACTTGACTTTGAAACTATAGCTTGTTTTCTGGCACTCCAAGAAATAAGATTAGAGCCAAAGAATATTGCAAATCCTCCAGTCGACTTTCTGTCATCACTACATCCTGCCCAGTCAGCATCAGAGAAAGTACTAACTAGAGTGGAATTAGAACGTCTGAACTGAAGACCTAAGCTCGCAGTGTGTTTTACATACCGTACAATTCTTTTCACAGATGTCCAATGCAAAGTAGTAGGTGCATGTAAATACTGACAAACCTTGTTAACAGCAAAGGATATATCTGGTCTTGTCAATGTCAAATACTGTAAGGCTCCAACAGCACTTCTATACTTTGTACTTTCTTTTTCCTTAAGTGGTTCTCCCTCAAAGGCTGAAAGTTTTTCTGAAGAAGATAATGGTGTGGGTGAAGGCTTACAGTCCTTCATTCCCATACGAACCAGAAGTTCATTAGCATATTTCTCTTGGCTAAGTGTTATGCCATCTTGAATCTTCTTGACTTCAATGCCTAGGAAGAAGTGTAGATCACCAAGATCTTTCAAAGCAAATTCCGAACTTAGATCATGCAAAAGAACATTAGTGGCACTTTGCGAAGAGCTTGCAACTATAATATCATCAACATATATCAAAAAAAATATAACCGTATTTGCCTTATTATAAATAAAGAGTGATGTGTAAGCTTTAGATGCAGCAAAGCCAAGACGCCTTAACTGAGAGCTCAACCTTGAATACCACGCTCTCGGTGCTTGTTTCAATCCATAAAGCGCCTTATCAAGTTTACACACATAATGAGGTGCCTTCTTTTCTGCATACCCAGGTGGTTGTCTCATATAAACCTCCTCTTCCAGAACACCGTGTAAAAACGCATTCTGAACATCTAGCTGCCTCAAGCTCCATCCGCTGGATACAGCAATCGATAATACAAGCCTAATAGTTGCAGCTTTAACAACAGGACTGAAGGTGTCTTCATAATCTAAGCCATAACGTTGTTTGAAACCTTTTGCAACTAGACGTGCCTTGTACCTGTCAATTGAGCCATCTGCCTTTTTTTTATTCTGTAAACCCATTTACAGTCAATAATATTTTTACCTCTGGGTTCCGGTACAAGATGCCATGTCTTGTTTCTCATAAGTGCCATGTATTCTTCATCCATTGCATTTTTCCACTTTGTATCCCTCAGTGCATCCTCTAATTTTGTTGGTTCTCCTGCAACACACAACATGCCATATGATATAGTGCCATCAGTTCTAACTTTCGGTTTTCTTATACCTCTCTGTAATCGAGTCATAACACGTGAGGCTGACTGTGGCTGAACACGCCGTGTAGCTTGCTGTACAGGAGTTGATGTAGGAGAATCAGCCGCAGAAGATCCCGAAGAGAATCTGGACCCGCTTTGCGCAGAAGATCCTGTGGCCTCTCCTGTGGCGGAAGGAACGGCGCCAGCGCTCACAGAGGATCCCGTGAGGCCTCCCTGCATGCATGTGCGCGCTGCTGGCGATGCGCTTTCTGGCGCTGGCGACGCGCTTTCTGGAGCGCCTGTCGCTGTCGCGGGCCCACGCGTGGGACGCGGGGAGGCAGGCGGTGACGTGGCGCGCGCTGGATGGAGAGGCATGCATCTGCTCGGCGCTGGATCCGGGGCGTATCTTCGCGCGTGATCCGAGGAGTTCTGACGCGTAGGAGTTCCAGGAGCCGCCAGATCTTCTTCGTGTTCCGTGCCTACTTCGTCCTCTACTGGCACATGAAATACAACACCGTTTTCATCAAAATTTTGATCATTTTCTGCACTGTTTTCTGCTGCATTTTCCGCATGACCTTCTGCATGACCCTGCACATAAGAAGAACTAGTAGGATCATCATCATCAGTTGGGTTAGTACAATCGTCGCCCCCTTGATCAAAGTTTTGGAGATTAGGTGGAAGAAGGAGAATTTCTTTCCTAAGGAGGGCTCCGGCATTAGGTTGAAGAGACTCAAAAGGATACACTGATTCATCAAACACAACATCCCGAGAAATATACACTCGGCCGGTGGAAACATCTAGGCATTTAACGCCTTTGTGAATAGGACTGTAGCCAAGAAATACACACTTCTTGAAACGAAACGCAAGCTTGCGTGTATTGTAAGGACGAAGGTTGGGCCAGCAAGCACAACCAAACACACGGAGAGAGTTATAGTCAGGAGTAGTACCAAAAAGACATGTGATGGGAGTCTCAAATTTGATGACTTTGCTAGGGAGTAAATTTATGAGATATGTAGCAGTCAAGAATGCTTCATCCCAGAACTTTAATGGCATAGATGCATTTGCCAATAGAGCTAGTCCTACTTCAACAACATGACGATGTTTTCTCTCGGCAGAACCGTTTTGTTGATGTGCATGGGGACACGACACATGATGTGAGATGCCAAGTTGCTGAAAAAAGAGATTGAGTTTCTTGTATTCACCTCCCCAATCCGTTTGCATGGCAATGATCTTAGTGTTTAGTTTCCGCTCAACAAGATTTTGGAAATTTTTGAACACTTGAAACACTTCAGATCGTTTCTTAAGAAGATAGATCCAAGCAAATTTGCTATAGTCATCAATGAAGCTTACATAATATGAGTATCTACCAACAGAGGTAGGGGCAGGCTCCCAAACATCTGAGAATATAAGTTGTAAGGGTGCAGTAGAAATACTGATAGAAATAGGATATGAAAACTGATGACTCTTAGCTTGCTGACAAGGATCACAAATTGACTCAATGCTAGACTCATGCGAATGAGGAAGTTTATTCTTACTAAGAATAAGCTTAACAATAACTGATGAAGGATGACCTAATCTACTGTGCCACTTTGCTGAAGACAGCTTGACAGCAACAAGGGCATGTTTATTTGATGACGATGATGAAGATATGATCGGATAGAGACCTCCCACGCACTTGCCCCTAAGAAGTACTCTCCTCGTGTCCAAGTCCTTAACCAAAAAGAAGTAAGGATAGAATTCAATGAGAACACGATTATCAAGGGTAAATCTATGAACAGAAAGAAGATTTTTTGATGTTTCAGGCACATATAGAATTCTGTTTAGATTGAAATTTTTTAAGGGGGTTTTGACAATTGAACTACCAACATGAGTAATGTCCATACCAGAACCACTTGCAGTGTGCACTTGGTCATGTCCACGGTACTTGTTCCTGATGGTCAGCTTGTCGAGCTCCCCCGTGATGTGGTTGGTAGCACCAGTATCCGCATACCAATTTGTGTCGATGCCGTAGGAGTCGGTGACAGCGTTTGCCTCCTTCTCCTCGTATTCCTCGTCCTCCTCATAACGATCCCAGCATGCATGAGCGCCTCCTCGATGATGCTTGAGACAGATCTGGCACTCGGGATAATCCCGGTGCTGTTGACGTTGCTGATTCTGTTGTTGGGGACGGCCACCTCGAGCGCCCCTGTTGCTGCTGCTTGGAGCAGAGGGAGAGCGCCTCCCTTGACCGCGCCCCCTTGTCCCACGTGCGCGCGCCATGGGCCTGTACTGGCCGCGGCCTCTGTACGCCAGGTTCGCTGAAGTGTTGAAGCCTCCTTCTTCTCCATCGCCCAGCATCTCCATGCGCTGGTCGAAGGCGGCGATCTGAGCAAAGAGCTCGCCAACACTGATGGAGGTCTTGACAGCACCAATGGCCGCCACCACCGGATCATAGTCGCGATTCAATCCGGCGAGCACGTAGTCCACCATCTCGGGATCGGAGACCGGGCGTCCTGCCGCCGCGAGTTCATCCCCGAGACTTTTCATCTTGGAGATGTACGCCGTGCTGGACATGCTGCCCTTCTTTGTCGTGGTGATGGCGATCCTCAAGTTGGTGATGCGGGATTGGGACTGCGATGCAAACAGGGTGGTGATGCCGGTCCACAAATCATAGGTATTTTCCTTACCGATGAACTGTGCGAGGACTTCTTTGGAGAGGGAGTTCATCAGGTAGCTGAGGACCTGTTGGTCCTTTGATAGCCATGGCGCATAAAGTGGATTGGGTACCACTTCCATGGTCTTGTCCGACTTCTGCTGCTCCACCGTGGTCGGGGACGCCGCGTCGGTTCCATCCAGGAGCCCCGTGACCTGCGCTCCTCGTAGGCCGGGCATGACCTGGGCCTTCCACAAGAGGTAGTTCCCCTTGCTAAGTTTTTTGGCTGGTGGAGGTCCGAGGTTGAGGACGACCGGTGCCGAGCTGGAAGACATGGCGATGGGGATTGGCTTCTGGTAGCTAGACGGGAAGAGAATAGGCTCTATATACCATGTAAGATTGAAGCGTTCCTACTCCCTCGTGAGGGAGCCGCGTGGGTCTTTATTGATCAATGACAGGAAGCCCCTGTCATGGCGTACAAGTTTCCATCTATCGCTAGGATGTGATGGCGTACACGAGAGAGAAGAGATCAAGTCAGATACGGGAGAGAGAGGGAGACGAGGTTGAGATTACATGAAGTTTGAACTGCCTCTATCTCTAATTCTAACACGTAGGATGACATGGTTGCTTACAAGTGCACAAAAGAAATTAATGATTTTTTGTGACACGCTGCATGCACATGAAGAGTTGCTTTTTTCATTTTATTTTTGAAAAGAAGGTTATAAAACCTGGCCTTTGATCCAAGTATGCACACAACCATTTTCATTATATTATTCAACAAAGTTCGATTAAACAAATACATAGATCAATCCAAAGCCACCTTTCAGGCGACCTCTGTCGCTACACCTACAAGCTTGATGATGTGTCCTGACCTCACACGAACGCACAACATCTAATCCGATGGCCTCACGAAGCTGCCCGGCATCGAGTCGAGAGTGCCCAACTGGTCTACCATACCCTTAAAACGCGCCGCATGCACACGCTATAGAATCTGCCACAACCATCTTCCGTCGTCCCATCTTCAGGAGGGGTCAACACATTGACCTTACCAGGCCTTACTGCCGTCGACGCCATCACTACACTAGACAACGCCACCATCCTTCGCTCGTCCATCAACACACGTTCAACGCCAAGACTCCACTGCGCCATGCCACCGAGATCCGCCGTCATCGATGCGGAATATGCAACACCGCTCCACTTTGAGACACACCGGTCAGCACTTCTTCCGGAACGATGCCCGCAGGAGAGAGAGCGACACCGAAGGTGTCATCATCGTATGACCTGAGAGACCTGGATCTACAGTTTCCCCGAAAGCAGCCCAACCGAGGTGACGCAGACTGCAACAACGACGCCTCAACAAGAAAACGACGTCAAAGACGCCACCATCATCCACCATGACCGAAGTCGGCACAATTTCCACCGGCAGTCACGCCATCCCGACCTCGCAGCTGCCTAGATCCGTGCAGATCCGCACAGTACCGGCAAATAGACTCCATCCGCCCCTTACCAGCGTCGCCGGCCGACCAAGCGCCAGACGGCGGCGGGTCTAAACAGGGATGAGATCCACGACCACCACCACAAACCATCGCTCGAGAGCTCGCCGTAGAACAGGTCTCCGCTCTCACACTGACCCTAGAACCGGTAGCCACTGCCACTTGACCAGTGAACCCTGTCCTGGCCGATGTAGCCGACATCCCCTCAAGACACCGCCCCAACTGCTTGGGAGGGAGACGCCGCAACAGCCCGCCCAACCTCCTTTTACATCAAGACCACGGCCACCGCGGCTGAGGCCGGCGAAAGCAGCGGTTAAAGAGATACGAGATCGGAAGTCTTCGACGACATGAGGCTTGGGCCCTTGGCGCCGCCCTGAGGAGCAATGCTAGGGGTCAGGCCGGGCTGAGGGAGGCACTAACAAGATCAGGCGGAACGATGGAGGAGTCCCCGCAGAGAAGCCTGGTGCTGACCGCCGAGAAGAAATCACCGATGCGGGAAAACCTAATCGATTGATTTGTACCCGCAAGCCGCAATGCTTGATGATGGACCTACTTGATGATGTGGATATGCTGCATGTAAAGATAAATAAGATAGCGGGAATGAATCTCATTGATATATATGATTTGTACGGGTGGGAAAGATCTATGTTGCTCATAGTGTATTCGCGAAAAAAATATCTATGTTGCCTACTACATACGTTGTTAACTCTGTGAAGCTAGTTTACAAATTTGGTATGTATGTACAAGATATTCTTGCTAACTACTCCCTCCATTTCTTTATCTTAGGTATATATTATTTTCAGCACGGTAACCAAGGCTATGGACTATTTAGGACAAAATTACCCTGGTCTAATACATGGATTAGCAGCAAGTAAATCATTTAGACTAGGAAAGGAAAAGATACACGCAATTGGAAGAGAGATAGTTTTCTTTTATTTCTCTACAAGGAGAGATACATGAAATTAGGGGAGGTATACATTTCTTTTTCTTGAAGGCCAAGGTCGGAATTATGAGGAATTAAAATAAATGCATCTTACATTGTAAAATTTTATCAAAAACAAACACACTTTATATAAAGGAACGGAGGAAGTACCTCTATCACGTGCTTGATTTCTCTTTGCCATGGCAATAACACGGCCTTGCCTTTTGTGTTGCTCGCTGCTTGTGTCGCTTCGAAACGGGGATTCACAACCCTTAGGGCATGTACAATGGTTGATAAGATAATTTTATCTTAAGTTTTGCATTTAATTTAAAGATGACAAAGAAAAATGTTTACAATGGATCATCTCTTAGCCTTATCTTCAATAACTAGCAATTTCTAAAAATGTGGTGAGACATATTGTGCTAAGAGATCATCTCTTGTCTTATCTTAAATAAGAGAAGACAAGCCTTCTCTTATGAGTTCTCTCTCCTCCACCTCATTATTTATCCTACGTGGCACTTCTAAAATAGCACCATTGTACATGCCCTTACTGCATGGCAGGGTGAAGGGTGGGGGTGCCGACCCCAAAGGCGCGAAGGGCGACGTCCCCGACCCTAGTGGCACTGACAACCATGGCTGACCATAAATGTCGGTGTAAACCATTGGCACTGGGTACCCTAACTCGCTGGCGTTCATCGGATGAAGACAACTATCATGGAAAGTAACATTGCCGTTGCCTGGGTGTGTACCATGCGACAAATTGGACTGCCCCGATGATGGATGCTGGTAGTTGTAGTCTGGGTATGCGCTATCAACATTTCCCGGTGTATGAAGATAATTCTGAGGCCCATTATTTGGTTTGCCTGTTTGTTGAGTTGGGGATTTGTTTTTTATTTCTTCGTTGTGTTAACCTTGCATCACTCAAAGTATTTCCCGACTGCCGTGCATCAACTTCTCCTTTTCGCTTTCGCATTGTCTCTTTGCATCAACAATGACCCGACGAAGATCATCATCGGGCACATCGTCTGGTTTCTCTTAATCTTCAGCTTCCCCCATTGCAGCATCATCGTATTCAGGGGGCACATAGTTGTCATCATGCTCTTCTTATTCGTTGTCTTTCATCATAACTCCTCTTTCTTCGTGCTTGATCCAAACATTACAGTGTGGCATGAAACCGTTCTCAAGCATGTGGACATGAAGGGTTTTTGAGTCAGAGTAAGACTTCGTATTCTCACATCTAGGGCATGGACAACACATAAAACCATTCTGCTTGTTTGCCTCAGCCAACACATAAAACCATCTTTCTAATCTTCAAGCGCATTGCATTCATCTTGATCTTGTGATCATCGACGACATCCGCAACATGCAACTCCAATCTCATCTTCTCCTCCTCCTCAATTCTTTTTAATTTTTTCTTCAATTAATTGTTTTCCTTTTCAACTAAATTTAACCTCTCGACAATAGGGTCGGTTGAAATTTCCGGTTCACATACCTCCTAGATAAAAAAATCTATGTCACGTTGGTCGGCATAATTGTCATAAACACTAAATCAAACAAATAGCTATAGAAGATAATATATACCATATCCGAATCATAGACAGGACGAGGGCCGACGGAGGCGGATACTAAAACCATCGCACTATATAATAACAAACAATAATAAAAGTAAGAACATTACGCAAGTATTTATCTAAATCATACAAGTAAGAATTTTTTCTTTTAGAAAGAAGATAAGAACAAGAGGCTCACCATGATGGTGCCAGTGATGAGATCGGTGCGGGCGATCGACGGCGGTGAGGATGGGGGCGGGACAGGACGGACCGCCAAACCTAGAAAAATCTTGAGGAAAATGGAGTTTGGACAAGGAGTTTCGAGAGGAGAAAGCTTAAGTATGGCTCGGGCATTTCATCCAACACCTCATGTGCATAGCAGGTGAGTTAGAGCACTACAAAGCTCTCCCACGACCGGCCAAAAAATAGAGCAGTGGCTCTGCTTGCGGGCAGGGGCGTGGGTATATATAGGCCTCTCTTTAGTCCCAGTTGATGGCTAAAACCGGGACTAAAGAACTATATTTGGTCCCGGTTCCAGCCACCAACCGGGACTAAAGATTGTGGGCCAGGAGCGAGGTCCATTGGTTCCGGTTCGCATCTGGAACCAGGACCAAAGGAGTCAGACGAACTGGGACCAATGGCCCCCAAGGCCCGGCCGACGCCCTGGCCTCACGAACTGGGACTGATGCCCTCTTTGGTCCCGGTTCGTGAGTGAACTGGGATTAATGCCCTTGCCCAGGCCTCAACCAAGCCATGTTTTCTACTAGTGCTAACATCACAATGCAACTATATTGGAACAATAATACTCAATAACATCACATTATATATCCATGTTCAAAACTATGGTTAGGAATCACATGAACAAAACAATCCAAATAGATAAATCTAACCGTTAAAAATTTGTGAGATGAAGAAGGTTACCTCAACGAAGGGAAAAAAGGGCAAGAGCTCGAGATAGGCCAATGGAGGAGAAGAAAGTGAATGGTGAGTGCTAGCTGAAAGCCCCACGAGTACCTAAAATATCTGCACCAGAAACACCATAGGCAATGGCGTTTTTAGAAACTTCAGCTGCCTCGGTGTTTCAGCCCGCCATGTCAGCAAGCAACGCGTTCTCGGCCGGGCAATGGGCCAGGGAAGAAATGTCAGCTAGCTCGGTGTTTCAATGTTTATCAGAAACGCCGTGGGCTCGGGCGTTTTTAAAAGGGTCAAATTGTAAAATACTTTCATATCGGGTTTAATTTGTGACGATAAATGTTGACAAAGTTGGAATAGTGATTTCGGCCATCATTTAATAAAAGGTCGGTTTGGTTCTCAAAGGAACTCAGATTGTATGTAGCAGCTACTGTTCAAAGGCGGTACAAGCACACAGTTAAAATTGTACAGCATGAAAATGGGGCATTAACCCACAGCAAACATTATGATAAAACATGACAGTTATGTTCCGCATTTGGCACACTTTTGACTCCACCAGTACTTGACCTAAAGCAAATAAGAAGAAAACAAAGATGTCAGATGTAGAAATAGGGAATTGGTACAATTAATTTTTGGGTTTGTCTAGAGCACATCTAAATGTGCCATAGTTATTGCACATCTAAATGACACAATCAAGTATGGAAAGAAAAAGAAAACAAAAAGAAATTCCCACACGAATCTCCACATAAGGTCAATGATATAGGTCTCAGATGTGCAATACTTATGACACATCTAGATGTGCTTTAGCAAAACTGTTAATTTTTACAATCTTGTATCGCTGTGTAATCAGCAGAAAAAATGTTACGTAAAGATAACCAAAGAAATTTACCTTGGAGTTGCATTGAGATATTCAGAGAATTGGCATATGAGGAGCTCCGGATTGGAATAGCGGACTCTCGCACCAGAAACTCGTACACGCACGTCCGTTGTCTTCTTTCCAAGGTTAACGCCAACCATCCATGCCTTCTTATCATCACGTGACAGTTTCGACATCATGTAAACAACATCCTCGCTGTCCATGCCTAGGGTGGTGGGGCAAGCCGAACACTGATTCCTTGGTGTCGATCTTCCAGCCGCAGAATTCCAGAGCTGTGGGAGCAACATATAACGATCAGGGCTGTCAGCCGAGAAGCCATCTATATCAATAGGTTGCCCCTTGCGCCAATAGTTCCAGCTGGTATGCCTAGTACACGTCCGGAGCTTCCATCCAACACAGGCGTCAATTAGGCGCTCTTTTTTGTTGGGGCGGGCATTCTCATTCTGCAAGAACAGCTCAGAATCGTGAATGATATCGACGTTGTCAAGATTATCCTCTCTTGTCTTGCTGCTGTTTTGAGTAATAAGTTCCAGCTTGACAAACTTGATGTAACCATTGGAGCAGGTGACATCCCGGACGAACCACGGGCCACTTATCCGTTGCTCGTTAGAGTATGCAAGCATGGGTATCGGGATGAAACTTAGAACCGGGTTCTTGTCAAAGACATTGCAGGTGACAATGCCAAGCCAGAGGTCGATCCAGCCGACAGCACCTCCTCCGAGCGTGACCGCCTTGTCAAAAATATGGCCCGGCAGGTTTTCTTTCCTCACCCCGGGATATGTTTGCAACCGCAACGTCGTAGTGGCCCACTTGCCTGTCCTGGAAGAGAAAACGTGGAGCTCGTAGCCTGATGGGGGCACTGTCATGGAGAGATCTGCCACGACAAATCCCCCTTCATCATCGTCGATTGGCAAGACGCACACGTGGAACAAGTTTGTGGTGCCCGAAGGAGTACGTGGGATTAGTGTGAGCGACGGCTTGCCGTAGTTGGCCTTGTAGACGAAGTACTCCAGGAGGCAAGATCCCCGACCGCTTCTCCGGGAACTGAAGCAAAGAAGCACGAAGTCCTTGACCGAGGAGACGACCAGGGGCTCGGTCGCTAAGTCGTCGCGCTGGAACTCGGGGCCGTGGACGCAGAAGTGGGAGATGGCCGGCGGGTCGGCCAGGCAGAAGGTGAGCTTGAAGGCGTTGCCGGTGCTGGTAACGGCTTCGGCGGTGGTGGCGTTCTCGCGGACGGCGAAGTAGGCCTTCTTGTCGAGGAGAACCCAGGGGGCATAGCGGGCGCTGGCGCGAGTGACAACGGGTGGCTGGAAGGAGGAGGCGAGGAAGTATCCCTCCACTTTTGCCAGTACTTGGCAGTCGCGGCGGCGGGCGGAGGGCGCAGATTGGATTTTGGAAAGAACCTTGCTTTCGTTTTGGAAACCAAGGTAGTACGTACCTGATATATAACAGAAACATAACCATCTATCCGCAGACCGTGCATGACCTCAGATTCGTTTCCGTCGTGGACCCATCAGTCCCAGCGCCCCTCCCTCCAGGATTCGAGTGTCGCCGCTCCCCCCGCGAGGCCTGGCCCCGCCATTGCTGGCACCTCGAGCTTGTGGAACCTGTTGCCGCTGGCTATGGCACTCCGGGATGCCATGATCAATTTCCATTGCATGGGGCACGTGCCGCACGTCGACTGACTTGCAGACTAGCATGAGAAGCCAGGATAAGAAGGAAACCCTAAGGCAGAAGATCTATGGTTGTCATGTTTATTCATTTTCATCCTTATTACTACTTTTATTTCCAAAAACACATGCTAATATGCACTATATTGAACATATTTAATATGAAAATATATACATTTTACGATGAATCTCATGAAATTGATTTGATGTTGTAGATGTTGTTATATTTCTCTAGAGATTTATTTCTTAAACTGGAAGAAGGTTATTTTTTTGCGGTAGAAGTTTGACTTAGGATAAACCTTCAACTTTAAGTAAGTTGAAACAAAGGGAATAGTTAAATATTATCCCTAGCTATCACATTGATAAAGGTGTCAAAAAGAAGGTATAATTTTTTTCACATGAAATATAAATCGCCATGATGGCATTTCCCTCAAAAAATAAAATAAGGTCTAATTTTTTTCAGATTGATTGATGAAAAGAGCTATCTGAATCATAACGTGGAAATCATTTCTTCATCACACATTTGCTTTTCATATGGTAAATTTCTGATGCGATAAAAATGTTAGGTAATAACAAAAAGGAACAATTCAATATATGCCATTGCAGAGGTAGCCGGAGCTTGGGTGTGCAGTATCTGCATATCCATATAAACTCTTATTGTACCCTCTCAGTTCCAAACCAGAAGGTGCAATAATTCCTTTTTAAAGTGAAAAGTTTCCTATGTATGACCAAGTTTATAGAATATTGTATCAACATTTATAATACCAAATAAATATAATATGAAACTATATGCCATGGTGAATCTAATCATGTTGATTTCATGTTGTAGTTATTGATACCTTGCTCTCTAAACTTGGTGAATTTTCCAAAAATTAATGCACCTTATATTAGAATGAATAGAGTAGTATCTACTGGTACACATAGTTTAGTTTAGCAGTGTAGAAAAGAAATGCGTCAACGTTTATAATTATCATTTCTTTTTAGAAAAGGAGGATGCACCCCAGGCTCTTTATCTGGACGATGCATGCAGCCATATTATTAATTATTCACAAAGACCATACAAAGTGATACATTAATAAGCCTGAAGCCACCATCTTGGCAACGTTATTGCTAGTCCTATCCCCTTGATGAAGGCGTGTCGAATGTCCGGGCCTAATACCAAACAGACATCGCACCAAAGCCTAACATCTAAAGCCGGGTGTCCCATCTAAGCCACTACCTGGATTGGGTCCCACACCGGTCTGGCACACTCCCAGTGAGCACCGCATGCTACAAGGGGCGTCACCTCCATCTTCCCTCGGTCCATCATCAGAGCAGACCTAATGCACCGACCTTGCCAAGCCTCTCTGCCATCAAGGCCACCATGACGCCAGACAGTTTCCTCCTCCTGCGCGAGTCCTTCTCCAATACGTGTCCATCGCCGAACCTCCGCGGCGCCATGCCGTCGGGATCCGCAGTCGGCCTTGCCGTAGATGTAACACCGCTCCTCCTCTTGCCCCCTTCAGCCAACACGTGCTCCAAAACGATGCCCCCAGGAGGGACAACGACATCGAAGGTGCCATCATCGTCCGATCCGCTAGACCCCGGAGCATCACGAGTGGGGTGCCATGACCTACAACAATGTTGCCTCAAGAAGGGAACGACGTCATAGACGCCGTCATCGTCTGCCATGACCGTAGTCGGCTCGATTTTCACCGAAAATCATGGCCCCCCGATCTCGTAGCTGACTAAAACCGAACGGAGCTTCGCCGTGAAGAACAAAGCCGCCATCGGCACGCCGGCTGGGAGCCTCCAGTCGCCCCTCACCGGTCCTCCACGCGCCACCGGTTGCCACGCCGGGGTGGATCTGGACGGGACGCCAGATCCACGGCTTCCGTCGCCCATCTCCAGGCATAGACTCCACCGAGGGGAAGAGCACCATGCCGGCCATGGATCTGGCAGCCGCCGCATAGGCAAGGGACGCCGCCCTACCCGCTGCTCGCGGATCCAAAACCTAAGCCGCCCCTGTCACCTTCGGGTGATCCCGCAGCCCCCGCCGTGTCCGGCCCTCCACGCGCAGGACGAGGCACCGCAACACCGCCACCAGACCTGCCCGTGCGCTGCCGCGCCCCGGTTTATAATTAGCATACCAGGTTGTTTTGAGCAATGCATTCCGCAGAAAGATAGTTATGCGCCCCATTGGGTGCACGTTTGACTTCATCACGTATTCTACAGAAGATAATATATTCAGCTTTATTATAGTGCTTGATAAACATATTATATTTCCATGCAAAAAAACATATTATATTTGGTTCCACCTTTAAAGGAAAGATGACATACACCTTCAATTGATTACTAAGAAATCCTCATACGTAGTTAACGATTTCTCTTATTCATTTGACACATCAGAGCATTGTGCAGTTCTGAACGAAACTTTTTGCTAGCTACTTGAATATTATCCCAAACCCCGCTGATAATGGTGCCCAAAAGAAGCTACAATATAAGGTTTTTGCTATCTACTTGAATACTATCCCAATCCCCGTTGATAATCTATATACCTAATATTAAAAGGAGGATTGTTTCTTCATTTTTTTTTGGGTCTACAAATATGTTTCGTACATTATAAGCTAACCAACTCATCTAGTGTTATTCTTTTCTTTTTAGAATTATCTAGCGTTATTCCTGTGAAAAAAGAAAGGCAGGCAGGTTAAAAAGAAGGCGACCTATACCCCGCCACCATTGGGCTGGCCCTTGACCTGGCCGGGACACCCTCTCTTTTTTCATTTCGTTTTTTTGCTCTTTTGCTTTTCTTATGTTTTTTTCTTCTTTAAAATAATTCTTGACTTAAAAAAGTTCCAATTTGTTTTTTAAAAAAATCTGATTTCCCCCCGGAAAGCCTAAAATATTTGTGGATTAAAACAAGATCATGATTTTGGAAAAATGTTCTCATATTGAAAAAAATATTTGTGAATTTTAATTTGTGAATTCAGAAAATGTCCATGATTTTTTTAAATGTTCAAGGAAATGAAAAAAAAGATTGTTAATTACAACTAAAAAGTTCAACGATTCAAAAACTGTTCGTGCATTCCGGAAAAATGTTCGTTGATACAAAAAAGTTCACTGATTCAAAAAAAATTCATCGATTCAAAAATTTGTTCATTGATTGATAAAAAGTTTGCTGATTCAAAGAAAGAATTGCCGATTTAAAAAATATAGTTTCCTAAAATTCTTGTCAATTTAAAAAATGTATACAAGTTCATAGAAAATGTTTGTGAATTCAACTCACGTTTTAAAAAAAATCTCAAATTTGAAAAATATACAATTTTAAAATAATATTTTTGTGAATTTGAAAACATGTTGATGTTTTCAAAAAATCTTCAAGAATTTGGAAATATGTTTGCAGCACGAAAAAGAGAAAAAAAAATATAAAATAAAAATTAAAACTAAAAAAAGAAACAAAAAGGAAAACCAGAAGAAAAGAAAATAGAAAAAGATGTTCCCTAAACTGGTATGGGGAAGCACCCGGAATGGGCGGCCTAGAAGAGGACCTACAAGCGACCTACACGCAGAATTGGATTCCCCAAAAAGAAGAATTGGTCTAGCAAAATTCGCCCGATTCGTACATTCGTATGTGGTCTCAAGTAATCAAATAACTCGTTTCATCCATACGGTTTAGGCCACTCACAGGCATGTTCTATTGGACTCCAGCTTTGCATTGGGCCTCGGGGACAAAAATAGATGTGGGTCATGCCAAGCTAGCTCCCATGTATACGTCGTTCCCGATGGGAAGACTGGATTTGTTGGATCGGGTCGGCCTCCTATGTTTTTTTACTGATCGCTCCTCCTTCCGATCCCAAGGGTTAAGAAACACCACTTCTTTCTAGGCATACATGTTTTTTTGTGTGAAATAATTCTTTATTACTTAAAATCAAATGTTACAATCATGATGAATAATATCAATGACTTCCTCTCAACCCGGTCCAAGCATTTCTTTTGCGGGGGACCGTGTCTTCATCGTTGATGACCATGTCGACCAACTAGTGTCCGTCATTGTGTACTCACCTCTTGAGCGCCCGATGATTGAAGACCACCCGACACCATATGCATGACAAGTTGGGCTCATATGTATTTCATAGCAAAACACAAGTGTTGTCCATAGAATTACAAGTCGGTGCAAGAATGGGCTCACAAAAGCGGTGTGTTAATGACGAAGCTTGTCATCTTGAAATTGACCACATTCATCGCGAATAGGTGCACAACGTAACAACTATCAATGATGGTATTGAAGATGAGAAGTGACACTTCTCATTACAGATGGATCGATCTGGAAGTGCGAGGATTTTGTTTTCAACCGGTGCAACGCATGGGCAAATTTGCTAGTGGTACCCAAAAGAAGCTACAATATGTGTTTTTTTGCTAGCTACAATATAAGTTACAGATTGATTGGTGAAAAGACCTACCTGAATCATAACATGGAAGTCATCCTTCGTCATCGTACATGACATATTGACTATTTGTGTGATAAATTCTTTGAGTTAACTTGCTATTTTCATGAGAAAAATATGTGCGTCACTATAAGATTATCCATAGCCTGTGCAACATTAGCGTATCTATAGGTAATCATTTTTTTAGAAACACTGATTACAACGTAGACACGCACGCTCACATCACCCCTGACCCACCCACCCACCCACACGCATCGCCTATTGAAGACCGGGTCGGAGTTGCTGAGCTAAAAAACTGACGAAGTCACCATGGGCGTCTTGCTATCGACGGGAATGTCATCTTCCACTGAAAGGATAATCTGCATTTATGAAACAACAAAGAGTCAAATGTCCTGATGAGCTGCAGGTACCACCATCCTACTAACAATCCAACCAGCGGTTCATATATTCTCATAGGAACTCTGATTGTAGTAGCTACTGTTCCAAGGTACAAGCACACAGTTAAAATTGCACTGCTTCAAAAATGGGAAATTAACCACAGCAAAAATTATGATGACCATAGTGTACCAGATTGTTTTTAGTAATACTGTCTGATCACAGATGACAATTATGTTCCGCATCTGGCACATGTTTGACTCCACCAGTACTTGACCTGAAGCAAAGAAGAAGGAAACATATATGTCAGGTGTAGAAATAGGGAATTGGTACAATTAATTTTTACAATCTTGTATTGTTGTGTAACCAGCAGGAAACATGTTACGTATAATAAAGATAACCAAAGAAATTTACCTTGGAGTTGCATTTAGATATTCAGAGAATTCGCAGATGTGGAGCTCCAGATTGAAATAACGGACTCTCGCACCAGAAACTTGTACACACACGTCCGTCGTCTTCTTTCCAAGGTTAACACCAACCATCCATGCGTTCTTATTATCACGTGACAGTTTCGACATCATGTAAACAACATCCTCGCTGTCCATGCCTAGGGTGGTGGGGCAAGCCGAACACTGATTCCTTGGTGTCGATCTTCCAGCCGTAGCATTCCAGAGCTGTGGAAGCAACATAAAATGAATAGGGTTGCCAGCCAGGATGCCTCCTATATTAATAGGTTGCCCCTTGCGCCAGTAGTTCCAGGTGGTATGCCTAGTACATGTCCGGAGCTTCCAACCAACACAGGCGTCAAGTACTAGGCTCTTTTTTTTGTTGGCGCGGGCATTCTCATTGTGGAAGAAAAGCTCAGAATCATGGATGATATCGACACTGTCAAGATTATCTCCTCTTGTCATGCTGCTCTTTTGAGTAATAAGTTCCAGCTCGACAAACTTGATGTAACCATTGGAGCAGGTAACATCCCGGACGAGCCGTGGGCTACTAGCCCGTTGCTTGTCACAGTATGCAAGCATGGGTATCGGGATGAAACTTAGAACTGGGTTCTTGTCAAACGCATTGCAGGTGAGAATGCCATGCCAGAGGTCGATCCAACCGACGGCACCTCCTCCAAGCGCAACCACCTTGTTGAAAAAACGGCCCGGCAGGTCCTGTTTCCTCACCCCAGGATATGTTTGCAACATCAACGGCGTAGTGGCCCACTTGCCTGTCTTGGAAGAGAAGACGTGGAGCTCATACTGTAATGGGGGCACTTTTATGCAGAGATCTGCGAGGACAAACCCCCCGTCATCATCGTCCAGTGGCAAGATGCACACGTGGAACGAGTTTGTGGTGCCCGGAGGAGTAGACGGGATCGGTGTGAGCGACGGCTTACGGCGGTGGGCCTTGTAGACAAAGTACTCGTCGAGACGAGATCCCCTACGGTTTCTCCCGGGACTGAAGCAGAGGAGCACGAAGTCATTGACAGAGGAGACGACCACGGGCTCGGTCGTCAAGACGTCGCGCTGGAACTCGGGGCCGTGGACGCAGAAGTGGGAGATGGCCGGAGGGTCGGCGAGGCAGAAGGTGACCTTGAATGCGTTGCCGGTGCTGGTGACGGCTTCGGCGGTGGTGGCGTTCTCGCGGACGGCGAAGTAGGCCTTATTGTCGAGGAGGACCCAGGGGGCGTAGCGGGCGCTGCTGCGAGTGACGACGGGGGCCTGGAAGGAGGAGGCGACGAAGTATCCGTCGTCCATGGTTGCTAGTCGGCAGATTGAGCGGAAACAACAAACCGTGAATTTGTAGGATGATATACCCTGGCTTTTTAGGGTTTGTTCGGCTGTAAGGTAGCCGGTGGATTGAGAGCCTTTTCAGGCTTTGTTACCCGATCCTAGAAATCGCGTGATGCGAGGCGGAATTCTCTCGCCCCGCGGCGAGACCAAACCTCGACGCGGCCTCCGATAGCTACTTATTGGACCTGCCCAAGTAGCTTCTTCTCTGGTACTTCTTTTGTTCGTTTATATTATACTCCTTTTGTTTATATTTTCAAAAATGTTCTCAATATATATATTTCAAAACTTTCATTTACTCGATTTTTTAAAAACGTCCACTGCGAATTTGAAGAGGGTTCACATAGTGTAAACATTTTGTTAGTTTAATTTTTTAAAAAGATGATAGCATTCAGAAAAATGTTTGTGAAATTTAAAGAATGTTGACGCGTTTCAAAAAAATGTATGTGGAATTTTTGGAAAAATATTAGACAATGTAAAACAATGTTCTCACAATTCAAAAATATGTTTCCTACCATTCAATCAAATGTGCGTGACATTTAAAAAAACGTTCACGCTTTTCAAAAATATGGTCGTGACATTTAAGAAAATTATATGATGTAAGAAATGTTCACACAGTTAAAATATTGTTTCCTACCATTCGTTAAATGTACGTGGCATTTAAAAATGTTTTCTTATTCCAAAAATATGTTCGTTACATTTGAAATATATATATATATATATATATATATATATATATATATTGAGAACAACGTAAAAAATTGTTCATGTAGTTTAAAAAACATGTTTCCTACCATTCAAAACAAATGAACATGAAAACAGTCTGATACACTATGGTCATCTTTGGTCGGCGCCATCTGAAATAGTGCCCTCTAAATCTTTTGTATCAGTGACTGCCTTTTTAAAAATCTAAACACACTCCATTTATTGATCAATTGATAAGTTCATAGGGATACAACTTAGGTTTGAAGTACTAAATAACCAAAGGCCTAGAGCATGTTAGTGAGACTATGTGCCTTGTGATTGGTTTCTTTTCTTTCAAAGATGAAGGAGCAACGAGCTGACTGTCTGGACGTAATATTAATCTCCTTGATGATGCTTGCATATAATCCACCTGTGTTTCCCTGAATATCCTTGACCACACATTGGCAACCCGAGGCGATCAGTACATCCGTTAGTGGCAGATAAGGGTGAGTGCAAGAGCTTCTTGACATGCCATCTTCTCTAGAGATGAAGTATCGGTAATACCTGAACATTTGATCGCTGGAGAACCCAAGTAATTGCATGTGGAATCCTTGCACACAACGTTGTACAAGATCTGAGCAAAATTGCGTGAGATGGCCCCATCTACAAGGATTTTATCTACTCCATCAGCTGGTGCAATCCATCTACAACGCTGTCTAGGTATAACTTGAGGAGTGACCAAAGGCTTCCTCAGTTTGCAGGCCTCAAACTCACTGATGTATCTCCTGACGAATTGGTTCCTAGCATATAGTGCCTGGAGGGACTGCTCATCTGTGTGCATGCCAAATTGCCCATAAAGTCACTAAGAGTAACAAAATTTACATGAGGAAGAGCCGCTCTAATAGTGAAAATATAAACCATTTAGCAACGGGTTCCCTATTCTTGCATCATGACCTCCACCAGTTCCTCATCCTCGAGGGCTCAAATATAACGCGCCATATTGCATTCAATCAACGATTGGCGCCAATAATCATGAGAGCCAAAGAGGGCACACGCTGGTTGGGATGCCATTTTCTGTGATGAAGAAGGCCCAATGTTGGCAAATATTGTTGTGCTAGTTTCCATAGAAAGATCTTGATCTTGGAAGGGACATCAATCTTCCACATTTTGGTCCACAGTTTCTCCTCACCTTTTGAGTTTGAATTACCAGCTCGGCCTTCCAACCATGCCTCGCGCCGGAGCTTTGTAGCAACCAACATACGATAGGCCAACCGCGCGAAAAAGCTGCCACTCTTGTTCATGTGCCCATGTCCAAAAGACATCAACATGTCGCATTCAAACTACTCCATCTGTACTACAATGTTTGTTGTTGGAGGAATTTGTACTAGTTTTCCCTAACTACAAGTATTTAGGTAGAGAGGGAGTAGAATGGAGTATTACTTGAGCGTCCGTGGGGAGGAACACCTCAGAAATCCTCGCCGAGTCCCATTCCCTCGATGGTAAAATCAGTTCATTGACCTACTGTGGTGGATCTGGCACACATGACATAATCGGCCGCATATTAAATTCTCTTGGAAGCCATTAGTCACATCATATTTCAATAGTAGAGCCATCCCCGATGAATCATGTGCCCGCCGCCAGGCGGCACCGGGCGGCCGCCATCCAACCTTCCCTCGTCCTCCGCGCACCTCCCCTCCCTCCGCCGCAGCCGGCAACATCGCCGGGCGAAGGCCCCGTGGAGTGGTAGCGGCGGACCTTCTCTGGCGTTCCAAGATCTAAGGCGGGGGCGGCTTGACCTGGACCTCCTTGCGACGAGGATGGCGAGCAGCGGCGGCCGGGGTGCGGTAGGGGGGAGGGGCAGCTAGATTGGTAGGAGATGACGGCATCGGTGGTCGGGGCGCATCCCGGGCTCGATCTGGGACCTTCAGGTCTAGGCAGGCGGCTGTTGTTTCATCCTCGATCCGCTGCATCTCGTCGGCTTCGGCGATGGCTCGTAGTGGCACTCCGAGTCTGCATCGCATCACGAGGGTTGTGGTTGTGGTGGTCATCTCCTACGTCGGAGGTGGTCGTCCTGAGGCTGTGTGATCGGATCTCCAGATCTGTCATCTAGTCCCGACTGTGAGTCAGGGAGATATAGTTGCCGGTGAAAACCGAGCCGACGGCAGCATTCTGCACCGTTATCTTGATGAAGGTGAAGACTATTGAATTCTGAATATGTATTAGGGCCTCGAAGGGCTGTTTATATAAGATACAAAACTTGGGGGCCAAGAATACTAGAGATAGATTACAACTTGAACTATCAAATATACGTAAACTGAATATATACTCTAATACCCCCCCCCCCCCCCCCGGCAGTGTCAACATCAGGTGTAACGATGTTGAGACTGGAGCGAATGCCAGTGAATGCTGCAGTGGGGAGCCCCTTGGTGAGAATATCAGCAAATTGCGCAGTGGTAGGAACATGAAGCACACAGACCTCGCCAAGAGCCACTTTTTCACGAACAAAATGAATATCAATCTTGATGTGTTTGGTGCGGCGATGCTGAACAGGATTGGACGCCATGCAGACGTCAGAAATATTGTCACAATAAACAATTGGTGCACGCTCGATTGGTCGATGAAGCTCAACCAAAAGCTGACGAAGCCACACCGCCTCAGCCACAGAATGAGCAACAGACCTATATTCAGCTTCTGCAGAAGATCTGGAAACTGTAACCTGCCTTTTAGAAGACCAAGAAACAAGATTGTCACCCAAATGAACACAAAAGCCGGATGTAGATCGTCGAGTATCTGGAAAACCCGCCCAATCTGCATCAGAATAAACTGTCAAGCTTAGTGGAGAGGAAGAGTTAAGAAGAAGACCATGATCAATATTACCTTTGAGATACCGAAGTATTCTCTTGACATGAGAGTAATGAGGAACATGGGGATCATGCATATATAAGCACGCTTGTTGAACAGAATAAGATATATCAGGACGAGTGAGAGTGGCATATTGGAGAGCACCAGTGATACTGTGATATAGAGTAGGATCAGAAAAGGGTTCACCGTCGGCCGACAACTTGGTACCAACATTGACCGGCGTACGACAGGGTTGACAATCAGTCATCCCCGCACGAGAGAGCAAGTCAAGAAGATACTGGCGTTGAGAGAGAAAGAGTGTAGATGAAGTGCGAGAGACAGTGATCCCAAGAAAGTGATGAAGAGGACCAAGATCAGTCATGGAAAATTCGTGATTAAGAGAAGAGATAATATGTTGTAAAAAGGAATCAGAAGAGCCAGTGAGAATTATATCGTCGACATATAGTAGAAGATATGCAGTATGAGAGGAGGAACGAAAAATAAAGAGAGAGGAATCAGATTTAGATGAGGTAAACCCTAATGTGTGAATGAAGGTGGTGAAGCGATGAAACCAAGCACGAGGAGCTTGTTTAAGACCGTAGAGAGATTGGTGAAGAAGACAAACAAAATCAGGAGAAGAGGAATTCTCAAAACCCGAAGGTTGTTGACAATAGACAGTTTCATTGAGAGTGTCATGTAGAAAAGAATTTTTAACATCTAATTGATGAATCGACCAAGAGAAGGAGACATCAAGACTGAGAACAACACGAATGGTACTAGGTTTTACAACCAGAGAAAAGGTCTCATCAAAATCAATACTGTGTTGTTGAGAAAAACCACGACACACCCAACGAGCTTTATAACGAGCAAGAGTACCATCAGCATGAAATTTGTGACGGAAAACCCATTTGCCGGAAACAACATTGACACCGGGTGGTTTGGGAACGAGAGTCCAGGTGTTATTTTGCTGAAGAGCATGAAACACATCACGCATAGCAGAATGCCAGAGAGGATCGAGAAGAGCACATTTATAAGAGGTAGGAATAGGGAGACAGTGGGAATAGCTGTGAGATTAAGACGTCATGTAGGGAGGTGAAAGCCACGCTTACCACGAGTGCACATGACATGATCGTTGACCGAGGGTATGATAGGAACAAAATTGGACGGAAAAGGGGGTGTGGAGGAAGTAGAGGAAGAAGGAGAAGCGAGAACAGGGGAGATAGGCATGAGAGGACAAGTAGCTGCCGTCAAGGGAGGAGTGGGGGCGCGGAAGGCTATGGTGAGGGAGGAGTGGGCGTCACGGAAGGCTGTGGTGGACTTGTGGGAGGCTGCTGTGGTGGTTGTTGCTCTGTGGCAACGACGGTAGGAGTTAGACGAGGGAGTAGAGAAGATGAAGAATGGGCAGGAGATGGTTGGTGCGTAGGTGATGATTTTGTGGCAGCGTAGGGGAAAGTGTGATCATCAAAGATGACATGATGGGAAATAATGACACGACCGGATGAAGGATCGAAGCAGTGAGAGCCCTTATGATCATCTGAGAGACCAAGATAGATGCAAGGTAAAGATTGAGGCTCTAGTTTATGAGAGGCCGTAGAAGTGATGTTGGGAAAACAGAGACAACCAAAAACGCGAAGAGAAAGATAGTCGGGATGTGAAAGAAAAAGGGATTGAAAAGGAGTGTAGAGAGGGCATGTTTTGGTAGGTCTAATATTTAGAAGAAGTGTGGCAGTATGTAGTGCTTCAACCCAAAAACGGAGATGGAGAGAAGCTTGAATAAGCAAAGTGCGAAGAATATCATTGATGGAGAGAAGAGAAGAGAGCGTTCTGCTTTACCGTTTTGAAGGGATGTATAGGGGCAAGAAAAGCGAAGGAGTATGCCGTGAGAGAGAAAGAAAGTGCGATTGCGAGTATTATCAAATTCACGTCCATTGTCACATTGAATAAAGCGTATTGGAAGACCAAAGTGGGTGAGAACATATTGATGAAAATTGAGAAAAATTGGGTGTACGTCGGATTTGGCTCGTAGAGGAAATGTCCAAACATAATGGGAATAATCATCAAGAATTACAAGATAGTATTTATAACCAGAAACACTAGGAATTGGAGAGGTCCATAAATCACAATGTAGTAATTCAAAAGGAAAAGTACTGATAGTAGAGGAGGTACCAAAAGGTAGTCTAACATGTTTGCCACATTGACAGGTATTACAAAGGGAGGAACCATGAGAGACACTAGAACTAGGGATACAAAATTCCTGTAGTAATGATGATAGTGTAGCTTTATTGGGATGACCAAGTCGACGATGCCATAGATCAACTGATGCAAGCATGGCGCGAGGAGTGGAAGTGGGAGCGCCATGAAGAGGATAAAGATCGCCTGTGCTATTGTACCGGGCGAGAACCTGCCCCGTTTTCAGATCCTTCACAGATAAACCAAAGGGGTCAAAGGCAAGAATAACTTGATTATCGATGGTAAACTGACGAACGGAAATAAGATTAGCAATTAAATATGGGACTATAAGAATATTGCGTAAAAGAAAATTGTGAGAAGAATAGGGGACGTAAGAGTCACTGGTGCATGAGACAGGAATAGTGGAACCATCGCCGATGGTAATGGAAGAAAAAGAAGAAGGAAAACAAGCTGAGAAAAATTCATATTTGAAGACATATGCGTGGATGCACCAGAATTGAAAATCCAATCTGTACCTTCGTTGTTGAGGGTGAAGTTGTTCATGGCGGCGATGAAGGCAGCCTGATCCCAGCTTGGTGATGTTGTGGAAGGAGGAGGGGCAGGCACGTGCATTGGTGCATGCTGACCATATGCGTATGGTGACGAGGCCGAAGGAGCACCAGGCGCATAGGGAACCAAGGCGTAGCCGGGCGGAAGTACGGGGGCGTCGGGCGGGGTTGGTGTAGTGGTGGCGATGTAGACGTGATCCGGCAGCCGAGGTCTGAGGAGACTAGGAGAGCCGGTGGCAGAACGATGGCACGGGCTCTAGGATCCCGTGTATGCTGGAGGGGCACCGTAAGGAGATGGATCAGACCAAGGCATGGACCATGCCTGAACCAGCCCGGTCCAGGGATCTTGCTGCGGGTGCCATGCCGGTGGAGTAGATGCCGGTGTAGATGATGATGATGACGCTGAAGAGCTGGCGAAGCGAGGCTGGGGCGGCCGATAGACGGGATTCTTCCCGCGTTAGTTAGGGCTCGGGCACCAGCCTGGAGGCGGCTGGGCAGGTGCCAACGACGAAGTTGATGGAGCTGGCACGGAAGGCTTGATGGTGGCGTGAAACACTTGCGGACGGGTGACCTTGCGAGCTTGGTTCTGAGCCTCGAGCTGAAGAAGAGAGTGGACCTCGCCGAAGGAGGGATAGGGCCGCAACATGGGGATGAAGGCCACCTGTTTCTCAAACTACTCACCGAGGCCGACGAGAAGAGCGTTGATGAGGACGCGGTCGTCGGCGTGATCACCAAGCTGCCGGAGTTCATCACCGATCGACTTGATCCGTTGACAGAAGACGGTGACCGGGGAGTCTCCTTGGGTGATGGTGCGGAGCTCGGTGTGGAGAGCGTTGATGCGGGCGTCGGAGTTATCTTGAAACAACTATTGAAGAGAGGCCCAAAGCTCGGCTGTGGTGGCATCGTTGTTGTAGACAAGATTGAAGAGCTCGGTTGAGATCGGAGTATAAATCCATTGGATGATCGTTATCGTCCTTCACCCAACGAGGATTTGCATGCTGCGGGACAGAGGATGGATGTATATGGTGGCGTAGACCGCAGTGACCAAGGTGGATGTGGAAGAGATGGCGCCAGTGGTAGTAATTGTGGGCAGAGAGATCAAGTGAGATGGGCATGAACGATGCAACATCAGCGATTGTATCAGCTAGAGAGATTGGTGGTGGCGTAAGGGTGTATTGGTGGTAGGTAAGAGAACTAGGGTTGGAGGAGGAAGAAGAAGGATGGCGATCTGGCGGCGTTGAACTCGGCCGTGGTAAAGAGGGGCCGCACCGGGAGAGGTGGAGGGGCCGGTGGAGAGGCCATGTCGAGGAGATAACCTAGGCGACAGATACCATGAAGATTATTGAATTCTGAATATGTATTAGGGCCTCGTAGGGCTGTTTATATAAGATACAAAACTTGGGGGCCAAGAATACTAGAGATAGATTACAACTTGAACTACCAAATATACATAAACCAAATATATACTCTAATAGAAGGCATCGTCATGTAATTATTGTCGACCCACTCGTGCTGCTCCGGGAGAAACTCTAGGATCTGATTTTCCAGATCGGACAATGACGGCACTGCGGTGTCGTTTCTCTCTTGGGAGCATCGTTTGTGGAGCAGCGCTGGAAGACAGAGGCAGGAGGTGGAGCGTCTTCGTCTTGCATGGAGCTTCGGTGGTGACGTCAATTCATGCCTGGCCGACAGGTGCTACGCTTTGTCACGCCTGTTCGGCAGGTGCTACGAATTCCATATCTTCCAGAGTCTGCACGTCTAGATGGACGAGCGTAGGAAGGGAGTGTCGTTGGGTGCCGTGGTGGTGTCAATGGATGGCCGGACTGGCAAGGATGATGCTGATCTCTCTCCTGAAGATGGGTCAGGGGTTCGTTGATGATGGCGACTTCTAAAACGTGTGCATGTGGTGTACGCTTTAGGTCTGGTGCACCGACTGTTGGTTCCGGTACGTTATGTGGATAGATCGGCGAAGACACCGATTTTAGATATAAGGAGTGAGAGCACTCCATAGTATCACGTTTGTAGGTGTGAGTGATGGCTTCGGGTGGCTTGATGTATGTTTTTATTAGACCTTAGTTGAATAAGTAATAAAGATGGCTACATAGCCTTCTTTAACAAAAATCCCCGATGAATCATATTAGATCTTGGTTCATTGTGTCACGTCCCTCGAGCAGTGACCTCCAGATCTGTTACGGCAAATTTCCAAGCTCAGTCAGTATAAACTCAGAGGAAGGGAAGTACTTCCCTTCAAAGTCAATGCATATGATGGCAAAACATTTAAAGAAGCGATCGCACGTTCCGTGGAGTGTTGCTATATCGATATGCTACCATATGTAGTTAATAATTTTTTTCCTTCTTTCATACATGTTTTTACTATCACCGAGAAATGACTGAGCCAAGCAGGTGGTCAATCTCGTGCACCGTCGCCGACTACTCCATGGAAGCGATCGCGTCAAGCGACACCAGGGACACGTCGCCGGCGGTCACCCATGCCTTGGAGGCGCCCAGGTGGAACCAGCTCGCTGGCATGCCCGTCGGCCGTCGAACACCTCGCTGTCCCATGGTGGACGTCGGCAACCTCCACATGGTAGTGACAATGATGTAGTTTCTGTTGGGGAACGCAGTAATTTAAAAAAAATCCTACGCACATGCAAGATCATGGTGATGCATAGCAATGAGAGGGGAGAGTGTCGTCCACGTACCCTCGTAGACCGTTAAGCGGAATCGTTATGACAACGCAGTTGATGTAGTCGTACGTCTTCACGATCGACCGATCCTCACTATCGAACATATGGCACCTCCGTGTCCAGCACACGTTCAGCTTGGTGACGTCCCGCGAACTCACGATCCAGTAGAGCTCGAGGGAGAGTTTCGTCAGCACGACGGCGTGGTGATGACGTTGATGAAGCTACCATCGCAGGACTTCGCCTAAGCACCGCTACAGTATGACCGAGGTGGATTATGGTGGAGGGGGGCATCGCACACGGCCGAGAGACATCAATGATCAACTTGTGTGTCTTTGGGGTGCCCCTGCCCCCGTATATAAAGGAGTTAGGGGGGAGGCGGCCGGCCAGGAGGAGGGCGCGCCAAGGGGGGGAGTCCTACTCCGACCGGGAGTAGGACTCCTCCTTTCCTAGTAGCAGTAGGAGAAGGGGAAAGGGAAGGAGAGAGGAGGAAGGAAAGGGGGGCGCCGCCCCCTCCTTGTCCAATTCAGACTAGAGGGGGAGGGGCGCGCGCGGCCTGCCCTGGCCGCCCCTCCTCTTCTCCACTAAGGCCCAATAGGCCCATTACATCCCTCGGGGGGTTCCGGTAATCCCCCAGTACTCCGGTATATGTCCGAAACCTCCCGAAACAATTCTCGTGTCCGAACATAGTCGTCCAATATATCGATCTTTACATCTCGACCATTTCGAGACTCCTCGTCATGTCCGTGATCATATCTGGAACTCCGAACTACCTTCGGTACATCAAAACACAAAAACTCATAATACCGGTCGTCACGGAACTTTAAGCGTGCGGACCCTACGGGTTCGAGAACTATGTAGACATGACCGATACACGTCTCCGGTCAATAACCAATAGCGGAACCTTGATGCTCATATTGGTTCCTACATATTCTACGAGATCTTTATCGGTCAAACCACATAATAACATACGTTGTTCCCTTTGTCATCGGTATGTTACTTGCCCGAGATTCGACCGTCGGTATCTCAATACCTAGCTCAATCTTGTTACCGGCAAGTCTCTTTAATCGTTTTGTAATGCATCATCCCGCAACTAGATCATTAGTTGCATTGCTTGCAAGCCGTATAGTGATTTGCATTACCGAGAGGGCCCAGAGATACCTCTCCGACAATCGGAGTGACAATTCCTAATCTTGATCTATGCCAACTCAACAAGTACCATCGGAGACACCTGTAGAGCACCTTTATAATCACCCAGTTACGTTGTGATGTTTGGTAGCACACAAAGTGTTAATCCGGTATTCGGGAGTTGCATGATCTCATAGTCAAAGGAACATGTATAAGTCATGAAGAAAGCAGTAGCAACAAACTAAACGATCATCGTGCTAAGCTAACGAAATGGGTCAAGTCAATCACATCATTCTCTAATGATGTGATCCCGTTAATCAAATGACAACTCATGTCTATGGCTAGGAAACTTAACCATCTTTGATTCAACGAGCTAGTCAAGTAGAGGCAAACTAGTGACACTCCGTTTGTCTATGTATTCACACATGTACTAAGTTTCTGGTTAATACAATTCTAGCATGAATAATAAGCATTTATCATGATATAAGGATATATAAATAACAACTTTATTATTGCCTTTAGGGCATATTTCCTTCAGTCTCCCACTTGCACTAGAGGCAATAATCTAGTTCACATCGTCATGTGATTTAACACTAATAGTTCACATCTTTATGTGATTAGTTCACATCTCCATGTGACTAACACCCAAAGGGTTTACTAGAGTCAATAATCTAGTTCACATCGCTATGTGATTAACACTCAAAGAGTGATCATGTTTTGCTTGTGAGAGAAGTTTAGTCTACAGGTCTGCAACATTCAGATCCATATGTATTTCGGAAATTTCTATGTCTACAATTCTCTGCATGGAGCTACTCTAGCTAATTGCTCCCACTGTCAATATGTATGCAGATAAAGACTTAGAGTCATCTAGATCAATGTAAAAAGCTTGCATTGACGTAACTCTTTACGACGAACTCTTTTATCACCTCCATAACCGAGAAATATTTCCTTAGTCCTCTAAGGATAATTTTTACCGCTATCCAGTGATCTACTCCTAGATCACTATTGTACTCCCTTGCCAGAATCATGCTAAGGTATACAATAGGACTGGTAAATAGCATAGCATACTTTATAGAACCTATGACTGAGGTATAGGGAATGACTTTTCATTCTCTTTCTATTTTCTGCTGTGGTCGGGTTTTGAGTCTTTACTCAACTTCACACCTTGCAACACATGCAAGAACTCCTTCTTTGACTGTTCCATTTTGAACTACTTCAAAATCTTGTCAAGGTATGTACTCATTGAAAATATATCAAGCGTCTTGATCTATCTTGATGCTCAATATGTAAGCAGCTTCATCGACGTCTTTCTTTGAAAAACCCCTATATGCTTTCCAGAAAATTCTACATTCTTTCTGATCAATCAATATGTTATTCACATATACTTATCAGAAATGCTATAGTGCTCCCACTCACTTTCTTGTAACTACAGACTTCACCGCAAGTCTGTATAAAACCATATGCTTTGATCACTTTATCAAAGCATATATTCCAACTCCGAGATGTTTGCACCAGTCCATAGATGGATCGCTGGAGCTTGCTCACTTTGTTAGCACCTTTAGGATCGACAAAACCTTCTGGTTGCATCATATACAACTCTTCTTTAAGAAATCCATTAAGGAATGCAGTTTTGACATCCATTTGCCAGATTTCATAAAATGTGGCAACTGCTAACATGATTCAAACAGACTTTTAAGCATCGATACGAGTGAGAAAATCTCATCGTAGCCAACACCTTAAACTTGCTGAAAACATTTTCTTGACAAATTCGAGCTTTGTAGATAGTAACACTACTATCAGTGTCCATCTTCCTCTTGAAGATCCATTTATTTCGTATGGCTTGCCAATCATTGGGCAAGTCAATCAAAGTCCATGCTTTGTTCTTTATACATGGATCCCATCTCAGATTTCATGGCCTTAAGCCATTTCGCGGAATCTGGGCTCATCATCGCTTCCTCATAGTTCGTAGGTTCGTCATGGTCTAGTAACATGACTTCCAGAAAGGATTACCGTACCACTCTGGTGCGGACCATAATCTGGTTGTCCTACGAGGTTCGGTAGTAACTTGATCTAAAGTTTCATGAGAATCATCATTTAGCTTCCTCACTAATTGGCATAGAAATCATGAGAACTGATTTCTGTGATGAACTACTTTCCAATTCGGGAGAAGGTACAATTACCTCATCAAGTTCTACATTCCTCCCACTCACTTCTTTCAAGAGAAACTTCTTCTCTAGAAAGGATCCACTCTTAGCAATGAATGTCTTGCCTTCGGATCTGTGATAGAAGGTGTACCCAACTGTCTCCTTTGGGTATCCTATGAAGACACATTTCTCCTTTTTGGGTTTGAGCTTATCCGAATGAAACTTTTTCACATAAGCATGGCAACCCCAAACTTTAAGAAACGACAAGTTTGGTTTCTTGCCAAACCACAGTTCATATGGTGTCATCTCAACGGATTTAGATGGTGCCCTATTTAACGTGAATGCAGTTGTCTCTAATGCATAACCCCAAAACGATAGTGGTAAATCGGTAAGAGACATCATAGATTGTACCATATCTAATAAATTACGGTTACGATGTTCGGACACACCATTACGCTGTGGTGTTCCAGGTGCCGTGAGTTGTGAAACTATTCCGCATTGTTTCAAATGAAGACCAAACTAGCAACTCAAAATTCGCCTCCGCGATCAGATCGTAGATTTTTTTTCTTGTTATGATGATTTTCCACTTCACTTTGAAATTCTTTGAACTTTTCAAATGTTTCAGACTTATGTTTCATTAAGTAGATATACCCATATCTGCTCAAATCATTTGTGAAGGTCAAAAAATAACGATACCCGCCGCGAGCCTCAACACTCATTGGACTGCGTACATCAGTATGTATTATTTCCAACAAGTCTGTTGCTTGCTCCATTGTTCTGGAGAATGGAGTCCTAGTCATCTTGCCCATGAGGCATGGTTCGCAAGCATCAACTGATTCATAATCAAGTGATTCCAAAAGCCCATCAGCATGGATTTTCTTCATGCGCTTTACACCAATATGACCTAAACGGCAGTGCCACAAATAAGTTGCACTATCGTTATTAACTTTGCATCTTTTGGCTTCAATATTATGAATATGTGTATCACTAAGATCGAGATTCAATAAACCATTCACCTTGGGTGTATGATCATTGAAGGTTTTATTCATGTAAACAGAACAATAATTATTCTCTGACTTTAAATGAATAATTGTATTGCAATAAACATGATCAAATCATATTCATGCTTAACGCAAACACCAAATAAAATTTATTTAGGTTCAACACTAATCCCGAAAGTATAGGGAGTGTGCGAAGATGATCATATCAATCTTGGAACCACTTCCAACACACATCGTCACTTCACCCTTAACTAGTCTCTGTTCATTCTGCAACTCCCGTTTTGAGTTACTAATCTCAGCAACTGAACTAGTATCAAATACTGAGGGGTTGCTATAAACACTAGTAAAGGACACATCAATAACATGTATATCAAATATACCTTTGTTCACTTTGCCATCCTTCTTATCCGCCAAATACTTGGGGTAGTTCTGCTTCCAGTGACCAGTCCCTTTGCAGTAGAAGCACTTAGTCTCAGGCTTAGGTCTAGACTTGGGCTTCTTCACTTGAGCAACAACTTGCTTGCCGTTCTTCTTGAAGTTCCCCTTCTTCCCTTTGGCCTTTTCTTGAAACTAGTGGTCTTGTCAACCATCAACACTTGATGCTTTTCTTGATTTCTACCTTCGTCGATTTCAGCATCACGAAGAGCTTGGGAATCGTTTCCGTTATCCCTTGCATATTATAGTTCATCACGAAGTTCTAGTAACTTGGTGATAGTGACTAGAGAACTCTGTCAATCACTATCTTATCTGGAAGATTAACTCCCACTTGATTCAAGTGATAGTAGTACTCAGACATTCTAAGCACATGCACACTAGCTGAGCTATTCTCCTCCATCTTGTAGGCAAAGTGCTTGTCAGAGGTCTCATACCTCTCGACACGAGCATGAGTAAGAAATACCAATTCCAACTCTTAGAACATCTTATATGTTTCGTGGCGTTCAAAAAGTCTTTGAAGCCCTGATTCTAACCCGTAAAGCATGGTTCACTAAACTATCAAGTAGTCATCATATCAAGCTCGCCAAATGTTCATAACGTCTGCATATCTGCTCCTGCAATCGATCTGTCACCTAGTGGTGCATCAAGGACATAATTCTTTTGTGCAACAATGAGGATAATCCTTAGATCACGGATCCAATTTGCATCATTGCTACTAACATCTTTCAACTTAGTTTTTCTCTAGGAACATATCAAAATAAACGGGGAGCTACATTGCGAGCTATTGATCTACAACATAGTTATGCAAATACTATCATGACTAAGTTCATGATAAATTAAAGTTCAATTAATCGTATTACTTAAGAAATCCCACTTAGATAGACATCCCTCTAGTCATCTAAATGGTCACGTGATCCAAATCAACTAAACCATGTCCGATCATCACGTGAGATGGAGTAGTTTTCAATGGTGAACATCACTATGTTGATTATATCTACTATATGATTCACGCTCGACCTTTCAGTCTCTAGTGTTCCGAGGCCATATCTACATATGCTAGGCTCGTCAAGTTTAACCCAGGTATTCTGCGTGTGTAAAACGGTCTTACACCCATTGTAGATGAACGTTGAGCTTATCACACCCGATCATCACGTGGTGTCTCGGCGCGATGAACTTTGGCAATGGTGCATACTCAGGGAGAACACTTTTACCTTGAAATTTAGTGAGAGATCATCTTATAATGCTACCGTCAAACAAAGCAAAATAAGATGCATAAAGGATAAACATCACATGCAATCAATATGAGTGGTATGATATGGCCATCATCATCTTGTGCATTTGATCTCCATCTCCAAAGCACCGTCATGATCACCATCGTCACCGGCGCGACACCTTGATCTCCATCATAGCATCGTTGTCGTCTAGCCATCTATTGCTTCTACGACTATCTCTACCGCTTAGTGATAAAGTAAAGCAATTACAGGGCGATTGCATTGCATACAATAAAGGGACAACCATATGGCTCCGGCCAGTTGCCGATAACTCTGTTACAAAACATGATCATCTCATACAATAAATATAGCATCATGTCTTGACCATATCACATCACAACATTCCCTGCAAAAACAAGTTAGACATCCTCTACTTTGTTGTTGCAAGTTTTACGTGGCTGCTTGCTACCTCTTGAGCACTTCATTAGTTTTCCCTTGACGAGGAAAGGGTGATGCAACAAAGTAGCGTAAGTATTTCCCTCAGTTTTTGAGAACCAAGGTATCAATCCAGTAGGAGATCACACTCGAGTCCCACGCACCTACACAAACAAATAAGAACATCGCAACCAACGCGATAATGGGGTTGTCAATCCCTTCACGGTCACTTACGAGAGTGAGATCAGATAGATAGGATAAGATAATATTTTTGGTATTTTTATGATAAAGAGAAATAAAGATGCAAAGTAAACTAAACGGCAATAGAAATAACTAAGTATTGGAAGATTAATATGATGGAAGATAGACCCGGGGCCCATAGGTTTCACTAGTGGCTTCTCTCAAGAGCATAAGTATTACGGTGGGTAAACGAATTACTGTCGAGCAATTGATAGAATTGAGCATAGTTATGAGAATATCTAGGTATGATCATGTATATAGGCATCACGTCCGTGACAAGTAGACCGAAATGATTCTGAATCTACTACTATTACTCCACACATCGACCGCTATCCAACATGCATCTAGAGTATTAAGTTCATAAGAACAGAGTAATGCTTTAAGGAAGATGACAAGGTGTAGAGGGATAAACTCATGCACTATGATATAAACCCCATCTTATTATCCTTTATGGCAACAATACAATACGTCTGGTTCCCTTTCTGTCACTAGGATCGAGCACCACAAGATTGAACCCAAAGCTAAGCACTTCTCCCATTGCAAGAAAGATCAATCTAGTAGGCCAAACCAAACTGATAATTCGAAGAGACTTGGTTTGGTTTAGCCTACTAGATTGACCTTTCTTGCAATGGGAGAAGTGCTTAGCTTTGGGTTCAATCTTGTGGTCCTCGTTCCCAGTGACAGAAAGGGAACGGACACGTATTGTATTATTTCCATCGAGGATTAAAAGATGGGGTTTATATCATATTGCATGAGTTTATCCCTCTACATCATGTCATCTTCCTTAAAGCATTACTCTGTTCTTATGAACTTAATACTCTAGATGCATGCTGGATAGCGGTCGATGTGTGGAGTAATAGTAGTAGATGCATAATCGTTTCGGTCTACTTGTGTCGGACGTGATGCCTATATACATGATCATACCTAGATATTCTCATAACTATGCTCAATTCTATCAATTGCTTGATGGTAATTCGTTTACCCACCATAATACTTATGCTCTTGAGAGAAGCCACTAGTGAAACCTATGGCCCCCGGGTCTATCTTCTATCATATTAATCTTCCAATACTTAGTTATTTCCTTTGTCGTTTATTTTACTTTGCATCTTTATTTCTCTTTATCATAAAAATACCAAAAATATTATCTTATCATATCTATCAGATCTCACTCTCGTAAGTGACCGTGAAGGGCTTGACAACCCCTTTATCGCGTTGGTTGCGAGGTTCTTATTTGTTTGTGTAGGTGCGTGGTACTTGAGCGTGATCTCCTACTGGATTGATACCTTGGTTCTCAAAAACTGAGCGAAATACTTACGCTACTTTGCTGCATCACCCTTTCCTCTTCAATTGAAAACCAAAACAGTGCTCAAGAGGTAGCAAGAAGGATTTCTGGCGCCGTTGCAGGGGAGATTCGCGCCAAGTCAAGTCAAGATTTGACTCCCACAACGAGTCATCTCTAGTGCCATTACCAAGTCAAAATATACCAAGTACCCATCACAAACTCTTATCCCTCACATTACATTATTTGCCATTTGCCTCTCGTTGTCCTCTCCCCCACTTCACCCTTGCCGTTTTATTCGCTGTCTCTCTCCGTCCCCCTTCTCCTTCCCTATTTGCCTCTTTTTGCCCGTTTCTTGTTTGCTTGTGTGTTGGATTGCTTGCCTTGACATTATGGCTAGATCTTTATCTACTCCTTTGTTTCCCGAGAATGAAGTTCTTAATTTTAAACAAAGGGAGGGAGAAAATCTAAAAGATGCTTGGTACAGAATTTGCAATGCTCAAAATAGATCTGCTAGGAAGCAGTCTACTTACGTTCTTCTTCGCAATTTTTATGTAGGCATCACCCCTTGGAATAGATATATTCTTGATACCATTACCGGAGGAAATTTCTTGGGTAGCCATACTTTTGATTCTTATAATGCTATGATAGATTTGTTTGGCCCACCACCTCTTTTGGTTAATGGAACTATGTTAACTTTGGAACATGTGATGCAAAGGCTTGAAATCATTGAGAATAAAGTTGCTACTGTAGAGTTGATTGAGAATTTGGATAAAAAGATCCACAACCAAATTACCCAATATGGATCTAAGGTGGGAGTTACTTTGAAATTTTTTAAGGAAAAAGAACCCATAGCTAATGAAAGAATAGATAAAGATTCTACTAGAATCGATAAACTTGAGGGAATTATCACCAACTTGGGATCCAATTTTTCTTCCGTTAAAAATACTCCAAATCCTCCTACTAAAATTTCCAAGCTTGTTTATGTTCCTAAAAATAAGGGTGAATTGTCTAGTAAGGAAAGTGCAGATTTAAAATCAATAAGTGTTCATCCTAATCTTTTTGCTATCATTAAGGAACCGTTTGCTACAAATGATTTTCTTCATTTTGTGCCTAGGAGTTTGATAATTAATAAAAAGTAATAAACTCCTAAGAATTATAGGTGTCTCATTGAAGCATTACCTACCAAAGATGGCAATACCTAGATCTATCTTCGCTTTTATGCCTAGCTAGGGGCGTAAACCGATAGCGCTTGTTGGGAGGCAACCCAATTTTATTTGTATTCCTTGCTTTTTGCTCCTATTTAGTAATAAATAATTTATCTAGCCTCTATTTTGGTTGTGTTTTTTGTGTTTAATTAGTGTTTGTGCCAAGTAGAACCGTTGGGAAGACTTGGGGAAAGTCTTTTTGATCTTGCTGTAAAAAACAGAAACTTTAGTGCTCACGAGAATTGCTGCCATTTTTATTTGGAAGGTGCTATTTAGTTAATTGTTTTTTGTCACATGATTAATAGATAAATTCATCACGTCCAGCAATTTATTTTAGAATTTTTGGGGTTCCAGAACTTGCGTTAGCTACAGATTACTACAGACTGTTCTGTTTTTCACAAATTCTATTTTTCTTGTGTTGTTTGCTTATTTTGATGAATCTATGGCTAGTAAAAGAGTTTATAGACCATAGATAAGTTGGAATACAGTAGGTTTAACACCAATATAAATAAAGAATGAGTTAATTACAGTACCTTGAAGTTTTCTTTTGTTTTCTTTCGCTAACGGAGCACACGAGATTTTCTATTTTGAATTTTGTGTTGTGAAGTTTTCAAGTTTTGGGTAAAGATTTGATGGATTATGGAACAAAGATTGGCAAGAGCCTAAGCTTGGGGATGCCCATGGCACCCCTAGGTAAAATTCAAGGACACCAAAAGCCCAAGCTTGGGGATGCCCTGGAAGGCATCCCCTCTTTCGTCTTCGTCTATCGGTAACTTTACTTGGAGCTATATTTTTATTCACCACATGATATATGTTTTTCTTGGAGCATCTTGTATGATTTGAGTCTTTGCTTTTTAGTTTACCACAATCATCCTTGATTTACACACCTTTTGAGAGAGACTCATATGATTTGAAATTTATTAGAATACTCTATGTGCTTCACTCATATCTTTTGAGTTATACAGTTTTTGCTCTAGTGCTTCACTTATATCTTTTGAGCTATATATTTTTTGCTCTAGTGCTTCACTTATATCTTTTAGAGCACGGTGGTGGATTTGTTTTATAGAAACTATTGTTCTCTCATGCTTCACTTATATTATTTTGAGAGTCCTTTATAACAACATGGCAATAATAAAAACTTTCATATAAGTGCATTGAATACTATGAGAAGTTTGATACTTGATAATTGTTTTGAGATATGGAGATGGTGATATTAGAGTCATGCTAGTTTAGTAGTTGTGACTTTGCGAAATACTTGTGTTGAAGTTTGTGATTCCCGTAGCATGCACGTATGGTGAACCGTGTGATGAAGTCAGAGCATGATTTATTTATTGATTTTTTTCCTTATGAGTGGCGGTCGGGGACGAGCGATGGTCTTTTCCTACCAATCTATCTCCCTAGGAGCATGCGCGTAATACTTTGTTTCGATAACTAATCGATTTTTGCAATATGTATGTGAGTTCTTTATGACTAATGTTGAGTCCATGGATTATACGCACTCTCACCCTTCCACCATTGCTAGCCTCTCTAGTATCGCACAACTTTCGCCGGTACCAAAAACCCACCATATACCTTCATCAAAACAGCCACCATACCTACATATTATGGCATTTCCATAGCCATTCTGAGATATATTGCCATGCAACTTTCCACCATTCCGTTATTATGACACGCTTCATCATTGTCATATTGCTTGCATGATCATGTAGTTGACATCGTATTTGTGGCAAAGCCACCATTCATAATTCTTCATACATGTCACTCATGCATCATTGCACATCCCGGTACACCGTCGGAGGCATTCACATAGAGTCATATTTTGTTCTAAGTATTGAGTTGTAATTCTTGAGTTGTAAGTAAATAAAGTGTGATGATCATCATTATTAGAGCATTGTCCCAAGTGAGGAAAGGATGATGGAGACTATGATTCCCCCACAAGTCGGGATGAGACTCCGGACGAAAAAAAGAAAAAAAAGAGAAAGGCCATAAAAAAGGAAGGCCCAAAAAATGAGAGAAAAAGAGAGAAGGGACAATGTTACTATCCATTTTCCACACTTGTGCTTCAAAGTAGCACCATGTTCTTCATATAGAGAGTCTCCTATGATATCACTTTCATATACTAGTGGGGAGTTTTCATTATAGAACTTGGCTTGTGTATTCCAATGATGGGCTTCCTCAAAGTGCCCTAGGTCTTCATCAGCAAGCAAGTTGGATGCACACCCACTTAGTTCCTTTTGTTGAGCTTTCATATACTTATAGCTCTAGTGCATCTGTTGCATGGCAATCCCTACTCACTCACATTGATATCTATTAATGGGCATATCCATGGCCCGTTGATACGCCTAATTGATGTGAGACTATCCTCTCCCTTTTTGTCTTCTCCACAACCACCATTCTGTTCCACCATAGTGCTATATCCATGGCTCATGCTCATATATTGCGTGAAGATTGAAAAAGTTTGAGAACATAAAAAGTATGAAAGAATTGCTTGGCTTTTCATCGGGGTTGTGCATGATTTAAAGATTTTGTGTGGTCAAGATAGGGCATAACCAGGCTATATGATTTTGTAGGGATAACTTTCTTTGGCCATGTTATTTTGAGAAGGCATGATTGCTTAGTTAGTATGCTTGAAGTATTATTATTTTTATGTCAATATTAAACTTTTATCTTGAATCTTTCGGATCTGAAAATTCATGCCACAATAAAGAAAAATTACATTGAGAAATATGTTATAAAGCATTCCACATCAAAAATTCTTCTTTTATCATTTACCTACTCGAGGACGAGCATAAATTAAGCTTGGGGATGCTTGATACGTCTCCAAGGTATCTATAATTTTTGATTGCTCCATGCTATTATATTATCTATTTTGGATGTTAATGGGCTTTAATTTTACACTTTTATAGCATTTTTGGGACTAACCTACTAACCGAAGGCCCAACCCAAATTGCTATTTTTTTGCCTATTTTAGGGTTTCGAAGAACAAGAATATCAGATGGAGTCCAAACGGAATGAAACCTTCGGGAACGTGATTTTCTCAACAAACGTGATCCAGGAGACTTGGAGTGGCTGTCAAGAAACAAGGGAGGAAGGCACGAGGCAGGGGGCACGCCTACCCCCCTAGGCGCGCCCTCCACCCTCGTGGGCCCTCCATTGCTCCACCGACGTACTTCTTCCTCCTATATATATCCACGTACCCACCAAACATCCAGGAGCACCACGAAAACCTAATTCCACCGCCGCAACCTTCTGTACTCGAGAGATCCCATCTCGGGGCCTTTTCCGGAGCTCCGCTGGAGGGGGCATTGATCATGGAGGGCCTCTACATCAACTCCATGGCCTCTCCGGTGATGTGTGAGTAGTTTACTTCAGACCTACGGGTCCATAGTTATTAGCTAGATGGCTTATTCTCTCTCTTTGGATCTCAATACAAAGTTCTCCTCGATTCTCTTCGAGATCTATTCGATGTAATCTTCTTTTGTAGTGTGTTTGTCGAGATCCGATGGATTGTCGGTTTATGATCCAAATTATCTATGAAGAATATTTGATTCTTCTCTGAATTCTTTTATGTATGACTAGTTTATCTTTACAAGTCTCTTCGAATTATCAGTTTGGTTTGGCCTACTAGATTGATCTTTCTTGCTATGGGAGAAGTGCTTAGCTTTGGGTTCAATCTTGCGGTGCTCGATCCCAGTGACAGAAAGGGAACCGACACATATTGTATTGTTGCCATCGAGGATAAAAATATGGGGTTTATATCATATTGCATGAGTTTATCCCTCTACATCATGTCATCTTCCTTAAAGCATTACTTTGTTCTTATGAACTTAATACTCTATATGCATGCTGGATAGCGGTCGATGTGTGGAGTAATAGTAGTAGATGCAGCGTCTACTTGTCTCGGACATGATGCCTATATACATGATCATACCTAGATATTCTCATAACTATGCTCAATTCTATCAATTGCTCGACAGTAATTCGTTTACCCACCGTAATACTTATGCTCTTGAGAGAAGCCACTAGTGAAACCTATGGCCCCCGGGTCTATCTTCTATCATATCGATCTTGCAATACTTAGTTATTTGCTTTTCCATTTATTTTACTTTGCATCTTTATTTCTCTTTATCATAAAAATACCAAAAATATTATCTTATCATATCTATTAGATCTCACTCTCGTAAGTGATTGTGAAGGGCTTGACAACCCCTTTATCACGTTGGTTGTGAGGTTCTTATTTGTTTGTGTAGGTGCGTGGGACTTGAGCGTGATCTCCTACTGGATTGATACCTTGGTTCTCAAAAACTTAGGGAAATACATACGCTACTTTGCTGCATCACCCTTTCCTCTTCAAGGGAAAACTAACGCAGTGCTCAAGAGGTAGCAGTAGGTAAATGATAAAAAAGAATTTTTGTTGTGGAATGCTTTCTAACATATTTCTCAATGTAATTTTTCTTTATTGTGGCATGAATGTTCAGATCGGAAAGATTAAAGATAAAAGTTTAATATTGACATAAAAATAAAATACTTCAAGCATACTAACTAAGCAATTATGTCTTCTCAAAATAACATGGACAAAGAAAGTTATCCCTACAAAATCATATAGTCTGGCTATGCTCTATCGTCACCACACGAAATATTTAAATCATGCACAACCCCGATGACAAGCCAAGCAATTGTTTCATACTTTTAATGTTCTCAAACTTTTCCAATCTTCACGTAATATATGAGCGTGAGCCATGGATATAGCACTATGGTGGAATAGAATGGTGGTTGTGGAGAAGACAAAAAGGAGAAGATAGTCTCACATCAACTAGGCGTATCAATGGGCTATGGAGATGCCCATCAGTAGATATCAATGTGAGTGAGTAGGATTTGCCATGCAACGGATGCACTAGAGCTATAAGTATATGAAAGCTCAACAAAAGAAACTAAGTGGGTGTGCATCCAACTTGCTTGATCACGAATACCTAGGGCATTTTGAGGACGCCCATCATTGGAATATACAAGCCAAGTTCTATAATGAAAAATTCCCACTAGTATATGAAAGTGATAACTCAAGAGACTCTCTATATGAAGAACATGGTGCTACTTTGAAGCACAAGTGTGGAAAAATGATAGTAGCATTGTCCCTTCTCTCTTTTTCTTTCATTTTTTGGGCCTTCTCCTTTTTTATGGCCTTTCTCTTTTTTTCGTCCAGAGTCTCATCCCGACTTGTGGGGGAATCATAGTCTCCATCATCCTTTCCTCACTTGGGACAATGCTCTAATAATGATGATCATCACACTTTATTTACTTACAACTCAAGAATTACAACTCAATACTTAGAACAAAATATGACTCTATGTGAATGCCTCCGGCGGTGTACCGGGATGTGCAATGATGCATGAGTGACATGTATGAAGAATTATGAACGGTGGCCCACAAATACGATGTTAACTACATGATCATGCAAGCAATATGACAATGATGAAGCGTGTCATAATAACGGAATGGTGGAAAGTTGCGTGGCAATATATCTCAGAATGGCTATGGAAATGCCATAATATGTAGGTATGGTGGCTGTTTTGAGGAAGGTATATGGTGGGTTTTTGGTACCGGCGAAAGTTGTGCGATACTAGAGAGGCTAGCAATGGTGGAAGGGTGAGAGTGCGTATAATCCATGGACTCAACATTAGTCATAAAGAACTCACATACTTATTGCAAAAATCTATTAGTTATCGAAACAAAGTATTACGCGCATGCTCCTAGGGGGATAGATAGGTAGGAAAAGACCATCGCTCGTCCCCGACCGCCAGTCATAAGGAAGACAATCAATAAATAAATCATGCTCCGACTTCATCACATAACGGTTCACCATATGTGCATGCTACAGGAATGACAAACTTCGACACAAGTATTTCTCAAATTCACAACTACTCAACTAGCATGACTCTAATATCACCATCTCCATATCTCAAAACAATTATCAAGTATCAAACTTCTCATAGTATTCAATGCACTTCTATGAAAGTTTTTATATTATTACTAAAAGCATATTTCCATGTTGTTCTAAAGGACTCTAAAAATAATATAAGTGAAGCATGAGAGATCAATTATTTCTATAAAATAAAACCACCACCGTGCTCTAAAAGGTATAAGTGAAGCACTAGAGCAAAAACTATATAGCTCAAAAGATATAAGTGAAGCACATAGAGTATTCTAATAAATTCCAAATCATGTGAGTCTCTATCAAATGGTGTGTAAAGAAAATATGATTTTGGTAAATTAAAAAGCAAAGACTCAAATCATACAAGATGCTCCAAGCAAAACACATATCATGTGGTGAATAAAAATATAGTTCCAAGTAAAGTTACCAATAGACGAAGACGAAAGAGGGGATGGCTTCCGGGGAATCCCCAAGCTTAGGCTTTTATGTGTCCTTGAATTTTACCTTGGGGTGCCATGGGCATCCCAAAACTTAGGCTCTTTCCACTCTTTGTTCCATAATCCATCAAATCTTTACCCAAAACTTGAAAACTTCACAACACAAAACTCAAAATAGAAAATCTCATGAGCTCCGTTAGCGAAAGAAAACACAACACCACTTCAAGGTACTGGTAATGAACTCATTCTTGATTTATATTGGTGTTGAACCTACTGTATTCCAACTTCTCTACAGTTTATAAACTCTTTTACTAGCCATGGATTCATCAAAATAAGCAAACAACACACGAAAAACAGAATCTGTCAAAAAACAGAATAGTCGATAGTAATCTGTAGCTAACGCAAACTTAGGGAACCCCAAAAATTCTAAAATAAATTTATGGACGTGAGGAATTTATCTATTAATCATATGAAAAAATAATTAACTAAATATCACTTTCCAAATAAAAATGGCAGCAATTCTCGTGAGCGCTAAAGTTTCTGTTTTTTACAGCAAGATCAAAAAGACTTTCCCCAAGTCTTCCCAACGGTTCTACTTGGCACAAACACTAATTAAACACAAAAAACACAACCAAAACAGAGGCTAGATAAATTATTTATTGAATAACATCAAGGAAAAATATTGGGCTGTCTCCCAACAAGCGCTTTTCTTTAAAGCCTTAAAGGTAGGCATAAGATTTCAACGATGCTCACATGAAGGACAAGAATTGAAGCACAAAGAGAGCATCGTAAAACGCATGACAAACACATCTAAGTCTAACATAATTCCTATGCATAGGCATCTTATATGCAAACAAATTATAAAGTCAAGCAAAAACTAGCATATGCAAGGAAGCGGAAAGAAACAATAGCAATCTCAACATAACGAGAGGTAATTTAGTAACATGAAAATTTCTACAACCATATTTTCCTCTCTCATAAAAATTACATGTAGGATCATAAGAAAATTCAACAATATAGCTATCACATAAAATATTCTCAACATGATCCACATGCGTGCCAAGTTGACACTTTTCCGAAATAGTGCGATTAACATTAACTAAAGTCATGACCTCTCCAAACCCACTTTTATCAAAAACTTCATAAGATTGAACATTCTCCAAATATGTGGGATCTAAAATTAACACTCTTCCAAACCAACTTTCAATATTATTGCAAACAATATTATCAATCTCATATTCATCATGGGGTTTAAATAAAAGTTCAAGATCATAAGAAGAATCACCCCAATCATGATCATTGCAACAAGTAGTAGACATAGCAAAACTAGCATCCCCAAGCTTAGGGTTTTGCATATTATAAGCACAATTGACATTAATAGAATTTATACTATCATCATTGCAATCACGCTTTCTATTCAAAGATCCATCGTGAATCACTCCATAAAGTACTTTATCACAATTTTCAGATTCAAGAATTTCAAGCAAAACTTCATAAAGATAATGTAGTGCACAAAACTCACTAGCAATTGCTTCATCATAATTGGATCTCTTAAAAAGATTAGCAAGCGGATGAAGATCCATAGATATTAGGTTCTCTATTTAGCAATAAATAAACAACTATTCCAACTAAACGAGCAAACGAGCCAAGTAAGACATCAAAGCAAATGGAAAGACGAACAGAAGAAGGGCGAATAAAACGGCAAGGGTGAAGTGGGGGAGAGGAAAACGAGAGGAAAATGGCAAATAATGTAATGCGAGGGATAAGAGTTTGTGATGGGTACTTGGTATGTCTTGACTTGGCAACGGCGCCAGAAATGGCTCGTTGTCGGGAGTCAAATCTTGACTTGACTTGGCACGAATCTCCCCGACAACGGCGCCAGAAATCCTTCTTGCTACCTCTTGAGCACTGCGTTGGTTTTCCCTTGAAGAGGAAAGGGTGATGCAGCAAAGTAGCATAAGTATTTCCCTTAGTTTTTGAGAACCAAGGTATCAATCCAGTAGGAGATCACGCTTGAGTCCCACGCACCTACACAAACAAATAAGAACCTCGCAACCAACGTGATAAAGGGGTTGTCAATACCTTCACGGTCACTTACGAGAGTGAGATCTGATAGATATGATAAGATAATATTTTTGGTATTTTTATGATAAAGAGAAATAAAGATGCAAAGTAAAATAAACGACAATAGAATTAACTAAGTATTGGAAGATTAATATGATGGAAGATAGACCCAGGGGCCATAGGTTTCACTAGTGGCTTCTCTCAAGAGCATAAGTATTATGGTGGGTAAACGAATTACTGTCGAGCAATTGATAGAATTGAGCATAGTTATGAGAATATCTATGTATGATCATGTATATAGGCATCACGTCCGTGACAAGTAGACCAAAAGTATTCTGCATCTACTACTATTACTCCACACACCGACCGCTATCCAGCATGCATCTAGAGTATTATGTTCATAAGAACAGAGTAATGCTTTAAGGAATATGACATGATGTAGAGGGATAAACTCATGCAATATGATATAAACCCCATATTTTTATCCTCGATGGCAACAATACAATACGTGTCGTTTCCCTTTCTGTCACTGGGATCGACCACCGCAAGATTGAACCCAAAGCTAAGCACTTCTCCTATTGCAAGAAAGATCAATCTAGTAGGCCAAACCAAACCGATATTTCGAAGAGACTTGAAAAGATAAACCAATCATACATAAATGAATTCAGAGGAGGTTCAAATATTGCCCATAGATAAACTTGATCATAAACCCACAATTCATCGGATCTCGACAAACACACCGCAAAAGAAGATTACATCGAATAGATCTCCAAGAAGATCGAGGAGAACTTTGTATTGAGATCCAAAGAGAGAGAAGAAGCCATCTAGCTAATAACTATGGACACGTAGGTCTGAAGTAAACTACTCACACATCATCGGAGAGGCCATGGATTTGATGTAGAGGCCCTCTATGATCAATGCCCCCTCTGGCGGAGCTCCGGAAAAGGCCCCGAGATGGGATCTCTCGGGTACAGAATGTTGCGGCGGTGGAATTATGTTTTCGTGGTGCTCCTGGATGTTGGGGGGGGGGTACGTGGATATATATAGGAGAAGAAGTAGGTCGGTGGAGCAATGAGGGGCCCACGAGGGTGGAGGACACGCCCAGGGGGTAGGCACCCCCTGCCTCGTGGCCTCCTCGATTGTTTCTTGACGCCCACTCCAAGTCTCCTGGATCACATTTGTTGAGAAAATCCTGTTCCCGAAGGTTTCATTCCATTTGGACTTTGTTTGACATTCCTTTTTTTGTGAAACACTGAAACAGGCAAAAAAACAACAATTTGGGCTGGGCCTACGGTTAATAGGTTAGTCCCAAAATGATATAAAAGTGTAAAATAAAGCCCATTAACATCCAAAATAGATAATATAATAGCATGGAGCCATCAAAAATTATAGATATGTTGAAGACGTATCACTGCTACGGGCTGAGCAAGAACGTTCTTACCGACGCATCAAAACCACAACGATATTCCGTCAAGTTAGTGCTGTTTTAACCTTCACAAGGACCGGGCGTAGCCACACTCGGTTCAACTAAAGTTGGAGAAACTGACACCCTCCAGCTACCTGTGTGCAAAGCACGTCGGTAGAACCAGTCTTGCGTAAGCGTACGCGTAATGTCGGTTTGGGCTGTTTCATCCAACAATACCGCCGAACCAGAGTATGACATGCTGGTAAGTAGTATGACTTGTATCACCCACAACTCACTTGTGTTCTACTCGTGCATATAACATCTACGCATAAACTTGGCTCGGATGCCACTGTTGGGGAACGTAGTAATTTCATAAAATTTCCTACGCACACGCAGGATCATGGTGATGCATAGCAATGAGAGGGGAGAGTGTCATCCATGTACCCTCATAGACCGTTAAGAAGAAGCATTATGACAACGCGGTTGATGTAGTCGTACGTCTTCACGATCGACCGATCCTCAGTAATGAACGTACGTCACCTCCGCGTTCAGCACACGTTCATCTCGGTGACGTCCCGTGAACTCACGATCCTATAGAGCTCGAGGGAGAGTTTCGTCAGCACGACGGCGTGGTGACGATGTGGATAAAGCTATCGTCGCAGGACTTTGCATAAGCACCGCTACAGTATGACCGAGGTGGATTATGGTGGAGGGGGTACCGCACACAGCTGGGAGAGATCAATGATCAACTTGTGTGTTTTTGGGGTGCCCCCTGCCCCCGAAAGGAGATAGGGAGGAGGCTGCCGGCCAGGAGGAGGGCGCGCCAAGGGGGGGGGAGTCCTACTCGCACCGGGAGTAGGACTCCTCCTTTCCTAGTAGGAGTCGGAGAAGGGGAAAGGGAAGGAGAGAGGAGGAAGGAAAGGGGGCGCCGCCCCCTCCTTGTCCAATTCGGACTAGAGGGGGAGGGGCGCGCGGCCTGCCCTGGCCGCCCCTCCTCTTCTCCACTAAGGCCCAATAGGCCCATTACATCCCCCGGGGGGTTCCGGTAATCCCCCGGTACTCCGGTATATGTCCGAAACCTCCCTAAACAATTCCTGTGTCTGAACATAGTCATCCAATATATCGATCTTTACGTCTCGACCATTTCGAGACTCCTCTTCATGTCTGTGATCATATACGAAACTCTGAACTACCTTCAGTACATCAAAACACAAAAACTCATAATACCGATCGTCATAGAAATTTAAGCGTGTGGACCCTACGGGTTCGAGAACTATGTAGACACACTACAAGAAATATGTCAACTTGTGACCACCACTATTGGTCACTGAATGGTCACAAATTTCCATTTGTGACCTTTTTGTGACCAAAAACATAAGGTCAAAAGCTGGCGGCCATAAACTGACTATAGCGACCTTCCTTCTGGAATGGTCATAGACGTTTATGACCAAAATATGTCTACTATGGCGTTTTGGTCACTAGCAACCTCCCCAGGCCACGTAGGCATCCAGCATGGCAATCTGATGTGGCACAAGATTCAGCTCGGTCCAATTCGATTTTCTACATGGGCCTAGCCCAACAATTCGGCCTTTTTACTGTATTTTTTTCTAGCTACATGGGTTATTTTTTCTAATAGTTTTGATTTCTACATTGGCGTAACCCAACAATTGGGCCTTTCGTTTTTGGGCCATGGCCTTTTTGGCTCAACAGTTACACTTCTTTTTTTAGTTACATTTCCTTTTTTTAAGACAGATCCAATAGTCAGATGGGTTTGAGTGGGTCCCAATGGTCAGAGTCATGTTCTTCAAATTTTGTTTTTTCTAGTAAATAATTTTTTTTAAATCAGAACTGATTGAAAACAGAAGAAATACTTCAACAACCAAATTTGGCACCTTACAATCAAACATACACCACGTTTATAATCGAACAGACTTCACATCAGGTTTACAGCCACCAAGAACACAACTAAATATCAAAATATAACTATCTATCAGAGTATAACTAGCTCCAATGAGCTAGAACTCAATGCTTCTTCACTTCTTGGAGCCCACGACGAAACACTTATGAAGTACAACATCTGCAAGTTATCAAACAATATGGGAAGGAGCAAAATAAAGGCAAATCTAAAAGCATATTAACTTGTAGGCAGTCTGTGTGCATAAATAAAGTAAAACAAGCAAAATGAGGCATAGAAATCAGTGGATACAAGTAGTTACTATCAGCAGCAAGTAAATACTACTCCAATCACATCACGTTTACAATCCTATAAATGCGACATTTCTGTCATTTAAGCATAGAAGGAAAAATTAAACATCATTTAGATGTTTGAAACAAAGAACCAGAATTTAAACGTTTGAACAGCAAAATAATTGTTCCAGCAGATCATATCTGGTATAAATTAACTCCTTTGACACCAATATTATACAGCATCAAAGAAGTATACATACTGATTAGGTTTAATTAGCACATAGAAGCTAATGTATATTCTGTAGCACGTAATTCAACATCATGCAAATGCACTATAGACACTGAAAGAAGAAAACACATACCCACATTGTTATATATTGTTCTGCTAGGGAATTTTAAAAACATAATCAAATGCAAATAGGAAGAACACCAACATTGGTTTCTGTACGAAAATAAACTACAGCTAAAGGAAGGGTAACCGATGAAAAAAAATTCCTGATATACAAAGGTAAGCTCATTGTGCATTTTCTTTTTCAATGTGATACACAATAAGCATAAGTAACCAAACAATAATCCAGTATTGTTCGGTGAACTTAACTCAAACAATAATCTTACAACAGGGTGTGGAGACAGAAGTAAAAACCAGCATCATGATTTATAAGATGCAAGGAATCAGATTGATTCTTCTCGTACACTCATTAGCAAAGAATCTTAGTCAAACTAAATAAAGGATCTCCATTGTCAAATGGGCAGAGGCAGTCATGCAGATAGATATTCCTTCACCTAAGGTTCAGGTAAGTGCAAGAAGCATGAAAGATCCATTTTCAGAGCATCATTACCCAGTCATACTCTCCGCGGACCCTTTCCACTCCATACTCCATGCCTACATACACTCCAGCAACAACACCTGCAGATTAACAGAAGAAGCATCCGAATGTATCAGCGAACATAAGAAGAAACGGATGAGTGTTTGACGCCAATGCATTTATATCAGCCAAATAAAACAACAGAGTAATACGCTTCTACTTGGTTACCCCAATATGCGCCCTCCTTGCACATTTTCTTCAGTTGCATAAACGACCAGAATACCATATTAGTACACTATAGATTTCTGAATCGGGAAGAACATGTTTGAATGGAGAAGACGGAAATAGGACTCAAGCGAACAAGATAGAGGAAAGGAGAGGGCCTTCCATGGAGCCACCGAGGAGGGGTCTGGCCTCCTGCAGTCTCACCATGGCCATCCAGGGTTCCTGGAGCCGCCGAGGAGGGAGGAAGGGAGCGAGGCCAGCAGCTTGTCGAGCGACTCCTGCGCCTGGTCGGAGCAGCGGACGCAGAGCGACTTGATGGCCTCGATGGCCTCCTCGGCGCGGTTCTCCTGCTTCATCATGATGGCCATGTCCTTGAGCGCGGTGTCCACGCGGTTGCCGGCATTGATGGTGCCCCAGAACAACGCAATCGCCTTCTCCGGGTCCTTGTCCACAAGCTGCCATCCATCATAGCAGAACCACCACCGTCAGCCCCGACCATCAGCAAATTCAAATCGCAGACAGAAAAAAGCTCCTATACGAGGACGCACCTGGACGCGCTTGACGCGGACGTAGGGGGTGTCACTGACGGGGACATTGTGGGCGACGTGGAAGGAGTCGGAGTGCGTCCGCAGCATGGACACCGCCGCCGGCTTGACAGGAGAGCAGGGCGCAGACTTGGTCGGTCGGAGCATGCCGCCAACGCCGCCGCCGGTGAACCACAGGTCCAGCTAGTGGTGGTGCTGCATCATGGCGGCCTCCTGGATCGGATTAGGGAGGAGGGATGCGGCGCAGGGGAGGAGGTCGTCCGCCATAGTGACCCCGCGAGCCCCGGGAGCCCCGACGAGGGAGAGCGCCAGGACTCCCACTCGCGGCCGATGGTGGCGACCGTGTCCACGACGGCCTCCATCTCGGGCCAGTTGGATCTGAGAGTGCGGAGGGGAGGGATCTGGGTCGGGAGCGCGATGGGGAGGGCCAAGCAGTGACCGTGTGGGGGGAACACCAGAGGAGTGGGGTGGGGGCGGCGGCGTGTCGAGATCTAGAGGGCGGGAGTGAGGCTGGGGGCGGCGGCGGGGGATCCAGAAGGAGTGGTGTGCGGCGGCGCTAGATCCAGAGAGAGCGAGAGGGTGAGAGCGCTAGGGTTCGCTGTGCGGGGAGTGGTGTGCGGCGGTGTAGCTCGCGGTGGGTGGGTGAGACCATGAGAGGGTGAGGTGAGGGCCGTTGGATCCAGGAGGATCCGACGGTGATTTATCCATGATTCGCGTGAGAGGCCTTTGGACCAATCAAAACGCAGAATATAGGTATGATATTTTGACCATTTAAATTGGTTGTAATTGACTAAAAGTAAGGTGCTAAATCATCTTAGCTATTTTATTATGACAAAAAAAACTACTCATTGTATCAGAAAATTTGACTATAGTTTTCAGGAATAATCACACATTGAAATAAGACAAATATTTTTTAAAGAGTTATGAGAAATGAGTTCTCTTAAATCATTTTTTCGTTTTTCGAGTGTCCAAAATGAGTTTTTTTGTGAAGGACCTATAATATATTTGTTGCAAAAGTGGACCAAATCAATTTTCTAAAACATTAGGACATATTTAATACCCAATTGACCAAATGGTTGGGTGTCAAAAGATTCGATTCACCTCTGGTGAAAAAGACAAATTCCCGCCGATTCAGTAGGAAGCGGGTCAAATTTGAACTGCAGCTGCCTCATAGTTTGCTCTTTATTTTTTAAAAATCATTTTTAGATACATAAGTATCTATTTAATCAGAGAAACATCAAAAGTTTTCCAGGATTCAACCACTAGCTAGGAACGGTCAAACCCACCGTTTTGACCGCATTTTGAAACGGGCATACAAATTTAAAAAAATCAAAAAATTGGAAAACCTTCGCATTGTTTCATTATATGTGACCAAGTTTCCAGAAAAAATAATAAACTTGTAATACGGCAATTATTTTAAAAAAGTGTTCTCAGAAATGAGCTATCATGCATGAAGTTCATGGCTTTCAAGCCAAATGATCAATCTTATGGCCACATTCATGGCATAGTTTGTTCAAATGATCTCATATTGTGCAAAAGGGTGCATCTTGGAATGGCAAACAATGTTGCCAAGGAAGTTTTCATTTTGTGTGCATGGAAAATTCGTTTTCCATTTTCCGAGTGCCCGAAATGAGTTTTTTTGTGAAGCACCTACCAAATAATTCTAGCAAAATTGGACCAAATCAATTTTCAAAAATACTAGGCCATATTTAATGCACAATTGACCAAATGGTTGGGTGTCAAAAGATTTTATCCACCTCCGGTAAAAAAGACAAATTTCCGCTGATCCAGTTGGAAGCGGGTCAAATTTGAATTGTAGCTGTCTCATAGTTTGCTATTTATTTTTTCCAAAAATCATTTCTAGGTACATAAGTATCTATTTAATAAGAGAAACATCAAATGTTTTTCAAGATTCAACCACTAGCTAGGAACGGTCAAGCCCGCTGTTTTGACCGCATTTTGAAACGGGTATAAAAAAATCAAAAAAATTGGAAAACCTTCGCATTGTGTCATTATATGTGACCAAATTTCCATGAAAAATAATAAACTTGTAATAGGGAAATTATTTTAAAAAAGTGTTCTTAGAAATGAGCTGTCCTGCGTGAAGATTCATGGCTTTCAAGCCAAATGATCAATCTTATGGCCACATTCATGGCATAGTTTTTTCAAATGATCTCATATTGTGCACAGGGGTGCATCTTGGAATTCCAAACAATGTTGATTTGGGAGGTTTTCATTTTCTTTGCTCAAAAGAATCATTTTCCATTTTTCGAGTGCCCAAAAGGAGGTTTTTTTGTGAAGGACCTCCCAAATAATTATTGCAAAATTGGAACAAATCATTTTTCTAAAATACTAGGCCATATTTAATGCACAATTGACAAAATGGTAGGGGTGTAAAAAGTTTTGATCCACCTCTCGTGAAAAAGACAAATTTCCGCCGATTCAGTTGGAAGCGGGTCAAATTTGAACTGCAGCTGCCTCATAGTTTGCTATTTATTTTTTCCAAAAAACATTTCTAGGTACATAAGTATCTATTTAATCATAGAAACACCAAAAAAATTCCAAGATTCAACCACTAGCTAGGAACGGTCATTCCCGCCGTTTTGACCGCATTTTGAAACGGGCATAAAAAATTCAAAAAAAATAAAAAATTAGGAAACCTTTGCATTGTGTCATTATATGTGGCCAAGTTCCCAGGAAAATAACAAACTTGTAATACGGCAATTATTTTAAAAAAGTGTTCTCAGAAACGAGCTATCACGTGTGGAGATCAATGGCTTTCAAGCAAAATGATCAATCTTATGGCCACATTCATGGCATAGTTTGTTCAAATGATCTCATATTGTGCACAAGGGTGCATATTGGAATGGCAAATAATGTTGCCTAAGGAAGTTTTCATTTTCTTTGGACGAAAAAACCATTTTCCATTTTTCGAGTGCCCAAAAGGAGTTTTTTTGTGAAGGACCTCCAAAATAATTGTTGCAAAATTGGACCAAATCATTTTTCTAAAATACTAGGACATATTTAATGCACAATTGACAAAATGGTTTGGTGTAAAAAGTTTTGATCCACCTTTCGTGAAAAAGACAAATTTCCGGCGATTCAGTTGGAAGCGGGTCAAATTTGAACTGCAGCTGCCTCATAGTTTGCTATTTATTTTTTCCAAAAATCATTTATAGTTACATAAGCACCTATTTAATCATAAATACATGGTTTGGTGGCGATACGTCGAGGTTTGGACGGTGGCCGAGGGCTCCAACTCTAGAGCGCGTAAACTCGCATGCCCGCCGCGTGGTCACCGCGTGACCGTGGCGTTGCCATGTGTTCTGGGTGGCCTAGGCATGTCTAGTGGGTTGGGCACTCCCCAGGTAGGTGCTAGGAAGAAAATTACAACATAAGATTCTCACGAGGAGACCGATCGATGCTCAAACATGAATTAGCAGCCAAGTGTTTGATTAGCGGTACAGGAAATGTACATGGCTAATGGGCGTGTGTTTTGGCTGAGTAGGATAATTTACTAAGAAGACCGTCATCACAAATTTTCAGCTCAAAAGGAGGAGCCTAGGTGGTACTTGCTTTGCAAACTACCACACTGGACATAAATACGAATGTTGAAGCTCGGCTCAAAATAATGAATGGATTGAGCTGGCATTTGGTGGAGGATGGTTATTTGGGCATAGCAAAGCACTATAGAAATTGGATACTATTTGGACATGTCAAAGTGGTACTTCCTTCACAAACTGTTATTGTGAAAAGAATAGGAAAATGAATATTGTTGAATTATTTTTGAACTAGGCAAGGAAGGTTTTTACATATTTGACAAAGATATGACCCAAAGAATTTATGAGATTTTTTTGGGAATTTTGGGAATGACAGAAATATAGGTTGCTTCACAACCTTGGGCAAAAACTACCACATGGACATGACACATAGGCAAAACTGATGAGGTGGCGCCTAGTCATAGCAATCCACCACAATTTACAAGGCTATGACCATCTATATTGGTCGTTAACAACAAGAAATAAGGCAGCGGACTAGCGCTATTTGCTTTATGACCATTTCCTCTAATGAAATTATGACCTTTTTGACCAAAATGGTCGTTATGGTTTAGGGTTTAGAGCCCCCCAGACGGCTTTTGACCAACTGGTCTAAAATGGTCATAAATTTATGACCAATTCTTCGAGGGTCACTGACAGAAGGTCATAAGTTGACATATTTCTTGTAGTGACATGACCGAGACACGTCTCTGGTCAATAACCAATAGCGAAACCTGGATGCTCATATTGGTTCCTACATATTCTACGAAGATCTTTATCGGTCAAACCGCATAACAACATACATTGTTCCCTTTGTCATCGGTATGTTACTTGCCCGAGATTTGATCATCGGTATCTCAATACCTAGCTCAATATCATTACTGTCAAGTCTCTTTACTCGTTCTGTAATGCATCATCCCGCAACTAGCTCATTAGTTTCATTGCTTGCAAGTCTTATAGTGATGTGCATTACCGAGAGGGCCCAGAGATACCTCTCCGACAATCGGAGTGACAAATCCTAATCTTGATCTATGCCAACTCAACAAGTACCATCGGAGACACCTGTAGAGCACCTTTATAATCACCCAGTTACGTTGTGACGTTTGGTAGCACACAAAGTTTTCATCCGGTATTCGGGAGTTGCATAATCTCATAGTTAGAGGAACATGTATAAGTCATAAAGAAAGCAGTAGCAACAAACTAAACGATCATCGTGCTAAGCTAACGGAATGGGTCAAGTCAATCACATCATTCTCTAATGATGTGATCCCGTTAATCAAATGACAACTCATGTCTATGGCTAGGAAACTTAACCATCTTTGATTCAATGAGCTAGTCAAGTAGAGGCAAACTAGTGACACCCTATTTGTCTATGTATTCACACATGTACTAAGTTTCTGGTTAATACAATTCTAGCATGAATAATAAATATTTATCATGATATAACGAAATATAAATAACAACTTTATTATTGCCTCTAGGGCATATTTCCTTCAGTTTCTCGCTCGGCGGAGTAGCAGCGACGGAGACAGGAAGCAGCTCCTCCCCGGCAAGCCCGGAGGTGCAGCATGGGGAGAGCCCCCGGAAAGCCACTCTGAATCTTGTAGCGCGGCTCCACAGCTCGCGATGGCCGAGCTTGCTCTGTACCACGTCGAAGAAAGGAGGAGCCTAGGAGGGAGGGGCATGCTAAACGAAGCTCCTTTCCATCCCACACGAGAGACGCAGAGAGAGGCTCGATGTTTTGCGCCGGCGCTACTTCTCAGTGGTGCTTCAATTGAGATGCGAAAGCGATGATGACCACATAGAAGAGGAAGGAGAGATTCATAGATTCTTAAGGCGGTGGATGATTCAACCGGAATCTTCCGGAAAACACCTCGATCATCAAGGGCAGTAAGCCGCAGAGGCATCCAGAAGAAGAAGAGATATGGAAGGAGAAGCAAGCGGTGAGGCAGATAAGAAAGCAACGAAAGCAGTGGATTGGACGGGATGCATACAACGCACAAGCGAGGGAGACAAAAGGAATGTCCCATATCTGGCCTAGAATCGCGCCCGAGCGGTGCGGTCGCTATCTTGGCCATATCCCTTTGTCGTCTTGTAATTGGATGTAGTTGCCCGTCCCGTTGCCTGTGCATGTGCCTTGTAAATGGGCGTAGTTGCCCATCCCCCGATCACCGCTTCGTCAGACTACTAGTGGTCGGCTGCATATCCAAGCATTGTGTTCCGATTGGTTTGCATGCATGCGATGACTGATTTGCCCATGTTCCTTTGTTGAGCATCGATTTGCTTGTTTCTTATCTATTACCGATGATGAAAGAAAAACTAGAAACCAATACAATGCATGGCCGACTTAATTACAACATAAACGGCTAGAAGCACACGGCAGTGAAGCATGCACGTTCAAAATTTTTAGCCAATGCATATACGCCCACACATGCATTTGTACACAGCCACATCCCAAAAAATGCACGCTTCAACAGTCCAAACGCCCTTAGGTTTCTTTCAAGATAAAACAATCATCTGAACCAAAATCGCTAAAGACACTCCAAGTGCATGCGGGAAAATGCGAACCAATTAACAAAATTTTCATTAAAGGCCTACGGTGTGACGCCCCCGATTTGACCGTACACTAATCATGCACGCAGATGTGTACGACCAAGATCAGGAACTCACGGGAAGATATCACAACACAACTCTAGACACAAAATAAAATAATACAAGCTTTATATTACAAGCCAGGGGCCTCGAAGGCTCGAATACAAATGCTCGAAGGCAGGGCCGTACCTAAGAATCTAGAGGCCCGGTGCATAACTTGAAATTAGGCCCTTTATATGAAAACACTAATTATATAAAGTTAATAATGTCACCTGACCCCCTAATACAATTAAAAAATCATGGTCAACGCCAACTCATAAAGCAGAGTGTTTCTCATAATAATCTTCACAATAATAATACAAGAGTGATAGATGATGGGAAGAAAACTAGATAGATGAGAGCAGAGTGTTTCTCACGAAAAAAACAGAAGCAGAGTGTATGAATCTTGCTTGCCCCAAATTTCTTCAAAATTTTTTGCTGCAAATAGAATGGAGAACTGGAGAAGAATATGTTGTACTCCCTCCTTGCCAACATATAAGGCGCGATTTATTTTTTACGATCTTTGATGCACGACTTTGACCATCAATATATATCAAAGTATATACATTGAACATGTACAAATGGGATCGTCATATTTGTCTTGCAAAACAATTTTATTTGATATGTATGTATACTAATTTTATAGAGATATAATACATGAAAATCATAGTCAAAGTTATGCAACGAAGACCAAAAAAGTCAAACCGCGCCTTATATTTCTGGAAGGAGGAAGTACTAGTTGATGTCTGTTGGGATTGGGAATATGGTGTACTCCCTCCGGTTCTTTTTACTCTGCACATTGGATTTGCCGAAAGTCAAACTTTGCTAAGTTTGACCAAATTTATATTAAAAATTATTAGCATCTATAATATCTAATATGAAAATATATTCCAAGATGAATCTAATGATATTGGTGTTGTTATGTGCATGTCTATAATTTTTTATATAAACTTGGTCAAAGTTGGATGAGATTGACTTCGGATAAACCTAATATGCAGGAGTAAAAAGGACCGATGGGATATTTTCTGTAATCGAACTTGACGTTGATTAATATCATTAATTGGTACTTAAGATGGAGAGAGAGATATAGAGAGAGAAGAGGAGAGCATGCGCTTGTGTCATCGTGTGGGGATGGGTAATGGTTGGCGTTGGAAGTTGGAATGTTGCGGAGTGGGTTAAACATTCATTTTTAATTGCTCTCTTGATTAATATGGTTAATTGCTATTTAAGATAAATTTGGGGCACCAAAAATTTTAGGGGCCCTGTCCCGTTGAGAATGCTGCACCTGCTTGCGGTACGGGCCGGCTTGAAGGCACAAGAGTCAGCGGAAGCAACAATGTCTGAGTACAGACATAAGTTAAACAAGTTTGCTTGAAGAAAGCTAGCACAAATGTAGTGACGATCGAAAAGGCAAGGCCTCCCGCCTAGGACCTCCTAACTACTCCTCGAAGTCAAACTCCACATAGAATCATCCTCGAGATCCACTGGCTCCTGGACTCCATCATATGATTGAAGTAACCGGGAAAAGGGGAAAAAGAAGGAGGAAATCAACCGTGAGTACTCATCCAAAGTACTCCCAAGCAAGAATCTACACTACATATGCATTGGTATCAGTGAAATGGTGCCATATCAATGGGCTGAACTGCAGAATGCCAGAATAAGAGGGGGATAGCTAGTCCTGTCGAAGACTACGCTTTTGGTAGCCTCCATCTTGCAGCATGTAGAAGAGAGTAGATGGTAAGTTCATCAAGTATCATCGCATAGCATAATCCTACCCGGCAATCCTCTCCCCGTCGCCCTGTTAGAGAGCGATCACCGGGTTGTATCTGGCACTTGAAAGGGTGTGTTTTATTAAGTATCTGGTTCTAGTTGTCATAAGGTCAAGGTACAACTCTGAGTTGTCCTTTTACCGAGGGACATGGCTATTCTCATAGATAAACTTCCCTGCAGGGATGCACCACATTTCCCAACATGCTCAATCCCCTTTGGCCGGGCACACTTTCCTGGGTCATGTCCGGCCTCGGAAGATCAACACGTTGCAACCCCACCTAGGCACAACAGAAAGGTCAGCCCGTCGGTCTAAATCCTATGCGCGCAGGGGTCTGGGCCCCTCGCCCATTGCACACCTGCACATTGCATACGTGGCCGGTGAGCAGACCTAGCAACCTCTATTACAAAGGAAGTTGCGTTACACGGTCCAACCCGGCGCACGCTGCTCAGTCACTGACGTCACGAAGGCTTCGGCCGATACCACGACGTCGAGTGCACATAACTGTTCCCGTGTAGTTGGTTAGTGCGTATAGGCTAGTGGCCAGACTCAGATCAAATACCATGATCTCGTTCAACGTTTTATTTTGAAGTAACCGCAAACGCCGACCAGGGCCAGGACCACCTCTCTCCTAGGTGGTCTCAACCCGCCCTGTCGGTCCGCCACAAAGTAACAGTCGGGGGCCATTGGGAACTCAGGCCCACCACTACCTGGATGGATCCACCTGCCCTTTCAGCCCCCACATCGGAATCACTTGCTGGTACTCTACGAGCCGACCCGACTTTAGTCACCACATGTATCACATATTATATATATAAGTATATACCCGTGATCACTTCCCAAGTGATCACGGCTCGATAGTATAGCATGGCTGACGAACAAGAATATAGGGCCACTGATGGAATACTAGCATCCTATAATAAGCATTTAGGATTGCAGGTAAAGGTAACAACAGTAGTAGGAAAGACAGGCTATGCATCAGGATAGGATTAACGGAAAGCAGTAACAAGCTACACTACTCTAATGCAAGAAGTAAAGAGAAGAATAGGCAATATCTGATGATCAAGGGGGGGGGGGCTTGCCTGGTTGCTCTGGCAAGAAGGAGGGGTCATCAACACCATAGTCATACTGGGTAGGAGTGCCGTCGGTCTCGATGTCAAGCGAGAGAAGAGGGGGAAGAAAAAATAAATATAATGCAAACATAAGCATGAAGATGCATGACAACAAGCGGTGCAAGGCGTGCCCTAACGCGGTAGGAGGTGATATCGGTGAAGGGGGGAAACATCCGGGAAAGTATCCGCGGTGTTTCGCGTTTTTGGACAGACGAACCAGAGGGGGAAAGTTGCGTGTTTGCTATGCTAGGGATGCGTGGCGGATGAATAGGCTGCGTATTTGGATTCGTCTCGTTGTTCTAAGCAACTTTCATGTACAAAGTATTTTCATCCGAATTACGGTTTATTTTACATTAATTTTAAGAGATTTAATCATTTTTAGAATTTATTTAATTATCTTAAATCAACATTATCCAAAATAATGTATGCTGACGTCATCATGATGTCAGCATGACGGCAACAGTCAACAGGGCGTTAACTAGGTTAAACTGACGTGTGGGTCCCAGCAGTCGTACTCTATTTATTCTAATTAGGGTTTAACTAATTTAATTACTGTTTAAATAAACTAACTAATTAATTAGATCACTAACAGAGTTAATTAACTTAAATAATTCACAAATTAATTAGTTAATTAATTAATGAATTATTATTTATTATTATTTTTTAATTCCTTTTTTATTACAACATTCTATGGGTGGGCCCCTGTGGTCAGTGGTACAGGGGAGGTTCCGGGGTGGGTTTGCGGGTGTTGGCCGGCGTGTCTACGGGTAGGGGACCCGACCAAGGTGTTGCCGGCCGGAGGCAGGCTACGGCGAAAGGCAACCGGCTGCGGCGATGAGTGGAAGCAGGAAGCGGGCCATAGCGGCAGCAGGGCGGCACTGGCGCCGGCATGACGGAGCAGGCACTAAGAGGAGGAAGGACGCGGTCGACGCGCGCAGGCCCAGGGGCCAACGTGTGCGGCGCGCGGGGCTGCGAGCGCGGCTGCCAAGGACATCGAGGAAGGCGATGGTAGCAGCAGCAGTTTACAGCGGTATGGCAAGGTAGCAACCGCATCACATGAGGGTGCGAGCGGGGCGACGATGAACGTGCAGGGCATGCAGGTGCGTGCCTAGGGGCGGAGTGCAGGCGCGTGCGGGAGCGGGCAAGGGCGTGGCGCGGTGAGCACGCATTGGACGCGGCCGGAGCGCTTCAACCGCGGGCGAGATCGGCGGGGACCGCGACGACCCAAGGGAAGAGAAGGGGAAAGCAGGTGGCGTGCTCACGGGCGTTTGTAGGGGTACGGGGGCGGCGAGGCTCGACGGAGTCCGGTGGAGGAGCCGGTCGAGGAAGGAGAAGTGGGGGAGGGGACTACGGTCTTCAGGCGTGGCCACGGTTGAGGATGAGCGAAGACGGGGATGGCGCGAGGCGGCGGCCTGCTGGGGGTGAAGCTGTGGGCGCAGGGGGCCACCATGGCAGGCGGGTCCGTCGCGGCGTCGGGGAAGCGGGGTCCCGATCCAGATTGGGATTGTGGAGGGGGGGGTGACGAGGGAGAGGAGTGAAACGGGGGAGTGGGGTACGTGGGGAAGTGGGGAGGGGTCGCTAGGGTTCGGTCGGCGTGGGGAGGCCATATGGCCAGGGAGAGCAGGGTGATGGGTCGGCCTAGTGTGCGGCCGGTTGGGCCGTGGCCCAGGAGAGCGGGGTTTTATTTTGTTTTGTCTTTTGTTCATTTTTCTCTCTATTTTATTTATTTTAGTCAGCAAACCGTTTTACAAAAATATAGCCCCAGCTTCTAAATTATCATAATAACATGGGCCACTTCCTCAACAAACTTGGTGACCAAATGAATTAGTTTCAAATTTGTTTAGTATTTGCATTTAAATAATTGTCTTGCCACGGTTTTATCTACTATCATGCATTTAATATCTTATTTAAATATGGGTTCTTCAACAAATCTACCTATGTAATAATTGTCACAACCCGAACATTTTTATTTTATTGTTTGAAAACTTTTGTTGTTTGGTTTTACTTTAAGATTTGAAATTCGGACTGGGTTTCGATCTGACACGAGTTTATCAACAGTAACCAAGGTGACGAGGCATCATTAATGGAGGTTCACTATACCTTAACTATCCGGGTGTCACAATTCTCCTCCACTACAAGAAATCTCGTCCCGAGATTTAAGAGGTGGAGTAAGGGGAAAGATCTGGTTACTAAATCCTAACGATTCTTCTTGGTCTTAGTTGCTCTTCTCGAAGAGGTCGATCCATTACATTGATGTCTTCATTTCTCTGCTTCCGGTCATCATGATGAAGTCGTCATCCTTCCTTTAGGATCTTCACCATAGTTACGTAAGGGTAAGAAGGGAAAAACTCTATAGGGACGGATTGTGACAAGATCGAGCATCTAACAGTTAACTCAGGGGAAGAAGCATAAGTACCCCTCGAATTGAAACTTAAGAAGGTATCAAGAGCAAGGTAAGAAGGTAGCATGAGTAGTTTCAAACGGATAGGAAACCGTTCGATGCCTAATTAGAAGGTGAAGGGGTTTCAGGGCAACGAGAATAAGTATTGCGTCTGATACCAGAATATATCACTAGGAAGGTGACCCGTCAATTACATACATAGTCAGGCTCGAGGAATAACTTTGGCCACAGGGTGTACAGGAGAGTCATGTTTCAATCCTGTGGAACTGTGGGTTATGGGCCCACCATGTGGGTTAAAAGTAGGAGGATCAGTGACACCTTGAACAAACATGTGCGCAAGACATGTCAGAGGATAGCCCGTCAGTTATGTCGACAACAACATTGGTAACAAGGGCGAGGGACGAAGAGAACCATTTTCCTGCTCGTTGAACGAGGCAGACCAATAGGCAAAGTTCTCGTCCATCGGTTCTTACCGAAATGTCATCAACAATATTAACACAGTCTTACTGACAAGGTTGTACACCAATGTGTTTACACAAGCAGCAAATCATTACTGCTTAGATCATATAAACCACGAGAAAGGTTAAACGAGACAATGGAAAGGAAAATGTGATTATCTGATTAAACAAAACAATGGAAAGTAAAATGTGTTTAAACACATACTCAGGGGTATATCCTTCCCAAGGACAAGCAGAGCATGATATTCATGACATGATAGAAAGTAGAAAACAATTTTGGTAATGGGAAAGAATTTTCTTGGCATTACCCATACAACGGTGTTAGGATAATTGATAAAGAAAATTCAGCATTGTGCTTCAAATGTTTTTATTGAAAATCGGAGCACCACAGACATGCTTTGAGATAGCATTGGCATGGTCTTCAAGCAAAGGTCAGACTTTGGATACTTAGAGGATTCATCAGGAACAACTTATAAAATAAGTCTTACAATTTCCTCATGAAAGAATGGTTAACCTTGCTAAAAAGGAAACTACGACAATAGGGCCTCCGGCCAGGTGTGCTAGGAATGACATCACCTTACCGGGTCATATAAAGACCAATGTTATACCTCTTGGATATATGTTCGAACCATCATATCTGACCGAGATTCAGAACTGATTGGTGTCTGGATACCTCAGACTCAGGATGCATGAGAAGCAAAGGTGAAACACAAATTGACGGGATGTCATTGTAAGATTCTTGGGAAATGAACTATGGAAGCGAGTTTTGAAACAAGAGTTCATCATTAAACCAAGGAGAGGATGAGGATGTGGCTGATGGACACTGCAACAATCCATCGAGATTTCCAAAAAGATGGATTTCCACAAATAGGTGAACAAGGAGATACCATTTGACAGGTCAATCGATATAATGATGTATGCTCGAGGAAAACCTACACAATTAAACATTGGTTGAAAGGTGCACCCAAAATATTGGCTCTGGTAGCATGATCAATGTTAGAATGGTGATTCAATAACCAATAGTCTAAAATTAAACTATCGACAATTAACTTCAAAGCTATAGGGTTGCTAGAAGTACAGAATCCAAACATCACCGTTCACTTGTTGGTATCCCGGTTAGAAACAAAATGGGGACCAAGAAAAAATGGTGATGTTGATAAGTATCACTTGTACCAAGAAATTTCGACAGGTGGTGAAATTCCCACGACATTCTTGACATAAAAGGTGGTAATATTCCAAGGTAAAGAAGTACAAATTCTGGATAGCAAGGATCTCAAGGTATAGCACAAAACACAATCAAGTTTGTGTTGGAGGGAAGGAAATCAAGTGGCCGATGATAACACAAATCATCAAGGGCAAGGATGGTATTACTCATCATGAATTCGATTGATATCATGGAAGAGATCATTAGGTTGATGATGATCATGACACATTTGTCGAGAGATTTCATGAGGATGCAATCAATCAGCGACAACAACAAGTCAAAGGAATGATGAAGCAGAAGTTTATTGGAACCACGGTTAGGACACAAACTCGAAATCAAGCTTGCAGTGGAAGGCGAAATGATATGATGAGGAAAATCGACGTAAGCTTAGCTCATCATCGAAAATTGTGCTCCGGGAAGAAGGACCAAGTAGCACAGTTAAAATTTAGCATGATAATGATATAGCCGATCAGGCTAGAAATGACGTGATTGAGTACAAACTCGTAAGTAAAGAAGATTACTAATAGTTGTTTAATCGTGATGCGAACTCGATTCAGTTATCGGTGTCCTTGAGTGTTTAATGACTCAGAGCCCGTGAAAAATGGAATCAGTGATAGTGTAGTACTTGATGGAGAACTCATAAGAAGTTATGCAGTTTCATGATAATCTCAAGATACCAGGGTGTTATACTTGGCAAAAGATCAAAGTAAAGGTTGGACTGGTGTATTGATCCACAGAAGACAAGTGCTTAAACTTGCCCGAGAAATGGGATCAAAAAAGAACATATGGTCAAAACCACGATTGCAATGGATCAATTCACCGATACCAAAGGATATTATATCAAGGAAATAGTTATTATTACAAGAAGCTTCCATGATAGGATCTACATTGTGTCCATGGGCATGAACACAAAGGTTCAAGGTCGACTCCCACTTCCTCAGTGCATAACCTTCCATTCACCTCTCGTATTTTGAAAATGACATTAGTTGTTGAAAGTTTTACCTGGTGCAATACCAGATAAGTATGACCCGTGAAATCTTTCGGGTTCACATAGATTAGGGAAGGCGTTGGTTCAACCCATCGGGGCATCTTAGGAACATATACCAGGAACTTCGGAGTAAATAATACAAGCTCGAAGTAGAGTATGGTTATCAAAGCAGAGGATACAAATTACCAAAGGCATTATATACCCATGGAAAGGTTCACAAGGTTATTGAATATGAAGGACACTGTCGGATAATAATCCAACAAGGGGTCTTGTGGTCTACAACTGAGCTGATGCGAGTATCGGTACTCTATCAGAGGAACAAGGAACAAAAGGGCATTAGACTATAGAAACAACTAACTAGTTCGAAGATCAAATGCAAAGGAATTATAATTTCCAAATCAAGGGATCAAAAGCCAATGGTCTGATTAAGAATGAATAAGTTGGATAGACTTAGGGATACAATCGACGACAATTTGATTGGTCGATAACCAGCTCATGTTCAAAATGACATCTGAGCCGGAAAGATAATTTAAAAGGATCAACCGATGATGGCGTGTATTCGCACTCATGTTGACTCAATAGGATCAAAATGACGGTGTCAAAGGAGACTAATGAATATTGCTAGACATATGGGAAGCATCCATAATGCAAGCAGACAAGTATTTGCAGAGAAGTAAGCTGCCAAGGATTTTTGGAGGATCGAATAGTATATTGAAGACTTTTGTGAAACAACTGAACAATTGGGGATGAGCGGATACTCGGTAAGTGCGAGGAATTATCCGTAGGGGTATTGATGTGGCAAAGAACTGCAAGGCAGTGGGCACAAAGTATTCTCAAAACAATAGAGAGAATTTCGAGGTATCTTATAATAACAAGATCAACGGGGAATGATTGTATGAATGGCAAGTGTACATGGTTATCCATAGAGGTTTATCGATGGATGGGAATTGCAAAAGCGACGGCACAAAGTGTCAAGAGAACATCATAGAGTATGCTCGGAATCTTCTGGTGCAACAGACGATCATCGGTAATAAGGTGCTCTCCGGGTGAAAGTGATCATGAGATCCTAATGTTAGATTTAGAAAAATTCATTTAACCAGAATAGAAGAGATAATAGAGTCCCAGAGTATAGACGAGGAATAAAAGATCCTAATACCACCCAATGGTGACGTGGGCCCATGGGCCGCACAGCCATGTTAGTAAAATGGTTTTTATCGACTAGACTCAACTTCGGCCAAGGAGTATGGAAGGGGGATTCCTACAGGCAGTCGGCTTTGATTCCAACTTGTGATGCCCCCGATTTGACTGTACACTAATCATGCACGCAAAATGTGTACGACTAATATCAGGAACTCACGGGAAGATATCACAACACAACTCTAGACACAAAATAAAATAATACAAGCTTTCTATTGCAATCCAGGGCCCTCGAAGGCTCGGATACAAATGCTCGAAGGCACAAGAGTCAGCGGAAGCAACAATATCTGAGTACAGACATAAGTTAAATAAGTTTGTCTTAAGAAGGCTAGCACAAATGTAGTAATGATCAAAAAGGCAAGGCCTCCTGCCTGGGACCTCCTAACTACTCCTCGAAGTCAAACTCCACGTAGAATCATCCTCAAGATCCACTGGCTCCTAGACTCCATCATATGATTGCAGTAACCGGGAAAAGGGGAAAAATAAGTAGGAAAGCAACCGTGAGTACTCATCCAAAGTACTCGCAAGCAACGATCTACACTACATATGCATTGGTATCAATGAAATGGGGCCATATCGGTGGACTGAACTGTAGAATGCCAGAGTAAGAGGGGATAGCTAGTCCTGTCGAAGACTATGCTTCTGGTAGCCTCCATCTTGCAGCATGTAGAAGAGAGTAGATGGTAAGTTCACCAAGTATCATCGCATAGCATAATCCTACCCGGGATCCTCTCCTCATCGCCCTGTTAAAGAGTGATCACCGGGTTGTATCTGGCACTTGAAAGGGTGTGTTTTGTTAAGTATCCGGTTCTAGTTGTCATAAGGTCAAGGCACAACTCCAGGTCATCCTTTTACCGTGGGACACGACTATTCGAATAGATAAACTTCCCTGCAGGGGTGCACCACATTTCCCAACACGCTCGATCCCCTTTGGTCGGGCACACTTTCCTGGGTCATGCCCGGCCTCGGAAGATCAACACGTCGCAGCCCCACCTAGGCACAACCGAGAGGTCAGCACACCGGTGTAAATACCATGCGCCCAGGGGTCTGGGCCCATCGCCCATTGCACACCTGCATGTTGCGTATGTGGCCAGTGAGCAGACCAAGCAACCTCCATTACAATGGAAGTTGCGTTACGCAGTCCAACCCGGTGCGCATCTCTCAATCGCTGACGTCATGAAGGCTTCGGCTGATACCACGACGTCAAGTGCCCATAACTGTTCCCGCGTAGTTGGTTAGTGCATATAGGCCAATGGCCAGACTTAGATCAAATACCAAGATCTCGATAAGCGTGTTATTTTGGAGTAACCGCGAACGCCGACCAGGGCCAAGCCCACCTCTCTCCTAGGTGCTCTCAACCTGCCCTGTCGCTCCGCCACAAAGTAACAGTCGGGGGCCGTCGGGAACTCAGGCCACCTGTCGTTTCAGCCCCCACATCGGAATCACTTGCGGGTACTCTATGAGCCAACCCGACTTTAGTCACCACATGTATCACATATTATATATATAAGTATATACCCATGATCACTCAAGTGATCACGGCCCAATAGTATAGCATGGCAGACGGATAAGAATGTAGGGCCACTGATGGAATACTAGCATCCTATACTAAGCATTTAGAATTGCAGGTAAAGGTAACAACAGTAGTAGCAAAGACAGGCTATGCATCAGGATAGGAGTAACGGAAAGCGTAACAAGCTACACTACTCTAATGCAAGAAGTAAATAGAAGAATAGGCAATATCTGGTGATCAAGGGGGGAAGGCTTGCTTGGTTCTTCTGGCAAGAAGGAGGGGTCATCAACACCGTAGTCGTAGTGGGTAGTAGTGCGTCGGTCTCGGTGCCTAGCGAGAGAAGAGGGGGAAGAAATAATAAATATAATGAAAACATAAGCATGACGATGCATGGCATGACAATGAGCGGTGCTAGGCATGCCCTAATGCGGTAGGAGGTGATATCGGTGAAAGGGGGAAACATTTGGGAAAGTATCCCCGGTGTTTCGCGTTTTTGGACAACTGAACCGGAGGGGGGAAATTGCGTGTTTGCTATGCTAGGGATGTGTGGCGGACGAACGGGCTACGTAATCGGATTCGTCTCGTCGTTCCGAGCAACTTTCATGTAAAAAATATTTTCATCCGAGTTACGGTTTATTTTATATTAATTTTAAGAGATTTAATCATTTTTAGAATTTATTTAATTATCTTAAATCAACATTATCCAGAATAGTGTATGCTGACATCATCATGATGTCAACATGACATCAACAGTCAAGAGGGCGTTAACTGGGTCAAACTGACGTGTGGGTCCGAGCTATCGTACTGTGTTTACTCTAATTAGGGTTTAACAAATTTAATTATTGTTTAAATAAACTAACTAATTAATTAGATCACTATACAGAGTTAATTAACTTAAATAATTCACTAATTAGTTAATTAATTAATTACTATTATTTTTAATTCCTTTTTTATTAAAACGTTTTGTGGGTGGGACCCCCCTGGTCAGTGGTACAGGGGAGGTTCCGAGGTGGGTTTGTAGGTGTCGGCCGGCGTGTCTATGGGTGGGGAACCCGACCAAGGTATTGCCGGCCGGAGGTAAGCTATGGCGAGCGGCAACCGGCTGCGGCGGAGAGTGGAAGCAGGAAGCGGGCCGCAGCGGCAGTGGAGGCAGCGGGGCGGCGTCGGCACCAACGTGACGAAGCAGGCACTAAGAGGGGGAAGGACACGGTCGACGCTCGCAGGCGCAGGGGCCAACGTGTGTGGCACGCGGGGCTGCGAGCGCGACCGACAAGGACATCGGGGAAGGCGATGGTAGCAACATCAGTTTGCAGCGGTAGGGCAAGGCAGCAACCACGGCACGCGAGGTGATGAGGACATAACTACCTTGGATACGACCAAAAATATTGCATACATGCATATTTGTCAGGTGATTTCTAGTGCAAACTATTCAATAATCAATTTGTGTTATCCAGAACAAAAATACTTCATACATTTTTGTGTTTTGTCTAATTGCAGGTGTATGGGACATTTGTACAATCCCCATATGAAGATAAGGGAAAATGAGAAGTTTATGCTCTGTTCAAAAAGTTCTCTCACGTCACTTTTGGGCCAAGAGAAGATAGAGTCCATGTCTCTCGTGTTCTGGATTCAGATTCGGACTGCACATACATACATGACTTAAAACGCGAACAACTTCACGGACTCCGAATTGGGCGATTCTTTTTTACTGGAAAGTAGATTTCGTGCTCTTTCCAACACAATTTGATTCACCTTCAAATTCGTCCAGAGCGTTGAGATATCGACGAAACAATCTGACGCTACAGCATAATCCGAGTCAAACAACAAGTCCAAAGGTGTTGCATCACCTCCACTTGGGCCCAAGAGCCTTGTACGACCTAGGGTTAGTTTTAGGCTGCCTTGGGACATCCTCCCACCTCCTTGGCCGCCACCCCTTGCTCCTATATAAGTAGATCCATCTAGTAGCTTTTTTTCCTTGGGATTTGTTTAGTTAAAAGTTAGCCACTGCAACTTCATGTACTTCGTTTGTGTCCAACGACCAGACCAAGACCACTTTCAGATCCCCATGTTTATTAATACTTCATCTATATTCAGATTGCATTATCATATTCTTGCTTGTTCTTCGATTGCGTGCAAGAATAGACCTTCGTGGTCAGGCTGATCGTGCTTCCAGCATCGTCAGTAACCTCGGGAGATTGGTTTAGCGATTGCTAAGGCGCAACGTCGTGCACGTTTTTAGTCAGATCGTCAAAGTTGACTCCACCAAATCAATAGTTATCATCTCATCGAAAGATCGGGACCCTCGCCTCTATCAAGTGGTATCAGTTTTCGGGTTGCTCGATGAGAATTTACAATTTTTTCTAGATTAGATTTATTTTCTTACCTATTGTCCAAGAAAAAAACCAAAAAAAGAGTTAGATCTATTCATATTTTGTCCAAGCCAGTCTGAGCCTTTGCAATTTCCTTTTCATTGCTTGCATAGTTGAATTATCGGTTGCATCGTCATGTCGAGTTGCTGGTCTTAGTGTCTAGTTCGTTTAGAGTTTCAAGTTCTGTTCACATAAGTCACGCCACCGCTGCATCATTATCCCTTCCGCCGTCCACCACCCATCCATCAATTTCCACCACGTGCTACCCACCGATCATTTTCATAATCATAGTTGAGATTGTTCACATCTTCGCTTGATCCAATCTGCATCTTATCTAGTTTGTTTTGGAAAGAGGGAGAGAGAAAAAGAGAGAGAGAGAGAAAAACAAGAGAAAAAAGTAAAAAAAATTAAGAGAAAAAAAGGAGAGAAAGAAAAAAGTGTGAGAAAAAAAAGAGAGAAGAAAAAAAACAAAATTCGGATCTATCTAGACTCAATCTCGTAGTTGAATTCGGATTGGAATCTGTTTTGTGTACTCTTCAGTAAAATAGGCATAACTTTCTCATACGAAGTCCGCTTTAGCTCCGCGACTACTCAAATGAAAGCTAGTGACGAGGCGCATCTAAATAGTTGCAGAAGCTTGTTCAGTATTTGACACCTCAGAATCAACTTCTAAATAGGTCTTTTGCCCCTGAAGTTCACAAACACAACTTATTCCAGTTTTTCATGCCAGTTTTAGAATTTTTTGACTTCTCATATCAACTCGGAACTGAGAGATTCCTTTTGTGTTTGAAATCTTGAGTCAATGCCATTCTTGAAAAAATTATCAAAAAACTGGCACAAATTTTTCCATAGGAAAGTTGGAGAGAAAGTTGTTGACATATCCTGCTTGGCTGTTGTTTCACATCATTATCTTTACGACTATTGTGATGTTCACTTATATTTTGCTGTCCAGAGCTACCTCATATCCTTTAATGATGCTAGTTGTGCTACGACGTGACCTCATTTGTGTTCTAGGCTCGTGTCTCTAGTCCGGTCTACCCTATGACCAGCACAGTACCGTCGTCGAGCGTTTATTCAACATTGCATCTCTGAATTGATTATTGCTAATTTTTTGCTACCATATAGAGCTAACCTAGCTCCACATATTTCTACACCGTGTATACGTACGTTCCCCTGGCAATCGCTGTCGGAGATTGGATGCGACATATGCCAATGGATGGCTCATCATGGTGGGAGCGAGTAGAACATCGCCGGTGCCTAGAAACGGGACGAGGCGTAGACACGAACGCCAGCGTACTTTACCCAGGTTCGGGGCTTTCCTAGGAGATAACACCCCTGGTCCTGCTCTGCGGGGTCTCCGCATGATCACTAAGGCTAAGTGAATACAAGGGCGCTCCTCGAGCTGTATCTGATGGTAGAAGAAGGCAGGGCTAGCTCTCTCCTCCCTCTATGATCTGGTCTAGTTCTAATGGGTCGGAACCCTTTGCATGGGTGCCCTGGGGGGTTTATATAGGCCTACCCCGGGGTACAATGGTAAACTGTCTGGGCGCAGGCCCAGCCACCAGTCTCTTCGCCTGCCGGTGCTTTCGTTGACTGCTGGGGCCCGCCAACTGGTCTGGTACGGAGCTGACAGGCCATACCCGCCACTTGCGGGTCTTGCCGGCTGCTGACTACTGTAGCCGTGCTTCTAATGACGTAGACTTGGTCATGGGGTCGTGGTTATAGCCCCGTCGTCTGGCGGGTGATCACTGTAGCCACTCCCTGTCTCGTTTGGTTAATGGCGCGGGAACCCGTGGGAGGGGCATGCCGACTCCCGGGGGCCGGCTCCCTACGGGTTCGACTGGTGGCGCTCTTGCCGTCTTCTGCACTCTCGCTGACCGGTAGGGCCCGTCGTCCGTGGACCGTACTGGCAGGCCGTCGTGGGCACAGGACTCCGCCCACTGTTGCTGATGTCAGGGATGGCATGGCAACAGTGCCGCACCAGAGGGAGATCTCCGTTGGTACAGCGCACTGTGGCCTAGCCATCTCCTGAAAAAGGGGAGGGAGTGGGATTCACTGTTACCACTCCCCGTCCCATCTCCCCTGATGAGGGCATGGGCTTTGTTGGTGCCGTGGGCCGACTCCCCTGGCCAGCTTCTCTGGAAGCCGCCAGGCGGGAGTCGGCCGGTCTTGACCTTGCTTCTAGGAGTCGGCTGCATGCGGGCTGCCGACTGTTCCTTCAGCCGTCCTCAAGAAGGAGGCTCTTCATCTGGCGTCTCGAGGGGCGCAGTCAGCCCCGATGTCTTGAAAGGTTTTGGGCCTCGGGTTAGCCTACCCGTGGCCCATTACTCCGACAGTAGTCCCTGAAGCTGATGAGGCGCCGCGGACGATCAGCCGAGGAGCCTCAGCAGTTTCTTTCTCCGAGTGCTTGAGGTGAAAACCTCACTCGATTTCTGCCAGGCCAACAGGCAGGAGTCGGACTCGCCCAATTTGACTTGTCCAAAATTTTCGAACGCCCCGGCGGGATCCCAGTTGCATACTAGCTAAGCTTCCAGGCCGCCGCCTGTTTCGGGCCCGTTACATGGCAACGCACGGCCGGGCCAGTCTGCTCTCCCACATGCGCGACGGGACATGCCTACAGGTGGGGCCCGCCAATACCATGCCTCGGGGCATGAGCGGATCTACTGTGGCTGGGGTGGACGGTTGAGGTTCCCGTGGAGTTACTGCAGGCAGTAACTTTGCGCGATAAACATGGGGGCGTGGGGTAGTGGGCGCAGTAGATCGCACAACCACCCCCTCGGCTTCGTAGCCCATGAGTCTACAAGTAGGGGGAGGAGGGTGAGCGGCGGAGCACGCGCGCCCCGCCTCCTCATACTTCTTCTTCTTTTCCCTCTCGCCACTGCGCCTCAAGCTACGTCGAGCGCTGCGGTGGTCTGCTCACAATGAGTTCTTCCTACGCCGTCATGCCCCCTACGGTGCACTCCAGCACCTGGGACGGTTCGGAGGTCCACAACGATGACGTCGGTTTCCTCCGCAAGACGCGTCGGCTGCCCAGCGAGGACCTTGTGCGGGTCCATCTCGCGCGGAGGGGGGAAATCTCGCCGGCGCCGCAGGAGGACGAGCGGGTCGTCTTCCGCTCGCACTACCTACGTGGCCTTGGCTTACCAGTGAGCGGCTTCTTCCGATCTTTCCTTGAGTTCTACGGTCTCTAGCTGCACCACCTCACCCCCAACACGGTGGTGCTGCTGTCCGCCTTCGTCACCTTGTGCGAAGGGTTCCTCGGCATCCTCCCCACCATCGAGCTCTGGAGGGAGTTCTTCTACTCCAAGCTCGGCACCCAAGCCGCGGGCGTGCCGACTCAGTGCGGCGCGTTCATCGCCGTGCGGAGGTCGGGGGCCGACAACCCATTTCCCTCCATCAAGCTGATAAAGTCGTTGAAGATGTGGCAGCGGTCGTACTTCTATGTGAAGAACGTCTCCGCGGAGGGCGGCTGGGTCAATCTGCCGGCCTATGTAGCCGGCCCGCCGGCGGGGAGGCAGCCCAACTAGTCGTATTAGGCCAGGACGCCAACGCCCGGAGGAGCCGGCGCCGTTGCACGACTCCGAGTGCTGACGCAGTCGAAGGGCCTGACCGGGCTAGATTTGTTGGCCGCCTTCGTGGCGCGCCGAGTGCTCCCACTCCAAAGTTGCCCCCACATGATTTGCCAAATGAGCGGGCATCGGGACCCGATTCGGATGTGCACCAAGGAAATGCCTCACGAGGAGGTAGCCTATATGGTGAATTATCTTGCGAGCTGCGACCTCAAAGAAGAGTGGCAGTTCGGCAAGGAGCCGTATTCACACGCCGCCCCTCTGCCTCTGGTGAGTCGTTTCTTTTTCTCTTTTTCTTTGACTCTCTCGACTTCTTCGCTGCGGAGTCTGTCTTGTCTGATCTGACCAATTAGCTTTGGTCAGAACCCCCTCCTCCAGCCAGCAGCTGGCACCGTGGGGCCGGACCGTGAATTCCTCCCTGATCGGGTGGAGAGCGATGTTGACGACCCCGACTTGGGGGCGGCGGCCCTGGAGGACGACGCCGAGGGAGGAGGCGGTGCAGTCGGCGGCTCGAGACTTGGGGCCAGTCTCAAGGACTGGCCTGACGATGATGAGGAGGTCGCCCCGCGCCACCAGCCAGGAGCCGGCCAGCCGGGCACGAGCTCGTCCGCCGTGTCAGATGCCCAAGGCGGCGCTAAGAAGCGCAGGGCTAGGACGAGCCTGTTCGGCAGCCGGTCGAAGAAGCCCAAGGGCTCGGCCGCGGTGACCAAGCGGGATGAAGCGGCCACAAAAGCCAACCACTTCCGCAAGGTGGTGAAGACGCCGCAGCTGGTTTCTGCGTAAGTGCCATCTTCCTTTGCACCTTCACTTTTTCTTCATTGGCTCCGTATGAGATTCGTTTACTTTACATTCTTGACTTTAGGGCCCCGCTCTCTCTTGAGAAGTCGGTCGCCGGCTCCGTCATGAAGTTGGCGGAGACCTCTTCCACCACCCGGCGGATTGATCCGGCCGCCGACCTCCGGGAGGCGACGGAGCGGAATGCGAGGGAGGCGCGCGAGGAGCGGGAAGCCGCCCGCCTGAAGAAGGCGGGAAGCTGACAAGGGGGAGGCCGCCGCCCTGAAGAAGCTGGAAGAAGCCGAGGCCGCCGACGCGGAAATGAAGCACGCTGAAGAAGCTGCACACCACCAGTCGGCGGTGTTTGTCGTCCCGTTGAACTCTGCACCGCCACCACCGGAGTTCACGGAACAGACTGGGGAAGTCGGCGACGAGAACCCGACCATGGAGAGGGACGACAACGACATCGCCACACTGGACGCAATCGTTCCGCCATCGCCGCCGTCCGGGAGCGCGCCAGGCGGGCAGCCGGCGGACCCGCCGGTGCCGCCAACTAAAGACGTGGTGGCGACGGGCCTGGCTCTCGAGGTCGGCATGCCGACGCGCTGCCGTCTCGCAAAGGCGGCCTCGGCGCCGCGCCCTCTGGAGACCGGTGCCACGAGCTCCACGATCCCGGACACCGAGGCAACGAGCACCGCCCCCATCGGGTGGGTGCGGGGAGGCGGGACCGGCCCGTTGAACCGGGCGCTTTTGGACGCCCGAGCCAAACTCTGAGCCGAGGGCGATGCCATCAAGGAATGCACCAAGGCGTATCTGGCGTCGCGAGCAGCCATCCGTGTATGCGTCCTTCCTTCTTTTTTTCTGTTTCTTGTTCTTCTTTGTGGGGGCGCGCCAGCGCACCCATTGGGTGTAGTCCCCGAGTTTCGGGGCGGCTGCTGAGCAGGCGGCCCGGAACTCTAATCAGCCAGTTCCAAGTACCAACACTTTTTCTGAAATTTTGTTGCAGGATTACCACAATCTTCGCGTGACCGCCTTCAATGCCAACGTTGAGGAGCTGGCCAAGCGGACCGCCGACTTGTCGGACAGCCGGGGTGAGTCCTCTTCCTTCTCTGCGGGGGCGCGCTGGCGCACCCGCGAGCTGCAGTCCTCGAGATTCGGGCCGACTGCTGAGCAGTCGGGAAGGATCTCCCTGGTGACCTTTCTTCTTTTTTGACGACTGACACCTTTTCTTCTTCTTCTTCTTCAGAGGCCAACGCCGCCCTTCAGCAGCAGCTGGGCGAGGCCAACACTGCGCTGCGTGTCAAGGAGGAGGAGTGTGGCCAGCTGGCGGAGGAGCGCGACCGGCTGGCTACGCAGCTAGTGGAGCAAACAGAGCCGCTCAAGAAGTCCGAGAAGGAGGCGGAGGACAAGGAGACCGCCCTCCTTGCCGAATTCGCGTCCGAGCGCTCCTCCTGGACCGACACGGAGGCGACGCTGGTCTCCGGCTTCCATGCGGTCGAAGATCTCGTCGACGGTGAGCTTCCCCTCATTTCCTTTTTCTAAGCTGCCGACTGCTAGTTGAGTCGACCTCTAGTCTTTAATGTTGTTCTTCATTTTTCTACCTTGGCAGACTTCTTCCCCAGCCATTCGGACGCCGCCAACCAAGCCATCGAGGCTGATCGTGAAGGGCGGAGGGCGGACGGCGCACAGATCGCCGCCAATGCCCCCCGAACTCTTGGCGAGCAGATCCCGAGCATCGAGGCCCGCCTTCTGCCGGCCCACCGGATGCTTTGCCGGCTTCAACATGTCGGCACCCAGGCGATTGCCGCCCTGTGGCCGGATATGCAGGCACCGCGCACCCCCAGTCGGACTGTCGACTGGCTGGAGGTAGCGGCTGGCCGCCTTGAGGCCTGGAAGGGCTCTTCGGCCCCGGCTGGAGCGCGCCGGGCCTTAGAGTTCGCCAAGGCGTGGTATCCTGGGCTGAGTCTAGCCCAGCTAGTCACGTTCCGGCTAGAAGCTCAGGCGGAGTTGGCAGTCGTGGAAGACGATCTCGTCAAGCACGCAGCGTCGATCACCGAATACACCGACACCAGTGTCTTCGTCCCAGAGCAGGCTGAGAATGGCGAGGAGGCGCCGCCGGAGTGGTTCGGGCTGAACCCGGACGATGGCGAGGACTCGGCGGAGGTGATTGACTCTAGTGGCAAGGAAGAAGGCGAGGCGGATGAAGGGGACGAGGAGGAGGCGCCAGAGGACGGAGCAGACGGCCAGCCCCAGCTCGACCGAGCCTCTAGCAACGAGCCGCGCCCAACCGAGACGGCTGCTGCCAAAGGCGACCAAGCGGAGACCAACCAGCCGGCCGCTCCAGCAACTGGCACCGCCGACCCCTCCGGTCCTCCAAATCCATCTGTGGTTTCCTAGGCTGCCACTTCATCTTTGTTTTTATCTGTTTAATAGTCTCAATGAACTTGTTAATTTGCACAATTCCACCCGTGGTGTGTATCTTGAACTTCTGTTTTGAAGATTTGGCCAAGGGCCTTTTCTATGTAAATATTTCTCGGTGTTCTATCTGTTCTTGCTTATTGCTCTTTGGCTTTTTCCTTTGCCGCCTTCCCTTGGTTGCCGTCTTGCCAGTCGGACAGCCGCTCTACGGACTATTGTTGGATCAAGTACTTAGCTTCTTTGGGAATGCAAGTACTTAGCCATTTAAAGTTTTTTAGCAAGTCAATTAAAAACGGCGAGCCGGCTGCTCAAGAGTCGGTTGTAAAAGGCTGGAAACCGGTTTAAACTAAGTACATGCTTTGAGTCCTTAGCCATTTTTCATGTGGACACCCATTCTACCTTACTCCTGCCCACCAAACAGTCGCTCTATGAGCTGCGGTTTCTAACAGAAGACGGCTTAAGTGCCACACACTACTTGTCCGGCTGCAGGAAGTCATTTCATAGGAAAAGGCGGCAAGTCCCCGTGCCGACTAGTCGAACCCGGTGCCCAACGGCATAACAAAGAACAACATACTCACAGGCATAATTCTTATCATATAGATACAAGAGGGCAGTCCCCGAGCTCTTCTCGGGGGGCCCGAGGTCTTCGTACTTTGATACAAAAGGTAGCGTGGTACATACTGCATTAACTGTAAAATCTTCGGAGGAGGTTTGCATTCCATGGCTGCTCCGTCTCTTTGCCGGAGTCATCCCTCTGCGTGTTCGGGGCTTCTGAGCATCGATCAGGTAGTAGGAGTCGTTGCCCAACACTTTGCTGATGATGAAAGGGCGTTCCCAAGGTGCTGAGAGCTTGTGTTGGCCGGCTGTTCGCTGAATCAGCCGGAGCACAAGGTCTCCTTCTTGGAAAGATCTCGGCTTGACCTTCCGGTTGTAGTATCGGCGCAGGCTCTATTGGTAGATGCTAGACCGGCTAAGTGCCAACAGTCAGCCCTCTTCTAGCAGATCGACGCTGTCTTGACGTGCTTCTTCTGCTTCCTCTTCAGTGTACATGGTGATTCGAGGGGAGTCGAATTCTATGCCCGTTGGGATGACGGCTTCGGCACCGTAGACGAGGAAGAAGGGCATGAAGCCGGTTGACTTGTTTGGAGTTGTGCGTAGGATCCAGAGGACGGCTGGCAACTAGTCGAGCAGCAGCCGGCCGAGCGCTCCAGAGGCTCGACCAGTCGAGGCTTGATGCCGGACAGGATGAGGCTGTTTGCTCGCTCTACCTGACCGTTGGACTGCGGATGGGCAACGGACGCTAGGTCCAGTCGGATGCCCTGTGTTGCACAGAAACGGGCCAAGGTACCTTTGGCAAAGTTTGTGCCGTTGTCGGTGATGATGATGTGCGGTATGCCGTACCGAATTGTGATGTCAGACATGAAGGTCACAGCAGTCGGACCATTCAACTTCTTGATTGGTTTTGCTTCTATCCACTTGGTGAACTTGTCCACTGCGACAAGTAAGTGAGTCAAGCCACCTCGTGCCATCTTGAATGGTCCCACCATGTCCAGGCCCCAAACAACAAAGCGCCAGGCAATGGGAATAGTCTTGAGTGCAGAAGTCGGCTGATGTGGCTTGGAGCAGAACTTCTGGTACCCTTTGCATTTTTCGACCAAGGCCTTGGCGTCTTCAAGAGCAGTCGACCAGAAGAAACCATGGCGGAAGGCTTTGGCGACGAGTGCTCTTGAAGCCGCGTGGTGGCCACACTCGCCTTGATGGATGTCCTTGAGAATTGCTTGGCCTTGCTCCGGCTCCACGTAGCGCTGGTAGACACCAGTGACACTGCGCCTTAGAAGCTCTCTGTTGACTATGGTGTAGGCTGCCGCCCGGTGTTGCACTTGTCGAGCTAGGATCTCATCAGTTGGCAGCTCTTTGTTCACCAGGAATTTGAGGATGGGCTGGGCCCACGAAGGGGCTGCAATTTCTACAACCGTCAGGACTGCGACTTGGACGAGGGTGGTTGGGCCGGGAGGCGGTGGGTTGGAGTTGGCAGCCACTTGCTGTGTCGATGAAGTTCCCGGGCCGATTGGCGCAGTCCCCGGGCCGAGCTCTGGAGCCTCCGGGTCGACCGCCGCAGTCCCCGGGCTGGGTGCGACTACCACGATCCCCGCGCCGCCCGCCGGAATACTCGTGCCGTCTGCGGGGGCTCTCGAGTCGGATCCGAATGCTTCAGGAGGAGCCGGCACGAAGATAGAGTCTGACTCTAGGGATGGCTTGATAGACGGTTTGAGGAGGCGCTGAAGGGCGACGTCGGACGGTATTGCTTGACGGGTGGAGCTGATTCGTGCCAGGGCGTCTGCTTGGTCGTTGTCGTTTCTTGGGCACATGGAGAAACTCGCACCCCTCAAATATCCACTGAGTTGTTGTACAAGGAAGCAGTAGCTCACCATGTTTGCGTCTTTGGCGTCCCAATCGCCTGACGACTGCTGGACCACCAAGTCGGAATCACCATAGCACAGGATCCGGCGAATGCCAAGCTCTTTGGCCAGCCGGAGCCCGTGAATGAGTGCCTCGTATTCAGCGACGTTGTTGGTGGCGGCAAAATGGATTTGCAGCACATATTTGAGCTTGTCGCCTTTGGGAGAGGTGAGGACGATGCCGGCTCCCAAGCCGGTGCGCATCTTGGAGCCGTCAAAATGCATTCGCCAATGGGTGGAGTCGGGCACTGGCGGTAGATACTGGGTCTCGGCCCAGTCGACGAGGAAGTCGGCCAGCGCTTGCGACTTGATGGCGGTGCGAGGCTGGTAGTAGATGGTCTAGGGGGCCAAATCTTTGGCCCATTTGGCCACTCGTCCCGAAGCATCCCGGCTCCCGATGATCTCGGCTAGTAGAGCCATGCAAACCACAGTGATTGGATGCTCTTGAAAGTAAGGCTTCATTTTCTTGGCGGCAAAGTGCACGCCATAGCACGTCTTCTGGTAGTGGGGGTAGTTTTGCTTGGAGGTCGACAACACTTCACTCAAATAATATACCGGTCTCTGGACTGGTAGTGCCTTGCCTTCCTCCTTTCGCTCTACCACGATGACCGTGCTGACTACTCGGCTGGTGGCGATGATGTAGAGGAGCATGGGTTCCTTAGGAGTCGGAGCCACCAGGACAGGTGGAGAAGTCAACATCCTCTTTAGTTGGAGAAAAGGTTCATCCGCCTTGTGGTTCCACTCGGAAAAAGTGGTCTTCTTCACGAGTTGGTATAGGGGGAGAGCCTTCTCACCCAGCCGACTGATGAATCGGCTGATGGATGCCAAACAGCCGGTGAGCTTTTGCACGTCCAGTGGTCGGCTGGGTACCTCCATCGTCTCAATGGCCTTGATCTTCATAGGATTGCACTCTTTGCCGCGTTTAGAGACCAGGAAGCTAAGAAGCTGACCGGCTGGTACTCCGAAGACGCATTTCTCCGGGTTGAGCTTGATTTTAAATCAGCGCAAGTTCTCAAAGGTCACCTTGAGGTCTTCCAGTAGTGTTCCACGGTTCTCCATCTTCACCACCACATTGTCCACGTAAACGTGGGCATTTCTGCCGAGTTGCTTGAGGAGGCACTTCTACATGCAACGCTGGAAGGTGGCGCCGGCGTTCCTCAAGCAGAACGTCATGGTCAAGTAGCAGAAGGCTCCAAACGGCGTGATGAAGGCGGTCTTCAGCCTATCAGCCGGGTTCAACTTGATCTGGTGATATCCTGAATATGCATGCAAGAAACTCAACATCTCGCATCCGGCTGTGGAGTCTATCACTTGGTCGATCCTTGGCAAAGCGAACGGGTCCTTGGGGCATGCTTTGTTGAGGCTAGTGTAGTCAATACACAGTCGCCATTGCTTGTTCTTCTTCAGTACCAGGACCGGGTTGGCTAGCCATTCTGGAAAGAACACTTCCATGATGAAGCCGGCTGCCAGCAGCCGGGCTATCTCTTCTCCAACAACTCTTCTCTTCTCTTCTGACAAGCGGCATAAGGGCTACCTGACTAGCTTGGCATCAGACCGGACATGTAATTTGTGCTCAGTGAAATACGTCGGGACACCTGGCATGTCTTTGGGGGACCATGCAAAGATGTCTCGATTCTCACAGAGGAAATTGACGAGCTCGCCTTCCTATTTGCTGTCGAGGTTTGCACCTACAACAACGTACCTCTCCAGGTGCTCCGGATCCAAGGGTATCTTCTTTGTTTCTTTGGCCGGCTTGAACTAGCCCTCAGCTTCCGACTCCTTGGGATCGGGCGACATCTCTGGCTGCTTGCTTGCCATCACCACAACCCGATCAAGGAGCCGCTTCTCAGCTGCGATCATGAGGGACTCGGCCAGTCGACTGCTTTCTATTACGCAGGCAGACGACTTCTTGTGATCGCCAGTTATGGTCACAGAATCCCCTTGGAACTCTTCATCTTCATCTTGAGGTAGGCAAAGTGGGGGACAGCCATGAACTTGGCCAGGGCAGGCCGGCCAAGTAATGCATGGTACGGGCTCTCAAGGTCCACCACCTCGAACCAAACTGACTCTCGGAGGAAATGCTTTTTGTTCCCAAAGAGGACGTCAATCAGAATTTTACCGATTGGTGAGCAGGAAAGGCCAAGAACTATGCCATGGAACACTATCCGGCTGGACTAAAGCTGCCTCTGTCTAATTCCTAATTTCTCCATGGTATCCTTGTACAGGATGTTGATGCTGCTGACACCGTCTATCAGGACTCTGGAGAAGCGAGCAACTCGCTTGTCAGTGGCAAAGGTGGCGTCCAAAACCAAGGCATAGGAGCCGGGTTTGGGCATTACTTCCCGATGGTCAGCTCTGCTCCAGCTGATGGGCTTCTTAGACCAACGCATGAACTATGGTGTCTCAGATGCTACTGCATTCACCTCTTGCCGCTGTTGCCGCCTGCTGCGTCGATCATCGGCCACGCTGGTGAACATGACATAGGTTCCATGCTCTTTTGGGTACTCGTCTTGTATTGCGCCGCCTGGTCTGACCGCCGGCTGCTGGGGCGGAGGAGGAGGCGGCTGCCCAGCAGGTGGGGGAGGCAAAAGGCCGTCTCCCTTGGCTATCCTGGTGAGCCAGAGGCACTTCCGAGTGGTGTGGTTGGATGGCTTCGCGCCACTATGGAATTTGCGGGGTCCATCCAAAGTCCGCTCATATGAGAAAGCCGGCTGCCAGTTGGGCTTGCCGCCCTTCTGGCGTTTGGGCGGAAGCTGCCCTTCCAGCTGCTGGTCTTCGACTATCGCCACCTGTCGACTGGTGGAAGCCGGCTGTGGGGCTTTGCGCTTGTGGTTGTTTTGCTATTGATGCCGACTGGCGTCTCCAGCTGGGGTTCGAGGAGCCTGAGGTGCCACCTTGCCTGCCGCACTAACTTGGATCTCCGTCTTCATGGAGGAGTCGGCCATGGCATATTTGTCTGCTATGATCAGCAGCTCATCGAGGATCTCTGGCTCATCACAGAGAAGCCTGTGCTTGAGGAGGGTGCCCTCTCAGCATCCTGCAGTGAAGTACTCAATGGCCTGCACCTCGTGCAAGCCCTCGCAGGAGTTGCGCGTGAGGTAGTCGCGAGTTGACTCGTTGGGGCCCAGCACGCACAAGGAAAGCTGGCGAGGTTTGGGAGGCCGCTTGTACGTGCTGGTGAAGTTGCGGACGAAGGCGTCAGTGAAGTCGACCCAACTGTTGATGTTGCGGGGCTTTAAGTTGTTCAACCATGTCTGGGCCGTGCCCTGGAGCATGAGCGGAACGTACTTCATGGCAACATGCTTGTTGCCGTTTGCTATGCTGACGGCCGTGGAGTAGTCGACTAGCCAGTCTTCCGGCTTCATGAAGCCGGTGTATTTGGGTGTGTCTCTTGGGAGCGTGAACCCTTTGGGGAAGGGCTCGTCTCGAATGTGGGGGCCGAAACACGGCGGACCCACCTCATCTTCTTCTTCAAGCGCCAGGGATCGGTGGAGACGGTCGATCTAGTGGCGGGCGTCATTCTCTCCGATTCCCTCTCGGCGGCCAAGGCGGTCGCCGAGTGTCGGGTGATCAACTGGCGGCGGGGAGACTCGCCTTTCCCTGCAGGGGGGGAGGAGGAGGCGGACAGTCGTCCCGTCGTTCCACTGTTCTTGGGCGGCCGTCTTGGTCGCGCTCTATGGTGATGCGAGTCCAACTGCGGCTGGCAGCCGGCTCCTTGTCTTTTCTTCCACGGACGCCACCATTCGGCGTCCGAGATGTCGCGCCTTCGTCTCGGCGGAGAGGCAGGTCGTCATTCTGTCGGTGCGGCGCATCAGTGCGGCAGCCGGCCTCGTTCTGCTCTGCAGCTGCGTCAAGGAGTCGCTGGACGCGCTCCATCATCCAGCGACATTCTTCGCCCTCGAATTTGTCCAACTCGTCCGCCGCCGCCTGGGCGGCCTGGATGTTCTCCGCAGGCGTGGCGTAAATGGGGTGATTTGCCCCGAACAGGTCGGCGATGGCCATGCCGCACTGCCGGACCACGCCAAGGAGGCTAGGTCCAGCTGGAGTCGGCGTGCCACCCACTGCACGGTCCATCTCGCGCTGGTAGGCCTCTGATAGGCGTCCCATGCTGGCCAGCTTCTTGGCGCCTTCGACTAGCTGAAGGCGGCGTGCCTCCAGCGTCTCGGCATCAGCATCTTCGGGAATGGGTGCTGCCAGATCTTGCAGTGCGGTGCTGAGCGGGTCATAATCACCCCCGCCGGAGTGCTCGCCTGATCAATGACAAGCACTTCCGTGACGGTGCTTCCGCCGCTCTCCGCGCAAGGGAGCGGCTCATCGTAGACCACCACGTTGGTGGGGAACGTGTCAAGCGACATGGTGTCGGAGTCGACCAACATCGGATTAGTGGAGCCTACAGACTCCAAGTCCCCAGTTGGCTCGTTGACGATGTGGAGTTTATCAAGGAGGCCCGCGAAGAGGCTCTCGGGGCCGCCTGTGCCCGCATCGGATGTGGGCTCGTCGGAGAGGCGGACCTCACCGACAAGATCGGCGAGGCAACTGGCCGCGCAGGAGATTTCAGCGCCATGCAGCGCGTCGGCGCAGACTCCGTCTGGCGTGCTGGGCTGGCTGCGCTCGTCAGGGAGGAAAATGGTTCCCGTCCAGAACAGGTCTCCGGACGACGGTGCACCTGGCCTCACGGTGGGCGCCAAATGTCGGGGGATGGATGCGACATATGCCAATGGATGGCTTATCATGGTGGGAGCGAGTAGAACATCGCCGGTGCCTGGAAACGGGATGAGGCGTAGACACGAATGCCGGTGTACTTTACCCAGGTTCGGGGCTCTCCTAGGAGATAACACCCCTAGTCATGCTCTGCGGGGTCTCCGCATGATCACTAAGGCTAAGTGAATACAAGGGCGCTCCTCGAGTTGTATCTGAAGGTAGGAGAAGGCAGGACTAGCTCTCTCCTCCCTCTATGATCTGGTCTAGTTCTAATGGGTCGGAACCCTTTGCATGGGTGCCCTGGGGGTTTATATAGGCCTACCCCCCAGGGGTACAATGGTAAACTGTCTGGGCGCAGGCCCAGCCGTCAGTCTCTTCGCCTGCCGGCCCTTCCACTGACTATTGGGTCCCGCCGACTGATGGGCCCCGCCGACTGGTCTGGTACGGAGTCGGCAAGCCATACCTGCCACTTGCGGGCCTTGTCGGCTGTTGATTACTGTAGCCGTGCTTCTAATGACGCAGGCTTGGTGATAGGGTCGTGGCCACAGCCCCGCCGTCTGGTGGGTGATCACTATAGCCACTCCCTGTCTCGTCTGGTTAATGGCGCGGGGAACCCGTGGGAGGGGCAGGCCGACTCCCGGGGGCCGGCTCCTTACGGGTCCGACTGGTGGCGCTCTTGCCATCTTTTGGACTCTCGCTGACCGGTAGGGCCCGTCGTCCGTGGACCGTACTGACAGGTCGTCGTGGGCACAGGACACCGCCCACTGTTGCTGATGTCAGGGATGGCGTGGCAATAGTGCCGCGCCAGACGGAGATCTCCGTTGGTACAGCGCACTGTGGCCTAGCCATCTCCTGAAAAAGGGGAGGGAGTGGGCTTCACTGTTGCCACTCCCCGTACCATCTCCCCTGATCAGGGCATGGGCTTTGTTGGTGCCGTGGGCCGACTCCCCGTGGCTGGGTTCTCTGGAAGCCGCCAGACGGGAGTCGGCCGGTCTTGACCTCGCTTCTAGGAGTCAACTGCATGTGGGCAGCCGACTGTTCCTTCAGCCGTCCTCCAGAAGGCGGCTCTTCATCTAGCGTCTCGAGGGGCGTAGTCAGCCCCGATGTCTTGAAAGGTTTTGGGCCTCGGGTTAGCCTACCCGTGGCCCATTACTCCGACAATCGCTTTACACAATCTTTAAAGTTATTCGACACCGCTAGTTGCCTGTCACCACCTGCTGCATGGTAAGAACTTGTAAGATATTGATATTTGCTTTACTGTAAGCGCTTTACCACCACATTCTAGTAGTTCATAGGAACATTATTCTTGAATTTTGTTTTTTGTTTCTACTAATCATGACAGGTTTCGAAGATAGAAGTTCTTGGACGACGAACACATCTTCACCATCACGAGAGTTGGGACAACACACATAAGCACATGGTCATGTTATCTTTTTACCATCATTTGAGGGTAGATTTAATCCTGCTATTTATCTAGCTTGGGAGCTCGAAGTAGAACAAGTTTTTAGTCACCATGATTTTTCTGAACTTGAGAGAGTATGAGCTACCACTAGAGCATTTAGTGGTTTTGCTTCTGTTTGGTGGAGTGTACATTGTAAGAAAAACATTTATAACCAACCCACAACTTGGAAAGATTTGAAATATGTATTGAGACAACAATTTTTCCCTCCTTACTATCATCATGAATTTCTTCGCAAATATGAACAATTTAAACAGGGCAACAACACTGTTCATGCTTACTACCAAGAGTCTTATATGCATCATTGTGACATAGAAGAATCTGAGGATGATACAATGAATAGATTTCTTGGTGGTTTGAACCATGATATTCAGGCAAGATTTCAGTATATTCCTCGTTGCATTACTGGTATGCATGTTCGTGCTTGTACCTTTGAGAGACAGATACAGGAGGATGGAAAATCTTATATGCATCATTGTGACATAGAAGAATCTGAGGATGATACAATGAATAGATTTCTTGGTGGTTTGAACCATGATATTCAGGCAAGATTTCAGTATATTCCTCATTGCATTACTGGTATGTATGTTCGTGCTTGTACCTTTGAGAGACAAATACAGGAGGATGGATTGGGTGATAACAACAACTACTATTCCAGTTCATGCTCACCACTGCCGGTTGGTTCCTCCACCGTTGCACCTACTAGAGCAGCCCCTCCATGGATTGTGAGCGCAACATCATCTCAAGAGTATGGTAAATTGTCAACGTCCGTACCTACACTACAAAAAAAGACACATCCGTGACATTTTGGGCCGAACGAATTTTTTTTTCTGTCATACATATGACACTTCTATGACGATAATTGTGACAAAACGCGGTACCATCATAGATGTGGTGGGCTCGTACTTCTATGACAAAAAATCATGACAGAAAATGGGCTTTTCATCCTGGGCAGGCCGGAGACGCAGCCGCATGACATTCTTTGGGCCGTCCATGACGGAAAAAACTGTGGTAGAAGCGAGGGGGAGGAAAATTTCGGGGAGTTCCCGGTTACCGTGGGAGGTCGGGGGCTGAGCGATGCGCATTTCTCTCGTACACGTACACGCGTGTGTGCGAGGCGTTGGCTCTAACTGAACCCGAGCGAGGCGTTGGACTCTAACTGAACCCGAGCGATTGCACTGCAGGCTATGCGTCACTGAACGCAAGCGATCGATCGATGGCTATTAACTGAACCCGATCGAGCGATTCCTTCGCTACTGCTGCTAACTGAAGCCGATCGATGGTGCCTCTGGGGTGAACAGTGAGCGTTGCCGGGGGGGGGGGGTTGGATGAACAGTGAGCGGTGGCGTTGCCTCTGGATGAACAGGACCCCGTAGTGTGGTGGAGGGCTGGATGAACAGTAGACGATGGAGGGATGGTTGAACAGTAGCCGGTGGAGTAGCGCGCGATGGAGGGTAGATGAACAGGAGCCCGTGGAGGCTGGAGGAGGTCGACGGTAGCCCGTGGAGGCTGGAGGAGGTCGACGGTGGAGATGAATAGTATCCCGTGGAGTCCCGTTTTGCGGTACGCCACACCCCTCCCGATGAACAGGACCTCCGTTTCGACCGTAGGAGGTCCGTTTCGTCCGTTTTGCGGTACGCCACACCCCTCCCGATCAACAGGACCCCCGTTTCGACCGTAGGAGGTCCGTTTCCTCCGTTTTGCGGTACGCCAGACCCCTCCCGATCAACAGGACACCGTTCCGAACATAGGAGGTCCGTTTCCTCCATTGTGCAGTACGCCAGGCCTCGTTTCCATCGCCTGTTCCGTCCAAGCCCTCTCGATGAACAAGACCACGCATTTCGTTCCGACCCAGCCGGTTGGCTCCCATGCGTTCCGTTGCCTCCCGATGAACATGACGCATTCCGTTGCCTCCCCATGAACACGACGCATTCCGTTGCCTCCCCATGAACACGACGACGAAGCTGTTTCTCCGTTTCGACCCAGCCATGTACACGAGCCCTGGCCGTACGTATGCGCGAGTAGGCGTTCGAGACCCCGCCCGTATGTACACATACGTGGCCATATCTTCTCTCTTGCACCCTAGCCGCTATACGTACGTGTACATGCTACCTGCGTGCCTATACTACGACACGTACGCGCCTGTACTACGACACGTGCGCGCCTCTACATCCACCAGTATATATGTACGTACATGTTCGCGACCAGAATGACAACACTACGTACGCTTCGACCAGGTGGGTCCCGACTGTCAGGCACTTCCTTGGCTGTGAAGATGTAGCTGGTGGGTCCCAGCAGTCAGGGGCGAATCATTGTTTTTACCCGGACGCACTTCCTTGCATGCGAAGATGTAACTGGTGGGTCCCAGTAGTCAGGGGAAACGTTTTTTCGCAAAATACAGTGGCCCGTCCGGTGGGTCCTAGCTGTCAGGTGGAGGAATCATTATTTTCCGCGTAATAAAGAGGCACTTCCTTGCTGCGGCCGTGGACCCAGCTCTCAGCCTCTCCACGTACAGTCCACGTCTGATGGAAGTCGTTCCTTGACCATGTTGACCACGCCGCGCCGAGAGTAGCAGGGCGGTGGACGACGGCGAGGCCTAGGAAGGGGACGATGGGGAGCCGTGGAAGACGTGGCAGTGGAAGCCCGCGCAGAGAGGAGTACGAGGGTTCACTGGTTCGGCTGCGGTGTGAGGCTGCCGTCGCCGCAGGGCCTAGCCAGCGGTGGGAATAGTAGGAGGTAGTGAGGCCTTTGAGGCAACACAGCCTGCCACGGGAGGCAGGAGCATGCGGCACAACCGGCGCTGCTTTGGGCGGCTAGAGCAAGAAGACCAGAGGTTGAAGAAGCACTACGGCCGTTGGATGGACATCGTACGGTCACTGGAGCTAGAATCGTTTATATTGACTAAGTTGACAAAGCCCTGCGTCCGCATCAACTTAGTAGGCCCACAAGTCAGCCTCCCACCAAGGTGGGTCCCAGCTAGAAGGGGGTATTCATTTTTTTGTGCGTAATAAGGAGGCACTTCCGGTGGGTCCGAGCTAACAGAGGGGGAACATTTTTTCGCGAAATACGGTGGCCCTTGGGTGGGTCCCAGCAGTCAGGGGCAAATGTTTTTTTCGCGAAATACTGGTGGGCGTCCGGTGGGTCCTTGCTATCAGGTGGAGGAATAATTATTTTATGCGTAATAAGGAGGCACTTCCTTGCGGTTGCCATGGACCCAGCTGTCAGCCTCTCCACGTACAGTATTCTTCCGATGGAATCCAATCGTTGACCACATTGACCACGCTGAACCGAGAGCACCACGGCGGTGGACGACGGCGAGGCCTAGGAAGGGGATGACGCGGAGCCGGGGAAGACGCGACAGTGGATGCCCACGCGGAGAGGAGTATGAGGGTTCACTGGTTCGGCTACGCTGTCGTCGCCGCAGAATAATAGGGGGTGTGGGTGAGTGGAGTGGAGGGATGGCCTGTCCAGCGGTGGAGTAGTATGGGGGCGGTGAGGCCTCCGCGGCAGCATAGCCGGCCACGGGAGGCAGGAGCAGGCGGCACGACCAGCGCTGCTTTGGGCGGCTCGAGCAAGAAGACCATAGGTTGAAGAAGCACTACGGCCGTTGGATGGACATCGTACGGTCAGTCGAGCTAGAATCGTGCATATTGACTAAGTTGACAAAGCCCTTCGTCCCCGTCAACTTAGTAGGCCCACAACTCGGATTGGGCAGAGAACATATAGCCCATTTGCGATTTGTAAGAATGTACATCCCATTTTTTAATTCTAATTGAATTTACTACAACCCATTTACAGTTTGTTAAAAGTACAGCCCAACTTCTAGCTAGGACAACGATTAATAATTTCAAACAACCCGACAAAACAGAATTCAAAAAAAATTCCCACATTTTGATGGGATCCGAAATATTTTTATCTGAAATTTCTAGTCAGGTCAAATATAATTTCAAAATAAAGTTGTATTACGTTAAAATCCAACGAAATATTGCGCGCGCAACAAGTAATGAAATTAAAATTTTCAAATTCGAAAAATAACATATTTTTCAAACTAATTACGTGTTTGGTGCATAGTAACTGTCCAGTTATTATAATTACATCCCATTTATTATTTCTTAAAGTCCATTTTCTTGTTAAGCCTAATGCATACCTCCTAGGAAAGTTTGCAGCCTAGTGGGGTGGAGAATAACAAGTTGACCCGGATATTGTGTACAACTGTCGACCCAGTTGCATTGCTGATGTTGAAAAAAAGGCATGTGTAGTACAGTACAACCTAACATGGTTACTCAGCCCACATTCAACGATGCCAGAAAGGCCCAAACAAGGCTTCTGTACAACTTTTTGAAGTCACTAAGCTCAATTAATAACTTAAGAAAAAAGTTAGATTACAGTGGAACCTAATTAAAAGCTGTCACGAGCAAATAAATAATTCAACAGGTCCCACTTGTGCGTCTGCGCATGTGTGTGCGTGCGTGCGTGTGTGTGTGAGAGAGAGAGACCCATCGGTCGATGCTCGTAAATACATCTTTCATCCATATGCATTGTTGATGCTCAGTAAAAACTTATATAGTTGACACAATCATATAGAACATCATAGTACACTGAACTTGCACACAAAAATTTCATGTAGGTGGCACAATCAAGATGGAAGCAGTGGATCGCTATGGGAAGGGCTATGCTGAAACCAACGAAGTCGTACATAACGGTTCATCGTCTTTATCAATGACGGGGAAATATCTTGAATGTTGTGTAAAGAAAACAGACAGACAACACAATAAGTTCTGCTAGCACATTAAGTTGACGTACAACCTTTCTAAAAAAATTCAAGTACAAAATTAGAACAGGTCACAATCAAATGTACTGGCATATCAGTGCTTCACACCCATAGCTCGGATTTAACTAGTACTCCCTCCGTCCAGGAAAAGTTCTCCACAGGGCAGTGCATTTTTTTTGCAAAAAACCCATATAGTTTTAAACACGTCACAAAGAAGTCCATCTCCTTCCTTCCTCCTCCCCCACCCGCGCCTTACAGCCATCGCCGGCTACCCACCTGCACCGCCTCCCGCCTGGATCTGCGCCGCGACCAACACCAGAACCGTGGCCCAGCCCGTGACCAACAACAGCACCGCCGACCGCTTGCACCTGTGTCGCGGCTTACCACCTGCACCGCCCGCCATGAAGGCGACCTGCGCCGGCGCCCTCCTCGAGCTACGCCACCAGCCATGTTGAAGGTCGCCGCCCACATTCGTCCACCTTCACCGCCCACCTGCGCCTCCGATTTTGTCTGCTTCGGCCGCCGGTGTCGTGAATAATTCCGGCTACTCCCGCCTCTCATGCTGCTACTGGTGGATGACGCCGGCGCCGTGGACCTATGATGCTCCTTTTGCCTTTTCCCCTGCCTCGCCTCTGCTGCCACTCCCGCCTGTGCTAGTGAGTCTGCCCCGCCCGCCTCTGCTACTGCTGCTATTCAATTTGTTGCTGTGAGTCTGAATTTGCTATTCTCAATGCAGGCGGAGAAAATTCAGTCAGGGGATACAAAGCTAGAGAAATAATCCAGGACAAAGGTTGTCCACTGCTGCTAAATGATGAACAGATTATAGTGAAAATTTAGTTTGATGCCATCAAATTCATTGAGTAATACTCTTGGCATTCTTGGATATCTGCTAGTTTTTGGAAGTTTTTCTTGCTATAGTTAACTAAAAATGTTCAGTGTTCCAATACTGCAGAGAAACTATAGTGCGTGTAATTCAGTTATCACTCCTTTACTGAAACTGTAGTGTTTGCTAAAACTGAGATGTAAACTAAAGGAGTTTGCGATTTGCAGAAGCTGTAGCATACTCCAACAAGTGATAAATGCACTCAAAAGTTCACTGAGAAAATGCAGAGGCTTCTCACTTGTTACTGAAAGTTTTCTGGAGTGATAAATGCACGCAAAAGAAGTTCAGTTAACTGTTGTTGTTGCTGTATGAATTCCAACCAGGTCAATTTGTTGCCAATTACTCTATAATACTCAACCAAGTTTATGCAAAATCAAGATCAACCATGTTTATTTGGATTTATTTGAATCATTTGAAGTTATTTGCTTTATTTGGATTTATACACCATTTGTCCAATTGCAAACATACCTAAAATTTCCAAATTGTCCAATTTTAGTCATTCATTTTACAGAGAGCTAAGCATAGCCATGACTCTTCCCTAAATATTCCTATAGAATCAATTCAAGCAGCACAAAACTGAAAACTGAAAACTGCCACAACCCCTTAACTAAGAGTTGATAAAAACATGTCCCTAAAATTGGAATTATTTGAATTAGCTAGGTTTATTCTTCTTCAAATACAGAAAAAGATGAATATTGTCCGTCTACTAGTTACTTCAAATTTAGAGATGAATAAACACTTGTCATCTTCAGTAAACACTTGTAAATCTAGAGTGGTTTTAAACTTAGGATGCACCAAGTACCAATATCCTTTGCCAGGCTACACACCATCTACTTGGAGCAGACAGCAAGATTCATAGAGACATGCATGCTTCAATAGACTTGTGAATGCTAGCAAAGTGATAAGTAAAAACTTGGATGTTCTCAGAAATATAGCACAAGAGGACATTAGTGAACTGGCCTATATGCTAAAGGCAAGGAAATGCCACCTTCTTTTCTTCTTCGAGCAGTTGATCAACTGGCCTGTATGTTGCAGCTACACATAGGTTCTGTAGAAAATGCACCAAAAGAGTTACACACAGGTGAAGTAAGTGGAAAGAAACATTTAATCTCCACTTCTTTTCTTTTGGTAGTGAAATTCAATCTGAATTTTGTAAGCACAGAAAATGCACCAATACTGAACATTTATTCCCACCTCCACCAGCATCATGTTAGTTTTGACAGTGTGTGTATGGAGTAGTTTTGACGTCAGTATAATTGTGCATCATGTAAACATTATGAGAATGATTAAGGGTTCAGCAATCAGATTATAATTATGACCAGAACAGAGGAACAAATATCATGGTTAGTTTTATGTAAAAAAAATCAGAAATGGAGTTACTCACTTGAAGTTACTATAGTTACTCACTTGAACTTACTGTAGTAGTGGCCAAAATTCAGAAAAGTTACTAAACAGCAGAAGTAGTGGCCAAAATTCAAAGTACTCAAAAGATTCTACACTAAATATATAGTGTTATCCATTTTCTGTATCCAGGACATTTTTTATCTGTTTGCATGCATAGGTCCCACCTATCAGGAAGGATGGGCACGTACACGAACATGTACGGCTCATCAGTCTACCAGCATAGCCTATTCGGTTAGTCTACCTAGCCGTCTAATCAACTGCCTGCATGCCCCTTCTCCCATTTACTTCTCCATCGGGAAGCGATTCTCCTCGGCTTCTTCACCTCTCCTTCGTCTTCATTTGCATCCAAACCCCACTGCGTTCACATTGTTTTAACCTCTTTAAATAATCATCTACTACTTCAATTATACTAGCCATCTAATCCTAATTCTCCAAACCATAGTCCTCCGTTCTAGCGGTTCCAAATGGCGGAAGAGATCGAGATTCAGGTTTTTAGCGCCCAACATGTCGTTGTCGAAGGCTCGATGAGCATAGTTGCCACCATCACCGTCCACCCAAGGGTTGTTCGGCAGTGGATCAACAATGTATCCAACTCCCTCGAAAAGGTAGAGACGAGTGAGGGAGTCCTGGATTAGGGGGTGTCCGAATAGCCGGACTATACCTTTGGCCGGACTCTTGGACTATGAAGATACAAGATTGAAGACTTCGTCCCGTGTCCGGAAGGGACTTTCCTTGGCGTGGAAGGCAAGCTTGGCGGTACAGATATGTAGATCTCCTACCATTGTAACCGACTCTGTGTAACCCTAGCCCTCTCCGGTGTCTATACAAACCAAAGAGTTTTAGTCCGTAGGACGAACAACAATCATACCATAGGCTAGCTTCTAGGGTTTAGCCTCTCTGATCTCGTGGTAGATCTACTCTTGTACTACCCATATCATCGATATTAATCAAGCAGGGCGTAGGGTTTTACCTCCATCAAGAGGGCCCGAACCTGGGTAAACCATCGTGTCCCCTGCCTCCTGTTACCATCCGACCTAGACGCACAGTTCAGGACCCCCTACCCGAGATCCGCCAATTTTGACACCGACATTTGTGCTTTCATTGAGAGTTCCTCTGTGTCGTCGCTTTTAGGCTCGATGGCTTCTCCGGTCATCAACAGCGATGCGATCCAGGGTGAAAATTTTCTCCCCGGACAGATCTTCGTATTCGGCGGCTTTGCACTACGGGCCAATTCGCTTGGTCATCTGGAGCAGATCGAAAGCTACGCCCCTGGCCATCAGGTTAGATTTGGAAGTTTGAACTACACGGCCGACATCTGCGGAGACTTGATCTTCGACGAATTCGAGCCACAGCCGAGCGCGCCGCACTGTCACGATGGGCATGATTTAGCTCTGCCGTCGAACAGTCCCTGGAGGCCGCACCTGTGTCCGCTCTGACCCCTTGCTCGGAGCCGATCACACCAACCGAGGATGGGTGGTTAGACACCACCTCGGGGGCTGCAATTTCTACGGCGATCGAGCCGAACACCAGCCCTATTCTCTGCGAAGCCCGTGACTCCAAGGAGTCGAACTCCTTTCCAGACTCCGAGCCCTCCGTACCCCGACCGATCGAACCCGATTGGGCGCCGATCATGGAGTTCACCGCCGCGGACATCTTTCAGCACTCGCCCTTTGGCGATATTCTGAATTCACTGAAGTCCCTCTCTTTGTCAGGAGAGCCCTGGCTAGACTATAGTCGACAAGGTTGGGATGCGAATGATGAAGAAATTCAAAGCCCACCCACCACCCACTTCGTAGCCACTGTCGATGATTTAACCGACATGCTCGACTTCGACTCTGAAGAAATCGACGGTATGGACGCTGATGCAGGAGACGGTCAAGATCCAGCGCTTATAGGGCACTGGAAAGCCACCTTGTCGTATGATATATACATGGTGGACACGCCAAAAGAAGGCAATGGCGATGGAACAACAGAGGATGACCCCTCCAAGAAGCAGCCTAAGCGCCGGCGTCAGCGGCGCCGCTCTAAATCCACCCAAAACAAAAACGGTGATTCCGGCACGGGGGATAATAACACCCCGGACAGTGCCGAAGACAACCACCTCCAGCAAGATTTAGCACAGGAGGATAGAGAAGCCAGCCCTCATGAGAGAGCGGGAGACAGAGAGGTTGAGGACGATAATTATATGCCTCCCTCCGAAGATGAGGCAAGCCTCGACGACGACGAATTTGTCGTGCCGAAGGATCCCGTCGAACAAGAGCGTTTCAAACGCAGGCTTATGGCCAGGGTGAACAGCCTCAAGAAAAACAGCAATAGCTTAGAGCTGATCAGGATTTGCTAGCCGACAGATGGACTGAAGTCCTTGCGGCCGAAGAGTATGAACTCGAACGCCCCTCCAAGAGCTACCCGAAGCACAGGTTGCTACCCCAATTAGAGGAGGAAGCACTTAAACCTACATCACCAGCGCATGATGCGGCCGACCGAGCACCCGTGGCCGAGACAGAGAGGCCTCTCGGCCCTCCACTCAAGTCGCACCCAGGCGCCGCTCAAAAACTACCAAGGCATGGGAAAATGCGCCAGACCCACGAGACATATTGGAGGACAAGGCAAGGCAAACAAGATCGATCTACGGATCACGCGGGCGCCCCACGGCACGAGACGGTACTCGACATGCCGGATATAGTAAATCCGGCTGGGCCGAACACAGTAGACAAAGCTCGTTTGAGCTGCATCGTGATATAGCCCAGTATAGAGGTGCCGCACACCCACTATGCTTCACAGATGAAGTAATGGATCATCAAATCCCCGAGGGTTTCAACCCCGTGAACATCGAATCATATGATGGCATAACAGATCCTGCGGTATGGATCGAGGACTATCTCCTTCATATCCACATGGCCCGCGGTGATGACTTACACGGCATCAAATACCTCCCACTCAAGCTTAAAGGACCAGCTCGGCATTGGCTTAACAGATTGCTAGCAGAATCAATTGGTTGTTGGGAGGACCTGGAAGCCGCATTCCTCGATAATTTCCAGGGCACTTATGTGCGACCACCAGACGCCGATGACCTAAGCCACATAATTCAGCAGCTAGAGGAATCGGCCAGACAATTCTGGACACGGTTCCTAACCAAGAAAAATCAAATTGTCGACTGTTCGAACGCAGAGGCCTTAGCAGCCTTCAAGCATAACATCCGTGACGAGTGGCTTGCACGGCACCTAGGACAGGAAAAGCCGAAATCTATGGCAGCCATCACGACACTTATGACCCGCTTTTGCGCAGGAGAAGACAGCTGGCTAGCTCGCAGCAATAACATGACCAAGAACCCTGGTAATTCGGATACCAAGGACAGCAGTGGTAGGTCACATCGCAACAAGCAAAAGCGCCGCATTAACGACGAAAATGCTGAGGATACGGCAGTTAACGCCGGATTCAGAGGCTCTAAACCCAGTCAGCGGAAAAAGCCATTCAAAAAAAATACTCCGGGCCCGTCCAGTTTGGACCGAATACTCGACCGCTCATGCCAGATACATGGCACTCCCGAAAAACCAGCCAATCACACCAATAGGGATTGTTGGGTGTTCAAGCAGGCAGGCAAGTTAAATGCCGAAAGCAGAGACAAAGGGCTGCATAGCGATGACGAGGAGGAGCCCCGGCCGCTGAACAACAGTGGACAGAAAGGTTTTCCTCCACAAGTGCAGACGGTGAACATGATATACGCAACCCACGTCCCCAAGAGGGAGCGGAAGCGTGTGCTAAGGGACGTATACGCGATGGAGCCAGTCGCCCCAAAGTTCAACCCATGGTCTTCCTGCCCGATCACTTTTGATTGAAGGGACCACCCCACTAGCATCCGTCATGGCGGATTCGGCGCATTGGTTCTAGACCCAATTATTGACGGATTTCACCTCACTAGAGTCCTTATGGACGGCGGCAGTAGCCTGAACCTGCTTTATCAGGATACAGTGCGGAAAATGGGCATCGATCCCTCGAGGATTAAACCCACCAGAACGACCTTTAAAGGCGTCATACCAGGTGTAGAAGCCAACCGTACAGGCTCAGTTACACTTGAAGTGGTCTTCGGATCTCCGTATAATTTCTAAAGCAAGGAGTTAATCTTCGACATAGTCCCGTTCCGCTGTGGCTATCACGCACTGCTCGGGCGAACCGCATTTTCCATGTTCAATGTGGTGCCGCACTACGCATACTTCAAGCTCAAGATGCCAGGCCCTCGAGGCGTCATCACGGTCAATGGAAACACCGAACGCTCTCTCCGAACGGAGGAGCATACGGCGGCTATCGCGGCGGAAGTACAAAGCAGCCACTCAAGGCAATTCTCTAGTCCGGCCATTAAACGTCCGGACACCATCAAGCGCGCCCGGAGTAACCTACACCAAGACCGCCCGGCACGTTTAGAGCAAGCGTAGCAATGCGGCCCCAACCCCAGCCCTCGCGAACTTGCGAAACCAGTGTTGCGCGTACATAACTACGCTCTAGACATACCATGGGCACAGGGGGAGGGGCACCATCACGGCACACCCGAAACGCGGCTTAAACCGCACTAGGGGCTTCCGATTTCTTAATTTTCTCTTATTTTCAGGACTCCATTCTTCGGAAGGCTTGTCCGGCAGTACAATTGCCGCACAAACGATACAACCAGGGAAGCAAAAAGCTACGCCGCACTACAGAACTCTAAGGTGGTCTCTATAACGAGCAGTATACCTGTTTCGCATAACATTCCGCAGCTCGCCCCTGGAAAGGACATATTTGATAGTCCCATCTTTTGCTTATCGCACTATTTGTATCGTTCTTCTTTAATCACAGCTTTTTAAAAATAAACAATGCATAGCTTCCATCTATTATTGCATTACCTTTTTTTACGAATATATGTTCATTAATGACATGTTGCACCCGTACACTTTGGTACAGCTAATACACCAGGGGCTTAAGTACCCCACAACATGGTGTGAGAAGTCCGAACATTTTCACAAGTGCGGCACCCCGAACTTATAGCATTATATGCATCGGCTCCGAATCATGTCTTGGGTCAATAGTTGGGTTTGCCCGGCTCATATGTTTTGGTACCTTACGTTCCATCATATCGGCTAAGGTAGCACTAGGAGAACTACTATGATTGTGCCCTAGTTGAGCTGGGCTAAGCACCTCAGTAGAGAAAGCTAAAACTGACCGTCATGATGAGGCGAGAGTTGGTCGCTATTCGAGAGGTTTTCGAGTCCCTAAAGACTTATGCCGCCTAGAGCGAGGAGTCGGCTTTGTCCGGCCTAGGCGTGGATAGCGCCCCGAACTCGGTCTTCCGAACACTAGGGGCTTCGCCGAAATTTAAAAGTATAGAATTCTATGGCTAAGTGAGAGTGTTCAAGCACTATAGTCCGATTGCCTTGTTCGTTGTGTTGAGCGCCTCCCTCTAAGGACCCAAAAATGAGAAAAAGAGCGCTCATGTTTATCCCGAACACCCCAACACACGTGCCATGGGGGCAAAAGACGACGACTCGCCATCTCTCAAATTTTATAAACGGCCGCATAGAAGGTAATATTTTAAATTCTGTAACATCCTAAAATTCTAAATTTTGGAATGTTATACGAAATAACTAATTGTGATTGTTTGTTTGATTTTTGTGTGATTGATTGTGTGAAACTGAGTGGAAATTGAAAAGTTTTTGAAAGTTGAATGAGAGGGAATAAAGGGACTTTCCCAAAACTTTCATCTCGCATTTTGATCTCCCTGAGTTCAAAATTCATTTCATTACAAAATCCTAGAGTGAAGATAATATGACTTCTTCCATTAGTGGAAATGAAAAGGGGTTTGAAAATGATTTGAATTTTAGTTAAAATATTTCAAATTTAGAAACTTTAAGCAACTCAATGAGTTCATGAGGGAAGATAAAATGACTTCTTCATATTTGAAGAAAGAGAGTTGGAAGTTTCAAAGAAATAAATTGGAAGTCAATTTGAAGTTATTTGAAACTCATTTTCCATTTGAAGTTGTTTGAAATTCCAAATTCAAATCCAATTGGGAGTTATTTGAGTTTCTTTTCAAAATATTTTTCTCCTAAAAATAAACAAATGGAAATAAGGGTAAAATGATTCCCTTCAATGGAAAATTAGGAGAAAATAAATTTGAAAACATTTTGCTATTTTTAAAATGATTTTTATTGGTTTTAAATGCAACAGTAGCACTGTTTGATTTTTATGAATTTTTTTGGAATTTATTTGACCTTGGAAAATAGTTCATCTTATTCTTGGTATTTTTCTGAGCATTTTGGTATATAATATGCCTATGTAGTTTTTTTATTATTACTCAGTTTGTTTGTTTTTCTGATTGGTAAAAAAAGAGAAAAACTTTTTATTAAAAAAGACACATGCACGCACTGGCGAGCCGGCCCAGCAGCCACCCAGCCGCACGGCCCACTGGCCAACTGGCCAGGTGGCCTAGTGCCCCGACCGGCCAGGCCTGCCCGCGCCCGAAGGCCTCTGCCTCATCCGTCCGCTCCTCGTCTCCCTCTCGCTCGCACGCAGCTGCCAGGAGGGCCCCACCCCGTCACCCCCAACCTCCCGCCGCGCCGCTCGGAACGAGCTCACGTGTGTGCCACCCGCAACCGCTGGCGAGGCCCCGCAGATGAGGCTTATCCGCTGGTCCCCGACACCCTACCTTCGCCTATAAATTCCCCTGAGGCTCCTCGTTCGATCTCACCATCTCTCTGATCCCCACGCCGCTCGCAGACCCCGCCCCGTCAGTTTGCATCCCGCCAGAGCACATAAGACGCCGCCCGTCCTCCACCCGATTCCAACGCCGACGACGCGAGCCGCCACCATCGTCATGATCCTCTCGAAGCACCGCATCGCCCTGTACCCTCAGCTGTCGCCGGAACCCGCCGGAGCCGCCGCCTGTTCGAATATGCGCGCCCTAATCGGAGCACAAGAGCCGCCTCCCTCTGCCCCGTCCGGTGCATGCCGACGCCCGCCGTCACCACCATCTGGTCAGCCGCGCCAAGTCGGTCCCCTTCGCCTCCTTCCCCGTCGCCGAGAAGCATCGCAGACCGTCGCCCCGCCGATGCCGTGGTCCTGCCCAACGCCGGCGCCGCCGCAGTTGCCCTCTGTGAGCCACCCCGCACCCTCGTTCTTTTCTAGCCTCATTCTTTGTGAACCGTTACACGAAAAAAATATTTGGTTTTATTTTTAAACGGTCGGTTCACTTAGTTTAGCCGCGGTAGCCCGTTTGTCTTATATGTCGACCGTCCGCTGGATAAGCTCCGCAACGAATGGGTATGCACCAGTAGGAATCTGCCACGTGGCCAAGGGCCTGTTCATATTATATTTTAGTTTCTGTTTCACTGATTAGTCCCTAGGATTTGCAGATTGGTCCCTGAACTTTAGTTAGCCACAACTTTTTAACCGTAACTCCAAATTTGATGAAGCCAACGACAAATTCTTCGTATTGATTAGATCTATCCAGTAGTGTCATCTTTGTAAACTTTTGTCAGATTCAAATTTGAATTTATTCAGGTTTGAATTCAAACTTCAAATGGCCATATCTCCTAAACCATAGCTCCGATTGATGTGATTCTTTTTGCACCGTGTCACCGTTACCAAACCCTATCACTTGAACCTATCTCACGATATTTTTTTCAGACATTAGGATCTGTCCATAGTAGTTTTACTCGTATGCCTAGTATGCACTGTGGTCCACATCACATCTTTGCACCCTATGTCACATGTTGTTTTGCACTTAGGATATTTCCATGCTAGTTAAGTGTGTTGAATGTTCATTTGGTTTTCCAAGACTTTTTGCTTTGCATGTCCTCCTTGATTCTCCGAAATGATTGCTTATGTGAATGCAATGTTTGACTTTATAGATTTTCATCAGAGAGTGACGAATAGTTCTATTAAGAAAATTTCTGAGAGCGATATAATCTTCATCAACTATTACCAGGCAAGTTCACATTTTACCATTCTTCCAATTCATATGTCTTATATTATGCACTTAGTCCTTTTGTGGTAGGATTGCATGGTAGGATTTATTGTTGACAGATGGCTATGCCGTTACCTAGTAGTTCATTGAGGTAGTTTTGAATCATATACCTTTGTCACCATCGCATAAGTTTAATTTTGCCTCGCCAATGTAGACGTGGATTGGGAAGTGTCCATTGTGAGAGATGAGTGACAAAGTAGTAAGTAGAACCAAGATAACTTAATGAACTACCTGGGCAGAGGTTTGGTTTGAATGGTGGCGAAGTACAGTGGGAGCATGCATGGGAAATCCATGGTGGTGCACCACTAGTGGTCCGTCCGCCCAGGCTCAAAGAGATAAATCGTATTCTCATGTTTAGAAGCTTCCGTGTGCAGCCACAAGCCAATATGGGCTCTGGCTTAGTTGAGTAGATAGTGTGACCCCTTCCGGGATGGGCTAGCAGATGTAGAATGATGTAGGTGTACTGGCCTGTCCGTGGGTTAAGGGGGAACATTTTCGAAATACTATGTCTCGGTCATCCTGTTCTCAAACGCTAGGCAGTGGGAGAACTTCAAGGGAGGCGATCGAGTCTTGTGGGGAAAAGTGCGCAAACCTCTGCAGAGTGTTAAAACCTAATCGATTAGCCGTGTCCTCGGTTACGGACAACTTGAGCATCTAGTAGTGGAAATGCTGGGAGATCTCATCACTCTTCATGAAATAGTTGGGTTTTAAATGAAACTTTGGGAATGGATTAAGTTGGGTTTACCAACTCATCGTATGCTATACAATAGTGGTAGAATAATATCTTTTATTCTAGGGAAAAACTAGCTTTATGCAAAAACTAAACTTAGAGCTTTCCACCAGCCAAATTGCATGTACAAATAGGTTCATTATTCTTATGATGTGACTTTCCAGTACATTCAATGTACTGACCTACAGGGCTGCAACGTCTTATGTTGCAGGGATTTTTCTACGACGAGTAAGAGTTACGTTATAGGGTTACGGTCTACACTCAACTTGCCGTTGGCGTTGATGGACTCCACACCTTATGTTTGTTTCCGCTGAGACTTATGAGGTATATATCAGTTTTACGTTATTTATACATGTGATTGCACTTTGATATATACATTGATGTACTGTGTATGCTAGCATACCGATCCAGTGATGGCACGGATACACAGAGGCTTTTTCGTTTGAGGTCGGGTCGCTACAGAGATGGTATCAGAGCACATGTTGACTGTAGGACATAACCATAGAAACTGGAAAGCCCTTAGGAAAGGATTTATCTAAAACTTTATTTTCAAAAAGATCTTTTACCTCTCTTCTTTTCCGAGCTTTATCAAATTGTTTCTTTTACCTCAAATAGTTAGCCAATACCACTTTTCCCTTGGACCACACAGAGGATCAACTGATGAGACCACTCCGAGAAGGACAAGGTATCAGACTTCACCATACACTAGAAGAATTGAAGCTACAACAGACGAAGCCTCTAAAGAATTGAAGAATTTGAAGACACCGACGAATTCCAAGATTTATATGACCTTTAGAAGACCAAACCATTGTTGTATACTCACGTTATATGCGGTGATTTGTGAGCTGTCATATTTTGTGTGTGCTTTCTGATAGCAACAAATAAAACTTATTCTCAAAACTATATTGTGTGTATCACTCTATCCCTCTCTCGTATCTCATCCCAAAACCCTTGGCCCCAATAGATGATGAATGAAGATGGACTTGTATTCTCTGGACCGATCACTCAGTTGGAGGCAGAGCTATGGATTCAAAACATGGAGAATCACTTCAGGAGCAATTTGGTTGCAAGGAAGTATGAGGTTCAATACGCTCTTCAGTACTTCACAAAAAGTGCTGCAACCTGGTGGAAAATGCATCAAGCCATACAAGGATGTAATGGAGCAAAAACCTAGGAGGAATTGAAGAAGACTCTGTTGGGATCCCGTCTTATCCGGAAGCACGGTAATAAACCGATGAAGGAACCTTGTGCCTGCAAGATATGTGGAGATATACATGAAGAACACAAGGATTTATGCCCTCATTGTGAAGCAAATCACCGAGCTGAAGAATGCCCAACTAGGCAGGTTACTTGTTTCTTGTGTGAAGGAACTACGCACTACCCTGCCCAGTGTCATATTTATCCCAAGTACAAGAAATTACCAAGCAGCAGAAGGAAGGAGTGAAAGAAGCCCTTAGGGAAAGTTTAAGAAAATCGGTGATGAAAGAAGATGTTGACGACCCTAATGGAGAAAGCCTAAACCGATTTTACTCCAATGCTTGCTATTCATGTGGAGAAGAAGGACATTTTTCACAATATTGCATGAAGGAAAACCAAGAGTATCTGCGAGACTTCCCGATAGAAGAAGTGGAGTTTGATCCACATGAGATAGAAGAATTGATCGGAACAAAGAAGACCAGGAAGAGAAAGAGCATGTATCCCCAGAACAACCCAATTTCTGCAGAAAAGGACCTGAGTCAAATCACTTGTTACAGGTGCAAGGATTTAGGCCATTACGCTAGCAAATGCCCAGCAAGGAAGCCAAGAACCCAAGGAGCCAAGATAACCACCAGGAAGCCCCTGGATTTGTCTGACGCCATTTGTTTACGCTGCAAAGGTGTAGGACATTTTGTCAAAGAATGTTCAGACCCAAGGAAAGCTTGAGCCGAGTAGTTGAGATCTTGATATTGGAATAAAGCATGTAATAAAGTTGGAACGCACTTTTATTTTCATTGGGGATGTTGGGTTGAGTTGTGAAATGGAGTTGTAATAGCTCATGAAGCAATAAAAGTTGAGTTGTTTGGAATCTCATATGAAATGTTATGAGTTGTTTGTTGATTGTGAGGGCCTCTCTCATTATCTCACCCAGACTAAAACCTTGAACCCATGGACAAGCTGACCCCAAACTTTTCCTAGAAAAACAACCACATTTCACCCGAGGAAATACATACATTATACTGAGTACCCCTTCTATCTTATGCTTGTAGATGACAACCCTTTACGAGTCTTTTCTCAAGGGCCCGGAAACGATCATGACCCAGACTAGTGGTCAGGATTACCCAAAAATCCTGAAGGACATGATGAAGCATATTCATCTTGAAGGAGATGCAGTCTACAAGGGTTATCCTTTCATGGAGAATGGAGTTGAACTTTGGTATGTGGGGGTACAGCTCCACCGTGTGAAGGGAGTTTGCCCAAAGACTATGGGGCAATACCTTTTCATTTCTCGAGTACCACGAGCAACATTCTTCGACTCTGTTCATGAAGCTGCTATGGAAGCCATACGTCAGATTGGCGAAATACTTGAAGCAAGACTTTGTCACACTCAGGAATACCTAAGAGAGGTCCATGCGGAGATGATGGAGATGAAGCTCATGGCCACCACGATGAAGCAAAACATCGATGATTTGAAGGATCACATCGCACAATTCTAGTGGGACTGAAGCATCTTCAAGTAGGGCAAATGAATAAGGATGGAAGTAATGCTTGACCATACCAAACTATGTGGATGGCAGCTTTTGTAATAGAGTACTTGTGAAATTTGAGTTTTGAGTAGTGGTTAAGGATATAATAAAGGATTTGATATGAAGAGAATATGAATTATGGATGAACCAGTGCATTTTTGGCGATACTTGTCTGTGTGAACACTTGACCAATGGAAAAGGAAATGTATTCCATAGAGTGGAGTTTGGACAAATGAGTTGGAGTTTGGTTTTAGCTATGATGGTTACCCCAAGAGTATGAAGTAATGAAGTACTATTGGATTTAAATGAGATGTAATGTTGGAATATGGAACAATAGTAACTCCAAGGATGAGTTAAAGATATACAAGTGTTGATGTGGGCCATAACCCACAGGACCCAGGATTTGATAAGGAAACAAGCACAATCTTGTTGAAGAAAAGAATTCTGGGAGAAGCTGTGAGTTCATCAGCAGACGTTCCATAGGAGGTTACGTAAACCCAAGAGTTGTGAAGAAACAATAGAGGTTTTGTTTGGCATGCAGGACCAATGGATTTATCGGACCCAGTCCATGGAGAAGAGAAGTTCTGCAATGCTTGTGAGGATGCCCAAGTGTTAGAATACATGATTCACTATCTGCGTATGTAGTAATGATTCAAGTACGGGATGGATTGGCCCCCATACCGGAGACTTTTATCACGAACTATCATATGTTGATGGAAAATCAGAGAGACTTAAAACCCTAGAAGAGTGTCGACATGATTAGCCAAAAACCTTAGAATGGTAGGACAATGGAACCCTTTACAAGCAATCGTTGCCAATCGTAGGTTATACGGTGAGATTCAACCCAGACCCATTTCCTATAGGAGGAACTAGAAATTGTTGACCACCATGAGATTTCGATAGTTGTTTAGCATTGGCGACAGCCTGACAGCTAAGAAGACCCAGACTCGAAAGGACCTTATTTGCTGCAAGGACTCAAGATTTCGAGGAAAAGGCCATGCCCTTACCGGAAGAGCAAAAGTGAAGGAGTTATCTCGGAGAATATGAGAAGACCGGCACCGTCAACGCAAAGGACGGAGTACATGAGTTTTGTCAGAACCGTAACGATGATTCTAAGGGTGGTAGCACCCCAGACCTTGTGATGATCAATGGATTTTCAAGAAGACCCCCAAACCTAACATTCTTTCTAGCCTCTCCGAATCTCGAGGACGAGATTCATTTTAAGGGTGGTAGTTTGTAACATCCCAAAATTCTAAATTTTCGAATGTTATATTAAATAAATAATTGTGATTGTTTGTTTGATTTTTGTGTGATTGATTGTGTGAAACTAAATGGAAATTGAAAACTTTTTGAAAGTTGAATGAGAAGGAATAAAAGGACTTTCCCAAAACTTTCATCTTGCATTTTGATCTCCCTGAGTTGAAAATTCATTTCATTACAAAACCCTAGAGTGGAGATAATATGACTTCTTCCATTTGTGGAAATCAAAAGGGGTTTGAAAATGATTTGAATTTCAGTTGAAATATTTCAAATTTAGAAACTTTAAGCAACTCAATGAGTTCATGAGGGAAGATAAAATGTCTTCTTCATATTTGAAGAAAGAGAGTTGGAAGTTTCAAAGAAATAAATTGGAAGTCACTTTGAAGTTATTTGAAACTCATTTTCCATTTGAAGTTGTTTGAAATTCCAAATTCAAATCCAATTGGGAGTTATTTGAGTTTCTTTTCAAAATATTTTTCTCCTAAAAATAAATAAATGGAAATAAGGGTAAAATGATTCCCTTCAATGGAAAATTAGGAGAAAATAAATTTGAAATCATTTTGCTATTTTTAAAATGATTTTTATTGGTTTTAAATGCAACAGTAGCACTGTTTGATTTTTATGAATTTTTTCGGAATTTATTTGACCTTGGAAAATAGTTCATCTTATTCTTGGTATTCTTCTGAGCATTTTGGTATATAATATGCCTATATAGTTTTTTTATTATTACTCAGTTTGTTTGTTTTTCTGATTGTTAAAAAAAAGAGAAAAACTTTTTATTGAAAAAAGACACACGCACGCGCTGGCCAGCCGGCCCAGCAGCCACCCAGCCGCGCGGCCCACTGGCCAACTGGCCAGCTGGCCTAGTGCCCCGACCGGCCAGGCCTGCCCGCGCACGAAGGCCTCCGCCTTGTCCGTCCGCTCCTCGTCTCCCTCTCGCTCGCACGCAGCTGCCAGGAGGGCCCCAGCCCGTCACCCCCAACCTCCCGCCGCGCCGCTCGGAACGAGCTCGCGTGTGTGCCGCCCACAACTGCCGGCGAGGCCCCGTGGATGAGGCTTATCCGCTGGTCCCCGACGCCCTGCCTTCGCCTATAAATTCCCCCGAGGCTCCTCGTTCGATCTCACCATCTCTCTGATCCCCACGCCGCTTGCAGACCCCGCCCCGTCCGTTTGCATCCCGCTGGAGCACACAAGACGCCGCCCGTCCTCCGCCTGATTCCAACACCGACGACGCGAGCCGCCAGCATCGTCGTGATCCTCTCGAAGCACCGCATCTCCCTGTACCCTCCGCTGTTGCCGGAATCCGTCGGAGCCGTCGCCAGTCCGACGACGCACGCCCTTGTCGGAGCACCAGAGCCGCCTCCCTCTGCCCTGTCTGGTGCACGCCGACACCCGCTGTCACCACCATTCGGTCGCCCGTGCCAAGTCGGTCCCCTTCGCCTCCTTCCCCGTCGCCGAGAAGCATCGCAGACCGCCGCCCCGCCGACGCCGTGGTCCGACCCAACACCGTCGCCGCCGCAGTTACCCTCTGTGAGCCACCCCGCCCCGTTGTTCTTTTCTAGCCTCGTTTTTTTGTGAACCATTACACGAAAAAAATCACCGGTTTTATTTTTAAACCGGTCGGTTCACTTAGTGTAGCCGCGGTAGCCCGTTTGTCTTATATGTCGACCGAACGCTGGATAAGCTCCGCAACGAATGGGTATGCACCAGTAGGAATCTGCCACGTGGCCAAGGGCCTGTTCACAGTATATTTTAGTTTCTGTTTCACTGATTAGTCCCTAGGATTTGCAGATTGGTCCCTGAACTTTAGTTAGCCACAACTTTTTAACCGTAACTCCAAATTTGATGAAGCCAACGGCAAATTCTTCGTATTGATTAGATCTATCCAGTAGTGTCAACTTTGTAAACTTTTGTCAGATTCAAATTTGAATTTATTCAGGTTTGAATTCAAACTTCAAATGGCCATATCTCCTAAACCGTAGCTCCGATTGATGGGATTCTTTTTGCACAGAGTCACCGTTACCAAACCCTATCACTTGAACCTATCTCACGATATTTTTTCACAAATTAGGATCTGTCCATAGTAGTTTTACTCGTATGCCTAGTATGCACTATGGTCCACATCACATCTTTGCACCCTATGTCACATGTTGTTTTGCACTTAGGATATTTCCATGCTAGTTAAGTGTGTTGAATGCTCATTTGGTTTTCCAAGACTTTTTGCTTTGCATGTCCTTCTTGATTCTCCAAAATGATTGCTTATGTGAATGCAATGTTTGACTTTATAGATTTTCATCAGAGAGTGACGAATAGTTCTATTAAGAAAATTTCTGAGAGCAATATAATCTTCATCAACTATTACCAGGCAAGTTCACATTTGACCATTCTTCCAATTACTATGTCTTATATTATGCACTTAGTCCTTTTGTGGTAGGATTGCATGGTAGGATTTATTGTTGCCAGATGGCTATGCCGTTACCTATTAGTTCATTGAGGTAGTTTTGAATCATATACCTTTGTCACCACCGCGTAAGTTTAATTTTGCCTCGCCAATGTAGACGTGGATTGGGAAGTGTTCATTGTGAGAGATGAGTGACAAAGTAGTAAGTAGAACCAAGATAACTTAATGAACTACCTGGGCGGAGGTTTGGTTTGAATGGTGGCGAAGTACAGTGGGAGCATGCATGGGAAATCCATGGTGGTGCACCACTAGTGGTCCGTCCGCCCAGGCTCAAAGAGATCAATCGTATTCTCATGTCTAGAAGCTTCTGTGTGCAGCCACAAGCCAATATGGGCTCTGGCTTAGTTGAGTAGATAGTGTGACCCCTTCCGGGATGGGCTAGCAGATGTAGAATGATGTAGGTGTACCGGCCTGTCCGTGGGTTAAGGGGGAACATTTTCGAAACACTATGTCTCGGTCATCCTATTCTCAAACGCCAGGCAGTGCGACAACTTCAAGGGAGGCGATCGAGTCTTGTGGGGAAAAGTGCGCAAACCTCTGTAGAGTGTTAAAACCTAATCGATTAGCCGTGTCCCCGGTTACGGACAACTTGAGCATCTAGTAGTGGAAATGCTGGGAGATCTCATCACTCTTAATTAAACAGTTGGGTTTTAAATGAAACTTTGGGAATGGATTAAGTTGGGTTTACCAACTCATCCTATGCTATACAATAGTGGTAGAATAATATCTTTTATTCTAGGGAAAAACTAGCTTTATGCAAAAGCTAAACTTAGAGCTTTCCACCAGCCAAATTGCATGTACAAATAGGTTCATTATTCTTATGATGTGACTTGCCAGTACATTCAATGTACTGACCTACAGGGCTGCAACGTCTTATGTTGCAGGGATTTTTCTACGACGAGTAAGAGTTACGTTGTAGGGTTACGGTCTAGACTCAACTTGCCGTTGGCGTTGATGGACTCCACACCCTTATGTTTGTTTCCGCTGAGACTTATGAGGTATATATTAGTTTTACGTTATTTATACATGTGATTGCACTTTTATATATACATTGATGTACTGTGTATGCCAGCATACCGATCCAGGGATGGCACGGATACACAGAGGCTTGGCCGTTTGAGGTCGGGTCGCTACAAATTCAAAAAGCATTGCTTAGCGCACATGAACAAGTTTTCAGCGCACGGGACAAAACGAGCGAGTTCACTAAAAAATTACATTCATGGAACATTCATCCACCACAAGGCGGGCACCCTTCAGAACGCCCTCATAATACATCTCGGGCTTGCGATGCTCCTTGCCCGGCGGGGGCCCGTCCTTCACAAGCTTCTCAGCATCCAGCTTGCCCCAGTGCACCTTCGCACGGGCAAGCGCCCTACGGGCACCCTCGATGCATATGGAGCGCTTGATGACTTCGAGCCTTGGACATGCCTCCACCAGCCGCCTCACCAGCCCAAAGTAGCTCTCAGGCATGGCCTCTCCAGGCCACAGCCGGACTATGAGGCCCTTCATGGCCTGTTCGGACACCTTATGGAGCTCGACCAGCTGTTTCAGCTGGTCGCTTAAGGGCACCGGGTGTTCGGCCTCACCATACTGAGACCAGAACACCGTCTCCGTCGAGCTTCCCTCCTCGGCGCGGTAGAACGCGGTGGCATCCGACACGCTACGGGGCAAGTCTGCGAATGCTCCTGGAGAGCTCCGGATTCAGGTAAGTGACAAGTAATTCACTTTTACGTGCTTGCTTTGCATAAAGAATGCCTTACCCGCCGCTATCTTTTTTACTGCCTCAACCTCCTGGAGGGCCTTCTGGGGTTCGGCCTTGGCAGACTTGGCATCTTCAATGGCCGCCGCGAGCTCAGACTCTCGCGTCTTCGAGTCAAGCTCCAAACTCTCATGTTTTTTCATGAGAGCCTGGAGCTCTTGCCGCACCTCGCCAACCTGCGTCTCATGCTTCTCCCGCTCGGTGCGCTCCGTGGCCGCCCTCTTTTCGGCCTCGGACAATGCTTGCTTAAGGGTCGCCACGTCAGTTCTGGCCCCTACAATAGCCGCGTTAATCCTGTCACTTTTTGCAATTGCACCTTTCACATATTTCAATAAGGTATTTCTTACCTTCCCTCTCCTCGAGCTGCTGCTTGGCTAGGCCGAGCTCTTGCTCGGACCGCTCGAGGTTCTGCTTCAGCGTATCCACCTCCGCAGTCAGTGCGGCGGAGGCCAGCAGCGAAGCCTGCATATGCATATTGACTTGATTATGTTAGACTCCTGTGATTATTAGATCCTCTATTTGGCTTTTCTTTCCGAATGCTGAACAGAGCATCAGGGGCTACTGTCTATGCGGTAATATTTTTACATATTATTTACTTACCTCAAAGCCTGTTAGAAGGCTGGCACAGGCTTCAGTCAGTCCGCTCTTGGCGGAATGAACCTTCTGGATCACTGCACTCATAATAGTGCGGTGCCCCTCATTGATGGAGGCGCCGTTAAGCGTCTCCAGCAAATTGTCCAGTGCCTCCGGTTGGACGGAGGTCACCGGCTCGGTAGGCTTGCTCCTCTTGGAAGGAGGCTGCCTATCGGAGTCCAGAACCGTTGAAGGTTCCGGCGCGGTGTCCGGCTCAAGGCCGGACTTGGAGCCCTTGGGGGTTCTATCCCCCTTACGCCTAGAGTCCGGGAGGTTGCCTTGCGGCGCCTCGAGGACCACCTCCTCCTGGCTTTGAACCTGTTGGGATGCCACCTCGGCGCCATCCGTAGGGTGGGGGGAGGAAGCCGTCAGAAGCGAATTCACATCCGACGAATCCAGGGAGCCGCTCGACGACTCGTCGAGCCCGGCCTTGGGCGGACTGCACAATCATGTTCGACGTAAGGAAAAGCTGTGTAATGGGGGAATACTATGAAACACTCGGGTATCCGGATACTTACGATCTCGCCAGGGGCTTGGCTCTGTGGGCCAGTCCTCTTCGCCGTTGTCGGCATTGGTGGAGTAGTCCGGAGGAGGGGTCTTCCCCCTCTTGGACCCTTCGGCCTCCCCGGTTGGGGCGGCCTTCCTTTTCTTCCCTCCCCCCGCTGGAGGGGGAGAGGTCTCTTCTTCCTCCTCCTCGTCTTCATGGGATGAGTGCGCCTTGGAGTTGTCGGATGGTGAATCTAACACCTCCTGGCGCTGGGCGCTCTTTCGAGTCCCCGTGGCCTTCTTCTTGGCCTTCTTCTCCGGCACCACGTAAGGTGCCGGAGCCAGCAGCTTCGCCAAGCGAGCATTCGCTGGGCCTTCGGGCAAAGGAGCCGGACAGTTGATCTGTCCGGACGTCTCCTGCCAATCCTGTCAAAGGTAAGGGAACTTAGATCCTGCATGGAGTCACACTATGAAAAACTAATACCCTGTAAAAGGTGAAAACAGCTTACCGCACGAGCGTGACGCTGCGCGCTGAATCCGCGATCCTTGGTAGCGGATGCGGGGGCCTCGGCGCCCTTGAAAAGCACCTTCCAGGCATCTTCGTACATCGTGTCGAAGAGCCTGCTCAGAGTTCGGTGCCGCGCTGGGTCGAATTCCCACAGGTTGAAAGCCCGTTGTTGACACGGGAGGATCCGACGGATGAGCATAACCTGGACTACGTTAACAAGTTTGAGATTCCTGTCCACCAGGGTTTGGACGCATGTTTGGAGTCCGGCCAGCCCTCCTTTTTTACCCCACGACAGGCCCATCTCTTTCCAGGAGGCGAGCCGCGTAGGGGGTCCAGATCGGAACTTAGGGGCTGCGACCCATTCAGGGTCGCGCAGCTCGATGATGTAAAACCACCCCGAGTGCCACCCCTTTAGGGACTCCACGAAGGAGCCCTCGAACCATAGGACGTTGGGCATCTTGCCCACCATGGCGCCTCCGCACTCCGCTTGGGTGCCGCGCACCACCTTCGGCTTGACATTGAAAGTCTTGAGCCATAGGCCGAAATGGGGGCGGATGCGGAAGAAAGCCTCGCACACAACGATAAATGCCGAGATGTTGAGAACAAAATTCGGGGCCAGATCGTGGAATCCAGGCCATAGTAGAACATGAGCCCCCGGACAAATGGGTGGAGAGGGAAGCCCAGTCCGCGGAGGAAATGGGGGAGGAACACCACCCTCTCATGGGGCCTAGGGGTGGGGATGAGATGCCCCTCTTCGGGAAGCCGGTGCGCAATGTCATTAGACAAGTATCCGGCCTTCCTCAGTCTTTTGATATCTCCCTCCATGACGGAGGAGACCGTCCACTTGCCTCCCACTCCGTACATGGCTGGAGAAGGTTGAGGTGGGGTGTGCGGACTTGGGCACTGGAGCTCGAGTGCGCGGAGATGGATAGGCAAAGGAGGAAGAAGGCGTGGATGAAAAGGTGGATCCTTATCCCCTTATATGGGCAGACGCGACTATGCGCCCCCACCAGCCTGGTAAAACGCGCTTATCTCCCAAGCGATGTAGTCAATGGCGCGGTTGGGTTACCCACACCCGTACTGATGAGAATCCCAGAATAAGGGGACACGATCTCTTCTTTAACAAGATGTGCCAAGGAAACCGCCTTGCTAAATGCGTTGAGGTGGGACAGTAAAACGATTCGAATAAAGACTTGGCCGTGGTGTGATGTCACACTACGGAATACGTCAGCAGATTAGATTTGTGTAAATGATTATTCTCTCTATGGCAATATGTGGAAACTTATTTTGCAGAGCCGGACACTACCTTGGTGTTCAAAATCTTCTATGAAGTACTTGGAGGAGGAACCCGCCTTGCAATGCCGAAGACAATCTGCGTGCCGGACTCTCGTCATTGAAGCCTGGTTCAGGGGCTACTGAGGGAGTCCTGGATTAGGGGGTGTCCGGATAGCCGGACTATACCTTCGGCCGGACTCCTGGACTATGAAGATAAAAGATTGAAGACTTCGTCCCATGTCCGAAAGGGACTTTCCTTGGCGTGGAAGGCAAGCTTGGCGATACGGATATGTAGATCTCCAACCATTGTAACCGACTCCGTGTAACCCTAGCCCTCTCCGGTGTCTATATAAACCGGAGAGTTTTAGTCCATAGGATGAACAACAATCATACCATAGGCTAGCTTCTAGGGTTTAGCCTCTCTGATCTCGTGGTAGATCTACTCTTGTACTACCCATATCATCAATATTAATAAAGCAGGACGTAGGGTTTTACCTCCATCAGGAGGGCCCGAACCTGGGTAAAACATTGTGTCCCCTGCCTCCTGTTACCATCCGACCTATATGCACAGTTTGGGACCCCCTACCCGAGATCCGCCGGTTTTGACACCGACAATGAGGGTCATCGGTCTCGACGCAGAGTACATGGACCGTGCCCCTGGGAAGATCCAGTGCACCGTCGTCCTTCAGCTGTGCCACGAAGATGATGTTTTGGTGTACCACATCATACACTCGCCCTCCATACCATGTGAGCTTCACGATTTCTTTTCTCGGGAGGACGTATACTTCTGTGGGGCAGCCATCGAAGGGGACAAACAGAAGCTGAAGCCGTATGATCTTGATTTGAAAAGCATCGCTGACCTACAAACCAGAATCAAAATTCCTATAGAAGTTTGTGATAAACAGACACCATCCCTATTCGACGTAGCAAATGTTGTGCTTGGTACAAATCTTCAGAAGGGTGACGAGACGGTGGCATTAAGGTCGTCTGGATGGGAGAATTATCCCTTGACGTACGAGCAGATAAAATATGTTGCCCTCGATGCCCGTGTGAGTTTCGAGATAGCTGGAAGGTCCAAAGAGCTTGCTGCGAAGCCGTCTCCCACAGAGAATGAGAAGAAGAAGAAGAAGAAGAAGAAGAAGAAGAAGAAGAAGAAGAAGAAGAAGAAGAAGAAGAAGAAGAAGAAGAAGAAGAAGAAGAAGAAGAAGAAAAGGCTGCACCAGCAGGAAGGCATTATGGATGGATGAACTATTTCCTCTCTTGTAAAAAAATTATTCCCTCTCGGTGTATATTGTTATAGATGGACTATTTCGATGGTGTGCATGTCTTTGGAACAGAGTAGTAGCGTGGGTCCGCTTGACTATAAGGAACTATTTATCCGCATATATAGCTTTCTCTGCTACTCCTTCCAGTGATTGGTATGCAGTGCATGTGTCCGTAGACATGACAGCTTGTGTGCATGAAATGTGGGCCACCTAAAATGCGGCGAGCATCAAGTTTCTACCACAGCCACCCGCGATTCCCACGACACCGCTCGAACCCATGAAACCACACGTCCCCCGACCTGTGGCTCACCCCTCTTGGCCCCACTGCCCCTCTTCCTAAGGGAGCATTACATGTGGACCAGTCACCTATTGGGTCCACATGTTATTGACTCAAAGGTAGGTGCAATGGATCCAAAGTAGTAGAATAATACTTGTTCATGTGTAAGGATGGCAATGGGTCAGGTTTGGATCGGGTTGAACAATCTCAAATCCATATCCATGTCCATGAAGACAGTCTTTACCCGCCCATGAAAAAATCCATGGGTGAAAAATTGTGTCCATGTCCAAATCCGATGGATATCCATACCCATTGGATATCCATTGGGTCCTCTCGAGACATATAAATAAGACATGACACAATATTAACATAAACTCTTGCATTCTTCACCTCTTGGTAGGCTAGGCTTCACTTATGGTAAATCAACATCCACTAACAACCTAAGATCATTTAGTATTTTTCTAACTGATGAGAATGACAAGTCATTTAAGGAGGACGTAAAAATAAGGGAAGGGGTGTTGGATTATGTTACAGAGGGGATTGAATGTCAACTAAAAAAAGTTACGATGGGGATTGTGTAATTTCTTATGCATGTTTTAGATAAAAAAGTGTAAAATTGTTGTGGGACATATGACCATGGGGCAAGGATAGCAGATTTCCCCCCATTAAGTCATACTATCGGGTCGGGTTTGGGTATATCCATGGGTACAAGATTATATCCATGCCCTATCCACGAACAATCTGGTTGGGTTTGGGCGCCGCCCATGGACACAAAAGCATATCCAAACCCTATCCATTCGGGTCGGATATCCATGGATATCCATGTCCATGGATAAAATTGCCATCCTTATTCATGTGCTTGAAATATAAACACTCTAGTTTTGATATACATGTGTCAGCAGACATGACAGCTTGTCCATGGAAGTTAAACCATGGCGACCATCATGTTTCTTGTTTCTACCACCGCCACACCCACACGCGATTCCCACGACGCCACTCCAACCCACGGCATGATGTCCCCCGACGTGGACATGGATCCTCTGACGTGGCTATCACTGCCTTGCCCTACCTTTCCTTCGCTGATAGGTGGGACCCATGCTTATGGGTCCCACATGTCAGTGACAAAATGGTAGGATTGTTCGCGTTAGGGGATCCTCATCCCCCCGACGTGCCCCTCATCCCTCTCGGCCCCACCGCTCCTCTGCCTTTGTGTGCATGACATGCGGGCCAGCTGAACTGCGGCGACCATCAACTTTCTACCACAGACACACCCGATTGGACGTGGTTTGCCTGCTCCGCTACTGTGCTCCAATCTGTACTCCCGCACCATCGAATTTTCATCCAGTGGCTGTGACACATTTAGTACCCGTCGGTGTGGCCATCTACGCCTCGTAACGCCCCGATGCCCAGCTGTGGCACCCTCGCCACAGCCACGCCACCACCGGTCGGTTCATCTTGAACGAGTGAGTCGCAAACCACGCCACCACCATGAGAATGACATGTGGGCCAGCCGCATTTAAGGTCTGCATGTCATTGACTCATAGGCCGGGCACTAAATCCACTGAAGTTCGGTCCCGTGGGCCCCGAGAGGGAAATGTAACTCCTGCGACAGGCCTTGTGGTGCTCCCCATAGTACGAGCTCGTGCCAAAACTGGAATTTGTTTCTTACTACTACCAACTAGTACTAGTAAGGTACACGTGCATTGCATGCATGAGATTTTGGTGGTTTGTGCATTATGCTTCTACATGTGGAGCTTTCTGGATTCTAACATGTGGCAAAATCTGGTGGCAAAATCTGGTTTGTGCATGCATGAGATTTTGGTGGTTTGTACTAGTAAGGTTAGGCAAGTTTGATTAACTTAGGTGAGTGTTTGGTTCAAGCCACACCTTAGGCAAGCCACACTAAGGCCCCACATGACATACACACAAAAAATGTGGCCAGATTCCCTTAGGCTTGCCAACTTGTTTCTCTCGTTTTGAAGAACTAATAACTTTGCCTAAGCTTAGTTGTGCCGTGCACATACCTACTAGTAGTTGTATAGTGGTAGTACTAGTAATATAGTATTAGGAGTACAAACTTGGTACTAGTAGGAGTAGTACTAGTACGGAATGCTCCTACTCTATCAACGAGCCCCGTCTCACACCAAATTTCTTGGCTTCTGTGCTACAGCTAGATCTTCCCCTCGTTTCTGTTTTCCAACCCGGCGGCGGGCGGGGTGTCGGTTTGCTCTACGGCGGTCCCACATGAAAGTGAAAATGCTAGGCAACACACCTTCCCTAAGCTATGTGTCGTGCCGGATGGGCCGTGTTGTACTCCCGATTCCCGGGCGTGTGGGGGTGCGATGCGAATGCGGCAGGCCTTTTCCTTTTACCAGCAATGTGCCCGTGCATTGCGACCGATCCAAAGTAGTAGAATAGTAGTATTTGTTCACAAACTTGAAAGAAATCACTATTGTTTCGATATACTCCTAATATATTACTCCCTCCGTACCTAAATATTTGTCTTTTTTGAGATTTCAAATGGACTATCACATACGGCTTATATAGACATATTCTAGTGTTTCTAGCAAGATGCCCGCGCGTTGCACGAAGTTGATGGAAAAGGTAAGCACAACTTATAAATTGACGGATGGAGTACTAGTTACAATGATGCATATAATTAAGCAAAGGGATCGCACATGTCGGTATTGACTGGAACGAGAATGCAATAGCACAATAAGAATTAAGGCCACGATGATGCGATCGCAGTGGTGGTTACAGAAGGCAAGAAGAAAGATGGATCCACGAACGTACGACCTCCTCCTCCTCAACTTAGTGCGCCGGGCCACTGACCGGCGACTAAGGAGCGGCGGCTTTTGTGGCGAGGTCGAGGTGCTTCTCAGCAAAGGCATCCAAGGCTTCCAGCCGGTTGAGGAAGGCCAACGTCGTAGCGTCCTCACTGGCCTTGTAGATACCTATGTAAACGATTTCCTCGTACATGTGGATGTGTAGGTCGATGAATTCTTGTAGGGGCGAGGTGCCTCGCAGCGAGCACGACCTCCAGGTGGACATTCTTCATGGCGTCGGCGGGCAGTCGCAGGGCCACCAGTGCTTGAAAGAGGTTCTGGCCATGGAGGCCGATTAGGGTGGCAGGCAATGAGGAGCCCGGGCGCGCGGGCTGGAGGAGTACGGCGATGTCGTCCGCGAGCTTCTTGAGGATGGTCAACTTGTTGCTGGTGGCAACGATCATATGGTCCAACTAAGAGTCGTAGTTGGCGTAGAAGGAGGCCATCCACCAGCTGGTCTCCAACACCGTCTGGAGACGATCCTCGGCGCCATGCCGCAGGCCGGCGTCGTGGATCATATGGGGCAGCCGCTGGCCGCTCACGAGCATCGCCACCATGGGTCTGGAGTGAGCTCTTTTGCACTTAGTGTAGGTGCTTAGGCAAATGCTTAGGTGCGTACAATGTGGTAGATGCATTGGAATGGAGGGGCGCCTTTATATGAGGGAAATGAGGGCAAATTGCGTTGTATTCACATCGTGCAGCCTCTTTTCCCGGACCTCCTCCCATTACTTCCCTCATGCATTAATTGAAGGAGGATGCATTGGCCGTTCAACATATCAGGAACCGCTACTCCCTCCCTCGTCTGCATTAAAGCCGTATCGGGAACTGCGCCGCCCACTGTCAAATCGAATACTCCCTCCGTCTAGGTGAGTATTAAGTCATCTTACGAAAACCAAATACTAGTAAACACATAGCCGTGGTGCATTAACTCTCACGTTGTTTCTTTTTTTGACATAAATAGAGGAATCAGCCAAGCAGAGATGTGGGGCTTGTATGCTTTTAATGACTTGAGATTATCAAACATGACATGCAGTGGTCAGTTCGTTGCATAAGAACAAATACAACCCATGTTAGCACACACGCATCTTATATAGCATCACATCCAATGGCTATAAAAGATGAATGAGACCAAATTATATCTCATCTAGATGAGTTCTAGCAAAACTGTATTAATAATACTTAGTACTCCTGCGCCATGTATCATATATCAGTATCATGTAGTACTTTATTTATTTATGAGGTATCCAGATGGCACTGCACCACCAAGAAAAGAGGGTAACATCAAAATTATGGACTGCTTTTTTGAGTATGTTGGTAAGGTCTGGTCATAGTCACTTGTTGAAATCTCTAAAAAGACAAATACTCCCTCCGTCCAGAAATACTTGTCATTAAAATGGATAAAAGGAAATGTATCTAGACGTATTTTAGTTTTAGATACATCTCTTTTTATCCATTTTGATCGCAAGTATTTTTGGACGGAGGGAGTAGAAAACAGAGTTGGTGATGATGGTGTGCGTGCCATCCTGCAATATAGGCCGTCGGATTTATATCTAACGGATAGGAAAGAAACTATGGCAATTTTGCAAAAATATACCCACACGTCTCTCCACGTTCGCAAATAAGGCCTTCCCTCGTTCAACCTTTTCTCTCGCAAGATAAACTACTCATACAAATGCATCTTGAGGTGTCCATAGAATCGAAGAGAGGGATGATGATGTGTGTGTGTGTGCGCGCGATCGATAAAGAGTGCCATCGGATTTGTGTGTGCCCATGTCAAAGATATAGAGTGGATGGCCTACTGGAACGTGAGATGGGACATGTGCAGTTTGTCGTTGTGGCATGGATACCTACCTGCAGCGCTCAACTATCGGTGTGTGGTGGGGGAAGAGGGAGGCCCAATTAACTATAGAGGTACAATGGCTTGTATATGTGTGGAGGAGGAGAGAGGCCTACCTCATGTATTAAGGAGATCGATCTGCCTCATGTATTAAGGGAGATCGATCAGCATCCATGCATATGTGCAGGAGAGGAATAAGGTTGGGAGAGAGACAGAGCTAGAGTGTTGGAGGGGGTGGTAGTGGAGTTGCTTCTAACAAATGATGGGATAGGCTTGCTAGACAAATAGAGGGCATGCCCGCAATATCAATAAGAGAGGAGATGGCTGCTTGTTGTCTGTGCACGTGCGTGTGAGAGACGGGTCAGGAGGCATGCACGAATGATGAGGAGGGACGATGTGGCTGTGGTAAGCAGACGTAACTACATAGGAAGATCAATCGCCCTTTGTTAGAGAAAGGAGAGACATAACTTGTGAGGTACGTCGATCGACGGGGGTAGTTAAAGTCGATCTAGGTATATTTTGGGAGATCGATCGGTATACATGCATGTGTGTGTTAGAAGCAAATGAGGCACGAGGACAAGGATAGAGAGAGAGGGATGCATGTAGGAGGTCGTACGAGAGGCATACTATATCGAGGGGGAGGAGTGTACGAGTACAAGAACGATGAAAAGAGTGGTGGGAGTGAGGCATGGACGGTGACAAGAGAAGAGGGGAAGCTTGTGTTTGTGCTAGGCACACCTGGCTAGAGAGGCATATCGATCAATGTGTGCCATAAAGAAGGAGCTGGGGGGCCCACACACACCATGGGTGAATGACCTAAAGTGAAAAGACGAATTTGCGTGATGGAGCTAGACAATGCTTAGGGAGGGTGAGAGGGATGCGGGCGTGTGCATGCACAAGAGAAAGTTAGCGCTAGCTACAAAGATAAGAGGGTTGTGTGGGTGTAAAAGACGAATAGAGATCATATATACTTCATTATAAAAAGCGAATTCGGATATTTGAAGAATTTATTATAGTGTTTCAAACCGATGCATGTGTGAATATATATAACGGTGATACACATGGTGTGGTTATGAACATGTTATACTACATTTAATATATTTTATCTCTACTCTAGTAAAAAACAGAGTTGTTGATGATGGTGTGCCTGCCATCCTGCATTATAGGCCGTCCGATTTATATCTGGCGGATAGCAAGGAAACTATGATGGTTGAAGTTGGCAACAATCATGATTGTAGATTCTTATTGAAATAGAGAAACGAATTCAAATTTAGTTCGAATTGCAGCGGTAGTATAGACATTTGGAATGCACTAAAATGTTGGTATGAGTAGGTTACATGCATTATACAGCAAGCTAAAAAATTTAATCGGACATAACATGGATTCATACTCCCTCCTTCCATCTATATAGGGCGTAATGAGATTATTAAGACCGCCTTTGACTATTGACAAGATTAATAGTACATGACATGCACAATGTGAAAATTATATCATTGAAAGAACCATTCACAGACGAATTTAACGTTGTGCTTTGTGTAAGTTGCATGTCATATATTATTGCTCTAATATTTGGTCAAAGTTAGCATCAAAAAACGCATTAGGCCCTATATAGATGGAAGGAGGGAGTAGCTTTGAATAGCATTTGTATAGTAAAACGGGGCAAGACTCTCTCTTTGTGTGGTGTGAATAGTTTTATCTTTTTCGTTTTCTTTTTGGTTGAGGGAAGTGCGAATTTATTTGGTACGTATACAAGTACAATAATACTACACGTTAGGCTTGTCCCTAAAATTCAACCCGCATCTTGTTATATCTCGAAAATTCAGATATCGTGCTCCCAAAACTGGCGCCTTCACAACCTGCGCCTTGCTATCCCGAAACTCCCTCCAGCTGCCAAATCCCGACACGCGAAATCCCCCTTCTAACCCTGGGCCGAAAGGGCCGCTAGTTCAAACCGGTGGGGGGTATTTTTGTAACACACCCTACATTTTGGACAAGCGCATCCCTAAGTCATGCTTCACCCCCTCCCATCGCCCCTTTTCGCCATTCGAAATCCCAGGCCGCCATAACCTCTCCGCTCTAGCCGTAAAACACCACCCTCCTCCGCCCGCCACGTCACCGCTGCCCAGCCGGAGCCTCTTCCCCGACGACATCATCTACCGCATTAGCTCGACGTCCCTCGTCCACCTCCCCGGATAAGGATCCGTCGTCCATCTCGCCGTCCCGCCAGTTCAGCCGCCCCGTCCTCCACCTCCAAGGAGCTGCTCCGACAATTGCCTCGTCTATCGCGCCTGCTCCATCCCCACAGCGCTGCCTTAACCTGCTCCACCGGAACCGCATCATCCTCACCAACTCCTCGGACGAAGTCAAGGCCTACTCGGCGCCACCAAAGATGTTGTACACTCATCGCATAGCACCTTCTCCTTAACTCGACCTCACGGCGGTGACGGTGCTCCATCCCGCACCCCCATGGAGGGGCTACCTTGAAGCCGGTACCGCGGGCGACATCTCCACGGCGGCTCTCCCCCAGTGCAAGGCCCCTTCGGCGGCGGCGTCCATACCAGCCGGATCTGCTACTGCTGCTCCGGCTCTCGCTCGATCGCTCGCTCGCCCAGTTGCTGCTGCTGCTCTCCCCCTCGCTCATGCTGCTGCTCTACTCCGATTAAGCCACACTTCAGTCGAGTGAATCGACTTTTGGGTCAGTCGATTTTCAGGGGTTGGCGGGCTCACCAGAGTTAAGGAAGAACCACCCGCAGCGGGGACGGGGGCTCGCCGGAGAGGTACCCCACTATCTATCTTAGGGTTCAGGGTGGGGGCGGGGGCCTAGAGGGCTGGCTGGGGCGGCAGTGGCGAGTTGTTTCGGGGCGGCGGGGCGGCGCTGGGGCCGGCGGTTCGGCCAGTGGTGGCTGGCGGCTCAGGGGGGTGCAAGTTGAAGATGAACTGCAGGCCCTCCCTAAACTACATGTCAAGTGCCTCTCTGCTACAATTGCGTTCAGTTTCGACAGTAGCATTCAGATTCCACAGTAAATTTCAGTTTCGATAGTTAAGTTCAGACTCAACAGTTTTTACCTCATCTGTTGTAGTCAGGTGGTTTTTGGTGATGTTAATTTTACATCCATTTTACATCATCTATTGGAGATGCTATTAGAATCCCACTTGAGATTGACGATGTCTGTCTTGTGCTGCTTCAGCCTTGACGTCTTACGTCTCACCGGAGCTGCTCCATCGAAAGAACGATCCATCACAACAGAGCAGTGCCCTGTACGCCGTCTACAGATTCCTCAGATATTCCTCCACACCTCCGACAGCCACCTCTGCCTCAACTGCTTCAGCGACCAACCCAATGATGCTGAGGTCGACATGGCTACGGCAAAGAGGTTGTACACTTGTTGCATCACTTATTACTATACATTCACGTCGATCCATTATGGCTATTTTGGTTCAATGGAAAAACGTCGATCCACTGGTTGTTACCATCACTGGAAAAACGTCGATCCACTGGCTCTCCTTAAATAATCTCACCATATTTTTTTCGTATGCATGTCAGATATTGTACACAGTCATGCTGAACATGTAGAGAAAAAGAGAAGAGTTTTGCGCGGCAATACAATGTCATGCAGACATCGCTCCATGGTGGGTTCAATGGGAAACCCTCCCCACCCCTCTCCAGATTGTAATCCAGAGGAAGATATCTGTTCTAAGGCGGATTCATACGCCGCTGACCACTCCTATTTACTGAAGGAAATATGCCCTAGAGGCAATAATAAAGTTATTATTTATTTCCTTATATCATGACAAAGGTTTATTATTCATGCTAGAATTGTATTAACCGGAAACATAATACATGTGTGAATACATAGACAAACAGAGTGTCACTAGTATGTCTCTACTTGACTAGCTCATTAATCAAAGATGGTTATGTTTCCTAACCATGGACAAAGAGTTGTCATTTGATTAACGGGATCACATCATTAGTTGAATGATCTGATTGACATGACCCATTCCATTAGCTTAGCACCCGATCGTTTAGTATGTTGCTATTGCTTTCTTCATGACTTATACATGTTCCTATAACTATGAGATTATGTAACTCCCGTGTGCCGGAGGAACACTTTGTGTGCTACCAAACGTCACAACGTCACTGGGTGATTATAAAGGTGCTCTACAGGTGTCTCCAAAGGTACATGTTGGGTTGACGTATTTCGAGATTAGGATTTGTCACTCCGATCATCGGAGAGGTATCTCTGGGCCCTCTCGGTAATGCACATCACTTAACCCTTGCAAGCATTGCAACTAATGAGTTAGTTGCGGGATGATGTATTACGGAATGACTAAAGAGACTTGCTGGTAACGAGATTGAACTAGGTATTGGATACCGATGATCGAATCTCGGGCAAGTAACATACCGATGACAAAGGGAACAACGTATGTTGTTATGCGGTCTGATCGATAAAGATCTTCGTAGAATATGTAGGAGCCAATATGGGCATCCAAGTCCTGCTTTTGGTTATTGACCGGAGACGTGTCTCGGTCATGTCTACATTGTTCTCGAACCCGTAGGGTCCGCACGCTTAAGGTTTCGATGACAGTTATATTATGAATTTATACGTTTTGATGTACCGAAGGTTTTTCGGAGTCCCGGATGTGATCACGGACATGACGAGGAGTCTCTAAATGGTCGAGACATAATGATTGATATATTGGAAGCCTATGTTTGGATATCGGAAGTGTTCCGGGTGAAATCGGGATTTTACCGGAGTACCGGGAGGTTACCAGAACCCCCCGAGAGGTATATGGGCCTTAGTGGGCCTTAGTGGAAAAGAGAAGAGGCAGCCGGAGATGGGCCGCACGCCCCTCCCCTCCCTTGGTCCGACTAGGACAAGGAGAGGGGGCCGGCCCCCCTTCCTCTTTTCCCCCCTCCGCGAATCCTATTCCAACTAGGATTGGGGGGAATCCTACTCCCGGAGGGAGTAGGACTCCTCCTGGCGTGCCTCTCCTAGGCCGGCCGCACCCCCCCCCCTTGAGCCTTTATATACAGAGGCAGGGGCACCCCAGAGGAACACAAGTTGATCCACATGATCATATTCTTAGCCGTGTGCGGCGCCCCCTGCCACCATAGTCCTTGATAATATTGTAGCGGTGCTTAGGCGAAGCCCTGCGACAGTAGTACATCAAGATCGTCACCACGCCGTCGTGCTGACGGAACACTTCCCCGACACTTTGCTGGATCGGAGTCCGGGGATCGTCATCGAGCTGAACGTGTGCTAGAACTCAGAGGTGCCGTAGTTTCGGTGCTTGATCGGTCGGGCCGTGGAGACGTACGACTACATCAACCAAATGCTTCCGTTGTTGATCTACAAGGGTACATAGATCACACTCTCCCCTCTCGTTGCTATGCATCACCATGATCTTGCGTGTGCGTAGGAAATTTTTTGAAATTACTACGTTCCCCAAGAATGGTGTCAGAGCCTAGGTTTTATGTGTTGATGTTATATGCACGAGTAGAACACAAGTGAGTTGTGGGCGATATAAGTCATACTGCTTACCAGCATGTCATACTTTGGTTCGGCGGTATTTTTGGATGAAGCGGCCCGGACCGACATTACGCCTACGCTTACGCGAGACCGGTTCTCCCGACGTGCTTTGCACATAGGTGGCTTGCGGGTGACAGTTTCTCCAATTTTAGTTGAACCGAGTGTGGCTACGCCCGGTCCTTGCGAAGGTTAAAACAGCACCAACTTGACAAACTATCATTGTGGTTTTGATGCGTAGGTAAGATTGGTTCTTGCTTAAGCCCGTAGCAGCCACGTAAAACTTGCAACAACAAAGTAGAGGACATCTAACTTGTTTTTGCAGCGCATGTTGTGATGTGATATGGTCAAGACATGATGCTAAATTTTATTGTATGAGATGATCATGTTTTGTAACCGAGTTATCGGCAACTGGCAGGAGCCATATGGTTGTCGCTTTATTGTATGCAATGCAATCGCGCTGTAATGCTTTACTTTATCACTAAGCGGTAGCGAAAGACGTGGAAGCATAATATTGGCAAGACGACAACGATGCTACGATGGAGATCAAGGTGTTGCGCCGGTGACGATGGTGATCATGACAGTGCTTCGGAGATGGAGATCACAAGCACAAGATGATGATGGCCATATCATATCACTTATATTGATTGCATGTGATGTTTATCTTTTATGCATCTTATCTTGCTTTGATTGACGGTAGCATTATAAGATGATCTCTCACTAAATTATCAAGATAAAAGTGTTCTCCCTGAGTATGCACCGTTGCCAAAGTTCGTCGTGCCCAGACACCACGTGATGATCGGGTGTGATAAGCTCTACGTCCATCTACAATGGGTGCAAGCCAGTTTTGCACACGCAGAATACTCAGGTTAAACTTGACGAGCCTAGCATATGCAGATATGGCCTCGGAACACTGAGATCGAAAGATCGAGCGTGAGTCATATAGTAGATATGATCAACATAATGATGTTCACCATTGAAAACTACTCCATTTCACGTGATGATTGGTTATGGTTTAGTTGATTTGGATCACGTGATCACTTAGAGGATTAGAGGGATGTCTATCTAAGTGGGAGTTCTGAAGTAATATGATTAATTGAACTTAAATTTATCATGAACTTAGTACCTGATAGTTGTTGGAAATATGCCCTAGAGGCAACAATAAATTAGTTATTATTATATTTCCTTGTTCATGATAATCGTTTATTATCCATGCTAGAATTGTATTGATAGGAAACTCAGATACATGTGTGGATACATAGACAACACCATGTCCCTAGTAAGCCTCTAGTTGACTAGCTCGTTGATCAATAGATGGTTACGGTTTCCTGACCATGGACATTGGATGTCATTGATAACGGGATCGCATCATTAGGAGAATGATGTGATGGACAAGACCCAATCCTAAGCATAGCACTAGATAGTGTAGTTCGTATGCTAAAGCTTTGCTAATGTCAAGTATCATTTCCTTAGACCATGAGATTGTGCAGCTACCGGATACCGTAGGAATGCTTTGGGTGTACCAAACGTCACAACGTAACTGGGTGACTATAAAGGTGCACTACAGGTATCTCCGAAAGTGTCTGTTGGGTTGGCACGAATCGAGACTGGGATTTGTCACTCCATGTAAACGGAGAGGTATCTCTGGGCCCACTCGGTAGGACATCATCATAATGTGAACAATGTGATCAAGGAGTTGATCACGGGATGATGTGCTGCGGAACGAGTAAAGAGACTTGCCGGTAACGAGATTGAACAAGGTATCGTGATACCGACGATCGAATCTCGGACAAGTATTGTACCGATACACAAAGGGAATTGTATACGGGATTGATTAAGTCCTTGACATCGTGGTTCATCCGATGAGATCATCATGGAACGTGTGGGAGCCAACATGGGTATCCAGATCCCGTTGTTGGTTATTGACCGGAGAACGTCTCGGTCATGTCTGCATGTCTCCCGAACCCGTAGGGTCTACACACTTAAGGTTCGATGATGCTAGGGTTATAAAGGAAGTTAGTATGTGGTTACCGAATGTTGTTCGGAGTCCCGGATGAGATCCCGGACGTCACGAGGAGTTCCGGAATGGTCCGGAGGTAAAGATTTATATATGGGAAGTCCTGTTTTGGACACCGGAAGAGTTTCGGGGTTTATCGGTAACGTACCGGGACCACCGGGAGGGTCCCGGGGGTCCACCAAGTGGGGCCACCAACCCCGGAGGCTTGCATGGGCTAAGAGTGGTGAGGGACCAGCCCCTTAGTGGGATGGTGCGCCTCCACAAGGGCCCAAGGTGCCCAAGAGGTGGAAAGGGGGCAAACCCTAATGGGATATGGGCCTTAGGGCCCATATTGGGGCGCCTCCCCCTTCTCCCCTCCCTTGGCCGCCACCCCTTGGCCCCATCTAGGGCTGCCGCCCCCCCTAGGGGTGGGAAACCCTAGAGGGGGCGCAGCCCTCCCCTTCCCCTATATATATGAGGCCTAGGGCTGCCCCAAAACACACAAGATTCGATCTCCCTCTTGGTGCAGCCCTGCGTCTCTTCTTCCTCCTCTTCTGTGGTGCTTGGCGAAGCCCTGCAGGATTGCCACGCTCCTCCATCACCACCACGCCGTTGTGCTGCTGTTGGATGAAGTCTTCCTCAACCTCTCCCTCTCTCCTTGCTGGATCAAGGCGTGGGAGACGTCACCGGGCTGTACGTGTGTTGAACGCGGAGGTGCCGTGCGTTCGGCACTTGGTCATCGGTGATCTGAATCACGACGAGTACGACTCCATCAACCCCGTTCACTTGAACGCTTCCGCTTAGCGATCTAGAAGGGTATGTAGATGCAACTCTCTTTTCCCTCGTTGCTGGTCTCTCCATAGATAGATCTTGGTGACACGTAGGAAAATTTTGAATTTCTGCTACGTTCCCCAACAGTGGTATCAGAGCTAGGTCTATTGCGTAGATTCTATGCACGAGTAGAACACAAAGTAGTTGTGGGCGTTGATTTTGTTCGATATGCTTGCCGTTACTAGTCTTATCTTGATTCGGCGGCATCGTGGGATGAAGCGGCCCGGACCGACCTTACACGTACTCTTACGTGAGACTGGTTCCACCGACTGACATGCACTAGTTGCATAAGGTGGCTAGCGAGTGTCTGTCTCTCCCACTTTAGTCGGATCGGATTCGATGAAAAGGGTCCTTATGAAGGGTAAATAGCAATTGGCATATCACGTTGTGGTCTTTGCGTAGGTAAGAACCGTTCTTGCTAGAAACCCATAGCAGCCACGTAAAACATGCAAACAACAATTAGAGGACGTCTAACTTGTTTTTGCAGGGTATGCTATGTGATGTGATATGGCCAAAGGATGTGATGAATGATATATGTGATGTATGAGATTGATCCTGTTCTTGTAATAGGAATCACGACTTGCATGTCGATGAATATGACAACCGGCAGGAGCCATAGGAGTTGTCTTTATTTATTTATGACCTGCGTGTCAACTTAAACGTCATGTAATTACTTTACTTTATTGCTAACCGTTAGCTGTAGTAGTAGAAGTAATAGATGACGTGACAACTTCAAGAAGACACGATGATGGAGATCATGGTGTCATGCCGGTGACGATGATGATCATGGAGCCCCGAAGATGGAGATCAAAAGGAGCAAAGTGATATTGGCCATATCATGTCACTATTTGATTGCATGTGATGTTTATCATGTTTATACATCTTATTTGCTTAGAACGACGGTAGTAAATAAGATGATCCCTCATTAAAATTTCAAGAAGTGTTCTCCCCTAACTGTGCACCGTTGCTAAAGTTCGTCGTTTCGAAGCACCACGTGATGATCGGGTGTGATAGATTCTAACGTTCACATACAACGGGTGTTGACGAGCCTAGCATGTACAGACATGGCCTCGGAACACATGCAAACACTTAGGGTTAACTTGACGAGCCTAGCATGTGTATAGACATGGCCTCGGAACACAGAAGACCGAAAGGTCGAGCATGAGTCGTATGGTAGATACGATCAACATGAAGATGTTCACCGATGTTTACTAGTCCGTCTCACGTGATGATCGGACACGGCCTAGTTGACTCGGATCATGTAATCACTTAGATGACTAGAGGGATGTCTATCTGAGTGGGAGTTCATAAGATGAACTTAATTATCCTGAACATAGTCAAAAAGGATTTTGCAAATTATGTCGTAGCTCGCGCTTTAGTTCTACTGTTTAGATATGTTCCTAGAGAAAAATTAGTTGAAAGTTGATAGTAGCAATTATGCGGACTAGGTCCGTAGACTGAGGATTGTCCTCATTGCTTCTTTGAAGGCTTATGTCCTTAATGCACCGCTCAGTGTGCTGAACCTCGAACGTCGCCTGTAGATGTTGCGAACATCTGACATACACGTTTTGATAACTACGTGATAGTTCAGTTAAACGGTTTAGAGTTGAGGCACCGAAGACGTTTTTGAAACGTCGCGAAACATATGAGATGTTTTGAGGGCTGAAATTGGGATTTCAGGCTCGTGCCCACGTCAAAAGGTATAAGACCTCCGACGGTTCTTCTAGCCTACATACTAAGGGAGAAAAGCTCAATTGTTGAGCTTGTGCTCAGATTTTCTGAGTACAACATTCATTTAATCGAGTGGGAGTTGATCTTCCAGATGAGATAATGATGTTTCTCCGAAGTCATTACCACCAAGCTGCTAGAGCTTCGTGATGAACTATAACATATCAGGGACATATATGATGATCCTTGAGATATTCACGATGTTTGACACCACGAAAGTAGAAATCAAGAAGGAGCATCAATTGTTGATGGTTGGTGAAACCACTAGTTTCAAGAAGGGCAAGGGCAAGAAGGGATACTTCATGAAACGGCAATTCAGCTGCTGCTCTAGTGAAGAAACCCAAGGTTGAACCCAAACCCGAGACTAAGTGCTTCTGTAATAAGGGGAACAACCACTGGAGCGGAATTACCCTAGATACTTGGTAGATAAGAAGGCTGGCAAGGTCAATAGAAGTATATTGGATATACATTATGTTGATGTGTACTTTACTAGTACTCCTAGTAGCACCAGGGTATTAGATACCGGTTCGGTTGCTAAGTGTTAGTAACTCGAAATAAAAGCTACAGAATGAACGGAGACTAGCTAAAGGTGAGCTGACGATATGTGTTGGAAGTGTTTCCAATGTTGATATGATCAAGCATCGCACGCTCCCTCTACCATCGAGATTTGTGTTAAACTTAAATAATTGTTATTTGTGTTTGCGTTGAGCATAGACATGATTGGATTATGTCTATCGCAATACGGTTATTCATTTAAGGAAGATAATGGTTACTCTGTTTATTTGAATAATACCTTCAATGGTCTTACACCTAAAATGAATGGTTTATTGAATCTCGATCGTGGTGATACACATGTTCATGCCAAAAGAAAGTAATGATAGTACCACCTACTTGTGGCACTGCCACGTAAGTCATATCGGTATAAAACGCATGAGGAAGCTCCATGTTGATGGATCTTTGGGCTCACTCATTTTTGAAAAGTTTGAGACATGCGAACCATGTCTATTGGTGTATATGCATGAAGAAACTCCATGCAAATGGACCATTTGGACTCACTTGATTCAGTTGAGACATGCAAATCATACCACATGGGCAAGATGACTGAAAGCCTCGGTTTCAGTAAAATGGAACCAAAAAGCAACTTGCTGGAAGTAATACATTTTGATGTGTGCAGTCCAATGAGTGCTGAGGCATGTAGTGGATATCGTTATGTTTTACTTCACAGATGATTTGAGTAGATGTTGAGAATATTTACTTGATGAATCGCGTGTCTGAATTATTGAAAGGTTCAAGTAATTTCAGGGTGAAGTTGAAAGATCGTCGTGACAAGAGGATAAAAGATCTATGATATGATCATAGAGATGAATATCTGAATTACGAGTTTGGCACAGAATTAAGACATTGTGGAAATTGTTTCACAACTAATACAGCCTGGAACACCATAGTGTGATGGTGTGTCCGAACATCATAACTGCACCCTATTGGATATGATGCATACCATGATGTCTCTTATCGAATTACCACAATAGTTTATGGGTTAGGCGTTAGAGACAACCACATTCACTTTAAAAGGGGGCACCACGTAATTCCGATGAGATGACACCGTATGAACTATGGTTTAGAGAAACCTAAGCTGTCATTTCTTAAACGTTTGGGGCTGCAACGCTTATGTGAAAAAGTTTCAGGCTAATAAGCTCGAACCCAAAGCGGATAAATGCATCTTCATAGGACACCCAAAACAGTTGGGTATACCTCCTGTCTCAGATCCGAAAGCAATAAGGGATTGTTTCTAGAATCGGGTCCTTTCTCGAGGAAAAGTTTCTCTCGAAAGAATTGAGTGGGAGGATGGTAGAGACTTGATGAGGTTATTGAACCGTCTCTTCAACTAGTGTGTGGCAGGGCACAGGAAATTGTTCCTGTGGCACCTACACCAATTGAAGTGGAAGCTTATGATATTGATCACGAGACTTCGGATCAAGTCACTCCCAAACCTCGTAGGATGACAAGGATGCGTACTACTTCTGAGTGGTACGTAATCCTGTCTTGGAAGTCATGTTGCTAGACAACAATGAACCTACGAGCTATGGAGAAGCGATGGTGGGCCTGGATTCCAATAAATGGCTCGAGGCCATATAATCCGAGAGAGGATCCATATATGAAAACAAAGTGTAGACTTTGGAAGAATTACTTGATGGTCGTAAGGCTGTTAGGTACATATGGATTTTAAAAGGAAGACGGACAATGATGGTAAATGTCACCATTAAGAAAGCTCGACTTGTCGTTAAGATGTTTTTCGACAAGTTCAAGGAGTTGACTACGATGAGACTTTCTCACCTGTAGCGATGCTAAGAGTCTGTTGGAATTATATTAGCAGTTACTGCACTATTTATGAAATCTTGCAGATAGGATGTCAAAACATTGTTTCCTCGACGATTTTTCTTGAGGAAAGGTTGTATGTAACACAACCGGAAGGTTTTGTCAATCCTGAAATATGCTAATAAGTGTGCAAAGCTCCAGCAATCCTTCTAAGGACTGGAGTAAGCATCTCGGAGTTGGAATGTATGCTTTGATGAGATGATCAAAGATTTTGGTGTATACAAAGTTTATGAGAAACTTGTATTTCCAAAGAAGTGAGTGGGAGCACTATAGAATTTCTGATGAGTATATGTTGTTGATCAGAAATGATGTAGAATTTCTAAGAAAGCATATAGGGTTATTTGAAAAGTGTTTTTCAATTGAAAGCCTGAATTAAGCTACTTGAACATTGAGCATCAAGATCTATAAAGGATAGATCAAAACGCTTAATGGTACTTTCAAATGAGCACATACCTTGACATGATCTTGAAGGTGTTCAAGATGGATCAGTCGAAGAAGGAGTTCTTGCCTGAGTTGTAAGGTGTGAAGTTAAGACTTAAAGCTCGACCATGGCAGAATAGAGAGAAAGGACGAAGGTCGCCCCCTTTGCTTTAGACATAGGCTCTACAGTATGCTATGCTGTGTACCGCACCTGAAGTGTGCCATGCCATGAGTCAGTCAAGGGGTACAAAAGTGATCCAAGAATGGATCACAGGACAGCGGTCAAAGTTATCCTTAGTAACTAGTGGACTAAGGAATTTTCTCGATTATGGAGATGGTAAAAGAGTTCGTCGTAAAGGGTTACGTCGATGCAAGCTTAACACCTATCCGGATAGCTCTGAGTAGAGATACCGGATACGTATAATGGAGCAACAATTTAGAATAAGCTCCAAGTAGAACAGTTATTTGGAATAGCCCCAAATAGAACGTGGAAGCTACATCTAGGAGATGACATAGAGATTTGTAAAGCACACACGGATCTGAAAGGTTTAGACCCGTTGACTAAAACCTCTCTCACAAGCAACATGATCAAACACAGAACTCATTGAGTGCTAATCACATAGTGATGTGAACTAGACTCTTGGGTGTTAGTCACATGAGGATGTGACCTTGAGTGTTAATCACATATCGATGTGAACTAGATTATTGACTCTAGTGCAAGTGGGAGACTGTTGGAAATATGCCCTAGAGGCAATAATAAATTAGTTATTATTATATTTCCTTGTTCATGATAATCATTTATTATCCATGCTAGAATTGTATTGATAGGAAACTCAGATACATGTGTGGATACATAGACAACACCATGTCCCTAGTAAGCCTCTAGTTGACTAGCTCGTTGATCAATAGATGGTTATGGTTTCCTGACCATGGACATTGGATGTCATTGATAACGGGATCGCATCATTAGGAGAATGATGTGATGGACAAGACCCAATCCTAAGCATAGCACTAGATAGTGTAGTTCGTATGCTAAAGCTTTGCTAATGTCAAGTATCATTTCCTTAGACCATGAGATTGTGCAGCTCCCGGATACCGTAGGAATGCTTTGGGTGTACCAAACGTCACAACGTAACTGGGTGACTATAAAGGTGCACTACAGGTATCTCCGAAAGTGTCTGTTGGGTTGGCACGAATCGAGACTGGGATTTGTCACTCCATGTAAACGGAGAGGTATCTCTGGGCCCACTCGGTAGGACATCATCATAATGTGCACAATGTGATCAAGGAGTTGATCACAGGATGATGTGCTGTGGAAAGAGTAAAGAGACTTGCCGGTAACGAGATTGAACAAGGTATCGTGATACCGACGATCGAATCTCGGGCAAGTATCGTACCGATAGACAAAGGGAATTGTATACGGGATTGATTAAGTCCTTGACATCGTGGTTCATCCGATGAGATCATCGTGGAACGTGTGGGAGCCAACATGGGTATCCAGATCCCGCTGTTGGTTATTGACCGGAGAACGTCTCGGTCATGTCTGCATGTCTCCCGAACCCGTAGGGTCTACACACTTAAGGTTCGATGACACTAGGGTTATAAAGGAAGTTAGTATGTGGTTACCGAATGTTGTTCGGAGTCCCGGATGAGATCCCGGACGTCACGAGGAGTTCCGGAATGGTCCGGAGGTAAAGATTTATATATGGGAAGTCCTGTTTTGGACACCGGAAGAGTTTCAGGGTTTATCGGTAACGTACCGGGACCACCGGGAGGGTCCCGGGGGTCCACCAAGTGGGGCCACCAACCCCGGAGGCTTGCATGGGCTAAGAGTGGTGAGGGACCAGCCCCTTAGTGGGCTGGTGCGCCTCCACAAGGGCCCAAGGTGCCCAAGAGGTGGAAAGGGGGCAAACCCTAATGGGATATGGGCCTTAGGGCCCATATTGGGGCGCCTCCCCCTTCTCCCCTCCCTTGGCCGCCACCCCTTGGCCCCATCTAGGGCTGCCGCCCCCCCTAGGGGTGGGAAACGCTAGAGGGGGCGCAGCCCTCCCCTTCCCCTATATATATGAGGCCTAGGGCTGCCCCAAAACACACAAGATTCGATCTCCCTCTTGGTGCAGCCCTGCGTCTCTTCTTCCTCCTCTTCTGTGGTGCTTGGCGAAGCCCTGCAGGATTGCCACGCTCCTCCATCACCACCACGCCGTTGTGCTGCTGTTGGATGAAGTCTTCCTCAACCTCTCCCTCTCTCCTTGCTGGATCAAGGCGTGGGAGACGTCACCGGGCTGTACGTGTGTTGAACGCGGAGGTGCCGTGCGTTCGGCACTTGGTCATCGGTGATCTGAATCACGACGAGTACGACTCCATCAACCCCGTTCACTTGAACGCTTCTGCTTAGCGATCTACAAGGGTATGTAGATGCAACTCTCCTTTCCCTCGTTGCTGGTCTCTCCATAGATAGATCTTGGTGACACGTAGGAAAATTTTGAATTTCTGCTACGTTCCCCAACAATAGTATCTTGCTTATGTATGTTTGATTGTAGATAGATGGTCCGTGTTGTTGTTCCGTTGAATTTTAATGCGTTCCTTTAGAAAGTAAAGTTGAAAGATGATGGTAGCAATTACACGGACTGGGTCCGTAACTTGAGTATTATCCTCATTGCTGCAGAGAAGAATTACGTCCTGGAAGCACTGCTGGATGCCAGGCCTGCTGCTGGAGCAACACTAGATGTTATGAACGTCTGGCAGAGCAAAGCTGATGACTACTCGATAGTTCAGTGTGCCATGCTTAACTGCTTAGAATCGGGACTTCAACGACGTTTTGAACGTCATGGAGCATATGAGATGTTCCAAGAGTTGAAGTTAATATTTCAAGCAAATGCCCGGATTGAGAGATATGAAGTCTCCAATAAGTTCTATGGCTGCAAGATGGAGGAGAACAGTTCTGTCAGTGAGCATATACTCAAAATGTCTGGGTATAATAATCACTTGATTCAGATGGGAGTTAATCTTCCAGATGATTGCGTCATTGACAGAATTATCCAATCACTGCCACCAAGCTACAAGAGCTTCGTGATGAACTATAATATGCAAGGGATGAATAAGACTATTCCTTAGCTCTTCGCAATGCTAAAAGCTGCGGAGGTAGAAATCAAAAAGGAGCATCAAGTGTTGATGGTCAACAAGACCACTAGTTTCAAGAAAAAGGGCAAAGGGAAGAAGAAGGGGAACTTCAAGAAGAACAGCAAGCAAGTTGCTGCTCAAGAGAAGAAACCCAAGTCTGGACCTAAGCTTGAAACTGAGTGCTTCTGCTGCAAGCAGACTGGTCACTGGAAGCGGAACTGCCCCAAGTATTTGGCGGATAAGAAGGATGGAAAGGTGAACAAAGGTATATGTGATATACATGTTATTGATGTGTACCTTACTAGAGCTCGCAGTAGCACCTGGGTATTTGATACTGGTTCTGTTGCTAATATTTGCAACTCAAAACAGGGACTACGGATTAAGCGAACACTGGCAAAGGACGAGGTGACGATGCGCGTCGGAAATGGTTCCAAAGTCGATGTGATCGCGGTCGGCACGCTACCTCTACATCTACCTTCGGGATTAGTATTAGACCTAAATAATTGTTATTTGGTGCCAGCGTTGAGCATGAACATTATATCTGGATCTTGTTTAATGCGAGACGGTTATTCATTTAAATTAGAGAATAATGGTTGTTCTATTTATATGAGTAATATCTTTTATGGTCATGCACCTTTGAAGAGTGGTCTATTTTTGATGAATCTCGATAGTAGTAACACACATATTCATAATGTTGAAGCCAAAAGTTGCAGAGTTGATAATGATAGTGCAACTTATTTGTGGCACTGCCGTTTAGGTCATATCGGTATAAAGCGCATGAAGAAACTCCATACTGATGGGCTTTTGGAACCACTTGATTATGAATCACTTGGTACTTGCGAACCGTGCTTCATGGGCAAGATGGCTAAAACACCGTTCTCCGGTACTATGGAGAGAGCAACAGATTTGTTGGAAATCATACATACAGATGTATGTGGTCCGATGAATATTGAGGCTCGTGGCGGATATCGTTATTTTCTCACCTTCACAGATGACTTAAGCAGATATGCGTATATCTACTTAATGAAACATAAGTCTGAAACATTTGAAGAGTTCAAAGAATTTCAGAGTGAAGTTGAAAATCATCGTAACAAGAAAATGAAGTTTCCACGATCTGATCGTGGAGGAGAATATTTGAGTTACGAGTTTGGTGTACATATGAAACAATGCGGAATAGTTTCGCAACTCACGCCACCCGGAACACCTCAGCGTAATGGTGTGTCCGAACGTCGTAATCGTACTTTACTAGATATGGTGCGATCTATGATGTCTATTACTAATTTACCGCTATCATTTTGGGGTTATGCTTTAGAGACGGCCGCATTCAAGTTAAATAGGGCACCATCAAAATCTGTTGAGACGACGCCTTATGAACTATGGTTTAGCAAGAAACCAAAGTTGTCGTTTCTTAAAGTTTGGGGCTGCGATGCTTATGTGAAAAAGCTTCAACCTGATAAGCTCGAACCCAAATCAGAGAAATATGTCTTCATAGGATACCCAAAGGAGACTGTTGGGTACACCCTCTATCACAAATCCGAAGGCAAAACATTCATTGCTAAGAATGGATCCTTTCTAGAGAAGGAGTTTCTCTCGAAAGAAGTGAGTGGGAGGAAAGTAGAACTTGACGAGGTAATTGTACCTGCTCCCTTATTGGAAAGTAGTACATCACAGAAAACTGTTTCTGTGACACCTACACCAATTAGTGAGGAAGCTAATGATAATGATCATGAAACTTCAGAACAAGATACTACTGAACCTCGTAGATCAACCAGATTAAGATCCGCGCCAGAGTGGTACGGTAATCCTATTCTGGAAATCATGCTACTAGATCATGATGAACCTACGAACTATGAAGAAGCGATGGTGAGCCCAGATCCCGCAAAATGGCTTGAAGCCATGAAATCCGAGATGGGATCCATGTAAGAGAACAGAGTATCGACTTTGGTTGACTTGCCCGATGATCGGCAAGCAATTGAGAATAAATGGATCTTCAAGAAGAAGACTGACGCTGACGGTAATATTACTGTCTACAAAGCTCGACTTGTCGCAAAAGGTTTTCGACAAGTTCAAGGGGTTGACTACGATGAGACCTTCTCACTCGTACCGATGCTTAAGTCTGTCCGAATAATGTTAGCAACTGCCGCATTTCATGATTATGAAATTTGGCAGATGGATGTCAAAACTGCATTCCTGAATGGGTTTCTGGAAGAAGAGTTGTATATGATGCAACCGGAAGGTTTTATCGATCCAAAGGGAGCTAACAAAGTGTGCAAGCTCTAGCGATCCATTTATGGATTGGTGCAAGCCTCTCGGAGTTGGAATAAACGCTTTGATAGTGTGATCAAAGCATTTGGTTTTATACAGACTTTCGGAGAAGCCTGTATTTACAAGAAAGTGAGTGGGAGCTCTGTAGCATTTCTGATATTATATGTGGATGACATATTACTGATTGGAAATAATATAGAATTTCTGGATAGCATAAAGGGATACTTGAATAAGAGTTTTTCAATGAAAGACCTCGGTGAAGCTGCTTACATATTAGGCATAAAGATCTATAGAGATTGATCAAGACGCTTAATTGGACTTTCACAAAGCCCATACCTTGACAAGATTTTGAAGAAGTTCAAAATGGATCAAGCAAAGAAAGGGTGCTTGCCTGTGTTACAAGGTGTGAAGTTGAGTCAGACTCAATGCCCGACCACTGCAGAAGATAGAGAGAAAATGAAAGATGTGCCCTATGCTTCAGCCATAGGCTCTATCATGTATGCAATGCTGTGTACCAAGACCTGATGTATGCCTTGCTATAAGTATAGCAGGGAGGTACCAAAGTAATCCAGGAGTGGATCACTGGACAGCGGTCAAGAACATCCTGAAATACCTGAAAAGGACTAAGGATATGTTTCTCGTATATGGAGGTGACAAAGAGCTCATCGTAAACGGTTACGTTGATGCAAGCTTTGACACTGATCCGGACGATTCTAAATCGCAAACCGGATACGTATTTACATTAAACGGTGGAGCTATCAGTTGGTGCAATTCTAAATAAAGCATCGTGGCGGGATCTACATGTCAAGCGGAGTACATAGCTGCTTCGGAAGTAGCAAATGAAGGAGTCTGGATGAAGGAGTTCATATCCGATCTAGGTGTCATACCTAGTGCATCGGGTCCAATGAAGATCTTTTGTGACAATACTGGTGCAATTGCCTTGGCAAAGGAATCCAGGTTTCACAAGAGAACCAAACACATCAAGAGATGCTTCAATTCCATCCGGGATCTAGTCCAGGTGGGAGACATAGAAATTTGCAAGATACATACGGAGCTGAATGTAGCAGACCTGTTGACTAAGCCTCTTCCACGAGCAAAACATGATCAGCACCAAAGCTCCATGGGTGTTAGAATCTTTACTGTGTAATCTAGATTATTGACTCTAGTGCAAGTGGGAGACTGAAGGAAATATGCCCTAGAGGAAATAATAAAGTTATTATTTATTTCCTTATATGATGATAAAGGTTTATTATTCATGCTAGAATTGTATTAACCGGAAACATAATACATGTGTGAATACATAGACAAACAGAGTGTCACTAGTATGCCTCTACTTGACTAGCTCGTTAATCAAAGATGGTTATGTTTCCTAACCATGGACAAAGAGTTGTCATTTGATTAATGGGATCACATCATTAGTTGAATGATCTGATTGACATGACCCATTCCATTAGCTTAGCACCCGATCGTTTAGTATGTTGCTATTGCTTTCTTCATGACTTATACATGTTCCCATAACTATGAGATTATGTAACTCCCGTGTGCCGGAGGAACACTTTGTGTGCTACCAAACGTCACAATGTAACTGGGTGATTATAAAGGTGCTCTACAGGTGCCTCCAAAGGTACATGTTGGGTTGACGTATTTCGAGATTAGGATTTGTCACTTCGATCGTCGGAGAGGTATCTCTGGGCCCTCTCGGTAATGCACATCACTTAACCCTTGCAAGCATTGCAACTAACGAGTTAGTTGCGGGATGATGTATTACGGAACGAGTAAAGAGACTTGCCGGTAACGAGATTGAACTAGGTATTGGATACCGACAATCGAATCTCGGGCAAGTAACATACCGATGACAAAGGGAACAACGTATGTTGTTATGCGGTCTGACCGATAAAGATCTTCATAGAATATGTAGGAGCCAATATGGGCATCCAGGTCCCGCTATTGGTTATTGACCGGAGACGTGTCTCGGTCATGTCTACATTGTTCTCGAACCCGTAGGGTCCGCACGCTTAAGGTTTCGATGACAATTATATTATGAGTTTATACGCTTTGATGTACCGAAGGTTGTTCGGAGTCCCGGATGTGATCACGGACATGACGAGGAGTCTCGAAATGGTTGAGACATAAAGATTGATATATTGGAAGCCTATGCTTGGATATCGGAAGTGTTCCGGATGAAATCGGGATTTTACTGGAGTACCGGGAGGTTACCGGAACCCCCCGGGAGGTATATGGGCCTTAGTGGGCCTTAGTGGAAAAGAGAAGAGGCAGCCGGAGATGGGCCGCGCGGCCCTCCCCTCCCTTGGTCCGAATAGGACAAGGAGAGGGGGCCGGGCCCCCTTCCTCTTTTCCCCCCTCCGTGAATCCTATTCCAACTAGGATTGGGGGGGAATCCTACTCCCGGAGGGAGTAGGACTCCTCCTGGCGTGCCTCTCCTAGGCCGGCCGCACCCCCCCTTGAGCCTTTATATACGGAGGTAGGGGCACCCCAGAGGAACACAAGTTGATCCACGTGATCATATTCTTAGCCGTGTGCGGCGCCCCCTGCCACCATAGTCATCGATAATATTGTAGCGGTGCTTAGGCGAAGCCCTGCGACCGTAGTACATCAAGATCGTCACCACGCCGTCATGCTGACGAAACTCTTCCCCGACACTTTGCTGGATCGGAGTCCGGGGATCGTCATCGAGCTGAACGTGTGCTAGAAGTCGGAGGTGCCGTAGTTTCGGTGCTTGATCGGTCGGGCCGTGGAGACGTACGACTACATCAACCAAACGCTTCCGTTGTTGATCTACAAGGGTACGTAGATCACACTCTCCCCTCTCGTTGCTATGCATCACCATGATCTTGCGTGTGCGTAGGAAATTTTTTGAAATTACTACGTTCCCCAACATTTACCTCACCCTGTGCGTTCGGTTTATTCGGTTTACATGGTTTGATTTATACGGTTTTTCAGTTTGTACGGTATTAATACTTCGGTAAATATGGTATGAAATTAAAATACTGTTCGGTTTTGGTATATACCAAATTATTTCCTTATGGTTTCGGTATATACCATAAAAACCAAAGTTGACGCGAATTTGGAAATGACGTAATAATAATTAGCAAATTTATGACTGAAAACACATACTATTCTACACAAATAGTATAGGACTATATATATAAGTATATATGCATGCATTGATTCATCTGTTGATGGTTATGGACGTGCTTAGCATTTTAAAAATAGAAAAATGACTATGTTACAAGAAAAAATTACGTGCTTAGTAGTGCATTTGACTCATGTACAAGAAAAATGACAACTTGTATGGTTGTTCATCTCAAGAAATATATATTTATTTTTTACTTCGGCTTATTCGGTTAACCGTTCGGTTTTCCGGTATATACCATAAAAACCAAGTTCAAATCGGTATGAAAAGTTCATACCATAACGAAACCAGAACCCATAAAAACCATAAAATTGGTTCGGTTCGGTATGGTTTTTCGGTTCGGTTTTTAAATGCACAGAGTGATATTTACCCCCCAAGGTGTTTGCTCTACCTTGGCATGATGATGTTAGTCATATCATGCATATATTGCCTTGCAGTGCCTACTTTTGACATCATATATGTCATCTGCTTAGTTTAGACATGTTCTGTAATACCACCTGTTTAGTTTCTAAATCATATATGGGAATTATGCAGTCTCATGTCTTTTAGCCAGCCATAATATATGTGAAATGTGTAATGCCATCATGTTTAACCAGGTATCATATATTTGAATGATATATTGCCCATCCTTTTCTTCATTACATTTCCATTTATCGACAATGTTTGTACATCAAACTACTTTTCCTGTGAATCAGCCATTTGGGTGGGAGATGGAAAAATCTGGAGTGAAAACAGGGCCTTCAGAGCAGACAGTGCTACCTGTCGAAGCAGATCTCTTGTTGGGTCTCGATATCTCCTCAGAGATGGATTCAGAGACAGATGACCAGTCCTATTCCCCCACTGAGGTGTATGCTCTAACTTGGCACGGTTATACTGCTAATATCATGCATACGGTGTCTTGCATTGCATAGTTTAGACATCATATACACAATATTCAACACCATGTTCTTAGTTCAGACATCGTATCGAATGCCCTCTGTTTAGCATATAAATCACATATGTGAATTAAATGATGCGATCCTGATTACTTAGATAACATGTAGGTGACTTATGTCATGCGATCCTGTTTAGTTATTCATCATATCTTTGAATTATGTTATGCTATGCTATCCAGTTTAGATAGACATCATATATGTAAATTATGTCATGATATCCGTTTTAGTTAAACAATATACATGTCAACTATTTCATGCCCTCTTTTTTCACACTGTCTATTGCATCTGTCTCTCATACAATGTCTATACATTCAACTATGTTTCCTGTTTATCAATCATTTGAATTGGAGCGGGTGATGCCAGTATCTAGCGGACTAAAAACACGGTCTTCAAATAAAACAGTGCTACCTCTTGGTGGAGATAGCACACCGGTTGTACATGCACAAGAACCAGTCCTACCACACATAACCCAAACTCTCGCAGATTGTACCCCTACTGCGATGGACAGATCACCCAATCTAACCCCAACCCCAGCCGATAGTAACCCGGTTCCTGTTGACACAGCACCATCTCCACCACAGAACTCCCAAACAAGAGCAGTTAGTAAGGCAGCTCCAGTGCCCAAAGGGCCAGTACTATCACGGTGAACCCCAACTCCACCAGTTAGTACGTCTATTCCTGTGGAGGAAAAACAACCAGCTAGTCGTAGTTTAGCATCTATCGCATTTGATGTTGTTAAATCGTATGTGTGTATCTTCCCATCTTGGAAATATTATACTGAAGATGAAGGAAAATGCCAGTTGCAGGTGTTTGTCCAAGAGTTGTGTGTATGTAATGTTATTCATGGCAATTATTTTGCGTCGTCCCATACATCCTACCTCCATGATGGTTATAATACAGCAAATTTTCCCATTTTTCTCTATAGAGAAGGACCGATTTGGAAACTCGGGATGAGATAACCTGTGCTAATACCTCTACTATCTTCAAGAATGCTTGGTGGCAGTATCGGAATTACCTGAAGAAAACGTACTTCACCGGCAAACAAACTCATCAAATTCCCTTACGTTCTCCTGAGACACATTTACTGAACGATGACTGGGAACGCCTTGTTCTGTACTGGTCCTGAACCAAGAATGTGGTAAGGTCTATGAGCTCATTTTCTATTTGTAAGTATTATATTCTTGCATCTTACTATACTCTGTTCATGTAGAAAAAGTGCCTAAACCTGAAGAACAACTGTTCTAATTTAAGAAAGCGCTAGGCGTTAATTGTGCATTTTGCCACCGCCTTGCGCTTTACTGACCAAAGTGCATGCTTATGCGCAGTTATGCACAGACTATGCGTAGTTGTGCGCAATGCGTTTTGCCAACGCCTAGAGCCTAGGCGCGCTTAAGCGCTCGCTTAGGCACGCCTTTTTTAACTATGATTGCTTTGCTCTTGTATCATTGTATTTACTCATACAAACTTATTTTTAAATGGAAGGATCCAATCGAAACTCCAATGGCACAGCAGGTATATTCACGCATGTTTCTTTAACAGGTTTGCTCTTATCAATAACTCTGTTGATTTCAATTTCAATTGTGTATACAGTTGACTTTCATATCATGCACATTACTAGCATCACAACAGAGCCAATAGTGCTGTTGTACATGTAGACCCGTGGTACCCATCTGAAATCTTGTTGTGATGTGTAGTTTCCCACGCTTTGTATTCTTTCACTGATGCTTTGTCTTAAACTGGTATGATTTAAACCGTGTCTCTATTTTGATTTGACAAGACAATGCAGTGACCATAGGACATAGATATATGTTTGTTTGATGCTTTTATTATGTACTAGTACTTGGCAATAGAAGACTTGGTAGTTTAATCCTGTCCACCTTACTAATGAACTGGTTCACCGAAATGAGTTTCATATACTAGTACATGCTAAACTTGTTATGTGTCTGCTTGTTTCTTCTTTTAGAATGCTGACAGAATATTGGGGAAGAGTGCCTTATTAAGCAATGGTAAAGGAAGTAATGCAGATAAGGTTCGGGATAGTGACACATCCTTGTTGGTCTCCAACAAAGTTGATAAAACAGCTAAGGAAGACTATCTTGAAGACATCGAGACAACCCCAAAGTCTTATCTTGGTTTAGTGTTCGAGTTACTGGACACTGCCGCTTGCACAAGCTATTCAAACTCACTGTCTGAATCAGTTCGGTTTCTTGAGTCTCAACTACAAGCTAAAAGATATCGATCAGCTGTGCTGCGACAAGAAGCGGAAGGACTACGAAGTCCCTGGAGCATTCAGATGCATACTTTCTGGTGCAACAGCAAGCGTTGGAGGATTTTAGCGCCAAACAGGACAAAGCTAATCAGCTTGCTAAGCTTATTGCCAGCATGGTGGATACCCAGGATAACGTTTCTTGAGCTCTTCTAAAGTTTTTTCAGTTATGCTCATAATGAAACTGTCATCGTAACTTTAAGCGTGCGGACCCTACGGTTCGAGAACAATGTAGACATGACCGAGACACGTCTCCGGTCAATAACCAACAGCGGGACCTGGATGCCCATATTGGCTCCTACATATTCTACGAAGATCTTTATCGGTCAGAAAGCATAACAACATACGTTGTTCCCTTTGTCATTGGTATGTTCCTTGCTCGAGATTCGATCGTCGGTATCCAATACCTAGTTCAATCTCGTTATCGGCAAGTCTCTTTACTCATTCCGTAATACATCATCCCGCAACTAACTCATTAGTTGCAATGCTTGCAAGGCTCAAGTGATGTGCATTACCGAGAGGGCCCAGAGATACCTCTCCGACGATCGGAGTGACAAATCCTAATCTCGAAATACGTAAACCCAACATGTACCTTTGGAGACACCTGTAGAGCACATTTATAATCACCCAATTACGTTGTGACGTTTGGTAGCACACAAAGTGTTCCTCCGGCACACGGGAGTTACATAATCTCATAGTCATAGGAACATGTATAAGTCATGAAGAAAGTAATAGCAACATACTAAACAATCGGGTGCTAAGCTAATGCAATGGGTCATGTCAATCAGATCATTCAACTAATGATGTGATCCCGTTAATCAAATGACAACTCTTTGTCCATGGTTAGGAAACATAACCATCTTTGATTAACGAGATAGTCAAGTAGAGGCATACTAGTGACACTTTGTTTGTCTATGTATTCACGCATGTATTATGTTTCCGGTTAATACAATTCTAGCATGAATAATAAACATTTATCATGATATAAGGAAATAAATAAAATCCTTATTATTGCCTCTAGGGCATATTTCCTTCAGTCTCCCACTTGCACTAGAGTCAATAATCTAGATTACACAGTAATGATTCTAACACCCATGGAGCCTTGGTGCTGATCATGTTTTGCTCGTGGAAGAGGCTTAGTCAACGGGTCTGCAACATTCAGATCCGTATGTATCTTGCAAATCTCTATGTCTCCCACCTGGACTAGATCCCGGATGGAATTGAAGCGTCTCTTGATGTGCTTCGTTCTTTTGTGAAATCTGGATTCCTTTGCCAAGGCAATTGCACCAGTATTGTCACAAAAGATTTTCATTGGACCCGATGCACTAGGTATGACACCTAGATCGGATATGAACTCCTTCATCCAGACTCCTTCGTTTGCTGCTTCCGAAGTAGCTATGTACTCCGCTTCACATGTAGATCCCGCCACGACGCTTTGTTTAGAACTGCACCAACTGACAGCTCCACCGTTTAATGTAAACACGTATCCGGTTTGCGATTTAGAATCGTCCGGATCAGTGTCAAAGCTTGCATCAACGTAACCGTTTACGATGAGCTCTTTGTCACCTCCATATACGAGAAACATATCTTTAGTCCTTTTCAGGTACTTCAGGATGTTCTTGACCGCTGTCCAGTGATCCACTCCTGGATTACTTTGGTACCTCCCTGCTAAACATATAGCAAGGCACACATCAGGTCTGGTACATAGCGTTGCATACATGATAGAGCCTATGGCTGAAGCATAGGGAACATCTTTCATTTTCTCTCTATCTTCTGTAGTGGTCGGGCATTGAGTCTGACTCAACTTCACACCTTGTAACACAGGTAAGAACCCTTTCTTTGCTTGATCCATTTTGAACTTCTTCAAAATCTTGTCAAGGTATGTGCTTTGTGAAAGTCCAATTAAGCGTCTTAATCTATCTCTATAGATCTTTATTCCTAATATGTAAGCAGCTTCACCGAGGTATTTCATTGAAAAATTCTTATTCAAGTATCCCTTTATGCTATCCAGAAATTCTATATCATTTCCAATCAGTAATATGTCATCCACATATAATATCAGAAATGCTACAGAGCTCCCACTCACTTTCTTGTAAATACAGGCTTCACCGAAAGTCTGCATAAAACCAAATGCTTTGATCACACTATCAAAGTGTTTATTCCAACTCCGAGAGGCTTGCACTAGTCCATAAATGGATCGCTGGAGCTTGCACACTTTGTTAGCTCCCTTTGGATCAACAAAACCTTCCGGTTGCATCATATACACCTCTTCTTCCAAAAATCCATTCAGGAATGCAGTTTTGACATCCATATGCCAAATTTCATAATCATAAAATGTGGCAATTGCTAACATGATTCGGACAGACTTAAGCATCGCTACGGGTGAGAAGGTCTCATCGTAGTCAACCCCTTGAACTTGTCGAAAACCTTTTGTGACAAGTCGAGCTTTGTAGACAGTAATATTACCGTCAGCGTCAGTCTTCTGCTTGAAGATCCATTTATTCTCAATTGCTTGCCGATCATCGGGCAAGTCAACCAAAGTCCATACTTCGTTCTCATACATGGATCCCATCTCAGATTTCATGGCTTCAAGCCATTTTGCAGAATCTGGGCTCACCATCGCTTCTTCATAGTTCGTAGGTTCATCATGATCTAGTAGCATGATTTCCAGAATAGGATTACCGTACCACTCTGGTGCGGATCTTACTCTGGTTGATCTACGAGGCTCAGTAGTAACTTGATCTAAAATTTCATGATCATCATCATTTAATTCCTCACCAATTGGTGTAGGTGTCGCAGAAACCGATTTCTGTGATGAACTACTTTCCAATAAGGGAGCAGGTACAGTTACCTCATCAGGTTCTACTTTCCTCCCACTCACTTCTTTCGAGAGAAACTCCTTCTCTAGAAAGGATCCATTCTTAGCAACGAATATCTTGCCTTCGGATCTGTGATAGAAGGTGTACCCAACAGTTTCCTTTCGGTATCCTATGAAGACACATTTCTCCGATTTGGGTTCGAGCTTATCAGGTTGAAGCTTTTTCACATAAGCATCGCTGCCCCAAACTTTAAGAAACGATAACTTTGGTTTCTTGCCAAACCATAGTTCATAAGGTGTCGTCTCAACGGATTTTGATGGTGTCCTATTTAACGTGAATGCGGCCGTCTCTAAAGCATAACCCCAAAACGATAGCGGTAAATCAGTAAGAGACATCATGGATCGCACCATATCTAGTAAAGTACGATTACGACGTTCGGACACACCATTATGCTGTGGTGTTCCGGGTGGCGTGAGTTGCGAAACTATTCCGCATTGCTTCAAATGTACACCAAACTCGTAACTCAAATATTCTCCTCCACGATCAGATCGTAGAAACTTTATTTTCTTGTTACGATGATTTTCAACTTCACTCTGAAATTCTTTGAACTTTTCAAATGTTTCAGACTTATGTTTCATTAAGTAGATATACCCATATCTGCTTAAGTCATCTGTGAAGGTGAGAAAATAACGATATCCGCCACGAGCCTCAATATTCATCGGACCACATACATCTGTATGTATGATTTCCAACAAATCTGTTGCTCTCTCCATAGTACCGGAAAACGGTGTTTTAGTCATCTTGCCCATGAGGCACGGTTCGCAAGTACCAAGTGATTCATAATCAAGTGGTTCCAAAAGTCCATCAGTATGGAGTTTCTTCATGCGCTTTACACCGATATGACCTAAACGGCAGTGCCATAAATAAGTTGCACTATCATTATTAACTCTGCATCTTTTGGCTTCAACATTCTGAATATGTGTATTACTACTATCGAGATTCATCAAAAATAGACCACTCTTCAAGGGTGCATGACCATAAAAGATATTACTCATATAAATAGAACAACCATTATTCTCTGATTTAAATGAATAACCGTCTCGCATCAAACAAGATCCAGATATAATGTTCATGCTCAATGCTGGCACCAAATAACAATTATTTAGGTCTAATACTAATCCCGAAGGTAGATGTAGAGGTAGCGTGCCGACCGCGATCACATCGACTTTGGAACCATTTCCCACGCGCATCGTCACCTCGTCCTTTGCCAGTGTTCGCTTAATCCGTAGTCCCTGTTTCGAGTTGCAAATATTAGCAACAGAACCAGTATCAAATACCCAGGTGCTACTGCGAGCTCTAGTAAGGTACACATCAATAACATGTATATCACATATATCTTTGTTCACCTTGCCATCCTTCTTATCCGCCAAATACTTGGGGCAGTTCCGCTTCCAGTGACCAGTCTGCTTGCAGTAGAAGCACTCAGTTTTAGGCTTAGGTCCAGACTTGGGTTTCTTCTCTTGAGCAGCAACTTGCTTGCTGTTCTTCTTGAAATTCTCCTTCTTCTTCCCTTTGCCCTTTTTCTTGAAACTAGTGGTCTTGTTGACCATCAACACTTGATGCTCCTTTTTGATTTCTAAATCCGTAGCTTTCAGCATTGCGAAGAGCTCAGGAATAGTCTTATTCATCCCTTGCATATTATAGTTCATCACGAAGCTCTTGTAGCTTGGTGGCAGTGATTGGAGAATTCTGTCAATGACGCAATCATCTAGAAGATTAACTCCCATCTGAATCAAGTGATTATTATACCCAGACATTTTGAGTATATGCTCACTGACAGAACTGTTATCCTCCATCTTGCCGCTATAGAACTTATTGGAGACTTCATATCTCTCAATCCAGGCATTTGCTTGAAATATTAACTTCAACTCCTGGAACATCTCATATTCTCCATCACGTTCAAAACGTCGTTGAAGTCCCGATTCTAAGCCGTAAAGCATGGCACACTGAACTATCGAGTAGTCATCAGCTTTGCTCTGCCAGACGTTCATAACATCTGGTGTTGCTCCAGCAGCAGGCCTGGCACCCAGTGGTGCTTCCAGGACGTAATTCTTCTGGGCAGCAATGAGGATAATCCTCAAGTTACGGACCCAGTCTGTGTAATTGCTACCATCATCTTTCAACTTTGCTTTCTCAAGGAACGCATTAAAATTCAACGGAACAACAGCACGGGCCATCTATCTACAATCAAACATACATAAGCAAGATACTATCAGGTACTAAGTTCATGATAAATTTAAGTTCAATTAATCATATTACTTAAGAACTCCCACTTAGATCGACATCTCTCTAATCCTCTAAGTGATCACGTGATCCAAATCAACTAAACCATAACCGATCATCACGTGAAATGGATTAGTTTTCAATGGTGAACAGCATTATGTTGATCATATCTACTATATGATTCACGCTCGACCTTTCGGTCTCCGTGTTCCGAGGCCATATCTACATATGCTAGGCTCGTCAAGTTTAACCTGAGTATTCTGCGTGTGCAAAACTGGCTTGCACCCGTTGTAGATGGACGTAGAGCTTATCACACCCCATCATCACGTGGTGTCTGGGCACGACGAACTTTGGCAACGGTGCATACTCAAGGATAACACTTCTTGATAATTTAGTGAGAGATCATCTTATAATGTTACCGTCAATCAAAGCAAGATAAGATGCATAAAAGATAAACATCACATGCAATCAATATAAGTGATATGATATGGCCATCATCATCTTGTGCTTGTGATCTCCATCTCCGTAGCACCATCATGATCACCATCGTCACCGGCGCGACACCTTGATCTCCATCGTAGTATCGTTGTCGTCTCGCCAATATTATGCTTCTACGACTATCGCTACCGCTTAGTGATAAAGTAAAGCATTACAGGGCGATTGCATTGCATACAATAAAGCGACAACCATATGGCTCCTGCCAGTTGCCGATAACTCAGTTACAAAACATGATCATCTCATACAATAAAATTGAGCATCATGTCTTGACCATATCATATCACAACATGCCCTACAAAAACAAGTTAGACGTCCTCTACTTTGTTTGTTGCAAATTTTACGTGGCTGCTACGGGCTTAAGCAAGAACCAATCTTACCTACGCATCAAAACCACAATGATAGTTTGTCAAGTTGATGCCGTTTTAATCTTCGCAAGGACCGGGCGTAGCCACACTTGGTTCAACTAAAGTTGGAGAAACTGACACCCGCCAGCCACCTGTGTGCAAAGCACGGCGGTAGAACCAGTCTCGCGTAAGCGTACGCGTAATGTCGGTCCGGGCCGCTTCATCCAACAATACCGCCGAACCAAAGTATAACATGCTGGTAGGCAGTATGACTTATATCGCCCACAACTCACTTGTGTTCCACTCGTGCATATAACATCAAACCATAAAACCTAGGCTCGGATGCCACTGTTGGGGAACGTAGTAATTTCAAAAAAATTCCTACGCACACGCAAGATCATGGTGATGCATAGCAACGAGAGGGGAGAGTGTTGTCTACGTACCCTCGTAGACCGAAGCGGAAGCGTTGACGCAACATAGAGGAAGTAGTCGTATGTCTTCCCGGTCCAACCGATCCAAGCACCGTTACTCCGGCACCTCCGAGTTCTTGACACACGTACAACTCGATGACGCACCCCGGGCTCCGATCCAGCAAAGCTTCGGGGAGGAGTTTCGTCAGCACGACGGCGTGGTGACGATCTTGATGTTTAACCGTCGCAGGGCTTTGCCTAAGCACCGCTACAATATGATCGAGGTGTAATATCGTGGAGGGGGGCACCGCACACGGCTAAGGAACGATCACGAAGATCAACTTGTGTGTCCTAGGGTGCCCCCTTGCCCCCGTATATAAAGGAGCCAAGGGGGGTGCGGCCGGCCCTAGTAGGAGGCGCGCAGGAGGAGTCCTACTCCTACCGGGAGTAGGACTCCCCTCCCTTTCCTTGTCCAAGTAGGAGAGGGGGAAGGAAGGGAGAGAGGAGAGGAAGGAAAGGGGGGGCGCCGCCCCTCCCTCCTTGTCCAATTCGGACTAGGGGGATAGGGGGCGCGCGGCCTGCCCTAGCTGCCTTTCCTCTTCTCCACTTTAGGCCCATGAGGCCCATTAACCCCCGGGGGGGTTCCGGTAACCCCCCGGTTCTCTGGTTTTATCCCAAACTTCCCCGGAACACTTCCGGTCCAATATATCAATCTTTATGTCTCGACCATTTCGAGACTCCTCGTTATGTCCGTGATCATATCCGGGACTCCGAACAACCTTTGGTACATCAAAATACATAAACTCATAATGAAACTGTCATCGTAACTTTAAGCGTGCGGACCCTACGGTTCGAGAACAATGTAGACATGACCGAGACACGTCTCCGGTCAATAACCAACAGCGGGACCTGGATGCCCATATTGGCTCCTACATATTCTACGAAGATCTTTATCGGTCAGACCGCATAACAACATACGTTGCTCCCTTTGTCATTGGTATGTTACTTGCTCGAGATTCGATTGTCGGTATCCAATACCTAGTTCAATCTCGTTATCGGCAAGTCTCTTTACTCGTTCCATAATACATCAGGCGGAGTGCAGGCGCGTGCAGGAGCGGGCGAGGGCGTAGCGCGGTGAGCACACATCAGATGCGACCGGAGCATGTCAACCGCGGGCGAGATCTGCGGGTACCACGACGACCCAAGGGAAGAGAAGGGGAAAGCAGGCGGCGTGCTCACGGGCGTTTGTAGGGGTACGGAGGCGGCGAGGCTCGACGGAGTCTGGTGGAGGAGCTGGTCGAGGAAGGAGAAGCGGGGGCGGGGAAAGTGGTCTTCAGGCGTGGCCGCGCTTGAGGATGAGCGAAGACGGGGACAGAGCGAGGCGGTAGCCTGGTGGAGGTGAAGCTGCGAGCGCACGGGGCCTCCATGGCTGGCGGGTCGGGCGCGACTTCGGGGAAGCGGGGTCCCGATCCAGATCGGGATCATGGGGGGAGTGACGAGCGAGAGGAGTGAAACGGGGGAGTGGGGTACGTGGGGAAGTGGGGAGGGGTCGCTAGGGTTCGGTCGGCATGGGGAGGCCATATGGCCAGGGAGAGCAGGGTGATGGGCCGCCGTGGCCCAGGGAAGAGAGGGGGGTTTTATTTTGTTTTGTCTTTTGTTCATTTTTCTCTTTGTTTTATTTATTTTAGTCAGCAAATCGTTTTACAAAAGTATAACCCAAGCTTTTAAATTATCATAATAACATAGGCCACTTCCTCAACAAACTTGGTGACCAAATGAATTAGTTTAAAATTTGTTTAGTATTTGCATTTAAATAAATTTTTTGCCACGGTTTTATCTACTACCGTGCATTTAAATATCTTATTTAAATATGGGTTCTTCAACAAATCTACCTATGCAATAATTGTCACAACCCGAACATTTTTGTTTTATTATTTGAAAACTTTTGTTATTTGGTTTTACTTTAAGATTTGAAATTCGGAATGGGTTTCGATCTGACACGAGTTTATCAATAGTAACCGAGGTGACGATGCATCATTAACGGAGGTTCATTATAGCTTAACTATTCGGGCATCACATACGGCCACCGCGTGATTCTACACGGTAATCTACCAAAATAATACACATGTCGCCATCTAGCTGATCAAGAAGTCACTTTCACACAAGTGGGTAAACCTGGAGGCAAAAACTTTTCAAGATATAGTGGTTTTGGTATATCTATACCTATTATTAAAGGGGCTATGGTTTCTTACCCCCTAAATTTTCGTCCGTACCAGTGGTAATTTTTGTCCGTCCATGCGAAACTTCATACGCCATTCGAACAGAGAAAAATTCCTACCCGTATGCCCCAACCAGCTAGCATGAGCCTCAGGCCATCGAATTCCTGCGTTGTTTCGAAGCCTGTACGGCCCAACCAACTAGCATGGGCCTCTGGGCATCAAACAAATCCAGCAGCCGAAGGAGGCAAAAAATTGTTTTCATGAGAAGGAAGATTCAAACTCACAACCGACAATTGAGACCAGAAGGGGACGTCCAACTGAGCTAGCCGTGAGTATGTGCAAAAAAGAGGGTTTGGTGCGCCATTACATAATCCCACCTCGCTACCTTACACTCAAATAAACCAATTTAAATATGGCTGCAAGTTCATATCAACAAGCCAATTGGGATCAATAGGAAAGGGTCGGCAAAGAGTTAAAACCGGGGAAGAAGATAAGATGGATGGTGATGACCCAATGAGAAAAAAGATATGCCACATCTCAACAGGAGGAATGTGGATAGATATATGACTGTATAGGAGGGGGACTACGACAGACATTCGCCAGCCTGAGCTACTTAATTAAAATTAAAACTGAATACATTTTCGAATATTCCAAAGAACAGCGATAAGTATAGCTGAACGGACCTTTTGTCATAATATATGCGATATTGCATTTTTCTTCTTTGAAATTGCATCATGTATTTCACTGATTTGGTTTTGCATAGATTTACACAAACATTTGCTTCCATTGATCATCATGTGCAGAGGTTATTTTTCAATTGGAAGCAAGTTTATTTCTTTTTGAGAAACCAAGGAAATTTATTTTAATCCAAATTCAACAATAAAATTCTGATCACTCTTTGTGTATCTAGTGCCATATATTTGATCGATAATAAAACTTTATATCCAAATGTTACATATTTAAATAATATCATTTATTGTTTTCAGAAATTAACATCGCAACCCAACAATTTCTCACCAAATAGAAGATAAGGGAGTCAGAAGCAAACTTATTGGGAGCTACGGCAGGTAAACTCTCGATAATACCATGCACACTCGTAGAATTTTCATGAACTGCGAATTTATTTTGCAAATAGATTTGGATACACGTCAAAGTTTCTCCTATTGCAAGGTGCATGCATTGGTGGATGGCTGGCTACAAATTCATGGGACCGAAAAAGGAGCAATGTTGGAGGTGGGGAGCTAGGGATTAGAGTTTGCGCAAGTCGCGACGATCGGAGGGGGATGTGTTGACAAGGTACCATTTCTGATCTTGTCTAACACAAAATCTACCTAACACAAACAAACAGGTTTTACTTGGTACAGCTGTTATTCTAGATTTATCTATGAGACATCTTTAAATTTGTTCACAGATATTATTTCGTTTCGTTCACTTTTAAATAAGCTTGTGGCATTACGTCCAATTTTTTTTATTTCAAAATGAACTAATAAGTTAAACTAATAAGTTGGCCTAGGACTACATCTCATGTTTCAAAATGGCATATTGAATAACCTACCCTCAATCGATCAATGATACGCCATGTTACAACAGAGGACGTGCACAGATGAAGGTCTTGAAATGCTTGTCATTTTAGAGACATGTGATATTTTTTCCATCTCCCGTTGCAATGCACAGGCATTTTTTGCTAGTAGTACGAAATTAACAGGAGAAGTAACATTTGATTTGTTACAGGCGGTGGACGTTGCAATTGAATATAACAGTCCTGTATAGGGACCCCGTTTGGGGATCCAACGTGAGATTTTAGCCATAGATTTTGCTTCCAATTTTTTTTTCAAATTTTTAGCAGCAACATCAGCCTGTTGAAGTGCTCGCGTCTCTTCTGGTCCTCTGACCAGTGAGAAGGTTTCTGGTATCCCCTTCTGCTAAATCCAATGAAAAGCCAGTATAAAGCTGGATCTTTCAAAAAAATATAACAGTCCGACAAAACCAAAATGCGGTTATGCCTCTAAGTCGTGCCCCTCGACACGTGGGAGATATAGCCGCATTTTGGGCGTTACAATCTGTTTGACTAGGAGCAAGTCATCGTGGCGAGGCAGAGCCCCCGCGCTAGTTGACGTGACATAACAGGTCGACGCTGTTGATGTTGGTCTGATGAAGTCTTAGCTGGCTTATGCTCTCCGTGTGGATAATACGGTCCAGGCTCACGGCGGGACGAGGTTCCAACCCCCAAGCGAGTCCCGATGTGGCGGAGTAAGGAGCTCGGCTTAACAAAGTGACAACACGGGATGGTCGATGTGACATAGCGAAGCCCTCGGTCTAGCTGGCGTGATGTACGAAGCAGGTCGGGGGTGACGTTGGAGCCGCGAGAGCATGTCGATGAAGTGATAGCACCAAAGCCCCCGAGCCAGCCAAGGTGGCGGGGCAAGTCGGTGAGGTAACGTAGAGCCACCACATTAGCCGGCAAGATGGATTAGGTCGGCGTGGTGGACGTTGGCTTGATGAAGCGACGACACGGATATGCTGGCATAGTGGTACGAAGGATATGCTACTTAGGGGTTAGTATAGTAGAATTGACAGTATTTATGTATCTTTATTTTAAATAAATCAACATGCCAACGTAATCACCCGGTCAGCTTGATGTCATTTCGTTGAAACTTACATGTGTGACAATTCACTCATAAGAGATTGCCAAGGGTATGTGATCTGCTTAACAGCAATGGTAATGGATGGGATGATGCGAAGTTGCACCTACAATCCTGCCGGAGTGCGACGCGGAGGAAATAAAAAAGGCGGTGGGCCCCCGAGAACGTACGACTTCAGGGCATGGAAGACCGGATGTTTCTCAGTTCGTACTGCATATCACCTATGCATGTCCATGCAAGCTACGTCTACACAGGGGGACAGGGCTTATGCTCTTCCTTGGGGGAGTCTCACATTGGCTGGCCATCACTTTGGGATAATATGGTTTTTTCTTGCAAAGTTATCCTCATATTTTTCTTGCAAAAGAAGCAAAACGCAGATTCCCTTGCAATTTTTACTTGCAAAATTTGCTTCCAAAAATCCTTTTACAAAATTTACCAGCAAAATGCAGATCCTCTTGCAAATTTTGCTGCATAAATTGTCTTACAAAAAATTCTTTCAAAATGCAGTTTCCCTTGTAAAAATTCCAAACTATGCTAGAGGAGAGATATACAACTTGGTGGTGTGGCATGCATGCAAGAGCTACAGTAGCGGTAAAACTTGTTGATCCATTTCTGGCAGTAGGTAGCGGTAAAACTTGTTTATGCACAAGTAGTACTATGTATAGTATCTAGACTTATTTTAGTTATAGATACTTCATTTCTAGAACAAGTATTCCCGGACGAAGGGGGTATGATATATCGCCGACACATAGTACGCATATCCTTTTTCCTAATTTTGGTCGCTTAAGCTAAAGCGGCAACACTTACCAAACGACCACAAGATTCATATCTGGGGCCTGGAATAGGGGCACCGAACCCCATGGGCACCAGATCCTTGCTCTTATTCTTCATGAACCTGACATTATCAGTGATACACACACTAGCTTCACATCAAAGGGAAGAGACAAGAGAGGACATTCTCAATGACGCTAGATAAAACCAAGTTCCAGCAGCATCGCGGCCGTATCAGGTATGTATAGTACATGCACGGTAACCAATCCAGACAATCTTTCCAGAATCCAGATGGACAACGACACAATGGATACGCTAGAAAGACAGTTATCGTTATCTAGCCTATGGTAAGGATCTTCATGACGAGCACCATCACCATCTCCGAGCGAGGGCGTTCCAAGACCTGTATGTCCAGCGAGTTGATCCTCTGCGCCAGGTCCCGTGTCAACTCCAGGCAGAGCTGATCATCACAAACATGTTGGTAAACTATGGATCGGTGCATGAGAAAGAGAGAGACGCACTTAAACGACGACTAACATGCATATTCGAGATGTGACAAAGCAAGATATTACTACTTACAGCGATGCCTGTGTCAAGCAGCCTGTGGAGGACCAACTTGCCAGGTGCGTGCTGCACCAGATCTTCGAGGTGTTCTCGGGGCAGGTCAGCAAAAGCCCTGAGCACGATGGGCAGCAGATCGGACTGTGGTTTGCCGGACTCCTGGTTCAGGAAGCAGTGCTGCACGAAGTAGTTCCCACACGGGTGGCGGGACAGGCTAGCGGCGTCCCCCATTAGCTCGTGGACCAGGTCCTGCCTGAACTGACTGCTGCCGCAGTGGAGCACGCGCTGCACGAAGTAGTTGCTGCGTACGCAGTGGCGAGTTTCCATGAATAATGTATCAGTATTTAGCTAGAGCGGGCAAAATCAAGTTTTTTTTTGAGAGAGATGGGCAAAATCAAGTAAGAAGTAACTGAGAATGGCCCAACAAGTTAGAGCCAGAGTTGTGCTAACCTGTGCCGACCCATGGCCAAGTCCACGGCGCGGCCCAAGGCCCGATCCTGGAAACGCCCGAGCTCCTCGCCTGACGAGAATCGGACGCATGTACACAGGCACATGGAGCCGTATCGCCACTGCAGCTTGCTATCGATGGTGTCCAAGGCGTGCAGGATGAGGGCCTGAAAAGAAGAAACTAACCTGATCAGCACAGAACAACATGCATGCATCAATTGTGCTTAACATACGTATAATGCTAACTTCAAAAAAAAAAACATACGTATAATGCTAGTCCATGCAATCCCGCACTTCCTTACCCTGGTCTCCACGTGATGCATGCTCTTAAAGCACTGCTCAACCAGATGGTGGCCTTGGAGCTCGTCCATCACGCGCTCATGCACGAAGCTGCCGATGAGCCGCGCGGACAGGTCGTGGTACGGCGCCACATACTCTATGAGCATCCTCAGAGAAGTTACCCTGCATTTTTGAGCAAAAGAAGTTACCCTGCTGCATTGCATTGCAGCAGGCAGATGCAGGCGCCAACACAAGTTCAGCAGCAGGTTTTCACCACACAGAGAGACAGGATGCAGGTCGCAACTCTAGCTACTCTTTGGCGACACAACCACAACCACCTTAGGTGTTGCTGCGAACGAAACTGTTTGTTTGATTAGCTACGTACGTAGATGTATATGCTAGCTACACAGAGAGATATTAAGTTGGACATGCGAATCGCAATGGTAAATTAGTTCTGGAATCAAACCGGCAGCACGTACTACTGAAATACGGAGTAGAAGGGAGTCATTGATCGGTGAAGGACGTACCCATCGTTGGTCCTGGAGACGAGGTTGGGCTCCACGGCGGCGTCCACGATGCGGGCTGAGCTCCTCGGGCCGCCACTGGCAGAAGCGCAGCAGCGCTTGGAACACCGCATGCCCCTGCCTGTTCCCCATGATCCCGTGCGCGCGGTGCACGAACCCGTCGAGCAGCTCTGGCGCATGTGCCCGTGCTCGTCCCCCTCGACGAGCAGGCGGACCACGAATGCGGAGGACTCCGGGCTGGACAACACCAGCTGCTCCAGCATCGTCGGGGAATCAAGCAGCTCCGATCGGATCTCCTCCAGCCTCGGGTCTTCAGGAATCGGTGGCTCCGGCCCCATCTGCGGCGGCTCCGGCAAGGTCTGCGCCGCGTACCTCTGCTGCGGCAGCGGCTGCTGCACCACCATGCCGAAGTCGGTGTTGGCGATGAAGGCGGGGTGGAACCGGTCGCCGGCGCCGCTCCAGTCATCGTTGCTCGGCGTCCAGATCGTCACGGCTGATGGGCCGAGCGAGTAGTAGCACGAGGTGGCTCCGGGGTTCTGCTCCAAGTTGCGGGCGGCCGTGCCCGCGTCGACCGTGGAGAGGTAACCGCCGCTCGAGGAGGCCTCGCTCCGCCCGTCGGGGTGCTGCGGCGACCCAAGCGGCGGGATCGGCCCCGTCATCGGTAGCCCCAAGGGAAGCGCGCCTGCGTCGACCGTGGAGAGGTAACCGCGGCTCGAGGAGGCCTCGCTCCGCCCGTCGGGGTGCTGCGGCGACCCAAGCTGCGGGTGCGGCGGCGGGATCGGCACCGGTAGCCCGAGGGGAGGCGGCGCCCCCGCGGCACGATCCCGAGGCGGGCTCGGCGGCGGCAGCAGCACGGGCGGAGTCGCGTGCCCCTGCTGCTGCTGCTGCGGCGGCGGCGGCGGCGGGTAGGCAGCGGGGCCACCGGCGTCTGAGGGCGCGGGGTGGGGCGGCTTGCCCGGTTCCATGGCTCACAGCTTCGATTGCTCTGGGGTTTCCGATTGCTTGGATCTGGGGAAATGCGAGCTGGAGATCGAACGAATTGGACGAGAGCCTCGCACTGCGCGTGCTTATATAGTGGAGGAGAGGCGGCGCGCGGCCGGGTGAGGGTGGGGAGGACGACACCCGTCCGAGTTACACGGGGAGGGGATCTAACTCAGCAAGGGGGGAGGAGGGGAGAGTAATTGGCACCTTAATTACCAACTGAAGTTCGGTACTGTTAAGATCCGATCGTATAATTGCGTCATTAACTGGCAGTCTCGCACGTTCAACGCATGGTCAATCAGATAGTAGTTTTGCAGTAACGTCTGGGTACTCACCGGAAACCATTTCGCAATTTTCATGCACTTGGCCGTGCTCCCTTGGGTTAGACCTTAGTAGAAAAGACGAGGCCTGCTCATGCTCGCGTAAATGGAAAGGGATTGACACCAACTATGTCAGGACCAGAACCGAGGAACTGCTGAAGGAGAAGACTGTTCAGAAGATTCAGTTAACCAACGACCCAAATTGAAGGGTGCCGTTTCAAGCAGATCAACGGCGGCTCAGATGAATCTCCGCCGCTCACCAGTCAGATTAAACCAGCTACTGTTATATTACTGTTTGGCGTCGGGTATAAGACATCACCAGTGAGATCGAGCAAGCCAAGTTGTAATTTCCCCATTTCTCTAGAGTAGTTAGAACCCTAGTCTCGGTACTGTAAGACAGGGTCTCTTCCCCTCCGATCTATCAATTGTAATGGAATTGACCATGGTTTGCTCTCGAGTAGATCGGCCAAATTCCAGTAAACTGGGTCTCACATACTACAACTCCACTTTGTTTCATGTATGTTAGTAAATGAGATTGGGAGGTGTATAATGTAGGAGTGCTTGATAAATTATAACCCCTTCTTATCGACATTAATTTTAAGTTCTGTTGGAGGCAATTAAGTCATGTCGCCGATACTTTTAGTGTTGCTTGAATCCACATCGTGCGGCTAGCCCAGCATGGACTGCCGCACGACGTCCACTGCCCCTTCTATGACCAACAGACGGAAACTATCCAGCACATCCTTGTCAGTTGCTTGTTTTCCAGACAGGTTTGGCATGAAATCCTGGCTTGGATACGTTCCACCTCAGCCCAGCATTCTCTTTCAATCTTGCCGTAAAAGGGGTTTCCTCCCTTCTGTTGCTTACTACTTGGTCCATTTGGCGTCACTGCAATGGTTGCGTGTTCGACGACGAGACTCTCCCTCCATGTGCCGTCTTCTTTCGCTCATCCGAGGCGAATTCTCATCTTTTGTCTAGGGTGGGCTCTTTTGGCTTGGCCAACATCTTGCCGGAGTAGTCCGCATGCTACTACAATCTTCCCCTCCCCCATTACTCTATACATTACCCGCTAGGACTCCATTGTGGATCCTCAGGCAGGCTCTGTAATTCTCTCCTTCTAACAATGAAAGATACACAGTCTTTACGTATTTGCGAAAACACCCTCCCCTCTTGTTGCTATGCATCACCATGATCCTGCTTGTGTGTAGGAATTTTTTTAAAATTACTACGTTCCCCAACACCTTGCTGTACACACCTTTTGGGAGAGACACACATGAATTGGAATTTATTAGAATACTCTATGTGCTTCACTTATATCTTTTGAGCTATATAGTTTTTTCTCTAATGCTTCGCTTATATCTTTTAGAGCACGGCGGTGGTTTTATTTTATAGAAATAATTGATCTCTTATGCTTCACTTATATCATTTTGAGAGTCCTTTAGAACAGCATGGTAATTCACTTTGGTTATAAATTTTAAATGCTAAGAGAAGTTGGATGCTTGATAGATGGTTTTGAGATATAAAGGTGGTAATATTAGAAGTGTGCTAGTTGAGTAATTGTGAAATTAATGAATACGTGTGTTGAAGTTGGCAAGTCCCATAGCATGCACGTATAGTGAACGTTATGTGACAAATTTAAAGTATGGGGTGTTCTTTAATTGCTTTTCTTATGAGTGGCGGTCAGGGACGAGTGATGGTCTTTTTTTACCAATCTATCCCCTTAGGAGCATGCGTGTAGTACTTGGTTTTGATGACTTGTAGATTTTTGCAATAAGTATGTGAGTTCTTTATGACTAATGTTGAGTCCATGGATTATACGCACTCTCACCCTTTCACCATTGCTAGCCTCTTCGGTACCGTGCATTGCCCTTTCTCACCTTGAGAGTTGGTGCAAACTTTGCCAGTGCATCTAAACTCCGTGATATGATGCGCTCTATCACACATAAGCCTCCTTATATCTTCCTCAAAACAGCCATCATACCTACCTATTATGGCATTTCCATAGCAATTCCGAAATATATTGCCATGCCACTTTCCACCATTTCATTTATTATGACACGCATCATCATTGTCATATTGTTTTGCATGATCATGTAGTTGACATCGTATTTGTGGCAAAGCCACCGTTCATAATTTTTTCATACATGTCACTCTTGATTCATCGCAATCCCGGTACACCGCCGGAGGCATTCACATAGAGTCATATTTTGTTCTAAGTATCGAGTTGTAATTCTTGAGTTGTAAGAAATAAAAGTGTGATGATCATCATTAAAGCATTGTCTCATGTGAGGAAAGGATGATGGAGACTATGATTCCCCCACAAGTCAGGATGAGAGTCTGGACGGAAAAAAAGGAGGCCAAAAAAGGCCCAAAAAATAAATAAATAAATAAGAGAAAAAGAGAGAAGGGACAATGTTACTATCCTGTTTCCACACTTGTGCTTCAAAGTAGCACCATGATCTTCATGATAGAGAGTCTCTTATTTTGTCACTTTCATATACTAGTGGAAATTTTTCATTATAGAACTTGGCTTGTATATTGCAATGATGGGCTTCCTCAAATGCCCTAGGTCTTCGTGAGCAAGCGAGTTAGATGCACACCCACTTAGTTTCTTTGATGAGCTTTCATATATTTATAGCTCTAGTGCATCTGTTGCATGACAATCCCTACTCCTTGCATTGACATCAATCGGTGGGCATCTCCATAGCCCATTGATTATCCGCATCAATGTGAGACTTTCTCCTTTTTTGTCTTCTCACACAACCTCAATCATCATATTCTATTCCACCCATAGTGCTATGTCCATGGCTCGCGCTCATATATTGCGTGAAAGTTGATAGAGTTTGAAAAGGCTAAGTATGAAACAATTGCTTGGCTTGTCATCGGGGTTGTGCATGATGAGAGCATTTTTTGTGACAAAAATGAAGCATAGTCAAACTATATGACTTTGTAGGGATAAGTTTTCTTTGGATATGATATTTTGATAAGACATAATTGCTTGATTAGCATACTTAAAGTATTACTATTTTTATGTCAACAATAAACTTTTATCTTGAATCTTTCGAATCTGAACATTCATGCCACAATAGAGAAAAATAGATTGTAGAATATTCTAAAAAGCATTCCACATCAAAAATTCTGTTTTTATCATTTACCTACTTGAGGACGAGCAGGAATTAAGCTTGGGGATGCTGATACGTCTCCAACGTATCTATTATTTTTGATTGTTCCATGCTATTATATTATCTGTTTTGGATGTTAATGGGCTTTATTTTACACTTTTATATTATTTTGGGACTAACCTATTGAAGGAAATATGCCCTAGAGGCAATAATAAAGTTATTATTTATTTCCTTATATCATGATAAATGTTTATTATTCATGCTAGAATTGTATTAACCGGAAACATAATACATGTGTGAATACATAGACCAACAGAGTGTCACTAGTATGCCTCTACTTGACTAGCTCGTTAATCAAAGATGGTTATGTTTTCTAACCATGAACAAAGAGTTGTTATTTGATTAACGAGGTCACATCATTAGTTGAATGATCTGATTGACATGACCCATTCCATTAGCTTAGCACCCGATCGTTTAGTATGTTGCTATTGCTTTCTTCATGACTTATACATGTTCCTATAACTATGAGATTATGCAACTCCCGTTTACCGGAGGAACACTTTGGGTACTACCAAACGTCACAACGTAACTGGGTGATTATAAAGGAGTACTACAGGTGTCTCCAATGGTAGATGTTGGGTTGGCGTATTTCGAGATTAGGGTTTGTCACTCCGATTGTCGGAGAGGTATCTCTGGGCCCTCTCGGTAATATACATCACATAAGCCTTGCAAGCATAATAACTAAGATGTTAGTTATGAGATGATGTATTACGGAACGAGTAAAGAGACTTGCCAGCAACAAGATTGAACTAGGTATTGGATACCGACGATCGAATCTCGGACAAGTAACATACCGATGGCAAAGGGAGCAACGTATGTTGTTATGCGGTCTGACCGATAACGATCTTCGTAGAATATGTAGGAGCCAATATGGGCATCCAGGTCCCGCTATTGGTTATTGACCGGAGACGTGTCTCAGTCATGTCTACATTGTTCTCGAACCGTAGGGTCCGCACGCTTAACGTTACGATGACAGTTATTATGAGTTTATGCATTTTGATGTACCGAAGGTTGTTCGGAGTCCCGGATGAGATCACGGACATGACGAGGAGTCTCGAAATGGTCGAGACGTAAAGATTGATATATTGGAAGCCTATGTTTGGACATTGGAAGTGTTCCGGGTGAAATCGGGATTTTACCGGATTACCGGGAGGGTTACCGGAACCCCCCGGGAGCCAAATGGGCCAACATGGGCCTTAGTGGAAAGGTGAGAGGGCAGCCCACATAGGGCTGCGCCTCCCCCCTCTCCCTAGTCCTATTAGGACTAGGAGAGGGGCCGGCCACCTCTCTCTGTCTCCCCTTTAAAGGATTCCTAGTTGGACTAGGATTGGAGGGGGGAGTCCTACTCCCGGTAGGAGTAGGACTCCTCCTGCGCCTCCCTCTCTTTGGCCGGCCAGCCCCCCTCCCTCCAACCTTTATATACGGGGGCAGGGGACACCCCAAGACACACAAGTTGATCCTTGAGATCGTTCCTTAGCCGTGTACGGTGCCCCCTGCCACCAAATTCCACCTCGATCATACCGTTATAGTGCTTAGGCGAAGCCCTGCGTCGGTAGTACATCAAGATCGTCACCACGCCGTCGTGCTGACGGAACTCTTCCTCGACGCTTTGCTGGATCGGAGCCCGAGGAACGTCATCGAGCTGAACGTGTGCTAAGAACTCGGAGGTGCCGGAGTAACGGTGCTTGGATCGGTCGGATCGGGAAGACGTACGACTACTTCCTCTACGTTGTGTGATCGCTTCCGCAGTCGGTCTGCGTTGGTACGTAGACAACACTCTCCCCTCTCGTTGCTATGCATCACCATGATCTTGCGTGTGCGTAGGAATTTTTTTGAAATTACTGCGTTCCCCAACAGTGGCATCCGATCCTAGGTTTTATGATTTGATGTTATATGCACGAGTAGAACACAAGTGAGTTGTGGGCGATACAAGTCATACTGCCTACCAGCATGTCATACTTTGGTTCGGCGGTATTGTTGGACGAGACGATCCGGACCAACCTTACGCGTACTCTTACGCGAGACCGGTTCCCTCGACGTGCTTTGCACATAGATGGCTTGCGGAAGACTATCTCTCCAACTTTAGTTGAACCAAGTGTGGCTACGCCCGGTCCTTGAGAAGGTTAAAACGGAGTCTATTTGATGAACTATCGTTGTGGTTTTGATGCGTAGGTGAGATGAGTTCTTACTTAAGCCCGTAGCAGCCACGTAAAACTTGCAACAACAAAGTAGAGGACGTCTAACTTGTTTTTGCAGGGCATGTTGTGATGTGATATGGTCAAGGCATGATGCTGATTTTGTTGTATGAGATGATCATGTTTTGTAACCGAGTTATCGGCAACTGGCAGGAGCCATATGGTTGTCGCTTTATTGTATGCAATGCAATCGCGATGTAATGCTTTACTTTATCACTAAGCGGTAGTGATAGTCGTGGAAGCATAAGATTGGCGAGACGACAACGATGCTACGATGGAGATCAAGGTGTCGCGCCGGTGACGATGGTGATCATGACGGTGCTTCGGAGATGGAGATCACAAGCGCAAGATGATGATGGCCATATCATATCACTTATATTGATTGCATGTGATGTTTATCTTTTTATGCATCTTATCTTGCTTTGATTGACGGTAGCATTATAAGATGATCTCTCACTAAATTATCAAGAAGTGTTCTCCCTGAGTATGCACCGTTGCAAAAGTTCTTCGTGTTGAGACACCACGTGATGATCGGGTGTGATAGGCTCTACGTTCAAATACAACGGGTGCAAAACAGTTGCACACGCGGAATACTCAGGTTATACTTGACGAGCCAAGCATATACAGATATGGCCTCGGAACACAGAGACCGAAAGGTCGAGCGTGAATCATATAGTAGATATGATCAACATATTGATGTTCATCATTGAAAACTACTCCATCTCACGTGATGATCGGTTATGGTTTAGTTGATTTGGATCACGTGATCACTTAGAGGATTAGAGGGATATCTATCTAAGTGGGAGTTCTTAAGTAATATGATTAATTGAACTTAAATTTATCATGAACTTAGTCCTGGTAGTATTTTGCAAATTATGTTGTAGATCAATGGCTCGCGTTGTTGCTTCCCTGTGTTTATTTTGATATGTTCCTAGAGAAAATTGTGTTGAAAGATGTTAGTAGCAATGATGCGGATTGGATCCGTGATCTGAGGTTTATCCTCATTGCTGCACAGAAAAATTATGTCCTTGATGCACCGCTAGGTGACAGACCTATTGCAGGAGCAGAAGCAGACGTTATGAACGTTTGGCTAGCTCAACATGATGACTACTTGATAGTTTAGTGCACCATGCTTAATGGCTTAGAATTGGGACTTCAAAGACGTTTTGAACGTCATGGACCATATGAGATGTTCCAGGAGTTGAAGTTAATATTTCAAGCAAATACCCGAGTTGAGAGATATGAAGTCTCCAACAAGTTCTATAACTAAAAGATGGAGGAGAATCGCTCAACTAGTGAGCATGTGCCCAGATTGTCTGAGTACTACAATCGCTTGAATCAAGTGGGAGTTAATCTTCCAGATAAGATAGTGATTGACAGAATTCTTTAGTCACCATCACCAAGTTAGTAGAACTTCGTGATGAACAATAGTATGCAAGGGATGACGAAAACGAATCCCGAGCTTTTCATGATGATGAAATCAATGAAGGTAGAAATCAAGAAAGAGCATCAAGTGTTGATGGTTGACAAGATCACTAGTTTCAAGAAAAGGGCAAAGGGAAAAAGGGGAACTTCAAGAAGAACAGCAAGCAAGTTGCTGCTCAAGTGAAGAAGCCCAAGTCTGGTCCTAAGCCTGAGACTAAGTGCTTCTACTGCAAAGGAACTGGTCACTGGAAGCGGAACTGCCCCAAGTGATTGGCGGATAAGAAGGATGGCAAAGTGAACATAAGTATATTTGATATACATGTTATTGATGTGTACTTTACTAGTGTTTATAGCAACCCCTTAGTATTTGATGCTAGTTCAGTTGCTAAGATTAGTAACTCGAAACGGGAGTTGCAGAATAAACAGAGACTAGTTAAGGGTGAAGTGACGATGTGTGTTGGAAGTGGTTCCAAGATTGATATGATCATCATCGCACACTCCCTATAATTTCGGGATTAGTGTTGAACTTAAATAAGTGTTATTTGGTTTTTGCGTTGAGCATGAATATGATTTGATTATGTTTATTGCAATACGGTTATTCATTAAAGTAAGAGAATAAATTGTTGTTCTGTTTACATGAATAAAACCTTATATGGTTACACACCCAATGAAAATAGTTCGTTGGATCTCGATCATGGTGATACACATAATCATAATATTGAAACCAAAAGATGCAAAGTTAATAATGATAGTGCAACTTATTTGTAGCACTGCCGTTTAGGTCATATTGGTGTAAAGCGCATGAAGAAACTCCATGTTGATGGGATTTTGGAATCACTTGATGCTTGCGAACCGTGCCTTTTGGGCAAGATGACTAAAACGCCGTTCTCCGGAACAATGAAGCAAGCAACAGATTTGTTGAAGATCATACATACTGATGTATGTGGTCCGATGAATATTAAGGCTTGCAGCAGGTATCATTATTTTCTGACCTTCACAGATGATTTGAGCAGATATGGGGATATCTACTTGATGAAACATAAGTCTGAAACATTTGAAAAGTTCAAAGAATTTCAGAGTAAAGTGAAAAATCATCGTGACAAGAAAGTAAAAGTTTCTACGATATGATCGCGGAGACAAATATTTGAGTTACGAGTTTGGTCTTCAGTTAAAACAAGGTGAAATAGTTTCACTACGCACGCCACCTGGAACACCACAGCATAATGGTGTGTCCGAACGTCATAACCATACTTTATTGGATATAGTACAATCTATGATGTATCTTACCGATCTACCACTATCGTTTTGGGGTTATGCATTAGAGACAGCTGCATTCACGTTAAATAGGGCACCATCTAAATCCGTTGAGACGACACAATCTGAACTATGGTTTAGCAAGAAACCAAAGTTGTCGTTTCTTAAAGTTTGGGGTTGCGATGCTTATATGAAAAAGTTTCATCCTGATAAGCTCAAACTGAAATCGGAGAAGTGCATCTTCATAGGATATCCAAAGGAAAATGTTGGATACACCTTCTATCACAGATCCGAAGGCAAGACTTTTGTTGCTAAAATTCGGAAACTTTCTGGAGAAGGAGTTTTCTCTCGAAAGAAGTGAGTGGGAGGAAAGTAGAACTTGACGAGGTAACTGTACCTGCTCCCTTATTGGAAAGTAGTACATCACAGAAAACTGTTTCTGTGACACCTACACCAGTTAGTGAGGAAGCTAATGATGATGATCATGAAACTTCAGAAGAAGATACTACTGAACCTCGTAGATCAACCAGAGTAAGATCCGCGCGAGAGTGGTACGGTAATCCTTTTCTGGAAGACATGCTACTAGATCATGATGAACCTACGAACTATGAGGAAGCGATGATGAGCCCAGATTCCGCGAAATGGTTTGAGGCCATGAAATCTGAGATATGATCCATGTATGAGAACAAAGTATGGACTTTGATGGATTTGCCCGATGATCGGCAAACCATAGAAAATAAATGGATCTTCAAGAGGAAGACAGACGCTGATAGTAGTGTTACTATCTACAAAGCTAGAATTGTTGAAAAAGGTTTTCGACAAGTTCAAGGTGTTGACTACAATGAGTTTTTCTCACTCGTATCTATGCTTGAGTCTGTCCGAATCATGTTAGCAATTGCCGCATTTTATGAAATCTGGCAAATGGATAAACAAAACTGCATTCCCTAATGGATTTATTAAAGAAGAGTTGTATGTGATGCAACTAGAAGGTTTTGTCAATCCGAAAGGTGCTAACAAAATGTGCAAGCTCCAGCGATCCATCTGTGGACTGGTGCAAGCATCTCGGACTTGGAATATACGCTTTGATAAGTTGATCAAAGCATATAGTTTTATACAGACTTGCGGTGAAGCCTGCATTTACAAGAAAGTGAGTGGGAGCACTACAACATTTCTGATAAGTATATGTGAATGACATAATGTTGATCAGAAATAATGTAGAATTATTCTGTAAAGCATAAATGAGTGTTTGAAAGGAGTTTTTCAAAGAAAGACTTCGGTGAAGCTGCTAACATATTGAGTATCAAGATCTATAGAGATAGATCAAGACGCTTGATAAGTTTTTCAATGAATACATACCTTGACAAGATTTTGAAGTAGTTCAAAATGGAACAGTCAAAGAAAGAGTTCTTGCCTGTATTACAAGGTGTGAAGTTGAGTAAGACTCAAAGCCCGACCACAGCAGAAGATAGAAAGAGAATGAAAGTCATTCCCTATGCCTTGGCCATAGATTCTATAAAGTATGTCATGCTGTATACCAGATCTATTGTATACCCTGCATTGATTTGGCAAGGGAGTACAATAGTGATCTAGGAGTAGATCACTGGACAGCGGTCAGAATTATCCTTAGTGAAATAAGGATATGTTTCTCGATTATGGACGTGACAAAAAGGTTCGTCGTAAAGGGTTACGTCGATGCAAGTTTTTGACACTGATCCAGATGAATCTAAAGTCTCAATCTGGATACATATTGAAAGTGGGAGCAATTAGCTAGAGTAGCTCCGTGTAGAGCATTGTAGACATAGAACTTGCAAAATACTTACGGATCTGAATGTGACAGACCCGTTGACTAAAATTATCTCACAAGCAAAACATGATCACACCTTAGTACTCTTTGGGTGTTAATCACATAGATATGTGAACTAGATTACTGACTCTAGTAAACCCTTTGAGTGTTGGTCACATGACGATGTGAACTATGGGTGTTAATCACATGGTGATGTAAACTATTGCTGTTAAATCACATGGCGATGTGAACTAGATTATTGACTCTAGTGCAAGTGGGAGACTGAAGGAAATATGCCCTAGAGGCAATAATAAAGTTATTATTTATTTCCTTATATCATGATAAATGTTTATTATTCATGCTAGAATTGTATTAACCGGAAACATAATACATGTGTGAATACATAGACCAACAGAGTGTCACTAGTATGCCTCTACTTGACTAGCTCGTTAATCAAAGATGGTTATGTTTCCTAACCATGAACAAAGAGTTGTTATTTGATTAACGAGGTCACATCATTAGTTGAATGATCTGATTGACATGACCCATTCCATTAGCTTAGCACCCGATCGTTTAGTATGTTGCTATTGCTTTCTTCATGACTTATACATGTTCCTATAACTATGAGATTATGCAACTCCCGTTTACCGGAGGAACACTTTGGGTACTACCAAACGTCACAACGTAACTGGGTGATTATAAAGGAGTACTACAGGTGTCTCCAATGGTAGATGTTGGGTTGGCGTATTTCGAGATTAGGGTTTGTCACTCCGATTGTCGGAGAGGTATCTCTGGGCCCTATCGGTAATATACATCACATAAGCCTTGCAAGCATAATAACTAAGATGTTAGTTATGAGATGATGTATTACGGAACGAGTAAAGAGACTTGCCAGCAACAAGATTGAACTAGGTATTGGATACCGACGATCGAATCTCGGACAAGTAACATACCGATGACAAAGGGAACAACGTATGTTGTTATGCGGTCTGACCGATAAAGATCTTCGTAGAATATGTAGGAGCCAATATGGGCATCCAGGTCCCGCTATTGGTTATTGACCGGAGACGTGTCTCAGTCATGTCTACATTGTTCTCGAACCGTAGGGTCCGCACGCTTAACGTTACGATGACAGTTATTATGAGTTTATGCATTTTGATGTACCAAAGGTTGTTCGGAGTCCCGGATGAGATCACGGACATGATGAGGAGTCTCGAAATGGTCGAGACGTAAAGATTGATATATTGGAAGCCTATGTTTGGACATTGGAAGTGTTCCGGGTGAAATCGGGATTTTACCGGATTACCGGGAGGGTTACCGGAACCCCCCGGGAGCCAAATGGGCCAACATGGGCCTTAGTGGAAAGGTGAGAGGGCAGCCCACATAGGGCTGCGCCTCCCCCCCTCTCCCTAGTCCTATTAGGACTAGGAGAGGGGCCGGCCACCTCTCTCTCTCTCCCCTTTAAAGGATTCCTAGTTGGACTAGGATTGGAGGGGGGAGTCCTACTCCCGGTAGGAGTAGGACTCCTCCTGCGCCTCCCTCTCTTTGGCCGGCCAGCCCCCCTCCCTCCAACCTTTATATACGGGGGCAGGGGACACCCCAAGACACACAAGTTGATCCTTGAGATCGTTCCTTAGCCGTGTATGGTGCCCCCTGCCACCAAATTCCACCTCGATCATACCGTTACAGTGCTTAGGCGAAGCCCTGCGTCGGTAGTACATCAAGATCGTCACCACGCCGTCGTGCTGACGGAACTCTTCCTCGACGCTTTGCTGGATCGGAGCCCGAGGAACGTCATCGAGCTGAACGTGTGCTAAGAACTCGGAGGTGCCGGAGTAACGGTGCTTGGATCGGTCGGATCGGGAAGACGTACGACTACTTCCTCTACGTTGTGTGATCGCTTCCGCAGTCGGTCTGCGTTGGTACGTAGACAACACTCTCCCCTCTCGTTGCTATGCATCACCATGATCTTGCGTGTGCGTAGGAACATTTTTGAAATTACTGCGTTCCCCAACACCTATTAACCGGAGGCCCAACCCATATTGTTGTTTTTTTCTTTCTATTTTCAGTGTTTCGTAGAAAAGGAATATCAAACGGAGTCCAAACGGAATGAAATCTTCGGGAACATGATTTTTGGAACAAACATGATCCAGATGACTTGAAGTGGACGTCAAGCAATCAACGAGGCAGCCACGAGGCAGGGGGCGCGCCTACCCTCCTGGGCGCGCCCTCCCCCTCGCGGGCCCCTCGTTGCTCCCGTGACCTACTTCTTCCTTCTATATATGTTCACATACCCCGCAAACATCCAGGAGCACCACGAAACCCTATTTCCGCCGCCGCAACCTTCTGTACCCAAGAGATCCCATCTTGGGGCCTTTTCTGGGGCTCCGCCGGAGGGGGCATCCATCACGGAGGGCCTCTACATCAACCCCATGGCCCATCCGATGATGTGTGAATAGTTTACCTCAGACCTTCGGGTCCATAGCTAGTACCTAGATGGCTTCTTCTCTCTCTTTGGATCTCAATACAAAGTTCTCCTCGATTCTCTTGGAGATCTATTCGATGTAATCTTCTTTTGCGGTGTGTTTGTCGAGATCCGATGAATTGTGGGTTTATGATACAGATTATCTATGAACAATATTGGAATCTTTTCTGAATTCTTTTATGTATGATTGGTTTATCTTTGCAAGTCTCTTCGAATTATCAGTTTGGTTTGGCCTACTAGATTGATCTTTCTTGCAATGGGAGAAGTGCTTAGCTTTGGGTTCAATCTTGCGGTGTCTTTTCCCAGTGACAGTAGGGGCAACCAGGCATGTATTGTGTTGTTGCCATCGAGGATAAAAAGATGGGGTTTATATCATATTGCATGAGTTTATGCCTCTACATCATGTCATCTTGCTTAAGGCATTACTCTATTCTTATGGACTTAATACTCTAGATGCATGCTGGATAACGGTCGATGTGTGAAGTAATAGTACTAGATGCAGGCATGAGTCGGTCTACTTGTCACGGACGTGATGCCTATATACATGATCATGCCTAGATATTCTCATAATTATTCGCTTTTCTATCAATTGCTCGACAGTAATTTGTTCACCCACTGTAATACTTATGCTATCTTGAGAGAAGCCATTAGGGAAACCCATGGACCCCGGGTCTATTCTCCATCATACAAGTTTCCAATCTACTTTATTTTACAATCTATACTTTCAATCTATATCATAAAAATACTAAAAATACTTATCTTATGATTATCATCTCTATCAGATCTCACTCTTGCAAGTGGTCGTGAAGGGATTGACAACCCCTTTATCGCGTTGGTTGCGAGGTTCTTATTTGTTTGTGTAGGTACGAAGTGACTCGCGCGTGGTCTTCTACTGAATTGATACCTTGGTTCTCAAAAACTGAGGAAAATACTTACGCTGCTTTACTGCACCACTCATTCCTCTTCAATGAAAAACCAACGCAGTGCTCAAGAGGTAGCACGGCGCGGAGCGGAACCGCTGGCAGCGGCTATGGTTTGGAAGGGTTAGGTTGATACCATGTTAAAGGATAGGGATATAGTGGAATAGATGTTTATTGTTTGAGCCTCGTGGGTATATATATAGGATTACAATGACTAATTTGGAAATTGGTTATGTATGTAAGTGTAGAAAGGAATAGAAATGAAATTGCCAAAGTTTATAGTGAGCACATGACGTGAAGCTACTCATGACGCTCATCTTATTTATCACGTATTCCATAGAAGATAATACATTCAGCTTTACTACAGTGCTTAATATTATACTCCTTCCGTCCCAATTTAAATGACTCAACTTTGTACGTTGGGACAGAGGGAGTATTTCGTTCCACCTTTAATTCAAGGAAAGATGTCATAAACCTCCAATTGATTATATATGGAAATAATTTCTTATATAACACTACTTTAAAATCATCTTCCCTATTTAATACCGATAAAATATTTCTTCCCTATCTAACACCGACTTTAAATTTTATTCCCAATATAACACTTCCATCCGTTTTGTGAGCTAACGGTGTTAACTTGCACATGAAATGACAATATTACCCCTATAGCTAATATATGACATTTTTTACTCCTCTTTCCGATGCCTCTGTGTTTTATTTTGTTTGAAGTGGTTTTGTATGGAGCTATGTCAGAATACTTATACTTGGCATTGTAGAAAAAGAAGACGAAAGAAAAATACAACGTCAAGCATACACACGTGTACTAGCACATTAGCTAGTGATTCATTCTCCCCTCAAAAAATAATGCTAGTGATTCATTCATGCATTGTGGGCAAGTACACGGTGATGACATGATCATGACCATCCGATACTTACTGCATGTACATACATGAATACCTGCGGCGGCCGAAGACACATGTATACATACTCGAGTACTCACGCGCGTACAGGCAAGCACACATACATACCCGAATACTCATACACCTGTGTATGTATGTTAAAGGGAAAAAAACAAGTCCACGTCGAGCCCGGCAAGATACTTCTATTAAAAAGAAGATAGGTGGTTGTTTTATTTGCAGGCATCGCAAAGGGGAACTCACACGAGAGGGCACCATCTGAACCCATGAGCATATGCACCCATTTTTCATAAAATGCATTTTAAGTACGTTTTAAAATGTCAAAAAAATCAAAAGAAAATATCGCGCATACAAGTTCGCAAATGTGTGTGCGCCGCACAAAGTTTTATGAAAAAATGTCTTTTTGTTGTGCCTCTGCAAAAAAGACAAATTTCAGTGCTACTAAATAGTGTTTCACGACATAATGTTTTGTCTTTTTTGCACAGGCCATAAAAAAAGTTATTTTCTCGTGAAACTTTATGCACGCATATAAAACAAGGAGACGTACCCATGCAATTTTTTCAGATTTTTTTAGAATTTAGAAATGTATTTTCCAAAATGGGTTCATATGTAACCGGGTTTATCCATGTACTTCTCGAACTCACACACCCATCATTCACACAGGAAGCATACAGGGAACTCATCACACACAAGCATCAGGAGATACAAGGGAAAGGAGAGGGCTCACCCAGGGAGAAACAAGAGAAAGGAGAGGGCGCACCCAATTAATGATCATATATATGTTTGAGGGCAAAAATGTCATTTCATGTGCCATTTAACACCGTTACCTCAGAAAATAGATGAAAGTGTTATATTGGGAACAAAATTTAAAGTTGGAGTTAGATAGGGCAGAAATATTTTTCCAGTGTCAAATAGGGCATCTTATTTTATGGTAGTGTTAAATAAGGAATTCTCTCTTATATATGTATGTTGGATAGCCTTTATAATAAGTAAGGAATCCGAATAATGTCTTTGGAGGCCGAGCTCCATGGAGCTCGGTTTTGAAAAATTCGAATTTGATTAAAATTTCATATTTTCTACGTTTCAAAAAATTCTGAAAAAATAGATATACATGAAGGAATAACACACATGTGTGTAAATTTTTAGGGCAAAATACATTAAAATGATAACTGTGCAAAAAAACAAATCTGAGACTTTTTAACATATGATACTATTCATCCTCCCAGGCCATGAATTTGTCTTTTTTGTACAGGTCGCATTTCAACGTTTCTCATCTTGAAATTTTACACACATACACATAACATCTTTGTTTACTTCCATTTGTTTCAGACTTTTTTTTTGAAACAAAAAAGTTTGAACTTTGATTTTATTTTTTTTCAAAAAAAAGGCCTCCTTGGAGGCCGAGAGCCAAACGTCCGCTCTCGTAAGAAATCCTCATACTTTAGTTAGCGATTTATCTTATTCATTGCATATATCAAAACAAAACATTTTGCTAGCTACTTGAATACTATCCCAATCCCCGTTGATAATGGTGCCCAAAAGAAGGTATTACATTGTATGTTTTTTGCTCACTACTTGAATACTATATGCCAATCCAAGTTTGATAATGGTGCCCAAAATAATAACTTGGATATGGTCAGGTCTTGGTATCAATTTTTTTTGCAACGTTCTTGGTATGAATTTCAATAATATGCACTGTTCAAGAATTCGTCCGATTAATGAGTCAGTTAATCACTACTCGTAGGGCGGCCAAATCGAATAGCACTTATTCATCGTGTTAACTTGTCACGCTGATTAATTGGCCCGTTAGACCGATTAATCAGTTATTAGGCCGATTAATCATTGCTGGCCCATTAACTTGTGGGCAAATAAAGCCCAATTTTTTTCTTCGTAACCCCGCCCATCCCTCTCTCGCTCCTCAATAGTTAGGGTTCAACCAAACAGTGGCATATTTGGTATATTACATAGCTAAGAGCATGAGAGTATGTTATAATACATAGTAAAACTAGATATATGTTGGCAATACCAATTTAATCTACCGATTATTTCAGTTAATTGGCCGATTTGGTGATTAATCACTATTTCCAAGCAGACCGAGCAGCTATCAGTTACTGATTTCCTAAACAATGATAATATTATTGGAAATATGCCCTAGAGGCAATAATAAAATGATTATTATTATATTTCCTTGTTCATGATAATTGTCTATTGTTCATGCTGTAATTGTGTTATCCGGAAATCGTAATACATGTGTGAATACATAGACCACAACATGTCCCTAGTGAGCCTCTAGTTGACTAGCTCGTTGATCAATAGATGGTTACGGTTTCCTAACCATGGACATAGGATGTCAAGACCCAATCCTAAGCATAGCACAAGATCGTGTAGTTCGTCTGCTAAAGCTTTTCTAATGTCAAGTATCCTTTCCTTAGACCATGAGATTGTGCAACTCCCGGATACCGTAAGGGTACTTTGGGTGTGCCAAACGTCACAACGTAACTGGGTGGCTGTAAAGGTACACTACAGGTATCCCCGAAAGTATCTGTTGGGTTGGCACGAATCGAGACTGGGATTTGTATGACGGAGAGGTATCTCTGGGCCCACTCGGTAGGACATCATCATAATGAGCTCAATGTGATCAAGGATTTGTTCACGGGATAATGTGTTATGGGAACAAGTAAAGAGACTTGCCGTAACGAGATTGAACAAGGTATCGGTATACCGACGATCGAATCTCGGGCAAGTATCGTACCAATAGACAAAGGGAATTGTATACGGGATTGATTGAATCCTCGACATAGTGGTTCATCCAATGAGATTATCGTTGAGCATGTCGGAGCGAGCATGGGTATCCAGATCCCGCTGTTGGTTATTTACCGGAGAGTTGTCTCGATCATGTCTACGTGTCTCCCGAACCCGTAGGGTCTACACACTTAAGGTTCAGCGACGCTATAGTTGTAGAGAAATTAGTATGCGGTTAACTGAAAGTTGTTCGGAGTCATGGATAAGATCCGGACGTCACGAGGAGTTCCGGAATGGTCTGGAGGTAAAGATTTATATATAGGAATTCCACTTTCGGCCACCGGGAGAGTTTCGGGGGTCACCGGTATTGTACCCGGACCACCGGAAGGGTTTCGGGGGTCCACCGGGTGGGCCGCCTATCCCGGAGGGCCCCATGGGCTGAAGTGGCGTGGGAACCAGCCCCTGGTGGGCTGGTGCACCCCACCCAAGGGCCCAAGGCGCCTAGGGTTGGAAACCCAAGGGGGCCTTTGCCCCCCGAGGGGGCATGCACCCCCTGGTTGGAAACCCTAAGGGGGCCGTTGCCCCCTGAGGGGCCTAATAGCCACAAGTATAGGGGATCGCAACAGCTTTCGAGGGTAGAGTATTCAACCCAAATTTATTGATTCGACACAAGGGGAGCCAAAGAATATTCTCAAGTATTAGCAGTTGAGTTGTCAATTCAAGAGACCTGTAAACTTAGTATCTGCAGCAAAGTGTTTAGTAGCAAAGTAATATGATAGTGATGGTAATGGTAACAAAAGAGTAATGAAAGCAAAGTAATGTTTTTGGTGTTTTGTAGTGATTGTAACAATAGCAACGAGAAAGTAAATAAGCGTAAACCAGTATATGGAAAGCTCATAGGCATCGGATCAATGATGGATAATTATGCCGGATGCGGTTCATCATGTAACAGTCATAACATAGGGCGACACAGAACTAGCTCCAATTCGTCAATGTAATGTAGGCATGTATTCCGAATATAGTCATACGTGCTTATGGAAAAGAACTTGCATGACATCTTTTGTCCTACCCTCCCGTGGCAGTGGGGTCCTAATGGAAACTAAGGGATATTAAGGCCTCCTTTTAATAGAGAACCGGAACAAAGCATTAGCACATAGTGAATACATGAACTCCTCAAACTACGGTCATCACTGGTAAGTATCTCGATTATTGTCACTTCGGGGTTAACGGATCATAACACATAATTGGTGACTATAGACTTGCAAGATAGGATCTAGAACTCTCATATATTGATGAAAACATAATAGGTTCAGATCTGAAATCATGGCACTCGGGCCCTAGTGATAAGCATTAAGCATAGCAAACTCATAGCAACATCAATCTCAGAACATAGTGGATACTAGGGATCAAACCCTAACAAAACTAACTCGATTACATGGTGAATCTCATCCAACCCATCACCGTCCAGCAAGCCTATGATGGAATTACTCACGTGCGGCGGTGAGCATCATGAAATTGGTGATGGAGGATGGTTGATGATGACGATGGCGACGAATTCCCCTCTCCGGAGCCCCGAACGGACTCCAGATCAGCCCTCCCGAGAGGTTTTAGGGCTTGGCGGCGGCTCCGTATCGTAAAACGCGATGATTTCTTCTCCTTTATTTTTTTTCTCCCCGAAAGCAGTTATATAGAGTTGGAGTTGGAGTCGGGGGGTCTCCAGGGGGCCCACGAGGTAGGGGGCGCGCCCCCACCCTCGTGAGAAGGGTGTGGGGCCCCTGGTCTTCATCTTTCGCGAGGATTTTTTATTATTTATTGTAAGATATCCCGTGGAGTTTTAGGTTATTCCGAGAACTTTTGTTTTCTGCACATAAAACAACATCATGGCAATTCTGCTGAAAACAGCGTCAGTTCGGGTTAGTTCCATTCAAATCATACAAGTTAGAGTCCAAAACAAGGGAAAAAGTGTTTGGAAAAGTAGATACGACGGAGACGTATCAACTCCCCCAAGCTTAAACCCTTGCTTGTCCTCAAGCAATTCAGTTGATAAACTGAAAGAAATAAAGAAAAACTTTTACAAACTCTGTTTGCTCTTGTTGTTGTAAATATGTCAAGCTAGCATTCATGTTTTCAGCAAAGATTATAACTAACCACATTTGCAATAATTCTCAGGTCTAATGATTACTCATATCAATAACGTAATCAACTAGAAAGCCATAATAATAAATCTCGGATGACAACACTTTCTCAAAACAATCATAATATGATATAACAAGATGGTATCTCGCTAGCCTTTTTCTGAGACCGCAAAACATAAATGCAGAGCACCTTTAAAGATCAAGGACTGACTAGACATTGTAATTCGTGGTAAAAGAGATCCAATCATAGTCACATCCAATATAAATTAACAGTAATGAATGCAAATGACAGCTGCGCTCTCCAGCTAGTGCTTTTTAATAAGAGGGTGATGACTCAACATAAAAGTAAATAGATAGGCCCTTCGCAGTGGGAAGCAAGGATTTGTAGAGGTGCCAGAGCTCGGTTTTGAAATAGAGGTAAATAATATTTTGAGCGGTATACTTTCATTGTCAACATAACAACCAAGAGATGGTTATATCTTCCATGCTACACACATTATGGGTGGTTCCCAAACAGAATGGTAAAGTTTATACTCCCCCTCTACCAACAAACATCAATCCATGGCTTGCTCGAAACAACGAGTGCCTCCAACATACATCAGGTCCCAGGGAGAGTTCTGTTTGCAATTATTTTGATTTAGTTTGTATAAAGCATGGGACTGGGCATCCCGGTGACCAGTCCTTTATCTCGTAAGTGAGGGGCGGAGTCCACTCCTCTTGAGAATAACCCGCCTAACATGGAAGATACAGACAACCCTAGTTGATACATGAGCTATTCGAGCATACAAAACAGGATGATTATTTGAGGGTTTAGAGTTTGGCACATACAAATTTACTTGGAACGGCAGGCATATACCGCATATAGGAAGGTATAGTGGACTCATGTGGAATAACTTTGGGGTTTAAGGAGTTTGGATGCACAAGCAGTATTCCTGCTTAGTACAGGTGAAGGCTAGCAAAAGACTGGGAAGCGACCAACTAGAGAGCGACAACAGCCATGTACATGCATTAAAATTAATGAACATTGGATGCAAGCATGAGTAGGATACAATCCACCATGAACATAAATATCGTGAAGGCTATGTTGATTTGTTTCAAATACATGCGTGAACATGTGCCAAGTCAAGTCACTTAAATCATTCAGAGGAGGATACCAGCCTATCATACCACATCATAACCATTTTAATAGCATGTTGACACGCAAGGTAAATCATTATAACTCATAGCTAATCAAGCATGGCACAAGCAACTATGATCTCTAATTGTCATTGCAAACATGTTTATTCATAACCAGCTGAATCAAGAACGATGAACTCATTATATTTACAAAAACAAAAGAGGTCGAGTTCATACCAGCTTTTCTCATCTCAGTCAGTCATCATATATCATCATAATTGCCTTTCACTTGCACGACCGAACGATGTGAATGATAATAAGAGTGCATGTGCATTGGACTAAGCTGGAATCTGCGAGCATTCAATAAACAGGAGAAGACAAGGCAATATGGGCTCTTTTGTCAGATAAACAATAATGCATATAAGAGCCACTTCAATAATTTAATCATGGTCTTCTCTTACTGACCCCCAAAGAAAAGAAATAAAACTATTTACACGGGAAAACTCCCAACAAGCAAAAGAAGTACGGGAAATATTTTTGGGTTTTCTTTTTAATTACTACTACAAGCATAGAAAGTAAATTAATTAAAATCTACAACTAATTTTTTTGGTTTTTCTTAAGGTTTATCAAACACACAAGAAGAAAGCATAAAAGAAAAATAAACTAGCATGGATGATACAATGAAAAAGTATGAGCACCGACATCTGGCAATGAGTGTGTGTGAACATAAATATAATGTTGGTGAGAAATACATACTCCCCCAAGGTTAGGCTTTTGGCCTAAGTTTGTCTATGGCCATGGCTGGCCTGGCTGATATCCATAATAATAATTGTTGGGGTCATACTGTGATGAGGAAGAAGAAGGCTCCGATTGCCACTGGCTCGCAATCATCTCCGGATCCCACTGATAGTTAGACTGTCGTGAAGGATCAAATTGTGGTTCCCGTTCTGGCTCCTCGGCTGGTGCAGGGTTTCGGTATTCGTGGATAGCCGTCAACGGAACAAGGTACTTGCCTACAATCAAATTAAACAAAGCAGGAGCAGGCAAGGTAATGGTCTCAGGATGATGTTTATTAAAGAACAATTGATACTTAAGCTCTCCTGCCCTATTCTTAACAATGAAATCATGTGCCACCATACTTTAATAATCTAAATAAACACGAGGCAACACTTTTTCTTCCTTCTCAGCATGCCTAATAGGTACGTTAAAATGTGCAGCTAGGCATGTAGCATAGATGCCTCCAAAGTTGGGACCCTTAGTGCGGTTCATACTTAACCGTCTAGCAATAATGTCGCCCATACTAAAAGTGTTATCACTGTATAAACCTTGGAGCAAAATAATAATATTGGGGATACTAAGGTTTCCACAGTTTCCACGTCCAATTAAGCAACGACTAGCAAATAATGCAAAGTAACGTAAAACAGGAAAATGTATGCTAGTGATTCGTGCAGGAAAATGTATGCTAGGGGGGCGCGACCTCCACCCTCATGGCAAGGTGGTTGGGCCCCCTGGTGTGTTCTTTGTTCCATAAATCCTCAAATATTCTATAAAAAATCATATTTAATTTTCAGGGCATTTGGAGAACTTATATTTTCGAGGTATTTTTATATTGCATGGATAATCACATAACAGACAGAAAATTATTTATTTTTATTTTATTTCAACTAATTAATAGAAAGTATAGAAAGGGTACAGAGGGTTGTGCTTCTAGTTTCATCCATCTCATGCTTGTCAAAAGGAATCCACTAACAAGGTTGATCAAGTCTTGTTAACAAACTAATTCCGATTAACATGAAACCGGAGAAATTTCGAATAACACTAGGTTACCTCAACGGAGATATGCACATCCCCAATAATAAGTACATCATATTTCTTCTTGACAGAAGGAAGAGGAAATTCAAAACCTCCAAATATAATCGATGGAATTTTTCCGATAGAATTGATACTATGAACTTGAGGTTGTTTCCTCGGAAAGTGTACCGTATGCTCATTACCATTAACATGAAAAGTGACATTGCCTTTGTTGCAATCAATAATAGCCCCTGCAATATTAAGAAAAGGTCTTCCAAGAATAATAGACATACTATCGTCCTTGGGAATATCAAGAATAACAAAGTCCATTAAAATAGTAACGTTTGCAACCACAATAGGCACATCCTCACAAATACCGACAGGTATAGTAGTTGATTTATCAGCCATTTGCAAAGATATTTCAGTAGGTGTCAACTTATTCAAATCAAGTCTACGATATAAAGAGAGAGGCATAACACTAACACCGGCTCCAAGATCACATAAAGCAGTTTTAACATAGTTTCTTTTAATGGAGCATGGTATAGTAGGTACTCATGGATCTCCAAGTTTCTTTGGTATTCCACCCTTAAAAGTATAATTAGCAAGCATGGTGGAAATTTCAGCTTCCAGTATCTTTCTTTTATTTGTAACAATATCTTTCATGTACTTAGCATAAGGATTGGTTTTGAGTATATCAGTTAATCGCATACATAAAAAGATAGGTCTAATCATTTCAGCAAAGCGCTCAAAATCCTCATCATACTTTTCTTGGATGGTTCGGGAGGAAAAGGCATGGGTTTCTGAACCCAAGGTTCTCTTTCTTTACCGTGTTACCTAGCAACAAAGTCTTTCTTATCATAACGTTGATTCTTTGATTGTGGGTTATCAAGATCAACAGCAGGTTCAATTTCTACATCATTAGCATTACTAGGTTGAGCATTATTATGAACATCATCATTAAAATTTCCATTAGGTTAATGTTCATTACCAGATTGAGTTTCAGCATCAGACATAGATATATCATTTGGATTATCAGGTGGTTCAGCAATAGGTTCACTAGAAGTTTGCACAGTTCTGTCATTTTTCTTCTTCTTCCTTTTAGAAGAACTAGGTGCATCAATATTATTTTGCCGAGAATCTTACTCAATTCTCTTAGGGTGGCCTTCAGGATACAAAGGTTCCTGGGTCATTCTACCAGTTCTAGTAGCCACTTTAACAGCATAATTATTTTTCTTACTATTCATCTCATTGAGCAATTATTTTTGAGCTTTAAGTACTTGTTCTACTTGAGTGGTAACCATAGAAGCATGTTTGCTAAGAAGTTTAAGTTCACCTCTAATATTAGCCATATAATCACCTAAGTATTTAATCATATCAGCATCTTGTTTTAATTGTCTACCAAAATAAGCATTGAAGTCTTCTTGCTTAAACATAAAATTATCAAACTCATCCAAGCATTGACTAGCAATTTTAGTAGGAGGGATTTCAGCTTTATCATATCTATAGAGAGAATATACCTTTACTACCTGTGCCGGGTTATCGAGGTCTGGAGGTTCTTCAATAAATAAAGGATTAAGATCATATATTTCTTCATCAGACGGTAAATTGAGACCATGTATTTCTTCAATAGGAGGTAAATTCTTAACATCTTCAGCTTTAATACCTTTTTCTTTCATAGATTTCTTTGCCTCTTGCATATCTTCAGGACTGAGAAATAGAATACCTCTCTTCTTCGGAGTTAGTTTAGGAATAGGATCATTAATTGGAGTAGGAGCTGGCTCAGGAGGTGCCCAATTATTTTCATTTGTCAACATATTATTCAATAAGATTTCAGCTTCATCCGGTGTTCTTTCTCTGAAAAGAGAACCAGCACAACTATCCAGGTAATCTCTAGAAGCATTCGGTTAGTCCATTATAAAATATATCAAGTATTTCATTTTTCTTAAGAGGATGATCAGGCAAAGCATTAAGTAACTTGAGAAGCCTCGCCCAAGCTTGTGGGAGACTCTTCTTTAATTTGCACAAAGTTGTATATCTCCTTTAAAGTAGCTTGTTTCTTATGAGCAGGGAAATATTTAGCAGAGAAGTAATAAATCATATCCTGGGGACTACGCACACAACCAGGATCAAGAGAATAAAACCATATCTAGCATCACCCTTTAATGAGAACGGAAATATTTTAAGGATATAAAAGTAGTGAGATCTCTCATCATTAGTGAACAGGGTGGCAATATCATTTAATTTAGTAAGATGTGCTACAACAGTTTCAGATTCATAGCCATGAAAAGGTTCAGATTCAACCAAAGTAATTATATCAGGATCAACAGAGAATTCATAATCCTTATCAGCAACACATATAGGTGAAGTAGCAAAAGCAGGGTCAGGTCTCATCCTAGCATTTGGAGATTGCTTATTCCATTTAGCTAATAACCTTTTGAGTTCCTATCTATCTTTGCAGGCTAAAATAGCTAAAGAAGCATCTTGATCAAATAAATAACCCTCAGGAATAACAAGTGATTCTTCATCATCACTTTCATCTTCATAATCAGATTCAATGTTTTCAATCTCTCTAGCCCTAGCAAGTCGTTCCTCTAGAAAATCACTAAGTGGCATAATAGTATCAGACATAGAGGTAGTTTCATCATAAGTATCATGCATAGCAGAAGTAGCATCATCAATAACATGCGACATATCAGAATGAATAGAAGAAGCAGGTGTAGGTGTTGAAGGAAATGTGCCCTAGAGGCAATAATAAAGTTATTATTTATTTCCTTATATCATGATAAATGTTTATTATTCATGCTAGAATTGTATTAACCGGAAACGTGATACATGTGTGAATACATAGACCAACAGAGTGTCACTAGTATGCCTCTACTTGACTAGCTCGTTAATCAAAGATGGTTATGTTTCCTAACCATGAACAAAGAGTTGTTATTTGATTAACGAGGTCACATCATTAGTTGAATGATCTGATTGACATGACCCATTCCATTAGCTTAGCACCCGATCGTTTAGTATGTTGCTATTGCTTTCTTCATGACTTATACATGTTCCTATAACTATGAGATTATGCAACTCCCGTTTACCGGAGGAACACTTTGGGTACTACCAAACGTCACAACGTAACTGGGTGATTATAAAGGAGTACTACAGGTGTCTCCAATGGTAGATGTTGGGTTGGCATATTTCGAGATTAGGGTTTGTCACTCCGATTGTCGGAGAGGTATCTCTGGGCCCTCTCGGTAATGCACATCACATAAGCCTTGCAAGCACTGCAACTAATATGTTAGTTGTGAGATGATGTATTACGGAACGAGTAAAGAGACTTGCCAGTAACGAGATTGAACTAGGTATTGGATACCGACGATCGAATCTCGGGCAAGTAACATACCGATGACAAAGGGAACAACGTATGTTGTTATGCGGTCTGACCGATAAAGATCTTCGTAGAATATGTAGGAGCCAATATGGGCATCCAGGTCCCGCTATTGGTTATTGACCGGAGACGTGTCTCGGTCATGTCTACATTGTTCTCGAACCGTAGGGTCCGCACGCTTAACGTTACGATGACAGTTATTATGAGTTTATGCATTTTGATGTACCGAAGGTTGTTCGGAGTCCCGGATGAGATCACGGACATGACGAGGAGTCTCAAAATGGTCAAGACGTAAAGATTGATATATTGGAAGCCTATGTTTGGACATAGGAAGTGTTCCGGGTGAAATCGGGATTTTACCGGAATACCGGGAGGGTTACCGGAACCCCCCGGGAGACTAATGGGCCTATTGGGCCTTAGTGGAAAAAGAGAAAAGGGACAAGCCCATAGCTGGCCGGCGCACCCCCGTTTCTCCAAGTCCTAGTAGGACTAGGATAAGGGGCCGGCCCCCCTTCTCTCTCCTTTTCCCCCGAGAGTCCTAATTGGAATAGGATTGGAGGGGGGAGTCCTACTCCCGGTGGAAGTAGGACTCCCCCTGCGCCTCCCTCTCCCTGGCCGGCCGGCTCCCCCTCCTCCAACCTTTATATACGGGGGCAGGGGACACCCCAAGACACACAAGTTGATCCTTGAGATCGTTCCTTAGCCGTGTGCGCTGCCCCCTGCCACCAAATTCCACCTCGATCATACCGTTACAGTGCTTAGGCGAAGCCCTGCGTCGGTAGTACATCAAGATCGTCATCACGCCGTTGTGCTGACGGAACTCTTCCTCGACGCTTTGCTGGATCGGAGCCCGAGGAATGTCATCGAGCTGAACGTGTGCTAAGAACTCGGAGGTACCGGAGTAACGGTGCTTGGATCGGTCGGATCGGAAAGAAGACGTACGACTACTTCCTCTACGTTGTGTGATCGCTTCCACAGTCGGTCTGCGTTGGTACGTAGACAACACTCTCCCCTCTCGTTGCTGTGCATCACCATGATCTTGCGTGTGCGTAGGAAAATTTTCGAAATTACTGCGTTCCCCAACAGTGGCATCCGAGCCTAGGTTTTATGGTTTGATGTTATTTGCACGAGTAGAACACAAGTGAGTTGTGGGCGATACAAGTCATACTACCTACCAGCATGTCATACTTTGGTTCGGCGGTATTGTTGGGTGAGACGATCTGGACCAACCTTACGCGTACTCTTACGCGAGACCGGTTCCCTCGACGTGCTTTGCACATAGATGGCTTGCGGAAGACTGTCTCTCCAACTTTAGTTGAACCAAGTGTGACTAGGCCCGGTCCTTGAGAAGGTTAAAATGGAGTCTATTTGACGAACTATCGTTGTGGTTTTGATGCGTAGGTGAGATGAGTTCTTACTTAAGCCCGTAGCAGCCACGTAAAACTTGCAACAACAAAGTAGAGGACGTCTAACTTGTTTTTGCAGGGCATGTTGTGATGTGATATGGTCAAGGCATGATGCTGATTTTATTGTATGAGATGATCATGTTTTGTAACCGAGTTATCGGCAACTGGCAGGAGCCATATGGTTGTCGCTTTATTGTATGCAATGCAATCGCGATGTAATGCTTTACTTTATTACTAAACGGTAGTGATAGTCGTGGAAGCATAAGATTGGCGAGACGACAATGATGCTACGATGGAGATCAAGGTGTCGTGCCGGTGACGATGGTGATCATGACGGTGCTTCGGAGATGGAGATCACAAGCACAAGATGATGATGGCCATATCATATCACTTATATTGATTGCATGTGATGTTTATCCCTTTTTATGCATCTTATCTTGCTTTGATTGACGGTAGCATTATAAGATGATCTCTCACTAAAATTATCAAGAAGTGTTCTCCCTGAGTATGCACCATTGCCAAAGTTCGTCGTGCCCAGACACCACGTGATGATCGGGTGTGATAAGCTCTACGTCCAAATACAACGGGTGCAAAACAGTTGCACACGCAGAATACTCAGGTTATACTTGACGAGCCAAGCATATACAGATATGGCCTCGGAACACGGAGACCGAAAGGTTGAGCGTGAATCATATAGTAGATATGATCAACATAATGATGTTCACCATTGAAAACTACTCCATCTCACGTGATGATCGGTTATGGTTTAGTTGATTTGGATCACGTGATCACTTAGAAGATTAGAGGGATGTCTATCTAAGTGGGAGTTCCTAAGTAATTTGATTAACTGAACTTAAACTTATCATGAACTTAGTACCTGATAGTATCTTGCTTGTTTATGTTGATTGTAGATAGATGGCTCGTGCTATTGTTCCGTTGAATTTTAATGCGTTCCTTGAGAAAGCAAAGTTGAAAGATGATGGTAGCAATTACACGGACTGGGTCCGTAACCTGAGGATCATCCTCATTGCTGCACAGAAGAATTACGTCCTGGAAGCACCGCTGGGTGACAGGCCTGCTGCTGGAGCAACGCAAGATGTTATGACCGTCTGGCAGAGCAAAGCTGATGACTACTCGATAGTTCAGTGTGCCATGCTTTACGGCTTAGAATCGGGACATCAACGACGTTTTGAACGTCATGGAGCATATGAGATGTTCCAGGAGTTGAAGTTAATATTTCAAGCAAATGCCCGAATTGAGAGATATGAAGTCTCTAATAAGTTCTATAGCTGTAAGATGGAAGAGAACAGTTCTGTCAGTGAGCATATACTCAAAATGTCTGGGTATAATAATCACTTGATTCAGATGGGAGTTAATCTTCCAGATGACTGCGTCATTGACAGAATTCTCCAATCACTGCCACCAAGCTACAAGAGCTTCGTGATGAACTATAATATGCAAGGGATGAACAAGACTATTCCCGAGCTCTTCGCAATGCTGAAAGCTGCGGAGGTAGAAATCAAGAAGGAGCATCAAGTGTTGATGGTTAGCAAAACCACTAGTTTCAAGAAAAAGGGCAAAGGGAAGGAGAAGGGAAACTTCAAGAAGAACAGCAAGCAAGTTGCTGCTCAGGAGAAGAAACCCAAGTCTGGAGCTAAGCCTGAAACTGAGTGCTTCTACTGCAAGCAGACTGGTCACTGGAAGCGGAACTGCCCCAAGTATTTGGCGGATAAGAAGGATGGCAAAGTGAGCAAAGGTATATGTGATATACATGTTATTGATGTGTACCTTACTAGAGCTCGCAGTAGCACCTGGGTATTTGATACTGGTTCTGTTGCTAATATTTGCAACTCGAAACAGGGACTACGGAATAAGCGGACGCTAGCAAAGGACGAGGTGACGATGCGCGTGGGAAACGGTTCCAAAGTCGATGTGATCGCAGTCGGCACGCTACCTCTACATCTACCTTCGGGATTAATATTAGACCTAAATAATTGTTATTTGGTGCCAGCGTTGAGCATGAACATTATATCTGGATCTTGTTTAATGCGAGACAGTTATTCATTTAAATCAGAGAATAATGGTTGTTCTATTTATATGAGTAATATCTTTTATGGTCATGCACCTTTGAAGAGTGGTCTATTCTTGTTGAATCTCGAAGATAGTGATACACATATTCATAATGTAGAAGCCAAAAGATGCAAAGTTAATAATGATAGTGCAACTTATTTGTGGCACTGCCGTTTAGGTCATATCGGTGTAAAGCGCATGAAGAAACTCCATACTGATGGGCTTTTGGAACCACTTGATTATGAATCACTTGGTACTTGCGAACCGTGCCTCATAGGCAAGATGACTAAAACACTGTTCTCCGGTACTATGGAGAGAGCAACGGATTTATTGGAAATCATACATACCGATGTATGTGGTCCGATGAATATTGAGGCTCGTGGCGGATATCGTTATTTTCTCACCTTCACAGATGATTTAAGCAGATATGGGTATATCTACTTAATGAAACATAAGTCTGAAACATTCGAAAAGTTCAAAGAATTTCAGAGTGAGGTTGAAAATCATCGTAACAAGAAAATAAAGTTTCTACGATCTGATCGTGGAGGAGAATATTTGAGTTACGAGTTTGGTGTACATTTGAAAAATTGTGGAATAGTTTCGCAACTCACGCCACCCGGAACACCACAACGTAATGGTGTGTCCGAACGTCGTAATCGTACTTTACTAGATATGGTGCGATCTATGATGTCTCTTACTGATTTACCGCTATCGTTTTGGGGTTATGCTTTAGAGACGGCCGCATTCACGTTAAACAGGGCACCATCAAAATCCGTTGAGATGACACCTTATGAACTATGGTTTGGCAAGAAACCAAAGTTGTCGTTTCTTAAAGTTTGGGGCTGCGATGCTTATGTGAAAAAGCTTCAACCTGATAAGCTCGAACCCAAATCGGAGAAATGTGTCTTCATAGGATATCCAAAGGAAACTATTGGATACACCTTCTATCACAGATCCGAAGGCAAGACTTTTGTTGCTAAATTCGGAAACTTTCTAGAGAAGGAGTTTCTCTCGAAAGAAGTGAGTGGGAGGAAAGTAGAACTTGACGAGGTAACTGTACCTGCTCCCTTATTGGAAAATAGTACATCACAGAAAACTGTTTCTGCGACACCTATACCAATCAGTGAGGAAGCTAATGATGATGATCATGAAGCTTCAGAACAAGATACTACTGAACCACGTAGATCAACCAGAGTGAGATCCGCACCAGAGTGGTACGGTAATCCAGTTCTGGAAGTCATGATGCTAGATCATGATGAACCTACGAACTATGAAGAAGCGATGGTGAGCCCAGATTCCGCAAAGTGGCTTGAGGCCATGAAATCTGAGATGGGATCCATGTATGAAAACAAAGTATGGACTTTGGTTGACTTGCCCGATGATCGGCAAGCAATTGAGAATAAATGGATCTTCAAGAAAAAGACTGACGCTGACGGTAATATTACTGTCTATAAAGCTCGACTTGTCGCGAAAGGTTTTCGACAAGTTCAAGGAGTTGACTACGATGAGACCTTCTCACCCGTAGCGATGCTTAAGTCCGTCAGAATTATGTTAGCAATTGCCGCATTTTATGATTATGAAATATGGCAGATGGATGTCAAAGCTGCATTCCTGAATGGATTTCTGGAAGAAGAGTTGTATATGATACAACCAGAAGGTTTTGTCGATCCAAAGGGAGCTAACAAAGTATGCAAACTCCAGCGATCCATTTATGGACTGGTGCAAGCATCTCGGAGTTGGAATAAACGCTTTGATAGTGTAATCAAAGCATTTGGCTTTATACAGACTTTTGGAGAAGCCTGTATTTACAAGAAAGTGAGTGGGAGCTCTGTAGCATTTCTAATATTATATGTGGATGACATATTGCTGATTGGAAATGATATAGAATTTCTGGATAGCATAAAGGGATACTTGAATAAAAGTTTTTCGATGAAAGACCTTGGGGAAGCTGCTTACATATTAGGCATAAAGATCTATAGAGATAGATCAAAACGCTTAATTGGACTTTCACAGAGTACATACCTTGACAAGATTTTGAAGAAGTTCAAAATGGATCAAGCAAAGAAAAGGGTTCTTGCCTGTGTTACAAGGTATGAAGTTGAGTAAAACTCAATGCCCGACCACTGCGGAAGATAGAGAGAAAATTAAAGATGTTCCCTATGCTTCAGCCATAGGCTCTATCATGTATGCAATGCTGTGTACCAGACCTGATGTGTGCCTTGCTATAAGTTTAGCAGGGAGGTACCAAAGTAATCCAGGAATGGATCACTGGACAGCGGTCAAGAACATCCTGAAATACCTGAAAAGGACTAAGGATATGTTTCTCGTATATGGAGGTGACAAAGAGCTCACCGTAAGAGGTTACGTTGATGCAAGCTTTGACACTGATCCGGACGATTCTAAATCGCAAACCGGATACGTGTTTACTTTAAACGGTGGAGCTGTCAGTTGGTGCAGTTCTAAACAAAGCGTCGTAGCGGGATCTACATGTGAAGCGGAGTACATAGCTGCTTCGGAAGCAGCAAACGAAGGAGTCTGGATGAAGGAGTTCATATCCGATCTAGGTGTCATACCTAGTGCATCGGGTCCAATGAAAATCTTCTGTGACAATACTGGTGCAATTGCCTTGGCAAAGGAATCCAGATTTCACAAAAGGACCAAACACATCAAGAGACGCTTCAACTCCATCCGGGATTTAGTCCAGGTGGGAGACATAGAGATTTGCAAGATACATACGGATCTGAACATTGCAGACCCGTTGACTAAGCCTCTTCCACGAGCAAAACATGATCAGCACCAAGGCTCCATGGGTGTTAGAATCATTACAGTGTAATCTAGATTATTGACTCTAGTGCAAGTGGGAGACTGAAGGAAATATGCCCTAGAGGCAATAATAAAGTTATTATTTATTTCCTTATATCATGATAAATGTTTATTATTCATGCTAGAATTGTATTAACCGGAAACATAATACATGTGTGAATACATAGACCAACAGAGTGTCACTAGTATGCCTCTACTTGACTAGCTCGTTAATCAAAGATGGTTATGTTTCCTAACCATGAACAAAGAGTTGTTATTTGATTAACGAGGTCACATCATTAGTTGAATGATCTGATTGACATGACCCATTCCATTAGCTTAGCACCCGATCGTTTAGTATGTTGCTATTGCTTTATTCATGACTTATACATGTTCCTATAACTATGAGATTATGCAACTCCCGTTTACCAAAGGAACACTTTGGGTACTACCAAACGTCACAACGTAACTGGGTGATTATAAAGGAGTACTACAGGTGTCTCCAATGGTAGATGTTGGGTTGGCGTATTTCGAGATTAGGGTTTGTCACTCCGATTGTCGGAGAGGTATCTCTGGGCCCTCTCGGTAATGCACATCACATAAGCCTTGCAAGCACTGCAACTAATATGTTAGTTGTGAGATGATGTATTACGGAACGAGTAAAGAGACTTGCCAGTAACGAGATTGAACTAGGTATTGGATACCGACGATCGAATCTCGGGCAAGTAACATACCGATGACAAAGGGAACAACGTATGTTGTTATGCGGTCTGACCGATAAAGATCTTCGTAGAATATGTAGGAGCCAATATGGGCATCCAGGTCCCGCTATTGGTTATTGACCGGAGACGTGTCTCGGTCATGTCTACATTGTTCTCGAACCGTAGGGTCCGCACGCTTAACGTTACGATGACAGTTATTATGAGTTTATGCATTTTGATGTACCGAAGGTTGTTCGGAGTCCCGGATGAGATCACGGACATGACGAGGAGTCTCAAAATGGTCAAGACGTAAAGATTGATATATTGGAAGCCTATGTTTGGACATAGGAAGTGTTCTGGGTGAAATCGGGATTTTACCGGAATACCGGGAGGGTTACCGGAACCCCCCGGGAGACTAATGGGCCTATTGGGCCTTAGTGGAAAAAGAGAAAAGGGACAAGCCCATAGCTGGCCGGCGCCCCCCCCTTTCCCCAAGTCCTAGTAGGACTAGGATAAGGGGCCGGCCCCCCTTCTCTCTCCTTTTCCCCCGAGAGTCCTAATTGGAATAGGATTGGAGGGGGGAGTCCTACTCCCGGTGGGAGTAGGACTCCCCCTGCGCCTCCCTCTCCCTGGCCGGCCGGCTCCCCCTCCTCCAACCTTTATATACGGGGGTAGGGGACACCCCAAGACACACAAGTTGATCCTTGAGATCGTTCCTTAGCCGTGTGCGGTGCCCCCTGCCACCAAATTCCACCTAGATCATACCGTTACAGTGCTTAGGCGAAGCCCTGCGTCGGTAGTACATCAAGATCGTCATCACGCCGTCGTGCTAACGGAACTCTTCCTCGACGCTTTGCTGGATCGGAGCCCGAGGAACGTCATCGAGCTGAACGTGTGCTAAGAACTCGGAGGTGCCGGAGTAACGGTGCTTGGATCGGTCGGATCGGAAAGAAGACGTACGACTACTTCCTCTACGTTGTGTGATCGCTTCCGCAGTCGGTCTGCGTTGGTACGTAGACAACACTCTCCCCTCTCGTTGCTGTGCATCACCATGATCTTGCGTGTGCGTAGGAAAATTTTCGAAATTACTGCGTTCCCCAACAGGTGTCGCAAGCTTAATCATAACAGAAGGTGAATCAAGTGCAGAGCTAGATGACAGTTCCTTACCTCCCCTCGTAGTTGAGGGATAGATCTGTTGGGGAACGCAGTAATTTCGAAAATTTTCCTACGCACACCCAAGATCATGGTGATGCACAGCAACGAGAGGGGAGAGTGTTGTCTACGTACCAATGCAGACCGACTGCGGAAGCTATCACACAACGTAGAGGAAGTAGTCATACGTCTTCTTCCCGATCCGACCGATCCAAGCACCGTTACTCCGGCACCTCCGAGTTCTTAGCACACGTTCAGCTCGATGACGTTCCTCGGGCTCCGATCCAGCAAAGCGTCGAGGAAGAGTTCCGTCAGCACGACGGCGTGGTGACGATCTTGATGTACTACCGACGCAGGGCTTCGCCTAAGCACTGTAACGGTATGATCGAGGTGGAATTTGGTGGCAGGGGGCATCGCACACGGCTAAGGAACGATCTCAAGGATCAACTTGTGTGTCTTGGGGTGTCCCCTGCCCCCGTATATAAAGGTTGTAGGGAGGGGGGCTGGCCGGCCAAAGAGGGGGAGGCGCAGGAGGAGTCCTACTCCCACCGGGAGTAGGACTCCCCCCTCCAATCCTATTTCAACTAGGACTCCTTGGGAAAAAGGGAGAGGGAAAGAGAGAGAGGTGGCCGGCCACCTCTCCTAGTCCTAATAGGACTAGGAGAGGGGGGAGGTGCGCAGCCCTCCTTGGCTGCCCCTTTCACCTTTCCACAATGGCCCATGTAGGCCCATTTGGCTCCCGGGGGGTTCCGGTAACCCTCCCGGTAATCCGGTAAAATCCCGATTTCACCCGGAACACTTCCGGTGTCCAAACATAGGCTTCCAATATATCAATCTTTACGTCTCGACCATTTCGAGACTCCTCGTCATGTCCGTGATCTCATCCGGGACTCCGAACAACCTTCGGTACATCAAAATGCATAAACTCATAATAACTGTCATCGTAACATTAAGCGTGCGGACCCTACGGTTCGAGAACAATGTAGACATGACCGAGACACGTCTCCGGTCAATAACCAATAGCGGGACCTGGATGCCCATATTGGCTCCTACATATTCTACGAAGATCTTTATCGGTCAGACCGCATAACAACATACGTTGTTCCCTTTGTCATCGGTATGTTACTTGCCCGAGATTCGATCGTCGGTATCCAATACCTAGTTCAATCTCGTTACTGGCAAGTCTCTTTACTCGTTCCGTAATACATCATCTCATAACTAACATCTTAGTTATTATTCTTGCAAGGCTTATGTGATGTGTATTACCGAGAGGGCCCAGAGATACCTCTCCGACAATCGGAGTGACAAACCCTAATCTCGAAATATGCCAACCCAACATCTACCATTGGAGACACCTGTAGTACTCCTTTATAATCACCCAGTTACGTTGTGACGTTTGGTAGTACCCAAAGTGTTCCTCCGGTAAACGGGAGTTGCATAATCTCATAGTTATAGGAACATGTATAAGTCATGAAGAAAGCAATAGCAACATACTAAACGATCGGGTGCTAAGCTAATGGAATGGGTCATGTCAATCAGATCATTCAACTAATGATGTGACCTCGTTAATCAAATAACAACTCTTTGTTCATGGTTAGGAAACATAACCATCTTTGATTAACGAGCTAGTCAAGTAGAGGCATACTAGTGACACTCTGTTTGTCTATGTATTCACACATGTATTATGTTTCCGGTTAATACAATTCTAGCATGAATAATAAACATTTATCATGATATAAGGAAATAAATAATAACTTTATTATTGCCTCTAGGGCATATTTCCTTCAGTCTCCCACTTGCACTAGAGTCAATAATCTAGTTCACATCGCCATGTGATTTAGCAGCAATGGTTCACATCACCATGTGATTAACACCCATAGTTCACATCGTCATGTGACCAACACTCAAAGGGATTACTAGAGTCAGTAACCTAGTTCACATATCTATGTGATTAACACCCAAAGAGTACTAAGGTGTGATCATGTTTTGCTTGTGAGATAATTTTAGTCAACGGGTCTGTCACATTCAGATCCGTAAGTATTTTGCAAAATTCTATGTCTATAATGCTCTGCATGGAGCTACTCTAGCTAATTGCTCCCACTTTCAATATGTGTCCAGATTGAGACTTTAGATTCATCTGGATCAGTGTCAAAAACTTGCATCGACGTAACCCTTTACGACGAACCTTTTTGTCACGTCCATAATCGAGAAACATATCCTTATTTCACTAAGGATAATTCTGACCGCTGTCCAGTGATCTACTCCTAGATCACTATTGTACTCCCTTGCCAAATCAGTGCAGGGTATACAATAAATCTGGTACATAGCATGGCATACTTTATAGAACCTATGAATGAGGCATAGGGAATGACTTTCATTCTATTTCTATCTTCTGCCGTGGTCGGGCTTTGAGTCTTTACTCAACTTCACACCTTGTAACACAGGCAAGAAACTTTTTCTTTGACTGTTCCATTTTGAACTACTTCAAAATCTTGTCAAGGTATGTACTTATTGAAAAACTTATCAAGCGTCTTGATCTATCTCTATAGATCTTGAAGCTCAATATGTAAGCAGCTTTACCGAAGTCTTTCTTTGAAAAACTCCTTTCAAACACTCCTTTTATGCTTTACAGAATAATTCTACATTATTTCCGATCAAAAATATGTCATTCACATATACTTATCAGAAATGCTGTAGTGCTCCCACTCACTTTCTCGTAAATACAGGCTTCACCGCAAGTCTGTATAAAACTATATACTTTGATCAACTCATCAAAGCATATATTCCAACTCCGAGATGCTTGCACCAGTCCACAGATGGATCGCTGGTGCTTGCACATTTTGTTAGCACCTTTTGGATTGACAAAACCTTCTGGTTGCATCATATACAACTCTTCTTTAATAAATCCATTAAGGAATGCAGTTTTGTTTATCCGTTTGCCAGATTTCATAAAATGCGGCAATTACTAACATGATTCGGACAGACTTAAGCATAGATACGAGTGAGAAAATCTCATCGTAGTCAACACCTTGAACTTGTCGAAAACCTTTTGCGACAATTCTAGCTTTGTAGATAGTAACACTACTATCAGCGTCCGTCTTCCTCTTGAAGATCCATTTATTTTCTATGGCTTGCCGATCATCGGGCAAGTCAACTAAAGTCCATACTTTGTTCTCATACATGGATCATATCTCAGATTTCATGGCTTCAAGCCATTTTGCGGAATCTGGGCTCACCATCGCTTCTTCATAGTTCGTAGGATCATCATGATCTAGTAGCATGACTTCCAGAACAGGATTACCGTACCACTCTGGCGCGGATCTTACTCTGGTTGATCTACGAGGTTCAGTAGTGTCTTGTTCTGAAGTTTCATGATCATCATCATTAGCTTCCTCACTAACTGGTGTAGGTGTCACAGAAACATTTTTCTGTGATGTACTACTTTCCAATAAGGGAGCAGGTACAGTTACCTCGTCAAGTTCTACTTTCCTCCCACTCACTTCTTTCGAGAGAAACTCCTTCTCCAGAAAGTTTCCGAATTTTAGCAACAAAAGTCTTGCCTTCGGATCTGTGATAGAAGGTGTATCCAATAGTTTCCTTTGGATATCCTATGAAGACGCACTTCTCCAATTTGAGTTTGAGCTTATCAGGATGAAACTTTTTCATATAAGCATCGCAACCCCAAATTTTTAAGAAATGACAGCTTAGGTTTCTTGCCAAACCATAGTTCACACGGTGTCGTCTCGACGGATTTAGATGGTGCCCTATTTAACGTGAATGCAGCAGTCTCTAATGCATAACCCCAAAACGATAGTGGTAGATCGGTAAGATACATCATAGATTGCACTATATCCAATAAAGTACGGTTATGACGTTCGGACACACCATTATGCTGTGGTGTTCCATGTGGCATGATTTTGTGAAACTATTCCACATTGTTTTAATTGAAGACCAAACTCGTAACTCAAATATTTTACCTCTGCGATCATATCGTAGAAACTTTTATTTTCTTGTCACGATGATTTTCCACTTCACTCTGAAATTCTTTGAACTTTTCAAATGTTTCAGACTTATGTTTCATCAAGTAGATATACTCATATCTGCTCAAATCATCTGTGAAGATCAGAAAATAATGATACCTGTCGCGAGCCTCAATATTTATCGGACCACATACATCAGTATGTATTATTTCCAATAAATCTTTTCTCGCTCCATTGTTCCGGAGAACGGCGTTTTAGTCATCTTGCCCAAAAGGCATGGTTCGCAAGCATCAAGTGATTCGTAATCAAGTGATTCTGAAAGCCCATCAGCATGGAGTTTCTTCATGCGCTTTATACCAATATGACCTAAACAGCAGTGCCATAAATAAGTTGCACTATCATTATTAACTTTGCATCTTTTGGTTTCAATATTATGAATATGTGTATTATTAAGATCGAGATCCAATGAACTATTTTCATTGGGTGTGTAACCATATAAGGTTTTATTCAAGTAAACAGAACAACAATTTATTCTTTTACTTAAATGAATAACCATATTACAATAAACATGATCAAATCATATTCATGCTCAACGCAAAAACCAAATAACACTTATTTAAGTTCAACACTAATCCCGAAAGGATAGGGGAGTGTGCGATGATGATCATATCAATCTTGGAACTACTTCCAACACACATCGTCACTTCACCCTTAACTAGTCTCTGTTTATTCTGCAACTCCCGTTTCGAGTTACTAATCTTAGCAACTGAACTAGCATCAAATACTGAGGGTTTGCTATAAACACTAGTATAGTACACATCAATAACATGTATATCAAATATACTTATGTTCACTTTGCCATCCTACTTATCCGCCAATCACTTGGGGTAGTTCCGCTTCCAGTGACCAGTCTCTTTGCAGTAGAATCACTTAGTCTCAGGCTTAGGATCAGACTTGGGCTTCTTCACTTGAGCAGCAACTTGCTTGCCGTTCTTCTTGAAGTTCCCCTTCTTCCCTTTGCCCTTTTCTAGAAACTAGTGGTCTTGTCAACCATCAACACTTGATGTTTTTCTTGATTTCTACCTTCGTTGATTTCAGCATCACGAAGAGCTTGGGAGTTGTTTCCGTTATCCCTTGCATATTATAGTTCATCACGAAGTTCTACTAACTTAGTGATGATGACTAGAGAATTCTGTCAATCACTATCTTATCTGGAAGATTAACTCCCACTTGATTCAAGCGATTGTAGTACCCAGACAATCTGAGCACATGCTCACTAGTTGAGCGATTCTCCTCCATCTTTTAGCTATAGAACTTGCTGGAGACTTCATGTCTCTCAACTCGGGTATTTGCTTGAAATATTAACTTCAACTCCTGGAACATCTCATATGGTCCATGACGTTCAAAACGTCTTTGAAGTCCCGATTCTAAGCTGTTAAGCATGGTGAACTAAACTATCAAGTAGTCATCATATTGAGCTAGCCAAACGTTCATAACGTCTATATCTGCTCCTGCAATAGGTCTGTCACCTAGCGGTGCATCAAGGACATAATTATTCTGTGCAGCAATGAGGATAAACCTCAGATCACGGATCCAATCCGCATCATTGCTACTAACATCTTTCAACACAATTTTCTCTAGGAACATATCAAAATAAACATAGGGAAGCAACAACGCGAGCTATTGATCTACAACATGATTTGCAAAATACTACCAGGACTAAGTTCATGATAAATTTAAGTTCAATTTAATCATATTACTTAAGAACTCCCACTTAGATAGGCATCCCTCTAATCCTCTAAGTGATCACGTGATCCAAATCAAATAAACCATAACCGATCATCACGTGAGATGGAGTAGTTTTCAATGGTGAACATCAATATGTTGATCATATCTACTATATGATTCACGCTCGACCTTTCGGTCTCTGTGTTCCGAGGCCATATCTGTATATGCTTGGCTCGTCAAGTATAACCTGAGTATTCCGCGTGTGCAACTGTTTTGCACCCGTTGTATTTGAACGTAGAGCCTATCACACCCAATCATCACGTGGTGTCTCAGCACGAAGAACTTTTGCAACGGTGCATACTCAGGGAGAACACTTCTTGATAATTTAGTGAGAGATCATCTTATAATGCTACCGTCAATCAAAGCAAGATAAGATGCATAAAAGGATAAACATCACATGCAATCAATATAAGTGATATGATATGGCCATTATCATCTTGTGCTTTGTGATCTCCATCTCCGAAGCACCGTCATGATCACCATCGTCACCGGCGCGACACCTTGATCTCCATCGTAGCATCGTTGTCGTCTCGCCAATCTTATGCTTCCACGACTATCACTACCGCTTAGTAATAAAGTAAAGCATTACATCGCGATTGCATTGCATACAATAAAGCGACAACCATATGGCTCCTGCCAGTTGCCGATAACTCGGTTACAAAACATGATCATCTCATACAATAAAATCAGCATCATGCCTTGACCATATCACATCACAACATGCCCTGCAAAAACAAGTTAGACGTCCTCTACTTTGTTGTTGCAAGTTTTACGTGGCTGCTACGGGCTTAAGTAAGAACTCATCTCACCTACGCATCAAAACCACAACGATAGTTCGTCAAATAGACTCCGTTTTAACCTTCTCAAGGACCGGGCGTAGTCACACTTGGTTCAACTAAAGTTGGAGAGACAGTCTTCCGCAAGCCATCTATGTGCAAAGCACGTCGAGGGAACCGGTCTCGCGTAAGAGTACGCGTAAGGTTGGTCCGGATCGTCTCGTCCAACAATACCGCCGAACCAAAGTATGACATGCTGGTAGGCAGTATGACTTGTATCGCCCACAACTCACTTGTGTTCTACTCGTGCATATAACATCAAACCATAAAAACTAGGCTCGGATGCCACTGTTGGGGAACGCAGTAATTTCGAAAATTTTCCTACGCACACGCAAGATCATGGTGATGCACAACAACGAGAGGGGAGAGTGTTGTCTACGTACCAACGCAGACCGACTGCGGAAGCGATCACACAACGTAGAGGAAGTAGTCGTACGTCTTCTTCCCGATCCGACCGATCCAAGCACCGTTACTCCGGCACCTCCGAGTTCTTAGCACACGTTCAGCTCGATGACGTTCCTCGGGCTCCGATCCAGCAAAGCGTCGAGGAAGAGTTCCGTCAGCACGACGGCGTGGTGACGATCTTGATGTACTACCGACGCAGGGCTTCGCCTAAGCACTGTAACGGTATGATCGAGGTGGAATTTGGTGGCAGGGGGCACCGCACACGGCTAAGGAACGATCTCAAGGATCAACTTGTGTGTCTTGGGGTGTCCCCTGCCCCCGTATATAAAGGTTGGAGGGAGGGGGGCTGGCCGGCCAAAGAGGGGGAGGCGCAGGAGGAGTCCTACTCCCACCGGGAGTAGGACTCCCCCCTCCAATCCTATTCCAACTAGGACTCCTTGGGAAAAAGGGAGAGGGAAAGAGAGAGAGGTGGCCGGCCACCTCTCCTAGTCCTAATAGGACTAGGAGAGGGGGGGAGGTGCGCAGCCCTCCTTGGCTGCCCCTTTCACCTTTCCACAATGGCCCATGTAGGCCCATTTGGCTCCCGGGGGGTTCCGGTAACCCTCCCGGTAATCCGGTAAAATCCCGATTTCACCCGGAACACTTCCGGTGTCCAAACATAGGCTTCCAATATATCAATCTTTACGTCTCGACCATTTCGAGACTCCTCGTCATGTCCGTGATCTCATCCGGGACTCCGAACAACCTTCGGTACATCAAAATGCATAAACTCATAATAACTGTCATCGTAACGTTAAGCGTGCGGACCCTACGGTTCGAGAACAATGTAGACATGACCGAGACACGTCTCCGGTCAATAACCAATAGCGGGACCTGGATGCCCATATTGGCTCCTAAATATTCTACGAAGATCTTTATCGGTCAGACCGCATAACAACATACGTTGTTCCCTTTGTCATCGGTATGTTACTTGCCCGAGATTCGATCATCGGTATCCAATACCTAGTTCAATCTCGTTATTGGCAAGTCTCTTTACTCGTTCCGTAATACATCATCTCATAACTAACATCTTAGTTATTATGCTTGCAAGGCTTATGTGATGTGTATTACCGAGAGGGCCCAGAGATACCTCTCCGACAATCGGAGTGACAAACCCTAATCTCGAAATACGCCAACCCAACATCTACCATTGGAGACACCTGTAGTACTCCTTTATAATCACCCAGTTACGTTGTGACGTTTGATAGTACCCAAAGTGTTCCTCCGGTAAACGGGAGTTGCATAATCTCATAGTTATAGGAACATGTATAAGTCATGAAGAAAGCAATAGCAACATACTAAACGATCGGGTGCTAAGCTAATGGAATGGGTCATGTCAATCAGATCATTCAACTAATGATGTGACCTCGTTAATCAAATAACAACTCTTTGTTCATGGTTAGGAAACATAACCATCTTTGATTAACGAGCTAGTCAAGTAGAGGCATACTAGTGACACTCTGTTTGTCCATGTATTCACACATGTATTCTGTTTCCGGTTAATACAATTCTAGCATGAATAATAAACATTTATCATGATATAAGGAAATAAATAATAACTTTATTATTGCCTCTAGGGCATATTTCCTTCAAGATCTTGGTTTTTGGATCTCTCAAGTTCTTCATAGTGTCCAGCAGATATAAATCCCATGTGACTCAAAGCATAGAGCTATGCTCCCCGGTAACGGCGCCAGAAATTAGTCTTGATAACCCACAAGTATAGGGGATCGCAACAGCTTTCGAGGGTAGAGTATTCAACCCAAATTTATTGATTCGACACAAGGGGAGCCAAAGAATATTCTCAAGTATTTGCAGTTGAGTTGTCAATTCAACGACACCTGGAAACTTAGTATCTGCAACTAACTGTTTAGTAGCAAAGTAATATGATAGGTGATGGTAATGGTAACAAAAGAGTAATAAAAGCAAAGTAATGTTTTTGGTGTTTTGTAGTGATTGTAACAATAGCAACAGGAAAGTAAATAAGCGTAAACCAGTATATGGAAAGCTCGTAGGCATTGGATCAATGATGGATAATTATGCCGGATGCGGTTCATCATGTAATAGTCATAACATAGGGTGACACAGAACTAGCTCCAATTCGTCAATGTAATGTAGGCATGTATTCCGAATATAGTCATACGTGCTTATGGAAAAGAACTTGCATGACATCTTTTGTCCTACCCTCCCGTGGCGGCAGGGTCCTAATGGAAACTAATGGATATTAAGGCCTCCTTTTAATAGAGAATCGGAACAAAGCATTAGCACATAGTGAATACATGAACTCCTCAAACTACGGTCATCACCTGTAAGTATCACGATTATTGTCACTTCGGGGTTAACGGATCATAACACATAATAGGTGACTGTAGACTTGCAAGATAGGATCTAGAACTCTCATATATTGATGAAAACATAATACGTTCAGATCTGAAATCATGGCACTTGGGCCCTAGTGACAAGCATTAAGCATAGCAAAGTCATAGCAACATCAATCTCAGAACATAGTGGATATTAGGGATCAAACCCTAACAAAACTAACTCGATTACATGGTGAATCTCATCCAACCCATCACCGTCCAGCAAGCCAACGATGGAATTACTCATGCACGGTGGTGAGCATCACGAAATTGGTAATGGAGGATGGTTGATGATGACGACAGTGATGAATCCCCCTCTCCGGAGTCCCGAACGGACTCCAGATCAGCCCTCCCGAGAGGTTTTAGGGCTTGGCGGCGGATTTGTATCGTAAAATGCGATGATTTCTTCTCCTTTATTTTTTTCTCCCCGAAAGCAAATATATAGAGTTGGAGTTGGAGTCGGGGGGTCTCCAGGGGGTCCACGAGGCAGGGGGCGCGCCCCCCACCCTTGTGAGAAGGGTGTGGGCCCCATGGTCTTCATCTTTAGCGAGGATTATTTATTATTTATTGTAAGATATCCGGTGGAGTTTCAGGTCATTCCGAGAACTTTTGTTTTCTGCACATAAAACAACATCATGGCAATTCTGCTGAAAACAGCGTCAGTCCGGGTTAGTTCCATTCAAATCATACAAGTTAGAGTCCAAAACAAGGGCACAAGTGTTTGGAAAAGTAGATACAACGTGTCGAGACGTATCAGGGCTACCGCCCCTGGGGCCGCCGCCCCCCTCTAGATGGGATCTCCAGGGGGCATGCGCCCCCAGCCCCTATATATAGGGATGGGAGGGAGGGCAGCCGCACCCTAAGCCCTGGCGCCTCCCTCTCCCTCCCGTGACACCTCTTCCTCCTCCAGTAGCGCTTGGCGAAGCCCTGCTGGAATCCCGCTGCTTCCACCACCACGCCGTCGTGCTGCTGGATATCCATCAACTTCTCCTCCCCCCTTGCTGGATCAAGAAGGAGGAGGAGACGTCTCCGCTCCGTACATGTGCTGAACGCGGAGGTGCCGTCCGTCCGGCGCTAGGATCATCGGTGATTTGGATCACGACGAGTACGACTCCATCAACCCCGTTCTCTTGAACGCTTCCGCTTGCGATCTACAAGGGTATGTAGATGCACTCCTCTCCCTCGTTGCTAGATGACTCCATAGATTGATCTTGGTGATGCGTAGAAAATTTTAAATTTCTGCTACGATCCCCAACAGTGGCATCATGAGCTAGGTCTATGCGTAGTTTCTATGCATGAGTAGAACACAAGTTGTTGTGGGCGTCGATTTTGTCAATTTACTTGTCGTTACTAGTCTTATCTTGATTCAGTGGCATCGTGGGATGAAGCGGCCCGGACCGACCTTACACGTACGCTTACGTGAGACTGGTTCCACCGACTGACATGCCCTAGTTGCATAAGGTGGCTAGCGGGTGTCTGTCTCTCCCACTTTAGTCGGATCGGATTCGATGAAAAGGGTCCTTATGAAGGATAAATAGAAATTGGCATATCACGTTGTGGTTTTGGCATAGGTAAGAAACGTTCTTGCTAGAAATCTATAGCAGCCACGTAAAAAAACTTGCAACAACAATTAGAGGACGTCTAACTTGTTTTTGCAGCATATGCCGTGTGATGTGATATGGCCAAAATGATGTGATGAATGATATATGTGATGTATGAGATTGATCATGTTCTTGTAATAGGAATCACGACTTGCATGTCGATGAGTATGACAACCGGCAGGAGCCATAGGAGTTGTCTTAATTTATTTATGACCTGCGTGTCAACATAAACGTCATGTAATTACTTTACTTTATCACTAACCGTTAGCCATAGTAGTAGAAGTAATAGTTGGCGAGACAACTTCATGAAGACACGATGATGGAGGTCATGGTGTCGTGCCGGTGACGATGATGATCATGGCGCCCCGAAGATGGAGATCAAAAGGAGAAAAAAATGATATTGGCCATATCATGTCACTATTTGATTGCATGTGATGTTTATCATGTTTTTACATCTTATTTGCTTAGAACGACTGTAGCATAAATAAGATGACCCCTCATTAAAATATCAAGAATTGTGTTCCCCCTAACTGTGCACCGTTGCTAAGGTACGTTGTTCTGAAGCACCACGTGATGATCGGGTGTGATAGGTTCTAACGTTCGCATACAACGGGTGTAAGCCAGATTTACACACACAATACACTTAGGTTGACTTGACGAGCCTAGCACGTACAGACATGGCCTCGGAACACGGAAGACCGAAAGGTCGAACATGAGTCGTATAGAAGATACGATCAATATGAAGATGTTCATCGATGATGACTAGTCCGTCTCACGTGATGATCGGACACGGCCTAGTTGACTCGGATCATGTATCACTTAGATGACTAGAGGGATGTCTATCTGAGTGGGAGTTCATTAAATAATTTGATTAGATGAACTTAATTATCATGAACATAGTCTAAAATCTTTGCAATATGTCTTGTAGATCAAATTGTTGGGGAACTTAGTAATTTCAAAAAATTTCCTACGCACACGCAAGATCATGGTGATGCATAGCAACGAGGGGGAGAGTATGATCTATGTACCCTTGTAGATCGCAACGGAAGCGTTGACACAACGTAGAGGAAGTAGTCGTACGTCTTCTTCCCGATCCGACCGATCCAAGCACCGTTACTCCGGCACCTCCGAGTTCTTAGCACACGTACAGCTCGATGACGATCCCCGGGCTCCAATCCAGCAAAGCTTTGGGGAGGAGTTCCGTCAGCACGAAGGCGTGGTGACGATCTTGATGTTCTACCGACGCAGGGCTTCGCCTAAGCACTACAATGATATGATCGAGGTGGAATATGGTGGCAGGGGGCACCACACATGGCTAAGGAACGATCTCAAAGATCAACTTGTGTGTCTAGAGGTGCCCCCTGCCTCTATATATAAAGGAACCAAGGGGGAGGGGGCCGGCCGGCCAAGGAGGGCGCGCCAAGGGAGTCCTACTCCCTCTGGGAGTAGGATTCCCCCCCCCCCAATCCTAGTTGGAATAGGATTCCTTGAGGGGGGGAAGAGAGAGAGGGGGGCCGGCCACCTCTCCTAGTCCTAATAGGACTAGGGGAGGGGGAAGGCACGCGGCCACCTTGGGCTGCCCCTTTCTCCTTTCCACTAAAGCCCATTAAGGCCCATATGGTTCCCGGGGGGTTCCGGTAACCTCCCGGTACTCCGGTAAAATCTCGATTTCACCCGAAACACGTCCGATATCCAAATATAGGCTTCCAATATATCAATATTTTTTGTCTCGACCATTTCGAGACTCCTCGTCATGTTCGTGATCACATCCGGGACTCCGAACTAACTTCGGTACATCAAAATGCATAAACTCATAATAACTGTCATCGTAACATTAAGCGTGCGGACCCTACGGTTCGAGAACAATGTAGACATGACTGAGACACATCTCCGGTCAATAACCAATAGCGGGACCTGGATGCCCATATTGGCTCCTACATATTCTACGAAGATCTTTATCGGTCAGACCGCATAACAACATACGTTGTTCCCTTTGTCATCGGTATGTTACTTGCCCGAGATTCGATCGTCGGTATCAAGTACCTAGTTCAATATCGTTACCGGCAAGTCTCTTTACTCGTTCCGTAATACATCATCTCGCAACTAACTCATTGGTTGTGATGCTTGCAAGGCTTATGTGATGTGCATTACCGAGAAGGCCCAGAGATACCTCTGCGACAATTGGAGCGACAAATCCTAATCTCGAAATACGCCAACCCAACATCTACCTTTGGAGACACCTGTAGAGCTCCTTTATAATCACCCAGTTACGTTGTGACGTTTGGTAGCACACAAAGTGTTCCTCCGGTAAACGGGAGTTGCATAATCTCATAGTCATAGGAACATGTATAAGTCATGAAGAAAGCAATAGCAACATACTAAACGATCGGGTGCTAAGCTAATGAAATGGGTCATGTCAATCAGATCATTCAACTAATGATGTGACCTCGTTAATCAAATAACAACACCTTGTTCATGGTTAGGAAACATAACCATCTTTGATTAACGAGCTAGTCAAGTAGAGGCATACTAGTGACACTAAGTTTGTCTATGTATTCACACATGTATTATGTTTCCGGTTAATACAATTCTAGCATGAATAATAAACATTTATCATGATATAAGGAAATAAATAATAACTTTATTATTGCCTCTAGGGCATATTTCCTTCAGTCTCCCACTTGCACTAGAGTCAATAATCTAGATTACACAGTAATGATTCTAACACCCATGGAGCTTTGGTGCTGATCATGTTTTGCTCGTGGAAGAGGCTTAGTCAACGGGTCTGCACATTCAGATCCGTATGTATCTTGCAAATCTCTATGTCTCCCACCTGGACTAAATCCCGGATGGAATTGAAGCGTCTCTTGATGTGCTTGGTCCTCTTGTGAAATCTGGATTCCTTTGCCAAGGCAATTGCACCAGTATTGTCACAAAAGATTTTCATTGGACCCGATGCACTAGGTATGACACCTAGATCGGATATGAACTCCTTCATCCAGACTCCTTCGTTTGCTGCTTCCGAAGTGTTGGAAATATGCCCTAGAGGCAATAATAAATTGATTATTATTATATTTCCTTGTTCATGATAATCGTTTATTATCCATGCTATAATTGTATTGATAGGAAACTCAGATACATGTGTGGATACATAGACAACACCATGTCCCTAGTAAGCCTCTAGTTGACTAGCTCGTTGATCGATAGATGGTCATGGTTTCCTGACCATGGACATTAGATGTCGTGATAATGGGATCACATCATTAGGAGAATGATGTGATGGACAAGACCCAATCCTAAGCATAGCACTAGATCGTGTAGTTGGTATGCTAAAGCTTTTCTAATGTCAAGTATCATTTCCTTAGACCATGAGATTGTGCAACTCCCGGATACTGTAGGAGTGCTTTGGGTGTGCCAAACATCACAACCTAACTGGGTGGCTATAAAGGTACAATACGGGTATCTCCGAAAGTGTCTGTTGGGTTGGCACGAATTGAGACTGGGATTTGTCACTCCGTGTAGACGGAGCGGTATCTCTGGGCCCACTCAGTAGGACATCATCATAATGTGCACAATGTGATCAAGGAGTTGATCACGGGATGATGTGTTACGGAACGAGTAAAGAGACTTGCCGGTAACGAGATTGAACAAGGTATCGTGATACCGACGATCGAATCTCGGGCAAGTATCGTACCGATAGACAAAGGGAATTGTATACGGGATTGATTAAGTCCTTGACATCGTGGTTCATCCGATGAGATCATCGTGGAAGATGTGGGAGCCAACATGGGTATCCAGATCCCGCTGTTGGTTATTGACCGGAGAACGTCTCGGTCATGTCTGCATGTCTCCCGAACCCGTAGGGTCTACACACTTAAGGTTCGATGACGCGAGGCTATAAAGGAAGTTTGTATGTGGTTACCGAATGTTGTTCGAAGTCCCGGATGAGATCACGGACGTCACGAGGAGTTCCGGAATGGTCCGGAGGTAAAGATTTATATATGGGAAGTCCTGTTTTGGTCACCGGAAAAGTTTCGGGGTTTATCGGTAACGTACCGGGACCACCGGGAGGGTCCCGAGGGTCCACCAAGTGGGGCCACCTGCCCCGGGGGGGGCACATGGGCTGTAGGGAGTGCTCCTTGGCCTACATGGGCCAAGGGCACCAGCCCCACTAAGGCCCATGCGCCTAGAAGGGGAGAGGGGGCAAACCCTAAGGGCATATGGGCCCTAAGGCCCATACACCCTGCGCCTCCCTCTCCTCCCCCCTCTTGGCCGCCACCCCTGGGCCATCTAGGGCTGCCGCCCCCCCTAGGGGTGGGAACCCTAGAGGGGGCGCAGCCCCTCCCCTTCCCCTATATATATGAGGCCTAGGGGGCTGCCCATAACACACGTGATTCCATCTCTCATTGGTGCAGCCCTGCGTCTCTTCTTCCTCCTCTTCTGCAGTGCTTGGCGAAGCCCTGCAGGATTGCCGCGCTCCTCCATCACCACCACGCCGTTGTGCTGCTGCTGGATGGAGTCTTCCTCAACCTCTCCCTCTCTCCTTGCTGGATCAAGGCATGGGAGACGTCATCGGGCTGTACATGTGTTGAACGCGGAGGTGCCGTCCGTTCGGCACTAGGATCATCAGTGATTTGGATCACGACGAGTACGACTCCATCAACCCCGTTCACTTGAACGCTTCCGCTTAGCGATCTACAAGGGTATGTAGATGCACTCTCCTTCCCCTCGTTTCTAGTTTCTCCATAGATTGATCTTGGTGTTGCGTAGAAAATTTTGAATTTCTGCTACGTTCCCCAACAGTGGCATCATGAGCTAGGTCTATGCGTAGATTCTATGCACGAGTAGAACACAAAGTAGTTGTGGGCGTTGATTTTGTTCAATATGGTTGCCGTTACTAGTCTTATCTTGTTTCGACGGTATTGTGGGATGAAGCGGCCCGGACCAACCTTACATGTACTCTTACGTGAGACCGGTTCCACCGACTGACATGCACTAGTTGCATAAGGTGGCTGGCGGGTGTCTGTCTCTCCCACTTTAGTCGGATCGGATTCGATGAAAAGGGTCCTTATGAAGGGTAAATAGCAATTGGCATATCACGTTGTGGTTTTTGCGTAGGTAAGAAACGTTCTTGCTAGAAACCCATAGCAGCCACGTAAAACATGCAAACAACAATTAGAGGACATCTAACTTGTTTTTGCAGGGTATGCTATGTGATGTGATATGGCCAAAGGATGTGATGAATGATATATGTAATGTATCAGATTGATCATGTTCTTGTAATAGGAATCACGACTTGCATGTCGATGAGTATGACAACCGGCAGGAGCCATAGGAGTTGTCTTAATTTATCTATGACCTGCGTGTCAACATAAACGTCATGTAATTACTTTACTTTATTGCTAACCGTTAGCTGTAGTAGTAGAAGTAATAGATGACGTGACAACTTCAAGAAGACACGATGATGGAGATCATGATGATGGAGATCATGGTGTCATGCCGGTGACGATGATGATCATGGAGCCCCGAAGATGGAGATCAAAAGGAGCACTATGATATTGGCCATATCATGTCACTATTATTTGATTGCATGTGATGTTTATCATGTTTATACATCTTATTTGCTTAGAACGACGGTAGTAAATAAGATGATCCCTCATTAAAATTTCAAGAAAGTGTTCCCCCTAACTGTGCACCATTGCGACAGTTCGTTGTTTCAAAGCACCACGTGATGATCGGGTGTTTGATTCAGACGTTCACATACAATGGGTGTAAGACAGATTTACACATGCAAACACTTAGGTTGACTTGACGAGCCTAGCATGTACAGACATGGCCTCGGAACACAGAAGACCGAAAGGTCGAGCATGAGTCATATAGAAGATACGATCAACATGAAGATGTTCACCGATGTTGACTAGTCCGTCTCACGTGATGATCGGACACGGCCTAGTTGACTCGGATCATGTAATCACTTGGATGACTAGAGGGATGTCTATCTGAGTGGGAGTTCATAAGATGAACTTAATTATCCTGAACATAGTCAAAAATATTTGCAAATTATGTCATAGCTCACGCTATAGTTCTACTATTTAGATATGTTCCTAGAGAAAAATTAGTTGAAAGTTGATAGTAGCAATTATGTGGACTAGGTCCGTAGGATTGTCCTCATTGCTTCTTAGAAGGCTTATGTCCTTAATGCACCGCTCAGTGTGCTGAACCTCGAACGTCGTCTATAGATGTTGCGAACATCTGACATACACGTTTTGATAACTACATGATAGTTCAGTTAAACGGTTTAGAGTTGAGGCACCAAAGACAGTTTTGAAACATCATGAAACATATGAGATGTTTCGAGGGCTGAAATTGGGATTTCAGGCTCGTGCCCATGTCAAGAGGTATAAGACCTCCGACGATTTTCTTAACCTGCAGACTAAGGGAGAAAAGCTCAATTGTTGAGCCTGTGCTCAGATTGTCTGAGTACAACAATCACTTGAATCGAGTGGGAGTTGATCTTCCAGATGAGATAGTGATGTTTCTCCGAAGTCATTACCACCAAGCTGCTAGAGCTTCGTGATGAACTATAATATATCAGGGACATATATGATGATCCTTGAGATATTCGCGATGTTTGACACCACAAAGTAGAAATCAAGAAGGAGCATCAATTGTTGATGGTTGGTGAAACCACTAGTTTCAAGAAGGGCAAGGGCAAGAAGGGATACTTCATGAAACGGCAATTCAGCTGCTGCTCTAGTGAAGAAACCCAAGGTTGAACCCAAACCCGAGACTAAGTGCTTCTGTAATAAGGGGAACAGCCACTGGAGCAGAATTACCCTAGATACTTGGTAGATAAGAAGGCTGGCAAGGTCGATAGAAGTATATTGGATATACATTATGTTAATGTGTACTTTACTAGTACTCCTAGTAGCACCAGGGTATTAGATACCGGTTCGGTTGCTAAGTGTTAGTAACTCGAAATAAAAGCCGCGGAATAAACCGAGACTAGCTAAAGGTGAGATAACGATATGTGTTGGAAGTATTTCCAAGGTTGATCAAATATCGTACGCTCCCTCTACCATCGAGATTGGTGTTTGCGTTGAGCATAGACATGATTGGATTATGTCTATCGCAATACGGTTATTCATTTAAGGAGAATAATGGTTACTCTGTTTATTTGAATAATACCTTCAATGGTCTTACACCTAAAATAAATGGTTTATTGAATCTCGATCGTAGTGATACACATGTTCATGCCAAAAGATAGTAATGATAGTACCACCTACTTGTGGCACTGCCACGTAAGTCATATCGGTATAAAACGCATGAGGAAGCTCCATGTTGATGGATCTTTGGACTCACTCATTTTTGAAAAGTTTGAGACATGCAAACCGTGTCTATTGGTGTATATGCATGAAGAAACTCCATGCAGATGGATCGTTTGGACTCACTTGATTTTGAATCACTTGAGACATGCAAATCATACCACATGGGCAAGATGACTGAAAGCCTCGGTTTCAGTAAAATGGAACTAGAAAGCAACTTGCTGGAAGTAATACATTTTGATGTGTGCAGTCCAATGAGTGTTGAGGCGTGTAGTGGATATCGTTATGGTTTTACTTCACAGATGATTTGAGTAGATATTGAGAATATTTACTTGATGAATCACGAGTCTGAATTATTGAAAGGTTCAAGTAATTTCAGGGTGAAGTTGAAAAGATCGTCATGACAAGAGGATAAAATATCTATGATATGATCATAGAGATGAATATCTGAATTACGAGTTTGGCACAGAATTAAGACACTGTGGAAATTGTTTCACAACTAATACAGCCTGGAACACCATAGTGTGATGGTGTGTCCGAACATCATAACTGCACCCTATTAGATATGATGCATACCATGATGTCTCTTATCGAATTACCACAATAGTTTATGGGTTAGGCATTAGAGACAACCACATTCACTTTAAATAGGGCACCACGTAATTCCGATGAGGTGACACCGTATGAACTATGGTTTAGAGAAACCTAAGTTGTCATTTCTTAAAAGGTTTGGGGCTGCGATGCTTATGTGAAAAAGTTTCAGGCTGATAAGCTCGAACCCAAAGCGGATAAATGCATCTTCATAGGACACCCAAAACAGTTGGGTATATCTCCTGTCTCAGATCCGAAAGCAATAAGGGATTGTTTCTAGAATTGGGTCCTTTCTCGAGGAAAAGTTTATCTTGAAAGAATTGAGTGGGAGGATGGTGGAGACTTGATGAGGTTATTGAATCGTCTCTTCAACTAGTGTGTGGCAGGGCACAGGAAATTGTTCCTGTGGCACCCACACCAATTGAAGTGGAAGCTTATGATATTGATCATGAGACTTCGGATCAAGTCACTCCCAAACCTCGTAGGATGACAAGGATGCGTACTACTTCAGAGTCGTACGTAATCCTGTCTTGAAAGTCATGTTGCTAGACAACAATGAGCCTACAAGCTATGGAGAAGCGATGGTGGGCCTGGATTCTGATAAATGGCTCGAGGCCATAAAATCCGAGAGAGGATCCATGTATGAAAACAAAGTGTAGACTTTGGAAGAACTACTTGATGGTCGTAAGGCTGTTGAGTACAGATGGATTTTAAAAGGAAGACGGACAATGATGGTAAATGTCACCATTAAGAAAGCTCGACTTGTCGTTCAGATGTTTTCCGACAAGTTCAAGGAGTTGACTACGATGAGATTTTCTCACTCATAGCGATGCTAAGAGTCTGTTGGAATTATATTAGCAGTCACTGCATTATTTATGAAATCTTGCAGATAGAATGTCAAAACATTGTTTCCTCGATGATTTTCTTGAGGAAAGGTTGTATGTGATACAACCAGAAGGTTTTGTCGATCCTGAAAGATGCTAATAAGTATGCAAAGCTCCAGCAATCCTTCTGAGGACTGGAGTAAGCATCTCGGAGTTGGAATGTATGCTTTGATAAGACGATCAAAGATTTTGGGTGTATACAAAGTTTATGAGAAACTTGTATTTCCAAAGAAGTGAGTGGGAGCACTATAGAATTTCTGATAAGTATATGTTGTTGACATATTGTTGATCAGAAATGACGTAGAATTTCTGGAAAGCATATAGGATTATTTGGAAAGTGTTTTTCAATGGAAAGCCTGGATTAAGCTACTTGAACATTGAGCATCAAGATCTATAAGGATAGATCAAAACGCTTAATGGAACTTTCAAATGAGCACATACCTTGACATGATCTTGAAGGTGTTCAAGATGGATCAGTCAAAGAAGGAGTTCTTGCCTGAGTTGTAAGGTATGAAGTTAAGACTTAAAGCTCGACCACGGCAGAATAGAGAGAAAGGACGAAGGTCGTCCCCTACGCTTAAGACGTAGGCTCTACAGTATGCTATACTGTGTACCGCACCTGAAGTGTGCCTTGCCATGAGGGGTACAAGAGTGATCCAAGAATGGATCACAGGACAGCGGTCAAAGTTATCCTTAGTAACTAGTGGACTAAGGAATTTTTCTCGATTATGGAGGTGGTAAAAGAGTTTGTCGTAAAGGGTTACGTCGATGCAAGCTTAACACCTATCCGGATAGCTCTGAGTAGAGATACCGGATACGTATAATGGAGCAACAATTTAGAATAGCTCCAAGTAGAACAGTTATTTGGAATAGCTCCAAATAGAACGTGGTAGCTACATCCAGGAGATGAAATAGAGATTTGTAAAGCACACACGGATCTAAAAGGTTCAGACCCGTTGACTAAAACCTCTCTCACAAGAAACATGATCAAACCTAGAACTCATTGAGTGTTAATCACATAGTGATGTGAACTAGACTACTGACTCTAGTAAACTCTTGGGTGTTAGTCACATGGCGATGTGACCTGTGAGTGTTAATCACATGGCGATGTGAACTAGATTATTGACTCTAGTGCAAGTGGGAGACTGTTGGAAATATGCCCTAGAGGCAATAATAAATTGATTATTATTATATTTCCTTGTTCATGATAATCGTTTATTATCCATGCTATAATTGTATTGATAGGAAACTCAGATACATGTGTGGATACATAGACAACACCATGTCCCTAGTAAGCCTCTAGTTGACTAGCTCGTTGATCGATAGATGGTCACGGTTTCCTGACCATGGACATTAGATGTCGTTGATAACGGGATCACATCATTAGGAGAATGATGTGATGGACAAGACCCAATCCTAAGCATAGCACTAGATCGTGTAGTTCGTATGCTAAAGCTTTTCTAATGTCAAGTATCATTTCCTTAGACCATGAGATTGTGCAACTCCCGGATACCGTAGGAGTGCTTTGGGTGTGCCAAATGTCACAACATAACTAGGTGGCTATAAAGGTACACTACGGGTTCTCCGAAAGTGTCTGTTGGGTTGGCACGAATTGAGACTGAGATTTGTCACTCCGTGTAGACGGAGAGGTATCTCTGGGCCCACTCGGTAGGAAATCATCATAATGTGCACAATGTGATCAAGGAGTTGATCACGGGATGATGTGTTACGGAACGAGTAAAGAGACTTGCCGGTAACGAGATTGAACAAGGTATCGTGATACCGACGATCGAATCTCGGGCAAGTATCGTACCGATAGACAAAGGGAATTGTATACGGGATTGATTAAGTCCTTGACATCGTGGTTCATCCGATGAGATCATCGTGGAACATGTGGGAGCCAACATGGGTATCCAGATCCCGCTGTTGGTTATTGAATGGAGAACGTCTCGGTCATGTCTGCATGTCTCCCGAACCCGTAGGGTCTACACACTTAAGGTTCGATGACGCTAGGGCTATAAAGGAAGTTTGTATGTGGTTACCGAATGTTGTTCGGAGTCCCGGATGAGATCCCGGACGTCACGAGGAGTTCCGGAATGGTCCGGAGGTAAAGATTTATATATGGGAAGTCCTGTTTTGGTCACCGGAAAAGTTTCGGGGTTTATCGGTAACGTACCGGGGCCACCGGGAGGGTCCCGGGGGTCCACCAAGTGGGGCCACCTGCCCCGGGGGGGCACATGGGCTGTAGGGAGTGCTCCTTGGCCTACATGGGCCAAGGGCACCAGCCCCACTAAGGCCCATGCGCCTAGAAGGCGAGAGGGGGCAAACCCTAAGGGCATATGGGCCCTAAGGCCCATACACCCTGCGCCTCCCTCTCCTCCCCCCTCTTGGCCGCCACCCCTTGGCCATCTAGGGCTGCCGCCCCCCCCTAGGGGTGGGAACCCTAGAGGGGGCGCAGCCCCTCCCCTTCCCCTATATACATGAGGCCTAGGGGGCTGCCCATAACACACGTGATTCAATCTCTCGTTGGTGCAGCCCTGCGTCTCTTCTTCCTCCTCTTCTGCAGTGCTTGGCGAAGCCCTGCAGGATTGCCGCGCTCCTCCATCACCACCACGCCGTTGTGCTGCTGCTGGATGGAGTCTTCCTCAACCTCTCCCTCTCTCCTTGCTGGATCAAGGCATGGGAGACGTCATCGGGCTGTACGTGTGTTGAACGCGGAGGTGCCGTCCGTTCGGCACTAGGATCATCGGTGATTTGGATCACGACGAGTACGACTCCATCAACCCCGTTCAATTGAACGCTTCCGCTTAGCGATCTACAAGGGTATGTAGATGCACTCTCCTTCCCCTCGTTGCTAGTTTCTCCATAGATTGATCTTGGTGTTGCGTAGAAAATTTTGAATTTCTGCTACGTTCCCCAACACAAAGCAGCTATGTACTCCGCTTCACATGTAGATCCCGCTACGACGCTTTGTTTAGAACTGCACCAACTGACAGCTCCACCGTTTAATGTAAACACGTATCCGATTTGCGATTTAGAATCGTCCGGATCAGTGTCAAAGCTTGCATCAACGTAACCTTTTACGGTGAGCGCTTTGTCACCTCCATATACGAGAAACATATCCTTAGTCCTTTTCAGGTATTTCAGGATGTTCTTGACCGCTGTCCAGTGATCCACTCCTGGATTACTTTGGTACCTCCCTGCTAAACTTATAGCAAGGCACACATCAGGTCTGGTACACAGCATTGCATACATGATAGAGCCTATGGCTGAAGCATAGGGAATGTCTTTCATTTTCTCTCTATCTTCTGCAGTGGTCGGGCATTGAGTCTGACTCAACTTCACACCTTATAACACAGGCAAGAACCCTTTCTTTGCTTGATCCATTTTGAACTTCTTCAAAATCTTGTCAAGGTATGTGCTTTGTGAAAGTCCAATTAAGCGTCTTGATCTATCTCTATAGATATTTATGCCTAATATGTAAGCAGCTTCACCAAGGTCTTTCATCAAAAAACTCTTGTTTAAGTATCCCTTTATGCTATCCAGAAATTCTATATCATTTCCAATCAGCAATATGTCATCCACATATAATATCAGAAATGCTACAGAGCTCCCACTCACTTTCTTGTAAATACAGGCTTCTCCAAAAGTCTGTATAAAACCAAATGCTTTGATCACACTATCAAAGCATTTATTCCAACTCCGAGAGGCTTGCACCAGTCCATAAATGGATCGCTGGAGCTTGCACCAGTCCATAAATGGATCGCTGGAGCTTGCACACTTTGTTAACTCCCTTTGGATCGACAAAACCTTCTGGTTGCATCATATACAACTCTTCTTTTAGAAATCCATTCAGGAATGCAGTTTTGACATCCATCTGCCAAATTTGATAATCATAAAATGCGGCAATTGCAAACATGATTCTAACAGACTTAAGCATCGCTACGGGTGAGAAGGTCTCATCGTAGTCAACCCCTTGAACTTGTCAAAAACCTTTTACGACAAGTCGAGCTTTATAGACAGTAACATTACCGTCAGCGTCAGTCTTTTTCTTGAAGATCCATTTATTCTCAATTGCTTGCCGATCATCAGGCAAGTCAACCAAAGTCCATACTTTGTTTTCATACATGGATCCCATCACAGATTTCATGGCTTCAAGCCACTTTGTGGAATCTGGGCTCACCATCGCTTCTTCATAGTTCGTAGGTTCATCATGATCTAGCAGCATGATTTCCAGAACAGGATTACCGTACCACTCCGGTGCGGATGTCACTCTGGTTGATCTACGAGGTTCAGTAGTATCTTGTCCTGAAGTTTCATGATCATCATCATTAGCTTCCTCACTAATTGGTATAGGTGTCGCAGAAATAGTTTTCTGTGATGTACTACTTTCCAATAAGGGAGCAGGTACAGTTACCTCGTCAAGTTCTACTTTCCTCCCACTCACTTCTTTCGAGAGAAACTCCTTCTCTAGAAATGATCCATTCTTAGCAACGAATGTCTTGCCTTCGGATCTGTGATAGAAGGTGTACCCAACAGTCTCCTTTGGGTATCCTATGAAGACACATTTCTCCGATTTGGGTTCGAGCTTATCAGGTTGAAGCTTTTTCACATAAGCATCACAACCCCAAACTTTAAAAAACGACAACTTTGGTTTCTTGCCAAACCATAGTTCATAAGGCGTCGTCTCAACGGATTTTGATGGTGCCCTATTTAATGTGAATGCGGCCGTCTCTAAAGCATAACCCCAAAACGATAGCGGTAAATCAGTAAGAGACATCATAGATCGCACCATATCTAGTAAAGTACGATTACGACGTTCGGACACACCATTACGCTGTGGTGTTCCGGGTGGCGTGAGTTGCGAAACTATTCCACAATTTTTCAAATGTACACCAAACTCGTAACTCAAATATTCTCCTCCACGATCAGATCGTAGAAATTTTATTTTCTTGTTACGATGATTTTCAACTTCACTCTGAAATTCTTTGAACTTTTCAAATGTTTCATGAAGTAGATATACCCATATCTGCTTAAATCATCTGTGAAAGTGAGAAAATAACGATATCCGCCACGAGCCTCAATATTCATCGGACCACATACATCGGTATGTATGATTTCCAACAAATCTGTTGCTCTCTCCATAGTACCGGAGAACGGTGTTTTAGTCATCTTGTGTAATGCCCCGAGACCGATGTGCCAGGTGTCGTTCAGTTATTCGCTGGTGTTGCCTTGTCATTGCTTGCGTGTCATGCATTGCATATCATGTCATCATGCGCATTTCATTTGCATACGTGTTCGTCTCATGCATCCGAGATTTTTCCCCGTTGTCCGTTTTGCATTCCGGCGCTTCGTTCTCCTCCGGTGGTCATTTCTACCTTCCTCTTGTGTGTGGGGGTTAAAAATTTCCGGATTGGACCGAGACTTGTCATGCGGCCTTGGTTTACTACCGGTAGACCACCTGTCAAGTTTCGTACCATTTGGACTTCGTTTGATACTCCAACGGTTAACCGAGGGACCGAGAAGGCCTCGTGTGTGTTGCAGCCCAACACCCCTCCAATTTGGCCCAAAATCCACCTAACTCTGCTCCATCATCTCGGTCGTTCGATCACGATCGCGTGGCCGCAAACCGCGCCTCATTTGGACTCTCCTAGCTCCCTCTACCTATAAATATAGCCTCCTCCCCGAAATCCCGGATCAAACCCTAGTCTTCTTCCCCACCGCGCATTCGGACGCGTCCGCGCCGCGCCGGACATGTCCGCCCCCGCGCGCCACCTCACTCCGACCAATGGCAGCGCGACACGTCACCAGATCCAGCCGCCCCAGCCACTCCAGACGCGCCACATGTCATCGCCGGCTCCCTCCACCGCGCCACCCGGAGGAGCCCAGATCCGGCCCTCCCCGGGCCCAAACCGCCGCCGCCATGGATCTCGCGCCCCGCGCGCCCGCCTTCCTCCTCCAGCCCGCTGCCTTCGCCGCCCATTCCCGCCGCCGGCGCTGCAAGCTCGAGGAGCTCGAGCCCCGCAGCCATGGACGCCGCCGCCCGATCCGGCCGGCGAAGTGCGCCGCCGCACCTGCCATGGACTCGCCGACCTCCCCGTGCCCGAAGCCGTCCGCCGCGTCCTCCCCTGCATCCATTCCCGGCGGCCGCGCCCGCCGACGTCACCGGAAAAGCCGCTGCCTGCCTGCCTCTCCGATCCAGGCGGGATCGGGAGGAGAGCGACGACCTTTCGCGTGGGCCTTGGCCTCCCAGGCCCAGAGCGCGCCACCCGCCTCGGCCTGCTTCCCCGACCGGCCCAGCCTCCGCAGCCAGCTCCAGCCGGCCCATCCGCCTCGGCCTGCCTCTCCCTCCACCCACCGAACCGGGCTAGGCCCAGGGTGAGCAGCACCCAGCGCCCCGCCTTGTTTTTTTCCATTCCTGTTATTGGGCTTGTCCCAGATTCAGCCCGATATGTTTTTTTTCTCGTCCTGGGAATTTGTCCAATTATCCAGAGACTACCAATTTACAGTTTAGACCCTCATGTTCATGCATTTAATAACTCACAAATGGTGCATCGGATTAAAATGATTCATATATGAAACTTGCTCAGAATTTTGTGTAGATTAATAATATCCAACTTTCACCTATGTTTGAAATATTTAAAATGTTGTTTGCATATATTTGCCCCTATGCCATGCTAAAATGAATTAATTCATAACTAAATAACCGTAGCTCCGAATTAAATAAACTTTATATGTAAATGGGGTAGAATTTTGCCTAGTTTAACATGGTGGCATCATCTTGCATGTTTAACAACTCTAAAATTGTGTTTAGGGCAGAACAGTACCAAACCTTAATTTATGCATATGAGGATTTTCCGGAATTGTTGTTCGTTGCTTCCGGCCTCATTTAAACTTGCCTAGATAGGTAGTTTTGTTGTGCTTCACCCCTTGCCATGTTAATCAACATTTAATATTGATGGGTACATAAACGAGATCGAACTAAATAAGTCATGTGGTGTTTCGTCAATATGCAACGGAGTTGCATATTGAGCTCCACTTAATTTGTAGGATTGTTTGTGCACTTCGCCATGCCATGCTTCATTAAACCGGACATGCATCATATTTGGTTGTGCATCATGCCATGTTGATGTGCTGGTTGTTTACTATGTTGTGTGCTTCTTTTCCGGTGATTGCTTCTTCGGGTTGGTTCCGATAACGTTGCGTTTGTGAGGACCCGTTCGTCTACGTCCGTTTGTCTTCTTCATGGGCTCGTTCTTCTTCCTTGTGGGATTTCAGGCAAGATGATCATACCCTCGAAATCACTACTATCTTTGGTATGCTAGTTTGCTCGCTCTTTTGCTATGCCATTGCTACGATGCCTACCACTTGCTTGTCAGCCTCCCAAATTGCCATGTGCAGCCCCTAACCCACCTTTGTCCTAGCAAACCGTTGTTTGGCTATGTCACCGCTTTGCTCAGCCCCTCTTATAGCGTTGTTAGTTGCAGGTGAAGATTGAAGTTTTGTTCCTTGTTGGAACATGGAGACCGTTCCTTGTTGGAATATTTATTTACTTGTTGGGATATCACAATATATCTTATTTAATTAATGCATCTATATACTTGGTAAAGGGTGGAAGGCTCGGCCTTATGCCTGGTGATTTGTTCCACTCTTGCCGCCCTAGTTTCCGTCATATCGGTGTTATGTTCCCGGATTTTGCGTCCCTTACGCGGTTGGGCTATAATGGGAACCCCTTGACAGTTCCCCTTAAGTAAAGCTTTTCCAGCAATGCCCAACATTGGTTTTACCATTTGCCACCTAGCCTTTTTCCCTTGGGAGTCGCGCATCCCGAGGGTCATCTTTATTTTAACCCCCCCCCCCCCCCCCGGACCAGTGCTTGTCTAAGTGTTGGTCCAAACTGTCAGCCGCCGGTGGCTACCAGGGGCAACTCTGGGCTGGCCTACCGGAAGTTTAGACAATCCGGTGTTGCCCTGAGAACGAGATATGTGCAGCTCCCATCAGGATGTCGGCGCATCGGGCGGTGTTGCTGGTTTAGTTTTACCCTATCGAAATGTCTTGTTGTACTGGGATACCGAGTCTGATCGGAATATCTCGGGTGGAGGTCTATTCCTTCGTTGACCGTGAGAGCTTGTCATGGGCTAAGTTGGGACACCCTGCAGGGATTTGAACTTTCGAAAGCCGTGCCCGCGGTTATGGGCAGATGGGAATTTGTTAACGTCCGGTTGTAGAAAACCTGAAGTTAACCTTAATTAAAATGAATCAACAGCGTGTGTAACCGTGATGGTCTCTTTCCGGCGGAGTCCGGGAAGTGAACACGGTTGTTGGAGTTATGCTTGACGTAGGTAGTCCAGGATCACTTCTTGATCATACTTTTATCGACCGTGCTTTGCCTTCTCTTCTCGCTCTCATTTGCGTATGTTAGCCACCATATATGCTAGTCGCTTGCTGCAGCTCCACCTCATACCTTTACCTTACCCATGAGCTTAAATAGTCTTGATCGCGAGGGTGCGAGATTACTGAGTCCCTGTGGCTCACAGATACTTCCAAAAACAGCTTGTAGGTGCCGATGAGACCGTGCAGATGACGCTACCAAGCTCAGGAGGAGCTCGATGAAGATCTTGTCCTTTGTGTTGCTTTGTTCTAGTTGATCAGTAGTGGAGCCCAGTTGGGGTCGATCGGGGACCTTTGTCGCATTTGGGGTTCTTCTTTTATTTTGGTTCCGTAGTCGGACCTTGAGTGTAATTGAATGATGTAATGCTTTATTCATGTATTTGTGTGAAGTGGCGATTGTAAGCCAACTATGTATCTCTTTCCCTTATCATATTACATGGGTTGTGTGAAGATTACCTCACTTGCGACATATGCCTTCAATGCGATTATGCCTCTAAGTCGTGCCTCGACACGTGGGAGATATAGTCGCATCGAGGGTGTTACATCTTACCCATGAGGCACGGTTCGCAAGTAACAAGTGATTCATAATCAAGTGGTTCCAAAAGCCCATCAGTATGGAGTTCCTTCATGCGCTTTACACCGATATGACCTAAACGGCAGTGCCACAAATAAGTTGCACTATCATTATCAACTCTACATCTTTTGGCTTCAACATTATGAATATGTGTGTTACTACTATCGAGATTCATCAAAAATAGACCACTCTTCAAAGGTGCATGACCATAAAAGATATTACTCATATAAATAGAACAATCATTATTCTCTGATTTAAATGAATAACTGTCTCGCATCAAACAAGATCCAGATATAATGTTCATGCTTAACGCTAGCACCAAATAACAATTATTTAGGTCTAATATTAATCCCGAAGGTAGATGTAGAGGGAGCGTGCCGACCGCGATCACATCGACTTTGGAACCGTTTCCCACGCGCATCGTCACCTCGTCCTTCGCCAGTGTTCGCTTAATCCGCAGTCCCTGTTTTGAGTTGCAAATATTAGCAACAAAACCAGTATCAAATACCTAGGTGCTACTGCGAGCTCTAGTAAGGTACACATCAATAACATGTATATCACATATACCTTTGTTCACCTTGCCATCCTTCTTATCCGCCAAATACTTGGGGCAGTTCCGCTTCCAGTGACCAGTCTGCTTGCAGTAGAAGCACTCAGTTTCAGGCTTAGGTCCAGACTTGGGTTTCTTCTCCTGAGCAGCAACTTGCTTGCCGTTTTTCTTGAAGTTCCCCTTCTTCTTCCCTTTGCCCTTTTTCTTGAAACTAGTGGTCTTACTGACCATCAACACTTGATGCTCCTTTTTGATTTCTACCTCCACAGCTTTCAGCATTGCGAAGAGCTCGGGAATAGTCTTGTTCATCCCTTGCATATTATAGTTCATCGCGAAGCTCTTGTAGCTTGGTGGCAGTGATTGGAGAATTCTGTCAATGACGCAATCATCTGGAAGATTAACTCCCATCTGAATCAAGTGATTATTATACCCAGACATTTTGAGTATATGTTCACTGACAGAACTATTCTCCTCCATCTTGCAGCTATAGAACTTATTGGAGACTTCATATCTCTCAATCCGGGCATTTGCTTGAAATATTAACTTCAACTCCTGGAACATCTCATATGCTCCATGACGTTCAAAACGTTGTTGAAGTCCCGGTTCTAAGCCGTAAAGCATGGCACACTGAACTATCGAGTAGTCATCAGCTTTACTCTGCCAGACGTTCTTAACGTCATCAGCAACATCTGCAGCAGGCCTGGCACCCAGCAGTGCTTCCAGGACATAATTCTTCTGTGCAACAATGAGGATAATCCTCAAGTTACGGACCCAGTCCGTGTAATTGCTACCATCATCTTTCAACTTTGCTTTCTCAAGGAACGCATTAAAATTCAACGGAACAACAGCACGAGCCATCTATCTACAATCAACATAAACAAGCAAGATACTATCAGGTACTAAGTTCATGATAAGTTTAAGTTCAGTTAATCAAATTACTTAAGAACTCCCACTTAGATAGACATCCCTCTAATCCTCTAAGTGATCACGTGATCCAAATCAACTAAACCATAACCGATCATCACGTGAGATGGAGTAGTTTTCAATGGTGAACATCGTTGTGTTGATCATATCTGCTATATGATTCACGCTCGACCTTTCGGTCTTCGTGTTCTGAGGCCATATCTGCATATGCTAGGCTCGTTAAGTTTAACCTGAGTATTCTGCGTCTGCAAAAACTGGCTTGCACCCGTTGTAGATGGACGTAGAGCTTATCACACCCGATCATCACGTGGTGTCTGGGCACGACAAACTTTGGCAATGGTGCATACTCAGGGAGAACACTTCTTGATAATTTAGTGAGAGATCATCTTATAATGCTACCGTCAATCAAAGCAAGATAAGATGCATAAAAAGATAAACATCACATGCAATCAATATAAGTGATATGATATGGCCATCATCATCTTGTGCTTGTGATCTCCATATCCGAAGCACCGTCATGATCACCATCGTCACCGGCGCGACACCTTGATCTCCATCGTAGCATCGTTGTCGTCTCGCCAATCTTATGCTTCCATGACTATCACTACCGCTTAGTGATAAAGTAAAGCATTACATCGCGATTGCATTGCATACAATAAAGCGACAACCATATGGCTCTTGCCAGTTGCCGATAACTCGGTTACAAAACATGATCATCTCATACAATAAAATTTAGCATCATGTCTTGACCATATCACATCACAACATGCCCTGCAAAAACAAGTTAGACGTCCTCTACTTTGTTGTTGCAAGTTTTACGTGGCTGCTACGGGCTTAAGCAAGAACCAATCTCACCTACGCATCAAAACCACAACGATAGTTTGTCAAATAGACTCCGTTTTGACCTTCGCAAGGACCGGGCCTAGCCACACTCGGTTCAACTAAAGTTGGAGAGATAGTCGCCCGCAAGCCACCTGTGTGCAAAGCACGTCGGGGGAACCAGTCTCACGTAAGCGTACGCGTAATGTAGGTCCGGGTCGTCTCGTCCAACAATACCGCCGAACCAAAGTATGACCTGCTGGTAGGCAGTATGACTTGTATCGCCCACAACTCACTTGTGTTCTACTCGTGCATATAACATCAAACCATAAAACCTGGCTCAGATGCCACTGTTGGGGAACGTAGTAATTTCAAAAAATTTCCTACGCACACGCAAGATCATGGTGATGCATAGCAACGAGGGGGAGAGTATGATCTACGTACCCTTGTAGATCGCAACGGAAGCGTTGACACAACATAGAGGAAGTAGTCGTACGTCTTCTTCCTGATCTGACCGATCCAAGCACCGTTACTCCGGCACCTCCGAGTTCTTAGCACACGTACAGCTTGATGACGATCCCCGGGCTCCGATCCAGCAAAGCTTCGGGGAGGAGTTCCGTCAGCACGATGGCGTGGTGACGATCTTGATGTTCTACCGACGCAGGGCTTCGCCTAAGCACTACAACGATATGATCGAGGTGGAATATGGTGGCAGGGGGCACCGCACACGGCTAAGGAACAATCTCAAAGATCAACTTGTGTGTCTAGAGGTGCCCCCTGCCTCTGTATATAAAGGAGCCAAGGGGGAGGGGGCCGGCCGGCCAAGGAGGGCGCGCCAAGGGAGTCCTACTCCCTCTGGGAGTAGGATTCCCCCCCCCCCCCAATCCTAATTGGAATAGGATTCCTTGAGGGGGGGGGGGAAGAGAGAGAGGGGGGCCGGCCACCTCTCCTAGTCCTAATAGGACTAGGGGAGGGGGAAGGCGCGCGGCCACCTTGGGCTGCCCCTTTCTCCTTTCCACTAAAGCCCATTAAGGCCCATATGGTTCCCGGGGGGTTCCGGTAACCTCCCGGTACTCCGGTAAAATCCCGATTTCACCCGGAACACTTCCGATATCCAAATATAGGCTTCCAATATATCAATCTTTTTTGTCTCGACCATTTCGAGACTCCTCGTCATGTCCGTGATCACATCCGGGACTCCGAACTAACTTCGGTACATCAAAATGCATAAACTCATAATAACTGTCATCGTAACGTTAAGCGTGCGGACCCTACGGTTCGAGAACAATGTAGACATGACTGAGACACATCTCCGGTCAATAACCAATAGCGGGACCTGGATGCCCATATTGGCTCCTACATATTCTACGAAGATCTTTATCGGACAGACCGCATAACAACATACGTTGTTCCCTTTGTCATCGGTATGTTACTTACCCGAGATTCGATCGTCGGTATCCAATACCTAGTTCAATCTCGTTACCGGCAAGTCTCTTTACTCGTTCCGTAATACATCATCTCGCAACTAACTCATTAGTTGTGATGCTTGCAAGGCTTATGTGAAGTGCATTACCGAGAAGGCCCGGAGATACCTCTGCGACAATCGGAGCGACAAATCCTAATCTCGAAATACGCCAACCCAACATCTACCTTTGGAGACACCTGTAGAGCTCCTTTATAATCACCCAGTTACGTTGTGACGTTTGGTAGCACACAAAGTGTTCCTTCGGTAAATGGGAGTTTCATAATCTCATAGTCATAGGAACATGTATAAGTCATGAAGAAAGCAATAGCAACATACTAAATGATCGGGTGCTAAGCTAATGAAATGGGTCATGTCAATCAGATCATTCAACTAATGATGTGACCTCGTTAATCAAATAACAACACCATGTTCATGGTTAGGAAACATAACCATCTTTGATTAACGAGCTAGTCAAGTAGAGGCAAACTAGTGACACTAAGTTTGTCTATGTATTCACACATGTATTATGTTTCCGGTTAATACAATTCTAGCATGAATAATAAACATTTATCATGATATAAGGAAATAAATAATAACTTTATTATTGCCTCTAGGGCATATTTCCTTCACAAATGGCCCACGCTAATGTTGCCCTCAACTTCAACGCGCTCCTAGAGAAAACCAAGCTGAAAGACGATGGCAGCAACTACACGGACTGGGTCCGTAACCTGAGGATTATCTTCATAGCTGCCAAGAAAGCATATGTCTTTGATGCACCGCTAGGTGAAGCACCTGTTTTCCCAGCAGATCAAGACGTTATGAATGCCTGGCAGACGTGTAGTGATGATTACTTCCTGGTTCAGTGCAGCATGCTTTACAGCTTAGAATCGGGGCTCCAAAAGCGTTTTGAGCAACACGGAGCATATGAGATGTTCCAAGAGCTGAAAATGGTTTTCCAAGCTTGTGTCCGGGTCGAAAGATATGAAGTCTCTGACAAGTTCTACAGTTGTAATAAGATGGAGGAGAATAGTTCCGTCAGCGAGCACATACTCAAAATGTCTGGGTTGCACAACCGCTTGCCTCAGCTGGGAGTTAATCTCCCGGATGATGCGGTCGTTGACAGAATCCTTCAGTCGCTCCCACCAAGCTACAAGAGCTTTCTGATGAACTTCAATATGCAGGGGATGGAAAAGACCATTCCTGAGGTATACTCAATGCTGAAATCAGAGGAGGTGGAAATCAAAAAGGAACATCAAGTGTTGATGGTGAATAAAACCACCAAGTTCAAGAAAGGCAAGGGTAAAAAGAACTTCAAGAAGGACGGCAAGGGAGTTGCCGCGCCCGATAAGCAAGCTGCCGGGAAGAAGCCAAAGAATGGACCCAACCCTGAGACTGAGTGCTTTTATTGCAAGGGAAACGGTCACTGGAAGCGGAACTGCCCCAATTACTTAGCGGATAAGAAGGCCAGCAATGTCAAAGGTATATGTGATATACATGTTATTGATGTATACCTAACCAGCGCTCGTAGTAGCTCCTGGGTATTTGATACCGGTGCGGTTGCTCATATTTGTAACTCAAAATAGGAGCTGCGGAATAAGCGGAGACTGGCGAAGGACGAGGTGACGATGCACGTTGGGAATGGTTCCAAGGTCGATGTGATCGCCGTCTACACGCTACCTCTACATTTACCTACGGGATTAGTTTTAAACCTCAATAATTGTTATTTAGTACCAGCTTTGAGCATGAACATTGTATCTGGATCTCGTTTAATGCGAGATGGCTACTCATTTAAATCCGAGAATAATGGTTGTTCCATTTATATGAGAGATATGTTTTATGGTCATGCCCCGTTGGTCAATGATTTATTCTTGTTGAATCTCGAACGTGATGTTACACATATTCATAGTGTGAATGCCAAAAGATGTAAGGTTGATAATGATAGTCCCACATACTTGTGGGACTGCCGCCTTGGTCACATTGGTGTCAAACGCATGAAGAAACTCAATGCAGATGGACTTTTGGAGTCTCTTGATTATGAATCATTTGACACGTGTGGACCATGCCTCATGGGCAAAATGACCAAGACCCCGTTCTCTGAAACAATGGAGCGAGCAACCAACTTATTGGAAATCATACATACTGATGTGTGCGGTCCAATGAGCGTTGAGGCTCGCGGTGGCTATCATTATGTTCTCACCCTCACTGATGACTTGAGTAGATATGGGTATGTGTACTTAATGAAACACAAGCCTGAGACTTTTGAAAAGTTCAAGGAATTTCAGAGTGAGGTTGAGAATCAATGTGATAGGAAAATCAAGTTCTTACGATCAGATCGTGGGGGAAAATATTTGAGTCACGAATTTGGCACACACTTAAGGAAATGTGGAATTGTTTCACAACTCACGCCGCCTGGAACACCTTAGTGTAATGGTGTGTCCGAACGTTGTAATCGCACTCTATTGGATATGGTGCGATCTATGACGTCTCTTACCGATCTACCGCTATCATTTTGGGGTTATGCTATAGAGACTGCCGCATTCACTTTAAATAGGGCTCCGTCGAAATCCGTTGAGACGACACCGTAAGAATTGTGGTTTGGTAAGAAACCTAAGCTGTCGTTTCTGGAAGTTTGGGGATGCGATGCTTATGTCAAGAAACTTCAACCTGAAAAGCTCGAACCCAAATCGGAAAATGCGTCTTCATAGGATACCCTAAGAAAACTATTAGGTATACCTTCTACCTCAGATCCGAAGGCAAGATCTTTGTTGCCAATAATGGATCCTTTCTAGAGAAAGAGTTTCTCTCGAAAGAAGTAAGTGGGAGGAAAGTAGAACTTGATGAAGTATTGCCTCTTGAACCGGAGAGTGGCGCAACTCAAGAAAATGTTTGTGTGGTGCATGCATCGACTAGAAAGGAAGTTAATGATGATGATCATGAAACTTCAGATCAAGTTGCTACTGAACTTCGTAGGTCCACAGGGACATGTTCCGCGCTAGAGTGGTATGGCAACCCTGTCCTGGAAATCATCTTGGTAGATAATGGTGAACCATCGAACTATGAAGAAGCGATGGCGGGCTCGGATTCCGACAAATGGCTGGAAGCCATGAAATCCGAGATAGGATCCATGTATGAAAACAAAATATGGACTTTGATTGACTTGCCCGATGATCGGCGAGCCATAGAAAATAAATGGATCTTTAAGAAGACAGACGCGGATGGTAATGTGACCATCTATAAGGCTCGGCTTGTCGCTAAGGGTTATCGACAAGTTCAAGGGGTTGACTATGATGAGACTTTCTCACCCGTAACGAAGCTGAAGTCCGTCCGAATTATGTTAGCAATTGCCTCATTCTATGATTATGAGATATGGCAAATGGACATCAAAAGGGCATTCCTTAATGGTTTCCTTAAGGAAGAATTGTATATGATGCAGCCAGAAGGTTTTGTCGATCCTAAGAATGCTGACAAGGTGTGCAAGCTCCAACGCTCAATCTATGGGCTGGTGCAAGCATCTCGGAGTTGGAACATTCGTTTTGATGAGATGATCAAAGCGTTTGGGTTTACGCAGACTTATGGAGAAGCCTGTGTTTACAAGAAAGTGAGTGGGAGCTCTGTAGCATTTCTCATATTATATGTGGATGGCATACTATTGATGGGAAATGATATAGAATTCTTGGAAAGCATAAAGGCCTACTTGAACAAGTGTTTTTAATGAAGGACCTTGGAGAAGCTGCTTATATATTAGGCATCAAGATCTATAGAGATAGATCAAGACGCCTCATTGGTCTTTCACAGAGCACGTACCTTGAGAAGATATTGAAGAAGTTCAATATGGATCAGTCCAAGAAGGGGTTCTTGCCTGTATTGCAAGGTATGAGATTGAGCACGGCTCAATGCCCGACCACGGCAGAAGATAGAGAAAAGATGAACGTCGTCCCCTATGCCTCGGCCATAGGGTCTATTATGTATGCCATGCTGTGTACCAGACCTGATGTAAACCTTGCCGTAAGTTTGGTAGGAAGGTACCAAAGTAATCCCGGCATGGAACACTGGACAGCGGTCAAGAATGTCCTGAAGTACCTGAGAAGGACTAAGGCTATGTTTCTCGTGTATGGAGGTGACGAAGAGCTCGTCGTAAAGGGTTACGTCGATGCTAGCTTCGACACAGATCTGGATGACTCCAAGTCACAAACCGGATACGTGTATATTTTGAATGGTGGTGCAGTCAGCTGGTGCAGTTGCAAGCGAAGCGTCGTGGCGGGATCTACATGTGAAGCGGAGTACATGGCAGCCTCGGAGGCAGCACATGAAGCAATTTGGATGAAGGACTTCATTACCGACCTAGGAGTTATTCCCAATGCGTCAGGCCCGATGACTCTCTTCTGTGACAACACTAGAGCTATTGCCTTTGCCAAGGAGCCCAGCTTTCACAAGAAGACCAGGCATAGCAAGCGTTGCTTCAACTCCATTCGTGAAAATGTTCAAAATGGAGACATAGATATTTGTAAAGTGCATACAGACCTGAATGTCGCAGATCCGTTGACTAAACCTCTTCCTCGAGCAAAACATGATCAACACCAGAACTCTATGGGTGTTCGATTCATCACAATGTAACTAGATTGTTGACTCTAGTGCAAGTGGGAGATTGTTGGAAATATGCCCTAGAGGCAATAATAAAATGATTATTATTATATTTCCTTGTTCATGATAATTGTCTATTGTTCATGCTGTAATTGTGTTATCCGGAAATCGTAACACATGTGTGAATACGTAGACCACAACATGTCCCTAGTGAGCCTCTAGTTGAGTAGCTCGTTGATCAATAGATGGTTATGGTTTCTTAACCATGGACATAGGATGTCATTGATAACAGGATCACATCATTAGGATAATGACGTGATGGACAAGACACAATCCTAAGCATAGCACAAGATCGTGTAGTTCGTCTGCTAAAGCTTTTCTAATGTCAAGTATCCTTTCTTAGACCATGAGATTGTGCAACTCCCGGATATTGTAAGGGTACTTTGGGTGTGCCAAACGTCACAACGTAACTGGGTGGCTATAAAGGTACACTACGGGTATCCCCGAAAGTATCTGTTGGGTTGGCACAAATCGAGACTGGGATTTGCCACTCTGTATGACGGAGAGGTATCTCTGGGCCCACTCAGTAGGACCTCATTATAATGAGCTCAATGTGATCAAGGAGTTGTTCACGGGATGATGTGTTACGGGAACGAGTAAAGAGACTTGCCGTAACGAGATTGAACAAGGTATCGGTATACCGACGATCGAATCTTGGGCAAGTATCATACCGATAGACAAAGGGAATTGTATATGTGATTGATTGAATTCTCAACATCGTGGTTCATCCGATGAGATTATCGTGGAGCATGTGGGCGCCAACATGGGTATCCAGATCCCGCTATTGGTTATTGACCGAAGAGTAGTCTCGCTCATGTCTACGTGTCTCCCGAACCCGTAGGGTCGACACACTTAAGGTTCGGTGACGCTAGAGTTGTAGAGATATTAGTATGCGGTTAACCGAATGTTGTTCGGAGTTCCGGATGAGATCCCGGATGTCATGAGGAGTTCCGGAATGGTCCGAAGGTAAAGATTTATATATAGGAAGTCCAGTTTCGACCACCGGAAGAGTTTCGGGGGTCACCGGTATTGTACCGGGACCACCGGAAGGGTCCCGAGGATCCACCGGGTGGGGCCACCTATCCCGGAGGGCCCCATGGGATGAAGTGGCGTAGGAACTAGCCCCTGGTGGGCTGGTGCGCCCCACCCAAGGGCCCAAGGCGCCTAGGGTTTGGGTTGGAAACCCTAGGGGGCCGTTGCCCCCCGAGGGGGCATGCGCCCCCCTAGTTGGAGACCCTAAGGGGCCTCCGCCCCCCCCCCCCCTTCTAGATGGGATCTCTAAGGGGGCATGCGCCCCCCTAGCCCCTATATATAGTGGAGGGGAGGGAGGGTAGCCACACCCTAAGCCCTGGCGCCTCCCTCTCCCTCCCGTGACACTTCTTCGTCCTCCAGTAGCGCTTGGCGAAGCCCTGCTGGAATCCCGCTGCTTCCACCACCACGTCGTCGTGCTGCTGGATCTTCATCAACTTCTCCTCCCCCTTACTGGATCAAGAAGGAGGAGACGTCTCCGCTCCGTACGTGTGTTGAACGCGGAGGTGTCGTCCGTTCGGCGCTAGGATCATCGGTGATTTGGATCACGACGAGTACAACTCCATCAACCCCGTTCTCTTGAACGCTTCCGCTCGCGGTCTATAAGGGTATGTAGATGCACTCCTCTCTCTCTCTCTCTCTCTCTCTCTCTCTCTCTTGTTGCTAGATGACTCCATAGATTGATCTTGGTGATGCGTAGAAAATTTTAAATTTCTGCTATGATCCCCAACAAATATGTATGTCACTGTAGGCTTGTCCGTAGCCTCTGCAACATTAGCGTATCTCTTTTTTTTTCTCCGCCCCCCAACACACACATCGCCTAGTGAAGACCAAGTCGGAGTTGTTGAGCTTCAAAATTGATGAAGTCGCCATGTGTGCCTTGCTATCGACGAGAATGTCATTTTCCACTTAAATGATAATCCATATTTATGAGACACGAAAGAATCAAACGTCCAGATGGATGTAGGTAGCATCATCCTACTAACCATCCATAAGAGGTTGGTTTGGTTCTCAAAGCAACTCTGACTGTATGTAGTAGCTACTGTTCCAAGGTACAAGCACACGGTTAAAATTCTACCGCATGAAAATGACACATTAACGCGCAGCAAAAATTATGATAAAATATGACAATTATGTTCCACATTTGGCGCACTTTTGACGCCACCAGTACTTGACCTGAAGCAAATAAGAAGAAAACAGATATGTCAGATGTAGAAATAGGGAATTGGTACAATTAATTTTTACAATCTTGTATCGCTGTGTAACCAGCAGGAAAAATGTTACGTAAAGATAACCAAAGAAATTTACCTTGGAGTTGCATGGAGATATTCAGAGAATTCACAGATCAGGAGCTCCAGATTGAAATAGCGGACTCTCGCACCAGAAACTCGTACACGCACGTCCGTCGTCTTCTTTCCAAGGTTAACACCAACCATCCATGTGTTCTTATCATCATGTGACAGTTTCGACATCATGTAAACAACATCCTCGCTGTCCATGCCTAGGGTGGTGGGGCAAGCTGAACACTGATTCCTTGGTGCCGATCTTCCAGCCACAGCATTCCAGAGCTGTGGGAGCAACATAAAACGAATAGGGTTGCCAGCCGGGATGCCACCTATATCAATAGGTTGCCCCTTGCGCCAGTAGTTCCAGGTGGTATGCCTAGTACATGTCCGGAGCTTCCAACCAACACAAGCGTCAATTAGGCACTTTTTTTTTGTTGATGCGGGCATTCTCATTGTGGAAGAACAGCTCAGAATCGTGGATGATATCGACACTGTCAAGATTATCCTCTCTTGTCTCGCTGCTCTTTTGAGTAATAAGTTCCAGCTCGACAAACTTGATGTAACCATTGGAGCAGGTGACATCCCGGACGAGCCACGGGCCACTTATCCGTTGCTCGTCACACTGTCACAGTATGCAAGCATGGGTATCGGGATGAAACTAAGAACGGGGTTCTTGTCAAACACATTGCAGGTGAGAATGCCACGCCAGAGGTCGGTCCAGTCGACGGCACCTCCTCCGAGCGCGACCACCTTGTTGAAAAAATGGCCCGGCAGGTCCTCTTTCCTCACCCCGGCATATGTTTGCAACCGCAAAGGCGTAGTGGCCCACTTGCCAGTTCTGGAAGAGAAGACGTGGAGCTTGTAGTCTGACGGGGACACTAGTGTCTTGCAGAGATCTGCGACGACAAATCCCCCATCATCGTCGTCGAATGGCAGGACGCACAAGCTTAACGAGTTTGTGGTGCCCGGAGGAGTACGCGGGATCCGTGTGAGCGACGGCTTGCCGTGGTCGGCCTTGTAGACGAAGTACTCCTCGAGCCGAGATCCCGAACGGGTTCTCCCGGAAATAAAGCGGAGGAGCACCAAGTACTTCGAAGAGAAGACGACCAGGGGCTCGGGCGTTAAGTCGTCGCGCTGGAACTCGGGGCCATGTTCGCAGAACTGGGAGATGGCCGGCGGGTCGGCCAGGCAGAAGGTGACCTTGAATGCCTTGCCGGTGCTGGTCACAGCTTCGGCGGTCGTGGCGTTCTCACGGACGGCGAAGTAGGCCTTCGTGTCGAGGAGAACCCAGGGGGCGTAGCAGGCGCTGGCGCGAGTGACGACGGGGGTCTGGAAGGGGGAGGCGACGAAGTATCTCTCCATGGTTGCTAATCGGCAGGCTGGAAGGAGGATACCCTGATCTTTAGATTTTGTTCGGCTGCAAGGCGGCCGTGGATTTAAACGTACCCCGCAGGGATCGGGCCCCAACCCCAATCCAGCGCCAGAGTCCCCGTGGGTGGGTTTGACACTTTGACCTCACTCGGATACGATCCATGATCTATGCTAGGTAATCTTCTGCCAATACTAGGATAGGCCGATTAGTAGTACGTGTTCTAGCAGTGCAAGGTTAGATCAGGAGATATATTACGTACTGTTCTAGGCAGGTGTGCTTTACAAGGTTGGCTTGCATGCCATGCGTGGTGTTTGAGTTAAACTAGGAAAGCAAACATGTTGTGTCCATATAGGCTAGGCAGCTTGGGTAGACTTGTCCTTTTATGGTAATACGTGCCTCATTTTTATACACCGTGTCAGGTCTTGTGAATCCCCCGCCCCATCCCCCTCCTCGATAATTTTTGAGAATTTAAACGGGTAACAAACCGCACACCGGCGGCCTCTCCGTGGCCCCAGTGCCGGGCCCTCCCTCCTGGTTGGGCGCGCAGGGCCTGGGCATGGACCGAGGGCATGGACCGAGGGCCACATGCAGGGACATCCAGCTCTATATGTCCATGGTTTTACGTGGCGACGGTGCGGATTGGAATTTCTGGCATTAAACCCTAGAATGCACTATAAAAGCACTAAATTTATACCACCAATTTCGTGCGGCCATCGGGTTAACAAGTATTCCCACAATTTTTTTGTTTCTAAAAAAACGCACGTATACGCCGAGTTCTTCACCGCAAGACAGTCGGTACCATTCTGACTGGCGGGTCCAGCGATGACATGTCAACGGTTACTTGACTATTCGACTTCATATGCCGAGTACCGAAACTCAGAAACTAGTAGACTATTCGTCTCCACCGCCTTCATAACTGTGCGCGCACACACTGAAACCGTAAAAACCCTCCTCGCAAAGTAGGCCTTCTTGTTGAGGAGAACCCAGGAGGTGTAGCGGCGCTGGCGCAAGTGACAACGGGTGGCTGGAAGGAGGAGGCGAGGAAGTATACCTCCATGGTTGCCGGTACTTGCTAGTCGCGGCCGCGGGCGGAGGGCGCAGATTGGATTTCGGAAACTACTGTACGTACCTAATACTACTATATAGTAGCAAAAACATTAACTATCTATCCGCAGACCGTACATGACCTCATGTTCGTTTCCGTCGTGGACCCATCGGACCCAGCGCCCCTCTCTTCAGGATTCGAGTGTCGCCGCTCCCCCCGCGAGGCCTGGCCCCGCCATTGCTGGCACCTCAAGCTTGTGGACCCTGTTGCCGCTGGCTATGGCACTCCGAATTCTTTAGAAAAAGGCTATGGCACTCTGGGATGCCATGATCAATTTCCATTGCATGGGGCACGTCGACTGACTTAGCAGACTAGCTTGAGAAGCCAGGATGAGAAGGAAACCCAAAGGCAGAAGATCTACGGTTGTCATGTTTATTCATTTTCAATCTTTCTTTCAGCGGGAAAAACTTATGATTTATTCATCTTCAATTATAGTAATACAACGAACACTGGGGTTGTGTCCGGACTACGCACCAATTCCGCTAAGTGTTCGGCGGCGTCAATCCAGTGCACTCTTGAGGTTTCCGATGCGGTTGGCTCCTCCCTGACCTGCCCGGTCGTGGCCTTCCCCATCCAATAACTAGGCCTCCCCCTCTCCCTCAGCAAGGTGCCTGCCACCCACTTGCTTCCCCTCATCGACAAGTTACTTCGCAAGTTGGCAACCTGGAAGGCCGCGCTTCTCTCGTGAGGGGAACGCCTCGCCTTGGTCCAGCAAGTTCTTATGGCTATGCCCGTGCACATACTTCTGGTCATGTCACTGTCCCCACCTATCCTCAAGAAGGCGAACCGGATCATCCGTGACTTCCTATTGCATGGCCGTAAAGACGCCCGCACTAGATCTTGCCTCGTTAGCTGGGCAAGAGTTTGCCGTCCTCTCGAGCTTGGCGGGCTCAGAATTCGTGATCTTCACCGCACCGGCATCTCCCTTCGGGTCCGATGGCTTTGGCTCCGCCCTTCTCATGGCTCCCGCCCATGGTCACATCTCCAGCCGCCCTCCGGACCCGAGGCTCTTCAGTTCTTCCACGCCTCGACGACTTGGTCCATCGGGAATGTCACATCTTGTCGCTTCTGGACCGACAAATGGCTCCAGGGCTGCTCTATCAGTGATCTCGCCCCAAACCTTACCGCTCTTGTCCCAAGCCGGCGACGCCGATCGCGTACCGTCGCTGCTGCTCTTGTGGATCGCGCGTGGACCAGCGACATCCACGGCCACCTTGGCCCGGCGGCTGCGTTGGAGTACTTCGACCATTGGTGTCGGCTGCAGACTATCAATCCATCCCAGGAGCCCGACACCATTCTTTGGAAGTGGACTGAAAACGGGGTTTACTCCGCTTCCTCCTGCTATAATGCCCTATTCACCAACTCTACTACGTCCGAGCACTGGCGCATCGTGTGGAAGTCGAGCGCCCCCCTCTCTGTCAAGTTCTTCATTTACCTTTCCTCCGTCAACCGATGTTGGACGGCTGACCGGCTGGAGCGGCGTGGCCTTCCGCACAAGCCTGCTTGTGTGCTATGTGCCCAACATGCTGAGACCCTTCAACATGTCCTGGTCAAGTGCGTTTTCTCCCGCACGATATGGCATGACATCCTCTCCTGGTGTTGCCCCGAGATCACCATACCAGATGGCTCCCTTGGCTTCCTAGACTGGCTCAACTCAGCCCTTACTATGGTGACTCATGATAAAAGACGAGGGCTCTCCACCATTGTCGCCTTGACGGTCTGGTCCGTTTGGCGCCACCGCAATGCGATCATCTTCGACAAGATCACTCCCTCCTCCGCCTCCCTTTGCTGCGATCCAGGATGACGCCCGCTTCTAGGTCTGTGCATGAGCCAAAGGATTGAGTAGTATCATCCCTGTAACATAGACTGATATCTGGGCCGAGCATCCCATTCCATGCTCACTGTGCATCTCGGACACGCCTTGTAGTGTACGTGCCCCTGATGCCTAACTTGTATGTTCTCCCCTCTCTATCAATGAAATGATACGCTGTCCGTAGCATATTCGAGAAAAGAAAAAAAAGGTACAATGAATACTAGAAATAACAAAATTACATCTTCAATCATTGCCCCTTCCTCGCCGGAGCCAGCTATACCTTGTTGTAGTAGATAGTCGGGAAGTCATCGTGCTAAGGCCCCATAAAACCAACGCACAAGAACAGCAACCGCTCCAATGAAGAGTGTAGATCAGAAGGATCCAACATGAAGACACACGAACATAGACGAACGGCGAACAGATCCGAGCAAATCGACCAAAGACAAATCTGCCAGAGACACACCTCCACACGCCCACCGAAAATATTGAACATATATTACTTTTATTTCCAATACATTCTAATATCCACACTATTGAACATATATAATATGAAAATATATACGTTTTACGATAAATCTAATGAAATTGATTTGATGTTGTAGATGTTGTTATATTTCTCTATAAATTTTCTTAAACTGGAAGAAGATTTTTTTTCTTGCAGAAGAAGTTTGACTTAGGACTTGAAGTAAGTTGAAATGGAGGGAAGAGTTAAATATTATCCCTAACTATCCCCGCTGATAAAGGTGTCAAGAAGAAGGTATAATTCTTTTTTTCAGATTGATTGGCGACAAGAGCTATCAGAATCGTAACGTGGAAATCACCTCCTCATCACACACAACATTTTCATATGGTAAATTTCTGATGTGATGAAAATGTTAGGTAACAACAAAAAACGAACAATTCAATAAATGCCACTAGAGAGGTAGCTAGCCGGAGCTTGGGTGTGCAGCATCTGCACATCCATATAAACTCTTATTTTAACCTCTCAGTTCCAAACCAGAAGGTGTAATAATTATTTTTTAAAGTCAAAAGGTTCCTATGTATGACCAAGTTTATAGAATATTATATCAAGATTCATAATACTAAATAAATATAATATGAAATTATATGTCATGGTGAATCTAGTCATATTGATTTTTTCTAGTCATGGTGAATCTAGTCATCAAGATTCATAAGGTTTTTTCTAGCTACAATATAAGTTTCAGATTGATTGGTGAAAAGACCTACCTGAATCATAACATGGAAGTTATCCTTCGTCATCATACATGACATATTCATATGGTCAGTTCTTGATATCATTTTCAATAATATGTATGCCACTATAGGCTTGTCCGTAGCCTATGCAACATTAGCGTATCCATAGGTAAACATTTTTTTCTTTTTAGAAACACTGATTACAACGTAGACGCACACGCTCACATCACCCCCCGACCCACCCACCCACCCACACACATTGCCTATTGAAGACCGGGTCGGAGTTGTTGAGCTTCAAAACTGATGAAGTCACCATGAGTGTCCCGCTGTCGACGAAAACGTCATCTCCTACTGAGAGGATAATCCATATTTATGAAACATCAAAGAGTCAAGTGTTCTGATGAGCTGCAGCCTGCAGGTACAACCATCCTACTAACAATGCAACCAACGGTTCATTCTCATAGGAACTCTGATTGTAGTAGCTACTATTCCAAGGTACAAGCACACAGTTAAAATTGTACTGCTTGAAAAATAGGAAATTAACCCACAGCAAAAATTATGATGACTATAGTGTACCAGATTTTTTTCAGTAATACCGTCTGATCAAAGTTGACAATTATGTTCCGCATCTGGCACACGTTTGACTTCACCGGTACTTGAACTGAAGCAAATAAGAAGAAAACAGACATGTCAGATGTAGAAATAGGAATTTGTTACAATTAATTTTTACAATCTTGTATTGTGTGTAACCAGGAAACAAGTTACGTAAAGATAACCAAAGAAATTTGCCTTGGAGTTGCATTCAGATATTCAGAGAATTTACAGATGAGGAGGTCCAGATCGAAATAGCAGACTCTCGCACTAGAAACTGGTACACACACGTCCGTCATTTTCTTTCCAAGGTTAACACCAACCATCCATGCGTTCTTATCATCACGTGTCAGTTTAGACATGATGTAAACAACATCCTCGCTGTCCATGCCTAGGATGGGGTAAGATAAACACAGGTTCCTTGGTGACAATCTTCCAGCCGCGGCCTCCCAGGGCTGTGGGAGCAACATATAACGATCAGGGTTGTGAGCCGAGATGCCATGGATATCAACAGGGTGCCCCTTGCGCCAATAGTTCCAGGTGGTATGCCTAGTACATGTTCGGAGCTTCCAACCAACACGGGTAGCAAGTAGTCTCACGGGGCTGGCACAGGCATTCTCATTGTGGAAGAGCAGCTCAGAATCATGGATGACATGGTCGACGCTGTCAATATCCTCTGTTGTGTCACTGCTCTTTTTAGTAATAGCTTCCAGCTCGACAAACTTAATGAAACCATTGGAGCAGGTGACATCCCGGACAAGCTGTGGGATACTAGCCCGTTGCTCATTACAATATGCAAGCATGGGTATCGGGATGAAACTTAGAACAGGGTTCTTGTCAAACACATTGCAGGTGAGAATGCCACTCCAGAGGTCGATCCAGCCGACAGCACCTCCTCCAAGCGCGACCACCTTGTTGAGAAAAGGGCCCGGCAGGTTCTCTTTCCTCACCCCAGGGTATGGTTGCAACCGTAACGGTGTAATTGCCCACTTGCCTGTCTTTGAAGAGAAGACATGAAGATCGTAGTCTGGTGGGAGGTTTGTCATGCAGAGATCTGCGAGGACAAATCCCCCGTCATCGTCGTCCAGGGGCAAGATGCACACGTGGAACGAGTTTCTGGTGCCCGGCGGGATCGGTGTGAGCGACGGCTTGCCGTAGTCGGCCTTGTAGACGAAGTACTCGTCGAGGCAAGATCCCCGACGGTTTCTCCCGGGACTGAAGCAGAGGAGCACGAGGTCCTTGGCCGAGAAGACTACCCGGGGCTCGGTCGTTAAGTCGTCGCGCTGGAACTCGGGGCCGTGGACGCAGAAGTGGGAGATGGCCGGCGGGTCGGCGAGGCAGAAGGTGACTTTGAATGCGTTGCCTGTGCTGGTGACGGCTTCGGCGGTGGTGGCGTTCTCGCGGACGGCGAAGTAGGCCCTCTTGTCGAGGAGAGCCCAGGGGGCGTAGCGGGCGCTGGCACGAGTGACGACGGGGGGCTGGAAGGAGGGGGCGAGGAAGTGTCCGTCGTCCATGGTTGCTAGTCAGCAGATTGGGAACGGAAACATCAAACCGTACGTGAACTTGTAGGATGCTTTTAGGGTTGGTAAACACATCCCTTCAGACGTCCGATGTGGAAACGCTCATCTTTGAAGAAATCAGTCGCGTCCAGCGCGTGCCACGAATCCAGTGGGACCAGGCACCGCTTCTCTTTCTCCTCACGCGAGTCCCACGTGTTGACCTCTTCTATCTGTATCTCTATCTCCGATGAATCTCGGCGGCAGTTATCTCGATCTCCCTTAAATCCGGCGAGAGGCACTGGAGACTCGCAGCAGCTCCTCTCCAATTGCAGCCACCGCACCGAGCAAGCAACGCCGCTTGCGCGCCCCAATCTGCTCTAGTTTCCAGCCCCGCGCCATCTTGCAGCAGCACCGCCGCTGCGGCCGGTCGCCCCATCATAGCACCATGATTTGTTCCACCCTGCAGCACCGCCGCAGTGACGTCTGCACTGGACGACCTATGGCAACGCAGCATCGCCAACACCCACCGGATCAGCAGTGGAAAGCCTGCTGCAACGAAGCACCGCCGTTCATCACATGCGCGACTGAACCGGACCACCTGCTGCAAAGCAGCACTGCCGTCGAGGCATGGCAGCGGCACTGCCGTCTCCACCTGACCACCTGCTGCAAAGCAGCACTGCCGTTGACACGTGGCAGCGGCACCACCGGTGTGCAGCCAACCACCTGCTGCGAAGCAGCACGGCCGTCGGGCTGCAGCAGACCACCTGCTGCAAAGCAGCATTGCCGTCGTTGCATGGCAGCGGCGGCCTCGCCTGCTGCAGCGCAGCTCTGCTGCCGGCATGTCAGCGGTGGCCGGGGGGTTATAGTATCGGAGCTCGCCTTCAGCAGAGTGTCGCCCCTGGAAGCTGGCTTTGCAACGCCAGTGCCGTTTTTGCAAGAGCGTGGCAGCGGTGCTACGATGAAGCTCGACGGTGGCAGCAAAAAGTGTTGCATGGTGCTATCTTTTTCGTTCCTCGACATGCTGTTCTTTTCCTTCCTTTTGGCGATGCGGGGTGCATGCAGGAGTAGCTGCTTGAGATGACAATGACTGGTGTGATCCGATGGCCATACAACACCTGATCCAACGGCCCATGAGGCGGTCGATTTTTTGCCCCGCAGCAGTCGGATGACGCCTAGCAGTGACCTTTAAAGCATTCGTTAGAGCACTCATATGACGTTGATTCGTTGCCGTTGATTTGTTTTTATCTCATGGAGAGATGCGTCTCAAAATCATCCGCGAGAAGCCCGCTGCAAACTGCTCGATTTTGAACCGAACTGCAAGAGACTCTGCCTCCTTAGAACCTTCTCATTCCCTCTGGTGGCGATGGGCGCTCTCGTCTGAGGCTATGATCTGCCGTGATTCAGAGTGACATCGGAGCAACCCCAAGTCCGCTGCTCACTCCTGGTCGTGGGTGACGAGGTGAGTTTGGTGGGTGTTTGGCGGCGTTGCGGGCTATGCCATGGAGGCTGTGTCCACCCCTCGCTTGGCAATGGTGGCAGTGGACAAGCAGAACAATCTGGCAGGTGGGACTGGCAGTGTCCCATCTGAAGCGGAAGAGAATACGGCAAAATTAATGGAGAAGCTCAATCTCACATATGAAGAAGCCACAGCAGCCATCTTGGAGGACGAAAATGAGGAAGATTAGGTGTCCTTGGAGTGGGCAATCATAGGAAAGGAACTATCCCCAAACACTCTCCATATTAAGACGATTATGGCGGCACTGAGGCCACCTTGCAGAAATCCTAAAGGCATGAACCCTAGATCTACTGGAGACAATATGTTCATTGTTGAGTTTGCAACTAAGACAGATGAAGATGCAAGTCGAAGTCGGAGCTCCATGGCCTGTTGGCAAGCATGCAGTGCTCATTAACAGTTTTGATGCTAGACAGAGACCATCAGATTAATTGTTTGGGCTATAAAACACCCAAGATTTGAACTGATGAACAAACTTTGGGGAGAAAAGCTTGGAACAAAGCTAGGAACAGTGGAGACTGCTGATGTGGATAGCTAGGGTAGAGCTTGGGGGGACTGTCTATGAGTCAAGAGTAACCGTGGATATCTCCAAATCTCTGTTAAGGTGGGTTACAGCTTATATTCCAAAAAGCACCAAGAATATGACACTTATGAGTTATGAGGTAGTGTATGAGAGGCTTCCACATTACTGCTTCCCATGTGTCTTGCTGGGACACTCTTCTATGGAATGCCCAACACCAGGTGAGAGGGATGCTGGGTAAGCTCCCTGTGTGTAAAGGATGATAAGAAGAAGAGTTTTTCAAGTTCCATCAACGCAAAGTTCACAATCAAGTGGCAGATGTTCACACTGTGATGACGAAAAAGGGGGATCCCACCCCTCTGCTAAAGCCAATATTGTCGAACCAAAAGCTGATGAATTGCAAGAGAGAAACATAGTCACGTCTCCCATGAAGCTGAAGGTGCAGAATCAAAAAATAAATAATAAGGTGGAACAGGGCACGGCAAGTAAGGGACCTTTTGTTGGAAATATGCCCTAGAGGCAATAATAAAAGCATTATTATTATATTTCCTTGTTCATGATAATTGTCTTTATTCATGCTATAATTGTGTTATCCGGAAATCGTAATACATGTGTGAATAATAGACACCAACATGTCCCTAGTAAGCCTCTAGTTGACTAGCTCGTTGATCAACAGATAGTCATGGTTTCCTGACTATGGACATTGGACGTTATTGATAATGAGATCACATCGTTAGGAGAATGATGTGATGGACAAGACCCAATCCTAAACATAGCATAAGATCGTATAGTTCGTTTGCTAGAGTTTTTCCAATGTCAAGTATCCTTTCCTTAGACCATGAGATCGTGTAACTCCCGGGTACCGTAGGAGTGCTTTGGGTGTACCAAACGTCACAACGTAACTGGGTGACTATAAAGGTATACTACGGGTATCTCCGAAAGTGTCTGTTGGGTCGACACGGATCAAGACTGGGATTTGTCACTCCGTATGACGGAGAGGTACCACTGGGCCCACTCGGTAATGCATCATCATTATGAGCTCAAAGTGACCAAGTGTCTGGTCACGGGATCATGCATTACGGTACGAGTAAAGTGACTTGCCGGTAACGAGATTGAACAAGGTATTGGGATACCGACGATCGAATCTCGGGCAAGTAGCATACCGATTGGCAAAGGGAATTTTATACGGGGTTGCTTGAATCCTCGACATCGTGGTTCATCCGATGAGATCATCGAGGAGCATGTGGGAGCCAACATGGGTATCCAGATCCCATTGTTGGTTATTGACCGGAGAGCAATCTCGGTCATGTCTACATGTCTCCCGAACCCGTAGGGTCTACACACTTAAGGTTCGGTGACGCTAGGGTTGTAGGGATATGTATATGCAGTAACTCGAATGGTCCGGAGGTAAAGAATTATATATAGGAAGTGCTATTTCGGCCATCGGGACAAGTTTCGGGGTCACCGGTATTGTACCGGGACCACCGGAAGGGTCCCGGGGGTCCATCGGGTGGGGCCACCTATCCCGGAGGGCCCCATGGGCTGAAGTGGGAAGGGATCCAGCCCAAAGTGGGCTGGGGCGCCACTTCCCCTAGGGCCCATGCGCCTAGGGTGGGGGAAACCCTAAAAAGGGGGCGCCCCCTTGCTTGGGGGGCAAGCCCCCCACCCCTTGGCCGCCGCCCCCCTAGGCCCCCCTATATATAGTGGGGGGGGGATGGAGGACCTCTTACCTTTGCCTTTGGTGCTTCCCTCTCCCTCTCCAACACCTCCTCCTCCTCCATAGAGCTTGGCGAAGCCCTGCCGGAGTACTGCAGCTCCATCACCACCACGCCGTCGTGCTACTGCTGGAGCCATCTTCCTCAACCTCTCCTTCCCCCTTGCTGGATCAAGAAGAAGGAGACGTCACGCTGACCGTACGTGTGTTGAACGCGGAGGTGCCGTCCGTTCGGCGCTAGGATCTCCGGTGATTTGGATCACGTCGAGTACGACTCCCTCATCCCCGTTCTTTGAACGCTTCCGCTCGCGATCTACAAAGGTATGTAGATGGATCCGATCACTCGTTGCTAGATGAACTCATAGATGGATCTTGGTGAAACCGTAGGAAATTTTTTGTTTTCTGCAACGTTCACCAACAGTGGCATCATGAGCTAGGTCTATGCGTAGTTCTCTTTGCACGAGTAGAACACAATTTGTTGTGGGCGTAGATGTTGTCAACTTTCTTGCCGCTACTAGTCTTATCTTGCTTCAGCGGTATTGTGGGATGAAGCGGCCCGGACCAACCTTACACGTACGCTTACGTGAGACCAGTTCCACCGACTAACATGCATTAGTTGCAAAAGGTGGCTGGCGGGTGTCTGTCTCTCCCACTTTAGTTGGAGCGGATTCGATGAAAAGGGTCCTTATGAAGGGTAAATAGAAGTTGACAAATCATGTTGTGGCTTTCACATAGGTAAGAAAACGTTCTTGCTAGAACCCTATTGCAGCCACATAAAACTTGCAACAACAATTAGAGGACGTCTAACTTGTTTTTGCAGCAAGTGTTTTGTGATGTGATATGGCCAAAGTTGTGATGAATGATGAATGATATATATGTGATGTATGAGATCATGTTCTTGTAATAGGAATCACGACTTGCATGTCGATGAGTATGACAACCGGCAGGAGCCATAGGAGTTGTCTTTATTTTTGTATGACCTGCGTGTCATTGAGAAACGCCATGTAAATTACTTTACTTTATTGCTAAACGTGTTAGCCATAGTAGTAGAAGTAATAGTTGGCGAGCAACTTCATGGAGACACGATGATGGAGATCATGATGCTGGAGATCATGGTGTCATGCCGGTGACAAGATGATCATGGAGCCCCAAGATGGAGATTAAAGGAGCTATGTGATATTGGCCATATCATGTCACTATTATTATTTGATTGCATGTGATGTTTATCATGTTTTGTACATCTTGTTTACTTAGAACGACGGTAGTAAATAAGATGATCCCTCATAATAATTTTAAGAAAGTGTTCCCCCTAACTGTGCACCGTTGCGACAGTTCGTTGTTTCAAAGCACCACGTGATGATCGGGTGTGATAGATTCCAACGTTCACATACAACGGGTGTAAGACAGATTTACACATGCACACACTTATGTTGACTTGACGAGCCTAGCATGTACAGACATGGCCTCGGAACACAGAAGACCAAAAGGTCGAGCATGAGTCGTATAGAAGATACGATCAACATGAAGATGTTCACCGACGTTGACTAGTTCGTCTCACGTGATGATCGGACATGGCCTAGTTAACTCGGATCATGTTATACTTAGATGACTGGAGGGATGTCTATCTGAGTGGGAGTTCATTGAATAATTTGATTAGATGAACTTAATTATCATGAACTTAGTCTAAAATCTTTACAATATGTCTTGTAGATCAAATGGCCAACGTTGTCCTCAACTTCAACGCGTTCCTAGAGAAAACCAAGCTGAAAGACGATGGCAGCAACTATAGGGACTGGGTCCGGAACCTGAGGATCATCCTCATAGCTGCCAAGAAAGATTATGTCCTACAAGCACCGCTAGGTGACGCACCCGTCCCACAGAACCAAGACGTTATGAATGCTTGGCAGACACGTGCTGATGATTACTCCCTCGTTCAGTGCGGCATGCTTTACAGCTTAGAACCGGGGCTCCAAAAACGTTTTGAGAGACACGGAGCATATGAAATGTTCGAAGAGCTAAAAATGGTTTTCCAAGCTCATGCCCGGGTCGAGAGATATGAAGTCTCCGAAAAGTTTTTCAGCTGTAAGATGGAGGAAAATAGTTCTGTCAGTGAGCACATAGTCACAATGTCTGGGTTACATAACCGCTTGACTCAGCTGGGAGTTAATCTCCCGGATGACGCAGTCATTGACAGAATCCTTCAGTCGCTTCCACTAAGCTACAAGAGCTTTGTGATGAACTTCAATATGCAGGGGATGGAAAAGACCATTCCTGAATTATTTGCAATGCTGAAATCAGCAGAGGTAGAAGTCAAAAAGGAACATCAAGTGTTGATGGTGAATAAAACCACTAAGTTCAAGAAAGGCAAGGGTAAAAAGAACTTCAAGAAGGACGGCAAGGGAGTTGCCGCGCCCGGTAAGCAAGCTACCGGGAAGAAGCCAAAGAATGGACCCAAGCCCGAGACTGAGTGCTTTTATTGCAAGGGAAGTGGTCACTGGAAGCGGAACTGCCCCAAGTACTTAGCGGACAAGAAGGCCGGCAAAACAAAAGGTATATGTGATATACATGTAATTGATGTGTACCTTACCACTACTCGTAGTAGCTCCTGGGTATTTGATACCGGTGCAGTTGCTCACATTTGTAACTCAAAGCATGAGCTGCGGAATAAGCGGAGACTGGCGAAGGACGAGATGACGATGTGCGTCGGGAATGGTTCCAAGGTCGATGTGATCGCCGTCGGCACGCTACCTCTACATTTACCTACGGGATTAGTTTTAAACCTCAATGATTGTTATTTAGTGCCAGCTTTGAGCATGAACATTGTATCGGGATCTCGTTTAATTCGAGATGGCTACTCATTTAAGTCCGAGAATAATGGTTGTTCTATTTATATGAGAGATATGTTTTATGATCATGCTCCGATGGTGAATGGTTTATTCTTAATGAATCTCGAGCGTAATACTACACATGTTCATAGTGTGAATACCAAAAGATGTAAGGTTGATAATGATAGTCCCACATACTTGTGGCACTGCCGCCTTGGTCACATAGGTGTCAAACGCATGAAGAAGCTCCATGCAGATGGACTTTTAGAGTCTCTTGATTATGAATCATTTGACACGTGCGAACCATGCCTCATGGGTAAAATGACCAAGACTCCGTTCTCAGGAACAATGGAGCGAGCAACCAACTTGTTGGAAATCATACATACTGATGTGTGCGGTCCAATGAGCGTTGAGGCTCGCGGTGGCTGTCGTTATGTTCTCACCCTCACTGATGACTTGAGTAGATATGGGTATGTCTACTTAATGAAACACAAGTCTGAAACCTTTGAAAAGTTCAAGGAATTTCAGAGTGAGGTTGAGAATCAACATGACAGAAAAATCAAGTTTTTGCGATCAGATCGTGGAGGAGAATACTTGAGTCACGAATTTGGCACACTTAAGAAAATGTGGAATAGTTTCACAACTCACATCGCCTGGAACACCTCAGCGTAATGGTGTGTCCGAACGTCGTAATCGCACTCTATTAGATATGGTGCGATCTATGATGTCTCTTACCGATTTACCGCTATCTTTTTGAGGCTATGCTTTAGAGACTGCCGCATTCACTTTAAATAGGGCTCCGTCGAAATCCGTTGAGACGACACCGTATGAATTATGGTTTGGGAAGAAACCTAAGCTGTTGTTTCTAAAAGTTTGGGGATGCGATGCTTATGTCAAGAAACTTCAACCTGAAAAGCTCGAACCCAAGTCGGAAAAATGCGTCTTCATAGGATACCCTAAAGAAACTATTGGGTATACCTTCTACCTTAGACCCGAAGGCAAGATCTTTGTTGCCAAGAATGGATCCTTTCTAGAGAAAGAGTTTCTCTCGAAAGAAGTAAGTGGGAGGAAAGTAGAACTTGATGAAGTATTACCTCTTGAACCGGAAAATGACGCAACTCAAGAAAATGTTCCTGAGGTGCCTGCACCGACTAGAGAGGAAGTTAATGATGATGATCATGAAACTTCAGATCAAGTTGCTACTGAACTTCGTAGGTCCACAAGGACACGTTCCGCACCAGAGTGGTACGGCAACCCTGTCTTGGAAATCATGTTATTAGACAACGGTGAACCTTCGAACTATGAAGAAGCGATGGCGGGCCCGGATTCCGACAAATGGCTAGAAGCCATGAAATCCGAGATAGGATCCATGTATAAAAACGAAGTATGGACTTTGACTGACTTGCCCGTTGAGAGTTGAGCCATAGAAAATAAATGGATCTTTAAGAAGAAGACAGACGCGGATGGTAATGTGACCATCTATAAAGCTCGGCTTGTCGCTAAGGGTTATCGACAAGTTCAAGGGGTTGACTACGATGAGACTTTCTCACCGGTAGCGAAGCTAAAGTCCGTCCGAATCATGTTAGCAATTGCCGCATTCTATGATTATGAGATATGGCAAATGGACGTCAAAACGGCATTCCTTAATGGTTTCCTTAGGGAAGAATTGTATATGATGCAGCCGGAAGGTTTTGTCGATCCTAAGAATGCTGACAAGGTGTGCAAGCTCCAACGCTCGATTTATGGGCTGGTGCAAGCATCTCGGAGTTGGAACATTCGCTTTGATGAGATGATCAAAGCGTTTGGGTTTACACAGACTTATGAAGAAGCCTGTGTTTACAAGAAAGTGAGTGGGAGCTCTGTAGCATTTCTCATATTATATGTAGATGACATACTTTTGATGGGAAATGATATAGAACTCTTGGACAGCATTAAGGCCTACTTGAATAAGAGTTTTTCAATGAAGGACCTTGGAGAAGCTGCATATATATTAGGCATCAAGATCTATAGAGATAGATCAAGACGCCTCATAGGTCTTTCACAAAGCACATACCTTGATAAGATATTGAAGAAATTCAATATGGATCAGTCTAAGAAGGGGTTCTTGCCTGTGTTACAAGGTGTGAAATTGAGTTCAGCTCAATGTCCGACCACGGCAGAAGATATAGAAGAGATGAGTGTCATCCCCTATGCCTCAGCCATAGGTTCTATTATGTATGCCATGCTGTGTACCAGACCTGATGTAAACCTTGCCGTAAGTTTGGTAGGAAGGTACCAAAGTAATCCCGGCAAGGAACACTGGACAGCGGTCAAGAATATCCTGAAGTACCTGAAAAGGACTAAGGAAATGTTTCTCGTTTATGGAGGTGATGAAGAGCTCGTCGTAAAGGGTTACGTCGATGCTAGCTTCGACACAGATCTGGATGACTCCAAGTCACAAACCGGATACGTGTATATTTTGAATGGTGGAGCAATAAGCTGGTGCAGTTGCAAGCAGAGCGTCGTGGCGAGATCTACATGTGAAGCGGAGTACATGGCAGTCTCGGAGGCAGCGCACGAAGCAATTTGGGTGAAGGAGTTCATCACCGACCTAGGAGTCATACCCAATGCATCGGGGCCAATCAAACTCTTCTGTGACAACACTGGAGCTATTGCACTTGCCAAGGAGCCCAAGTTTCACAAGAAGACCAGGCACATCAAGCGTCGCTTCAACTCCATTCGTGAAAATGTTCAAGATGGAGACATAGATATTTGTAAAGTACATACGGACCTGAATGTAGCAGATCCGTTGACTAAACCTCTCCCTAGAGCAAAACATGATCAACACCAGAATTCCATGGGTGTTCGATTCATCACAATGTAACTAGATTATTGACTCTAGTGCAAGTGGGAGACTGTTGGAAATATGCCCTAGAGACAATAATAAAAGCATTATTATTATATTTCCTTGTTCATGATAATTGTCTTTATTCATGCTATAATTGTGTTATCCGGAAACCGTAATACACGTGTGAATAATAGACACCAACATGTCCCTAGTAAGCCTCTAGTTGACTAGCTCGTTGATCAACAGATAGTCATGGTTTCCTGACTATGGACATTGGATGTCATTGATAATGAGATCACATCATTAGGAGAATGATGTGATGGACAAGACCCAATCCTAAACATAGCATAAGATCGTATAGTTCGTTTGCTAGAGTTTTTCCAATGTCAAGTATCCTTTCCTTAGACCATGAGATCGTGTAACTCCCGGATACCGTAGGAGTGCTTTGGGTGTACCAAATGTCACAACGTAACTGGGTGATTATAAAGGTATACTACGGGTATCTCCGAAAGTGTCTGTTGGGTTGACACGGATCAAGACTGGGATTTGTCACTCCATATGACAGAGAGGTATCACTGGGCCCACTCGGTAATGCATCATCATTATGAGCTCAAAGTGACCAAGTGTCTGGTCACGGGATCATGCATTACGGTACGAGTAAAGTGACTTGCCGGTAACGAGATTGAACAAGGTATTGGGATACCGACGATCGAATCTCGGGCAAGTAGCATACCGATTGACAAAGGGAATTGTATACGGGGTTGCTTGAATCCTAGACATCGTGGTTCATCCGATGAGATCATCGAGGAGCATGTGGGAGCCAACATGGGTATCCAGATCCCGCTGTTGGTTATTGACCGGAGAGCAATCTCAGTCATGTCTACATGTCTCACGAACCCGTAGGGTCCACACACTTAAGGTTCGGTGACGTTAGGGTTGTATGGATATGTATATGCAGTAACCCGAATGTTGTTCGGAGTCCCGGATGAGATCCCGGACGTCACGAGGAGTTCCGGAATGGTCCGGAGGTAAAGAATTATATATAGGAAGTGCTATTTCGGCTATCGGGACAAGTTTCGGGGTCACCGGTATTGTACCGGGACCACCGGAAGGGTCCCGGGGGTCCACCGGGTGGGGCCACCTATCCCGGAGGGCCCCATGGGCTGAAGTGGGAAGGGATCCAGCCCAAAGTGGGCTGGGGCGCCACTTCCCCTAGGGCCCATGCGCCTAGGGTGGGGGAAACCCTAAATAGGGGGCGCCCCCTTGCTTGGGGGGCAAGCCCCCCACCCCTTGGCCGACGCCCCCTAGGCCCCCCTATATATAGTGGGGGGGATGGAGGACCTCTTACCTTTGCCTTTGGTGCCTCCCTCTCCCTCTCCAACACCTCCTCGTCCATAGAGCTTGGCGAAGCCCTGCCGAAGTACTGCAGCTCCATCACCACCACGCCGTCGTGCTGCTGCTGGAGCCATCTTCCTCAACCTCTCCTTCCCCCTTGCTGGATCAAGAAGAAGGAGACGTCACGCTGACCGTACGTGTGTTGAACGCGGAGGTGCCGTCCGTTCGGCGCTAGGATCTCCGATGATTTGGATCACGTCGAGTACGACTCACTCATCCCCGTTCTTTGAACGCTTCCGCTCGCGATCTACAAAGGTATGTAGATGGATCCGATCACTCGTTGCTAGATGAACTCATAGATGGATCTTGGTGAAACCGTAGGAAATTTTTTGCTTTCTGCAACGTTCACCAACACCTGTTACTTCAGTGCCTACGAATGCTTTGCTTCAGCAACACAGAGGGGGTTTGGGGGGACTCACACGCGAGCCGCGTGGATCCAGCGGATTCGACCGATTTGCGCGGCTGGTCAACGACGGGCCGCCGTTGTTTCCTACAAGACCCACCGTCACGCTCACGGAGGTGCCCCCGATGACGCGTTCCTCTCCACACGGGCAACCGCCAGCCTACCCGCCCGCACCGCTAGTGAAGGACCACTACGTCAAGCCCCCCAAGCACGACTTCCCAAGGTTCACCGGCGTAGCACCCAAGCTCTGGATTGATCGGTGTGTGGCCTATTTCGAGTTGTACCGCGTGCCGATCAGCCACTGGGTGACCATGTGGCGCACAAGCGTATCGCCAGCAGCACCGCACACCCACAAGGGAGGCTTTCACCACCGCCATGGTCGCAAAATTCGGCCCCGACGAGTTTGAAATAGAGATGCATAAGTACAATGTTCTTAAAGGTAACTGCTGAGTACCTGCCATCAAGGATCAGTACAATGTTCTGAGCACCAAAAGTTAAGATGTAAGACTTCTGGTAAATCAATCTAAGCAAATGACCACTCTGAGCTGAAAAAATTCAGCAGAATCCCCTGAGAAATTCAGCAAGAATATGTTAATGCCTTGAGTAATTGAATTCTCTGGGATGCCAAAATTTTCTTCCGAATACCAATAGCAGAGCAGTAGTTTGTGTGTTTTTATGTTTTCAGTCAGGTCACCACTTCACGTCATCATATGAAATCGACAATAATGTTAATTCTTCTATCTTAGCTAATTTCCTGGAAAAGCTAGACTTATCTCTTTTATCACATCATTACATAAGCAGCATGCAAAATGGCAGAAATTGTGCATCCAGTTATTTCTTCTATGAACGGCTCATTTGGACAAAGCATTGGGCGAATGTAGTAAACCACAAGAGACATTTTTGCTTGTTAAATTAGCCCCTAATTTAAATTTGTGCCAAAAGCTTGATCCTAACAGTGTACCTAAGAGTTAGTTATGATTATATCCCAGATTTAGGCCACATCCTAACCGTATACATACAGGAGCCTTTGAGTTGCAATTTAGCTTTAGCTCAAACCCGTGATTATGTATGTCTTTAGATATCAAACTTCACCGGCAGGTGCACCACGGTCCCAAAAGAGGGGCGATGACGGAGGGGACTCACTCAGGGGAGATCAGGGGCTGGGGGCGCGGAGGGAGGGAACCTGTATCGAGGCCCGCGGCAGCGAGGGTGGCAGCGGCGCAGCGGAAGATGGCCTGGAGCTCGGTGGCGAAGAAGAAGCCGTCGTGGTCCACCGCGGGGGTTCCCCCATATTCATCTCACCGGCGTCCGTCAGCGCCATCCGGGCGAGCACGGGGTGGGCCGGGTCTCCGCGGCGCGGAACGCGATCCCGGGGGCATCGGGGATGGAGCCCATCCCGGACTGCACGGCGCGCGAGGCGCCGACGTGGCCCTACATGGTGTAGAAGACGACGTAGATGCGGACCGGGCGCGGCGCCGGTGCGGCGGGGGCAGGGATGAAATTCGCGTCGGTGCTGGCCCAGCGGGGGTGAGAGGCGCTGGCTCTTGGAAAGGCAACCGCCGGCCTTGGCCATTGCCGCCGACGAGTAGGAGGAGAGAGTGGGGAGTGAGCGGTGGTGGCTGGTCTATTCGGTCCAGGCTGTGTCAGCGGAGTAGTTTTCCTCCCTATACCAAAAAAAAGTACTAGCTTTTCTATATTAAAAATGTGGCAAACTATAGAGATTTTTTTAAAAAGGAGGCGCTTACCCGGCCTTAAACTGAGGCCTTACTAATCATGTCCGCCAGAGTGACATAATGTTCAGCGAGCAACAAAGTAAAGTAAAAAAGATACATGCCTGAAGACGGATACATAGCGGCACACCGCTAGCATAGACGATAAAGAAAACACACGCTTTGTTTGAATGTCTACATTGAAGAGCGCCGTATTGAATTGGTCTCAATTCTAAATTAGTGAGGAAATTGAAATAGCACGAATATGAATTCAGCTATTTGGTTGTCCAGTGAATTGACCATTGAAATGCCTCTAGATTTCAATATCAAATCTTGTTTGGATGACAAACTCCGGAATTGCATAGCTACATTACCAGATTCTACCTTGTTCCACATGACTCAAAAATGAAGTCTGACAATAAATAAATATATAACAATGAAAATAAATAAATATTCTAGAAATGCATCAGGAAAACGCAAATGGTCATATAATGAAAACAATATTTTCTTACAATACCATAACACAAAATTCAAAACAAAATAAACAACGCGTACTCTCGTATATGACATAAAACAAAATGATTTAAATAGATAGGTCCAAATGCTTGACATAAATAGTGCGTGGCAGTAGTTCATATATAGTTTCAGGTTACAATAGGACATATAATAGATAGTTCGAAGTTCAACAAAACATAAAAGAACACACACATATCAGGAAAGCACCAGTCTTCAAGGCAACATTAGCAGCCATGTCTTTCTCACGGTGATGGGCAGCTCCTTAGAGTTGAAACAGTCGATCAATGAGTACCAATTTCCCATAACATCGAAGCATGTTTTGTTTGGCTAAATCAGGTACCAACTTAAGTGCATCAAGTATTTTCAGCGGGAGCGATAACCTTTGGTAGTGGAATGGACTCAGTTGTCTTGAAAGCATCAACTAAGTCCTTCTTCATATCTCCAAGCATGCAAAGAATAGCATCACCTGCTCGCTGCCTCTTCGGTGCTACTTCTGTAGAGACTTCGACGGTTCTTCTAATGGCTCTGCAGCAATCTCAACACTTGTCTTCGCACCCTCACCATTAGCATGATCTTTTGATATATGATGCAAATGGACTCGCAGTTCTTGATTACTTTGTTCTTGTAAGACTTTATCTCCTTGCATGTCTTGTTAGCCTGCACAATAAACACAAGCCAATAGTAAAGTTGATGCCTTGTTATTCTACATATGCAAACTATATAAAGAATATCTCTTGGTTACCTCCACATATTTAGCCCAAACATCATCACTATCCATTGATAGCCTATTATTGGTCCAATACCAACCAAAACCACTTTGAGAAAAGGATTTTGCTTACGACCTCATAGTGATGATCCAAAGTCATCATCCTTCCACTAATGTTCTCCTTTGTGATATCCTTATTGCACTTACCCTTTGAAAGTGCGTTATATCGACTAGAGGGGGTGAATAGGCGATTTTACAAATTCGTCACTAGGGAATTTCAGGGTGAGGAAATTCCTAAGCAACGAACTACTTAGCAGCGGAATAAGTAGTCAGATGCAAGCATAATAGAGTAGTAGCATAGTCATCATGATGAAATGAAGACAAGCACAGAGTACAAGAAGCGTAAACACAGGATAAGCAGGCTGAAGACAAACTGACTGAAGAATTTAAACTGAGGAAATTGAGAAAGTCTTCAGTCAAAGTCTTCAAACAGTAACGATCAAGTACAACAACACAAAATAAGGAAATGAAGGGGTTGAGGAAATAGAACCAGTTAGCTCGGTGAAGATAATGATTTGGTAGACCAGTTCCAACTGATGTGACGGTCGTACGTCTGGTTGGAGCGGCTAGGTATTTAAACCTGAGAACACACAGTCCTTACCATATTCTCCTTGAGCTAAGGTCACATAGACCTCGCCCAATCACTCGTGGTAAGTCTTTAGGTGACTTCCAAACCTTCACAGACTCGATCGCTCGGCAATCCACAATTTCCTCTTGGATGCTCTAGACCATGACGCCTTACCGTCTGGAGGATGCACAGTCCTCAAAGGTAACAAGCATCTGTTCCACACAGGAACAATCTGTTGGGGAACGTAGTATTTGAAAAAAATTCCTATGATCACGCAAGATCTATCTAGGAGATGCATAGCAACAAGAGTGAAGAGTGTGTCTACGTACCCTCGTAGACCGAAAGCGGAAGCGTTTAGTAACGCGGTTAATGTACTCGAACGTCTTCGCGATCCAACCGATCAAGTACCGAACGCATGGCACCTCCGTGATTTGCACACGTTCAGCTCGGTGATGTCCCTCGTACTCTTGATCCAGCTAAGGTCGAGGGTGAGTTCCGTCAGCACAACGGCGTGTTGACGGTAATGATGAAGTTATCGACGCAGCGCTTCGCTTAAGCACTACGACAATATGACCAAGGTGTAAAACTGTGGAGGGGGCACCGCACAGGGCTAAAGATCAATTTGTGTGTCTATGGGGTGCCCCTCCCCCGTATATAAAGGAGGGGAGGAGGAGGAGGGTCGGCCTCAAGGGGCGCGCCCAACATGGGGATTCCTACTCCTAGTAGGAGGAGGTTTCCCCCTTGCCTAGTCCAAGTAGGAGAAGAAGGAAGGAGAGGAAGAAGAGAAGAAAAGGGGGGCCGGCCCCCCTAGCCCTAGTCCAATTTGGTTTGGGCTAGGGGGGCGCACGCCACCTCTTGGCCTGCCTCCTCTCTTCCACCACTAGGCCCATAAGGCCCAATAACTTCCCAGGGGGGTTTCGGTAACCCCTGGTACTCCGAAATGACCCGAACCATTCCGGTGTCCGGATGTAACCTTCCAATATATGAATCTTTATGTCTCAACCATTTCGAGACTCCTCGTCATTTGTGTGATCTCATCTGGGGCTCCGAACAACCTTCAGTACATCAAATCACATAACTCATAATACATATCGTCATCGAACGTTAAGCGTGCGGACCCTACGGGTTCGAGAACTATGTAGACATGACCGAGACACATCTCCGGTCAATAACCAATAACGGAACCTGGATGCTCATATTGGTTCCTACGTATTCTAGGAAGATATTTATCGGTCAAACTACACAACAACATATGTTGTTCCCTTTGTCATCGGTATGTTACTTGCCCGAGATTCGATCGTCGGTATCATCATACCTAGTTCAATCTCGTTACCGGCAAGTCTCTTTACTCATTCCATAATGCATCATCCCGTGACTAACTCATTAATCACATTTCTTGCAAGGCTTATAGTGATGTGCATTACCGAGAGGGCCCAGAGATACCTCTCCGACAATTGGAGTGACAAATCCTAATCTCGATTTATGCCAACTCAATAAAAACCATCAGAGACACCTGTAGAGCATCTTTATAATCACCCAGTTATGCTGTGACGTTTGATAGCACACTAAGTGTTCCTCCGGTATTCGGGACTTGCCTAATCTCATAGTCATAGGAACATGTATAAGTTATGGAGAAAGCAATAGCAATAAACTAAACGATCATAATGCTAAGATAACGGATGGGTCAAGTCAATCACATCATTCTCTAATGATGTGATCCCGTTCATCAAATGACAACTCATGCTATGGCTAGGAAACTTAACCATCTTTGATTAATGAGCTGGTCAAGTAGAGGCATACTAGTGACACTCTGTTTGTCTATGTATTCACACATGTAATAAGTTTCCATTTAATACAATTCTAGCATGAATAATAAACATTTATAAGGAAATATAAATAACAACTTTATTATTGCCTCTAGGGCATATTTCCTTCAGTCTCCCACTTGCACTAGAGTCAATAATCTAGATTACATTGTAATGATTCTAACACCCATGGAGTCTTGGTGCTGATTATGTTTTGCTCGTGAGAGAGGCTTAGTCAATGGGTCTGCAACATTCAGATCTATATGTATCTTGCAAATCTCTATGTCTCCCTCCTTGACTTGATCGCGGATAGAATTGAAGTGTCTCTTGATGTGCTTGGTTCTCTTGTGAAATCTGGATTCCTTTGCCAAGGCAATTGCACCAGTATTGTCACAAAAGATTTTCATTGGACTCGATGCACTAGGTATGACAGCTAGATCGAATATGAAATCCTTCATCCAGACTCCTTCATTTGCTGCTTCCGAAGCAGCTATGTATTCCGCTTCACATGTAGATCCCGCCACGACTCTTTGCTTAGAACTGCACCAACTGACAGCTCCACCATTTAATAAAAATACGTATCCGATTTGTGACTTAGAGTCATCTGGATCAGTGTCAAAGCTTGCATCGACATAACCATTTACGACGAGCTCTTTGTCACCTCCATAAATGAGAAACATATCCTTAGTCCTTTTCACGTATTTTAGGATGTTCTTGACCGCTGTCCAGTGATCCACTCCTAGATTACTTTGGTACCTCCCTGCTAAACTAATAGCAAGGCACACATCTGTTGGGGAACAAAGTAATTTCAAACAATTTCCTACGCACATGCAAGATCTATCTAGGTGATGCATAGCAACGAGAGGGGAAGAGTGTTGTCCACGTACCCTCGTAGACCGTAAGCGGAAGCATTATGACAACGCGGTTGATGTAGTCGTACGTCTTCATGATCCGACCGATCCTAGCACCGAAGGTACGGCACCTCCGCGATCTGCACACGTTCAGCTCGGTGACATCCCGCGAACTCCAGATCCAGCTGAGTGTCGAGGGATAATTTCGTCAGCACGACGGCGTGATGATGGTGATGATGAAGATACCGGCGCAGGGCTTCGCCTAAGCACTACGGTGATATGACCGAGGTGGATTATGGTGGAGGCATTACAAAAAAATACACTTCCGTGATGATACGTGTTTGTCACAGTAGGTCGCATTTTCTGTCATGCATGTACATCCATGACGATTTTATGACAGAATGAAGATAGTCATACCTGTGCTGTCGTAGAAGTGTTCCATGACATTACCAAAATTATCACCACAGAAGTGTCCACTTCCATGACGATAAATCCCGCGTCACAGAAGTGCTTTCGTCAAGGGTGACCGACACATGGCATCCATCGTAATGGAACGCCGTTAAGCTATCGAGTTGGGTTTTGGATCCGATAACCCGTTAACAGCCCCGACCAATGGGGATTTTCCACGTGTAAAATCATCATTGGCTGGAGGAAACACATGTCATCGTTGGGACAGATGTCATCCACTCATTGGACAAAAGGCGCCTATGATACGTCGACACGTGGCATGGTCCAACAGAGGCTCATTCCTATGAAAAGGCCGGCCCGTTTGACTTGGTCAAAAGGTGGCGGGTCGGCCCATGTAAAGCCTGTTAACGGCATGTTCGCATATAGCCCATTTATAGCCCGCTAACCAAAGGCCCGTTACGCCCTATCCGAATTAGGCCCAATAGCATCATCTGGGCCACCCAATATGATTCCAGCCCGTTTTCACTTCTGGCCCATGTATGGCCCATGACGTCTTTCGGCTCATATGAGGCCCTATGTAACTCTTGGCCTATTAACGGCCTGTGGTGAAACTGGCCCGTAATGAACAGTGTATCACTTTACACCCATTAACGGCCTGTGGTGAAACTGGCCCGTAATGAACAGTGTATCACTTTATACCCATTAACGGCCAGTTATTCCGTTGGGCCGTTTCCAGCCCATGTTATCTTTCAGCCTTCTCAGAGCCCATTTATTCTTGGGCTCATTTCCAGCATTCGTTTACTTATGGCCCATTACTGTCATTTTCTGCTTGTGGGCCAAATTCAGCCCGTGGTTATAGTCGGCCCGTTTGTGGTCCGTTAATACGTTGGGCCATTTTCATAGCGTCATCAAATACGGCCTATTAACGATGGCCCATTATGGTCGGCCCATGAACGAACGATTCCAACTCTAGCCCGTTTACGGCCATAATGCGGCCTGTTATTGGCCCATGTTTGGCCAATCGATCATACTGCTCGTATAAGGCCCATTGATGATACGGCCCGTAGAAGGCCCATTGTTTCTATGGCCCGTAGAAGGCCCAATGTTTCTACGGCCCGTAGAAGGCCCACTGTTTCTACGGCCCGTAGGAGGCCAGTGTCACTACAGTAAATATTAGCCCATCGTTATTGTGGCCTAGTTTTAAAAAATAGGTTATTGCAGCCACTAGCAAACCGCGGAAAAAGAACTGCAATGACTACAAGCAAACAAATAAACAAGACAACAAGGAAATAAATAAGCAAGCAACTTACGCTAGGCTATCACGACTATCACACATATTACATCCACTGGGCATCAAAGTTCGCCACCAGTGCAAATAAACGCGCCGACAAAAGAATATACAAAACTGAGAGCACTTCAGAAGGCACTAGGCCTGGCCAGGTCGGGCCCCCCAAACAGCTGAAGAAGCTGAGTAGACCTCAGTTGTGTCAATGATAGATGCATCAACACTAGATTTAAGGCATGATGGTGCGCACGGTAGTCCTCTAATATCTTCATTGCATCTTTGACTTCAAGTCGGAGCTGGGTTGAAGCAAGCCTTTCCGATTTAAGTTTAGACTGAAGAAGTCGAACTGATTGAGGCAGTGACTGCACAGAGGTTGTCTCACACCTACTGGTGAGTAGCTTCAACTCACTATCTTCATCAAGACAGGACCTTGGGGTCATCTCGCTGTCCTCAAGATGGTTTGGCTCACTATCTTCCCTAAAGTTCTGCTTGGTGTAAGAGATACGAGTCTGAAAGAGAAACAAGGAGACACGTAACAGATTTCACAATTATATAAGCAAATAAATGGATCTGTTCTGCATAAGGAACATGTTTTTACAACTACAATTTGAAACTGGTAGTTGTTGCAAACATCCAATCAGATGTAAACAGCAAAGCAAACAGCAGTGGAGGAAATGATGCCTACCCAAATCTATACTACAACAAAGTTTGAAGGCTTGAGAAGGATGAACTTACATTACATGTTAATACGGGCTGGACAAAGCCCTTCTCCATGTTGATGGAAGGATAATTCAATAAATTCCCCAAAGAAAATTCTTTATAAGCGTTGCCATTATTCTACATTTTGCAAAGAGTAAATATAGATCAAATAATATTGGAAGAAACAGAGGATAATGAAGCTCAGGTGTAGACTGATGATACATAATCAAATAGCAATTAATTAAGTACAACGTTATAAGGCAAAAGGGAGAGAGGTACTGACAAGAGCAATGCAGATCCCATTATTGTTTTGAGATCATATGATCCTTTGAGCAAGGAGATTCATCTGAATTTAGTTTTCATACAAGAGAGAAGGTAAGGCACAAGCAGAAATTTAGGAGTTCAAATTTTGAATTGATATCATAGAAAGTACCTGACGCTGGGCTCCCAGCAGTTCTAATAGGGGTTTGGCCACTGGAGTAGGGGTAAAGTGTGGTACAGTTGGGCCTGTATTTTCTGTGGCTGCTGATCTATCTGATTTAACAGGTATCACTACCTTTTCCAAATACCTAGTTTGTACTCCTTGAGGATCTGCACTCACCCTCTTCCTTTTGGACATCTATTATGAAAGAACAACACTTGACTGGAAAAACATAGTGTGACGACACATGGAATAGGTACAGAAAATGGATAGGTATGGCATATACTCATATATGATGCTTAAACTAAGGAGATGGTGTAACAAAGTAGAAGTAATGCTAGAGGTCAGATGCAAAATATGTGCGACCAATACAACTTTGCAAAGTTAGAGCAAGCACCTTGATGGGTGAATAAGATAGGCCATCCTCCACCATGCCAAGTTTGTTAGCCAGTGGATCGTTCCGCAATATTCCTCTCGTGCGCCCATTCTCATATTCATTTTGATAATATTCAATATCTGACATGCATGAAAACATAAAAACAAGTGAGATTTTCTTTGTAATGCAGAAGTGATTCTAATCCAATATTGCCTCCCTGTAAACCCCTTTGTGCTATCTCTGCAATTCTTTTAGAAGATGCCATGCATGCTGTAATTTGTTGTGTGCAATAATATAATGTGGCCTACTACTCAAAATATGAGAGCTCCAGAAGTGATGACACTTCGCAGATGATAGCCTCAACATATAGTAAAGAAGAACAAGTTGACCTGACCTGACAGATTCAAAATATACTAAGGGAGAACAACTCGACCTGACAGTCGACCGCAAGAGAAGAGTATCATATTAAAGAAGAGCAGAAGAGCAAGCATATTAAAGATATTACAAGTCTTTCAATACAATGTCGGTTGGCCACCCATGATGAACCAGAGCGTACAGAGAAATACTATTCTTTCCGGTCTCTCCATATGTGGCTCACATGCATTTCGAAACTAAAGTAGGAACATTTAGCTAACGAATTAAACATCTCTTAGTTTTACTAATATCAGCAATAATATCATATATGAATTTGTACAACTAAGCTTGTTTAGCTCGATGGGTGGAGCAATGCTATTACGACACGAACCACGTAGGCTAATTGTGGTCATCATAAAATGGGGAAAACATAAGCATGATGAGTACAGTGTTGACCATGGCAGTGGGATGGTAGATCTGAAGCTGCAAACCGCGCAAAGGTAGTTAGCAACCGATGTTTGCTTTGAAATAACAACTAAGATTTGGTATGGACAAGAAAGTACGGTCAACAAGTGACAAAGAAATGCAATTATGCTGTCTCTCAATATGTCGCGACATGCATTTGGAAACTCAAGTGGGACCTTTAGCTAACCAATTAAATGTGTCGGTTAACTAATATCAGTATCATATCACAATCATATTTGAACAACTAAGCTTTCGAATTCTGAGTGTTGTGTTGTTTAGCTTGAAGGGTGGAGTAATGCTAGTATGACAGAAAGCACCTACGCAGATCATAGTAGAGTAGATAAAAGGGGGAAACCCTAAGCATCAAGAGAAAAATCGGGAAAGTGGAACTAGCTGGACCAGTGGGTGGCGCACATGCTTTTCGAAACGAATATAGGAACATTAGGTGACCAATTAAACGTTCTCTGTTTTAGTGATATGAGCATCATGTCAGATTCGTATTTCAACACGTAAGCTTTGGGTTGAGGTCTTGAGGAGCAGTGCTAGCACGACACAAAGCACCTACGATGATGGTAGTGAATATAAAGGGGGGAAACCATAAGCTTTACGAGTATAGTGCCCGTGCCATGGCGGATCTGAAGGTGCAAACCGGACAAAGCTACTTCGCAACCAATGTTTGCTTACAACTAGCCACTATGATTTGGTACGAACAAGAAAAGTACAGTAAACAAATTACGATCTATTTTCCGGGTGAGATCAATAACTTAAGCACATATGGAAGAGTACCACCTCTCTTGCGACACTGTGTAGGCCTATGCTGATACATTGAGGGTGCTGCGGGTGCGATGGCTGTCGGCGGCGGGGAAGAAGACTTTAGACGGCAGACGGCCGGGTCAGGGGATATATCCTATTGCCATGGACGAGGCGGTCGTAGGAGCGGCAACGGCAAGGTGGACGATGGCGCCGATGAAGCGAGAGGAGGCGATGAAAGGATCCTGGTCCAGCGCCGTGGATGAGAGATGTCCATCTCTTCCAGTGGATGACGGGGTAGGGGTAGCGGCTCCGGCAAGGTGGAGGATGGGGTGGCGGACGGAGGAGGCTGGCCGCAATGCGGAGGTTGTCGTGCCGCCGAAGGTGTATGAATGGGGAAATGGAGGGGGGGATCTCAAACTTTGGGACGTGCTTCTCTGAAATGGGGGAAAGTTACCAACTTATCCCCTGTTTAAAATTTTAGACATCGCGTCGGTTGGGGATAGGACGGTAATCTCGCATCTCCCAAATATTGGCCGGTAACTATTTCAGGCGAGGAGAGGGTGTTTTGCCGCCCACGGTGTATGAACGGGGCTGACAGGTAGGCCAGTTGTGTCACGTCTGATGGAAGTTACACATCTGCCCCTATTTAAAATATTAGCCTACATCGATTTCGGACGAGGAGAGTTTGTTTTGCCGCCCACCATGTATGAATGGGGAAATGGAGGAAGAGATACATGTCTTTTGGACGAGCTTGAATCAAATGTGTTTTGCCGCCCACGTTTGGCGCCCACCGTGTCTGAATGGGCTCAGAGGCCGTCGTGTCATGTCTGATTGAAGTTACTAGTCTACCCCTATCGACAACAGTGTAAATCCGGTCGATAAGGATGTCAAGTGTCAGGGATAGAAAGTAATTTCCATCTCGCAAACACTTGCATCGGGTAGCCCACAAATTATAGTGGGTGTTTAGCCGCTTCGTTCAAAACTTGGGAGAATTAGCATTCACGTTTGCCCTGGGACCTGGCAAACTAAATTCAAATCCAATTTGTATTCGATTATGAATATCCACAGATAATTATAAGTTTTGTTATTTATTTCTTCAAAACCACAACAAAGATTTATTCCAGCTTTATATATGATTATGATTTAGAAATGTCGTGATCTTCGAATTCAGTAGGTTGGATACACTCTGAGTCAAACAGTTATTTCATCCAATACAACATGCTCACACGAAAAACAGTTCACCTTATGTCAATCATACAAGTACTGAGGATTACCTCGCCTAAAAAATTCGGATCATTACAACACATGGACAACATAGGGGGTCTTGCAACATAATCCATTCAGAGACATGACACAACATGCAAGTACAATAATCTAATGACAATTTCAACTAGTATCTAATGAAGAACCAAGATTACCTTGGGCTTCAGATAGCAGAAACAACAGGACCTCCTCCGTCTTCAAATGCAACATTCTTACTTCCTCCAATTCTTGGGTTGCTTGCATAATGTGTGCCGCTAATTCCGTAATTTCCAGCCTCAAGATAAAGATTACCTCATTCATGGCAGCCACACCATCTCTTTCTGCCTCTACTAGAGCCTCAAGCACTATAATATCTGTGCTCAGACTGCTCTCCGGCGGTGTTGCCTCTGAACTGCTACCATCTGGTAACATGGATGGCGCACTGCTTCCACAAATAGATTCTGGGGTTGTACATTGTGTCCTAGTGTGAACGGCATCCTGAAAGGTTTCCGCTGGGCATCAGTAAGAGATAGTTATCGTATGATCTAGGAAGTAAGCTTACATGGGGTTGTACATTATTGCCGAGCGTGGCAAACTATATTTAAATGGTTCGAAGCAGCATCAGCCGAAAAGAAATTAAAATGGTAAGATGAAACTAGGGATGTAAGTGGCAAATAAACGACATCCACCAGTCCCATCTAGTTAGTTTTTGCTACCTCCCTAGTTCATTTTCCTCAAAAAACAAAAACTCTTTTGAACTATCATACCACTAGTGGACTTTAATCGGGATTAAACGGGACCCAGTTGACATCCCTAGTTGAAAGGGAGTGTACAACCGCTATATTTAAGTTGCCAAGGCATCTAAGCAGTTGAAATAATCTGAGAAAGCACTTAACAGTGTGGACTCATATAAACTACGAAGACAGTCTTGTGATGAAGTTGAGAGGAAAAGTTAAGGACTCAAATGAAATAGGCGTGCATTTCTTTATGATAGTACAACAGGCACTACTGACATATTGGCCAACTCAGGTATAGCGTAACAACAAATAAGCATTCGAATCAAGCAATATAGCAAAGCAGACAACTGAACTATTTGTAATTTGGTAGGATTACATGTTGAGGGCACAAGCCAAGAAAGCAGCCCACTCGCATTACATTTCACATGTACTAAAACACACTGGCTTACCATATGTTGCTGTGAAGCCTAGCTGCTGTTGCAATGTTCTTTGAAGATATCGTCAGCATCCCGTGGTTGCAAATCTAGTTGTAGTTTATTCTGCACCATCTATTTAGGTAAAATTAATTTTAATCACATGCACTGGTACGAATTGATCATCAATGGTTCATCTAAACTAATGAAAGAAGGGTGTGTGCATACACGACAATATATCTGCTTCCCTCTATTTTTATGCTTGTTCGAGGTGCCAGCCCCAAAAGAACAAATATTTTGCTTGATGGGGCTGGCAGCTCCATAATTAATAGAAGCATCAAATTAGTCATGCAACTTGGGAAGATCAAGAACACACAAACAAGTAATGAACAAAGGCTCGGAGCAGTGATGTAATAGCTAGCATCAGAAAATGTAGGGTAAAACGAACAAAAAGTAGCAGAACCACATGCTAGTTTGCTGATGTGTAATTAAGCATAGAGAACATTAAGCAGTATGATGGAACCAACAGGTGGCATCAGAACAAAACTAAAGCATATTAACTATATGTGCACTGGTATATAATTTAGCACATGTAACATGTTCACTGCCAGAAGTATGGCCCTACAGGTGCAAGCAGAATAACGTGTCTCATGAAAAACTGAATGATGCCCTAAAGAAATTCCAAAGTGCGGTGCTTATGCTAGGAAACTAAACGTATGCGCCGGCCGTTGGATAATAGTACCTGATCCTCAGCGGCGTATGGGTATCGTTGTCATACTTGATAGCTAAGGATCGTCGATGGTGCTTGTGTTGCGGTTGAGTTTGGGCCGGCTGTCCCCGTCGCTGAAGTGGCTCTGGTGCTACGGTTGCGGCGCCTGTAAACATACAAGAAAGCTCATCTGTGGTAATTGAACAGTTGCACGATAAAGAGAAAAACCGAAGGAGTACAAATCAAAATAGCCTGATGAGGCTGCGGCGTCGGTAAAGCAGGGCCGGTGGAATTGAATATGGCGTCCGTGGAGCGGGTCCGGTGCAGTGGACGAAGGCTTCGGCGGGCGCGTTGTACAGTGCTTTCGGTGAGGCGGATCTGTTGTGGCGGACGAGGGCTTGTATGAAGGGCCAGCGAAGGGGCGGACGAGGGAGTCAGTGAAGGGCCTACGCAGTGGTGGACGAGGGCGCCAGTTAAGAAAATCCGGTGCGGTGGACCATGATGGGGGTCAAGGAGATCTGGATCGGTGGACAAGCCAGTCGCTGAAGCGGCTCCGGTGAAGTGGTGAGTTGGCAGTTGGGGGTTCCAAGGTGCGGAAGGTAGATCCGGCGGGGTGTGAGGTCCACCGCTGCGGCGGAGGACTAGATTCGGCGGCTTGCCGTGGTTGGGGGGTCGGGGAGGGGCTCTGGGGAAGAATGTTGGGGGCAAAGAGGGGAAAACAATGGAGTTACCAAAGCAGCCCTTTTCCGTTCATGTGGCAGGGGTAAAACAGGAATATCGCAGGGCTAAACTTTCGGTCGCGTGATATTTCGATGTGAGCGGGAAGTTTGAAAGCTTTTGGCGCCTAAAATTATAAGTATTCTGCTCTCGTACGGCCGACTATGATATCATGGCCGACAATTTGTTTGTTTTGCACGCAAAAAAATGTGCAAGTTTTGAAAATCAATGTCTCCAACTCAAAACTTAGATTGTCCATTCAATTCAAATATGGATCATTGAGCTACTACAAGAAAATACCATCATACGGTCCAATTCAAATGAAATTCCAAATTTGTTTATCCTAAATATGATGACAAAAGCAAAAATGTGTATGTGTATGAATAAAGTGGATGATTATAAAGTTTGAACATGCCCGTATGTGTATATCTCTAGGTTTGATATATGAATCTGAAATCACGAAATCCCGGCTTAAAAAATGTACCTCCGTTTAAATGAATTACGAAAGCTAATGATGGGGTCGAATTCCAAAATTCCAATCTTAGGTTTGTAATTCTGGTACATCAAGGTATATCACGCATGTTCAAAAGTATCGTTATCTCATAGTACAAACTGTGAAACAAATTGATCAACCATGAGTGCACAATATCTCAATTACGCTAAAGTCCCTCAAATATAGACACCTCACTCTTTATCTGAAGTCAACCCCCCACCACCACACACACACACACATAGAGAAGTCGTTCTCTCCCCCAAACACCAACACACGAGCACATTAACACCCCTCTTTCTTGTAAAGTCCGGACCCTAACATAGGTCTCTATCACTTTGTCTCACGGGCATGCACACATCTCTTCCCTCACTCTCTAGGTCTCCCGCTATCTCTCTTACCCAAGCACACACAATATGTAGAGTGTATATTTCCCATACACACAAAACCTCGCCCCAAACGTCTATCTCCCTAGTTATGTGGTTTTCGCGCACTCACCTCACACACCACCCCCACTGCAAACAAGCACACTTTGTCTCCTTGTGCACCACTCTTCTCTTTCTATCTCTCCCACATGCGGACCCGCCCCAGATCCTTCCCTGTATACATATATGTCGTGAGTCTTTGCATAGCTCCCTAATGTATAATCATTCTCGATTTCGCACATTGTTCTCTACACCATCTATTCTAGATCTCTCATGAAGTCCCTATCACACACACGATGACTCGCTTCCCTTGCGTCTCCGTTCATAGGCCAATTTCGGACAACATCAACATTGTCTCCCTATCTATACGCCATTTATGGACACAAATGACCCCTCTCGCCCCCTCTCTTCCTCTCTCTCTCTCTCTCTCTCTCTCTCTCTCTCTCCGTCGCTAGATCTCTCTTTCTCTCGCTCTCACACCCCGCTCCCACACACACACTCGATGTCTCTTCCAAATAGTCTGCTCCCCCTGTCCGCACCCGTGCTATCTCGCTACTACACATGTCACACCATTCCCCCTTCCCTTATACTAGGTTTACATCATAAGTGGTCTCTCTACTCCACATACACTCTCTCCCTCTCACACACAAACACGTGCACAAACACACACAGACACGCACAAACACCCATTTATCTAGATCCTCATCTCTCCTCATGTCCGCATGTGTATCTCACACACTCACTCTCTAATTATGTATATGTGTCTCCATGTTACACAACACAAAGCCCCATGTACATGTCTCTCTCTATCCTCCACACACATAGACACAAAGAATCTGTTATCATTGCCTCAGTCTCTAACATATCACACACGCTCTCTCTCTCTCTCTCTCTCTCTCCCTCTCTCTCTTTCTCTCTCTCTCTCTCTCTCTCTCTCTCTCTCGCAAACACGCTCAACAAGGGTTTCCCCGTGAATAACTTACCATCTATTCATCAACAGTCGTGGCAGTACGGCGAAAACGAGACGTGAAAAAGAATAAATCTACACATGCTTAGACCACCTAGTATGACTACTAGGACTAGAGCAAGCCAAAAAGCGCGCCGCTGTCACCCCCTCCTTGTCGGCGACGGGAAAATCTTTGTTTTACATAGTCGAGAAGTCATTGTGCTAAGGCCCCACATGCCGAGGCGTTGAATAGAATGTAGATGCTAGTTTACGGAAGCAAGTATCGATAATATGTTTGTATCTCCATACTTATATTTCTTCTCTTATAAAAAACCGAGTTGGTGATGATGGTACATGTACCATCTTGCAATATAGACCGTCCGATCTATATCTGACGGATGGAAATTAAACTAAAAGATACCCGCACCCCTCTCCACATTTGCAGACAAGGCCTTCCCCGTTCATCCTTATCTCCAACAAGCCTCATTGTTGAGCAATTAAGAAAGGAAGCCTCTGGAACAAATTGGCCTGGTGGCCGCTGCCGGCGTCGTCAATCCCCATGCCTCCGCTCAGTCCGACTACCAACCACCACCACACCCCACTCCTCTTCACCTTATCTCATATTTCTCGAGATATCATTAGTTTTTACACATGGGATTACTCCCGCAAGGGTCAATCACAACAAGTGTTTTATAAAAAATGCATCTTGATGTTCCGTGCAATGCACGGATCTTGCTAGTACTCCTACACAAGACTAAGTTGGTGATGTTGGTGTGTCTGCCATCCGTCGTTTCTGACCATTATATCTACATCTAACGATTGTGAGGTAAGTTGTTGTCTTTTCTCACCAACATCCCACTTGTCTACAAATTTACAGAAAAACCCATAATTAGTATCTTAAAACCAACCACATCCCTCCCTGACCTCACCAAAACAGCCCAAGGAATATATTCTAATTGAAACCTAATATATCTCTAGTGACATATGTATATCAAAATTAGAGTGTTTTGTACCAAGTTTGTGAATAAGTATTATTCTAATTATGATTCGTTGCAACGGACATGAACATTGCTAGTATTTCCAACCATGCATTTTTTCCTAGTATTCCATAGTTTCGAGTTTTCCATCAAGATATTAGTCACTCATGGTTGATATTTACTTTCAATCATGTACACATATGCACTATGTAACTAGCCTTGCTTATTGGCTTCCAAAGCTTAACTTTCACTTCTACTTACAATATGTAGAGTATTTAACAAAAAACTACCACTTTCAACCAGCCCTAGGAAGAATCTATTGTACAAAAAATAGCAAAAACATACCCAAAATTTTTTAATCCACACCAAAAACTACCTAGTACTCCTACCGATTAGGTTCGTTTAAACCCATTTATGACAGGGTTGGCCCACACTCCGTGCTGACAAGGCAGCTTAAACCCACACATTTTTATTGATCGTTGACACGAGGGACCCACATCTGACCTTCTATCCTATTATTCCCCCTCAAATCATCATTTTTCCTGAACATTACTTCAAACAGTACTGATGCGTGTTCATCGGTGGTGCTGGTGATGAGCGAGTTGGCTGCCGCTTCGCCGGACGAGCCGGACGCCGCGCTGGCCTCCGCACGGGTTGGCAGGCTGGCCCGAGCGTGACTCACGAGCGATCAAGCCGCCGCACTGGCCTTCGCTCGAGCCAGATGGCTGGCCTTAGCGCGGCACGCGCGAGCAAGCGGCCGCGCTGCCGTGCCAATCTAGCTAGCAAACCTTGTAGACAAGCAGCTGGACGGAGCTATCTTGGCTAGCTAGCGGCCGCGAGCGCCGATCGGAGTTGGCATCCGGGCTGCCGCAACATGGGCTCCACACAGCCGGCGGTTTTGACCTCGCCTTCTGCCGGCGGCGGTAGCTGTGTCCCATGGCCGAGGATGACTAGGTGGACGGGCCGGTGGTAGGAGGTCACTCGAGGATTTTTGTTGGTAAGAGCATGTACAATGGTTGATAAGGTAGTCTTATCTTATGTCTGCCACGTATGCAAGTGGTAGTAGTTTCTTGGCATTTTAGTGGTTTCTTGCATTATTAGGGAAAGTACAATAGAGCTGAGTTAGCGGGCTATAAGAAATAAACTAGTATATTTCTGCTTAGTTGGAGGAAAGAGAAGAGGATAGAGAAGGTAAGTGGGCTCTTCGTGAAGAGCTAGCTCTAGCATGTGCTCCTAGGCACTTTGTGAGAATGAGAAGTGGGCCACATAATAAAAAAGTAGAACACTCTTTTGATCTATTATTGTACATGTTGGCTATAAGATGGGCTGTAGATGACATGGCACTGGCTTATAGCCAGCAGCTGGCTATACTATTAACCATGCTCTTAGGGCTTTCTTGTAAGGAACAATGTACGTACTACTAGCGACAAAAGGCGATTCTATGTTGCGTTGTACTCCAACGAGTACTACTAGTGGTCGCGGGAGTGTATACCTCGTTTTGTGGGTTCGATCCTAGCCGAACGCACGGCGGACTTTTTTTAAAATAGTACTACTACACTTCGCTGCGAACCAATATTTTACACGGGTAGTTTGAGTTTTGAAGTCAAACGGACATGCGGCCCCACAATCTGGGTGCACTGGACAGCCTAGCCACGTGAACGGGTTTTCCTTCCCAGCATCCCGTGGCTCGCGTGCTCGCCCTAGCCGCACCTTGCTTGCAACTTCCTCATCAGCTAGTAGCACATTTAGACTAGCGCCTCCCAATTAAGCCCGAGGAGCCGGAAAAGCCTGGCAGGGCATTGGGAACTGTGCAATATGGCTCTGTACGTAAAGTGCTCTACTACTACTCTGTAGCTTGTGGCGTTGCACACATGGACTTCACTCCATTATCGGCTCTACTATAAAAGAAATTCCTATTGATGTGTTTTTTTTAAACGGAGGCAAAAGCTTTGCTTCATCTCATTCATAAAGAAGGAACTACTAACAAAGTTCGACGAGATCCATTACACCTCCACAAATGGAAGGGAAAAGCCTAGTCTCGCAGTATCAAATAACTCAAATGTTCTGCCCCCGCAGTAACCGTCGCTGATAAACAGGCTGCTAGTGTGTGCGTGAGAGGAGCGGCTGAGTAGACCAGCTACGTGAGAGGAGCGGCTGAATAGAGCACCGAGAGTACCCACTAGGCCACTACGCAGGTGTACTTCCCCTGCATTGATAGTATAGCGATGGTTCTAGAGAACAGTAGTACCCTCCACTTCCAACTGTAGCTCCTTGGCCCTGAGATTCAAGAGTTCAAAACTGGTGCACTATACTAGACTAGACTAGAAGTACAGTACATCGCACTATTAGTTGAGAAAAGTAGTACTAGTACTGCTACAATACGAGTCCGTACTCCTCCGTCACATAATGTAAGACATTTTTTGACACTAGTTGGCGTGTACAAAAAATGGCAAAAACATACCCAAAATTTCTTAATCCACGCCAAAAACTACTACCTAGTGCCAAAAATTTCTTACTAGTGCTATTATTTATAGTATAATGCAATCCCATAACGTTCCATAATGCTAGTACTCCCTCTGTCCAGGTGCATAAGGCACCTAAGAGAATTTAGGATTTTCAAGTATATTAGTCGCCCTTCATTAGTTAGCACTAATGACTCGTATGACTACGCCAATGCACTTAGCTTTTTCAGCTTCACATTTATCTCCCTTCCATATGCAAACCAATCAGACGCCTCTACCATTTACTTTTTCTTTGCATGCATGCAAGCTGGACCTAAAGAATTGTGTGAAACAATCTGTAAGCCTATGCATGGTTAGTCCTACCATCATTACACTTAATGCGGGATTAACTAGAGGGAGAGAAAAACGTGATGAGAGTCCAATCAACATATGCCTAGTTCACGGTGCCATTTCTTAGGTGCCCTATGCACCTGGACGAAGGGAGTACTAGTAGTAAATAATAGCCTCACCCCTTCGCTGAGGAACGATCTACAGTTGGAAGGGACGAGGCCCCGCGGTTACTACGCTATTATTTCCTCCTCGCCAGTTCCCCTCCCCCCGAAGAGAAGGCAGTTCATCGCTGCTCCCATGGATTCACCAGGCGGTTCTCCTCCTCGTCAGGGCTGGGAGACCTTGGACGACGATCCTATGGGAGAAATCGCACGCCGCTCCGACGTCCTCACCGCCGCAAGACTCGGTGCTTCCTGCACCAACTTTTTCAAGACGCTGCTTAAACAGGCCATGCTTGTTGGTCTTTCATGCGTCCTCTAGGAGAAGGTTCTTCTATGGGACAATCCTTCGAACAGTCCACCGCTCCCTGTCCATGGTTGCACGTTGACTCCGCTAGAGTTGCCGACGTTGAGAGGTAGTCGGATTTTGTCCAATGAGTAGGTCAGTAATGGAATTTGATCATGTAGTACTTAGTTATTCCATTTCCATCCTGTAATTACTCCGCTGCCCACCGTCTTATATATAGGTGTGGGTCGGTGCCAACAAAGATTGGCTTGCATACCTCCGGCCGGATACCACCATCATTTTGCACAACATCCACAGCAGTGCGGCCGTTCCGGTAGACCCCTTCTCCACCATTGGGATCGGCCTTCCGGACTGGCTGGGCTTGAATACGTATGATGATGCCTACATGAGATTGAAGAATATAGCAATTGTGGACCCGCCGACAAAGCGACGCGGCTACGACGATTACTATCTCATCGTGGTGTTCGACATAAGGATTGCCATCAATGCAAGAGGCAGTAACGACAGAGGCTGGCGCATGTTGGCGGCGGCAGATTTGTACCCCTACACGTTCGAAGATGCCGTGCGCCATCTAGGCCGCATCTTCGCGGTGACAAGCCAGGGGACTTGTTTCATCTGGTTGCCATCCTACGGTACGGGAGATTACAAACGGAATGCACAAACCATCATTTGCATCCCTAACGTACTCCATTATTTTGCAGGGACCAGTCATCCCCCGATCAAAATAAGATCGCTGATCCTGGATGTGCATTTGCATCCGCGATTCGGTCTAACCTGGAACCCTGTAGCTGACTTTGGCATATTGGGATCAACTATCTTAGCAGTCGTTACCCATGGTACCACTGATGTGCAACATGGTCACACAATCTACCACGATCGGACTGTCACCATCTACCCAGGTATTCCATTTTTAACCCTCTCGCCTTCTCTTTCATTGTTGTACTACTAGTATACTTTGTAGTACTAGTAGGAGTACTCTTTACCTTGGAGGACGCGTATAGCTAGCTAGGCCCTTGAAGACTTGAACCCACTAGCTGCCACCATTTTTTTCCATGTCTTACTATCTCATCCATGTAGCCAAGAGTGGATATATATAATAAGCCGGTTATTTTACTTCCTCTATACCTGAGTAGTACTATTTGCTGCACAGTATTATTGACCGCCATATTTGAGCACAACATTTATGCATGGACCTTGACTATGTACGTCACCATGTGTCCAGATATGGGATGCCGCGTGTACCATATGAACGGCGCCGAGTTCGACCCCCGTGATGCTACGTGGGTGCCGAGGAACACTCTTGGAGAGTACTCGCTTTTCATCAGGGATAGCTACCCCATTGTGAAGCGGATGCCACCTTCCGTGCACGACACGGAAGGCCTGCCGTTCATGAAGCATGGTTGTGTCTTCAGTGCACACCGCCGGATGAGCGACATGCTGCGACACGCTATCCCTGATTTATGCCGCTTCAACTTGGATGAGTCTCCATCGTGTGGAACCGGACTAGAAAGTTGCGACAATGATTCCTGTTGCCCATCGCTATGGATCGTGCCATCCATGAAGAACACCTGGGACTGGAACCTGGAGGAGGACATGTAGCCCATCTATAACGTGTAAGTGGAGTACGGTAATTGTGAACAGTAGCGCTGTGAATTAATGTAGACTAGTCGTGCACAAATTTATCACATGAATTGGAGATGAACTTGTGTGGCATACTGGCATTTGTCCTTTAGAATTTATTACTAGTAAATGTGTTATGTGTATGTGCAACTTGTGTGGTTGTTGCACAGGCTCCAACACGCTCTTTGAGAAAAAAAGGTGGCACATCTTTGGATAGACGTGACGTGGCAGCATCATACAGTAGCATCGTTCGCTATAGTTGTAGTACACTCCTACTAGGACGACAACTCCTATAAAACCTTGCACTTGGCTCTTTGCCTCTTCGGGAGGTTCAATAGTTCTTACTCGTGTGAACCTTGCACTTGGCTCTTCGCCTCTTCGGAAGGTCCAATAATGATGATACTACAGTACAATATGCTTCTAGCAATCTGACACCGATTGAACTGTTGCACGTCCCCCGCGAGGGTGAGGGAGAGGGAGAGGGAGAGGGAGAGGGCACTGTAGTCAAAACCCTCTCCTCGTCTTGCGAAACACCGCGCACGTGGGCGACGGAGAGGCGTAGTAAGCAAGCTTCTCCTCGTTTGGCGAGTTGACGGGACACATCAAAGCAGTACTAGTACTAGTAGTAGCCCATACTGCGTACTTTCCGATTAATATGGCTTAATTTGAAATGAGAAAAATACACTGCGGTCAACGTATGTAACAATACGCTCTTTACGGTCACTATATATAGTTTTGCGGTGATTATATGATCACTAGCTCATCGTAGAGCACCGTATTGCACCCTACTGACCGGCCACATAGTCGACGTGGCACTTTGTTGACTGGTTAAATTGTCACCTGGTTTCTGGGTCCCACCTGTCAGTTGGCAGAGCAAAGAAATCAGTTAAACAAAACTTTACGCAGGCGTGACACGAGTCCAACCCTTGCGCGCTAACCGCCCTGGCTGTGTATGTGAGTGCATGCACGTGTCCTCCCTCGGTCTTCCAACAAAGAGTGTACATCGGCTATAAAACAAAGAGTGTAGTACATGATGTACATCTACACTTCCAATGCATTTAGCGTTTAATCTAAATCGATATTGATTGACTAATGCACCAACTTGTGCTGTAGGTATAGGCTACATGTATATCCTTAATTACAACATGCAACGGCCTTCATTTAATCTTCTTATCTCAATGGTCGCATGCACACATAAGTCTACTACTTTTGGGCGTTAATTATACCCAGGTTAATGTGTAAATCTATAAATGTACATTCTTTCACGGACGTAGGGAGTAGGTTGAGCACTTGAGCGTGAGCGTGTGTGTTGTGTCGTGTGCTGTGTGCCGCATGGGTGCGTGAGTGTTGCATGCGTCGATGTGTACGTGTGAGTGTTGCATGTTGCATGCATGCATGCATGGGGTTACTCCCTCCCATTGACATGTTCATATTTCAAGCTTCCTCTGTTCCCTCCATATGGTGATACTCCCTCTGTCCCCAAATAGTACGGAGTAAAAGCCTCCCTCTATTCCCAAATATGGAGTATTTGTCTTTCTACAGATTTCAACAAGTGACTAGGTACGGAGCAAAATGAGTGAAGTGAGCATAGAGGCATAGGGATACTATAGAAAGGAAGTCCTCGCGATCCATTATTCGCCATCTCGGTCAGAGAGAACTATTCAACTAGTCTTCGAAGTGAAGTGACAATACACGCTGCAGCAGATGGGACACGTAATTAATAAGCTGAACCAGCGTGTTGGTGTTACTAAATCAGCCTTACCCAGTACTGCCATCTCTTCTTCTTCCTCCTCTCTTCCCCATCGTCGGCCGCACACCATTTACCCCCGCTCACTGCTCGCCCGCCCGCGCCATCTTCCTTGGTAGCTCACGCGTACCATATCCCCCCGCTCACTGCTCGGCCACACGAGGAGAAGCTTCTTCGCTCGCCCGCCCGAATCCACTTCCCCGCTGGCTCGCAGGCACTGAAAACCCCAATGGCAGAACCGGCTGACACGCATAGCCGCGATTGGAATTCCCTCCTGATGTTCTCTTGGAGAAGATCTGTAGTCGTATGAACCTACTCAGCACCGTCCATCTGGCTGCATGCTCGATGTCTTTGTACCGTCTACTCGTCTGCAACCGGCCGACTCTTTTCAAGACACCCTGCTCGCTGATGCCCAATCCTCGCAGGTGTCCCAGACACCGACTTGACGATCCTACAGAGGTTGCCGTGGTGCCCCTCGACATGCTACCACTACCCGTCCACCTGTCCTTCATGCGCGGCCACTATTGGGTGGGCATGAAGGCCAACTGGATCGTCCTCATCCACCACACCGGTAGTCCGTGGCGTCTCGTGGATATCTACACCCAGCGAGAGATCACCCTTCCATCATTGGATACCGTCGCCATCGAGCCTCGTGGCCCGCCGGACACTCCTGCCTACTACGCACGAGACGCGTCAAGCTTTTGGCTCGACCTCTATTTGCAGAAAGTTGTAATCTACGAAGTGCCCACACCATCAGAAGACTACATGGGTTACAAGCTCATTGCCTTGTTCAACATGGGATTAGTCTATCTGGAATCCGGTCGCCATACATGGTTATGGCTCATCATCAATCCTATTGAGGCAACATTTCTGTCTGATGCTATACTGCACGATGGCATCATTTACGCGGTCGACGCACAGATTGGCTGCCTATACTAGTGGAATCTATCGTCGTGTAATTGTTCTATCTCATCTCATCTTTACCTTATGAATACGACTGTCTGTTCATTTGTTACAAATTTAGAATGCATAGCATGTCTATAACCACATCATTGCTATATGTTCCTGTCATTTCCTAGATTTTTAGGACCACACATGTTATTGTTAGAGTTGATATGAGAACAATTGGCATCTAATGATTGTTAGAATACATATTATGAGCATAACATCATGATTGCTATATGTTACTCTCGTTTACAAGATTTTTATAACAACACATGTTATTGCTTAGATTGATATGAGAACAGTAGTAGTAAGTGCTATGGTAGAATATGAGTAGGAGATGTCATAGCTGTTTTCCTCTCATTGTTACATGATGTTTGAACCATGACATATTGCTAGAATATGAAAGCCATTGGCTTATTTTTTTTAACTTGGGGGTATGATTATGACCACGGCATCACAATTCTTTGTCTATGATATGTGTCACTGTTATAATAATCTTAATTCCACACATACTCTGAACATGATTGTTTATTTTTGTCCTTTTCGTCTCCAATTTGAATTGTTGCAGTAGACGCAAATGCGCCGGCCTTCATGATTCCAGGACCTGGAATCATACCAGTCGATGGGTGGTGGTTTATCGCTCGTTCAGCTGACGGCGGTCATTTGATGCTCATTCGCACGTACCAAATTGACTAGACCATTACATCAAACCACATGAAGTACAATGCATGGGGCGTTCGTGACATTGATGGCTATGGCTGCTTCGTGTTCAAGAAAGATCCCAGCTCCGTTGGGCCAGGCGTATTCAACTGGAGGCGGGTTTACAGCCTCGGCAACCACTCCTTGTTCCTTGGGCTCAATTATCTGATCATCCAACCAATCATCGATCATATCACAGGCGATGATTACTGTGCTGTGCAACTTCCATTCGCGAGGGGGGGGGCTGTGTTTACACATCATACCATGGGTTTCATGAATCACCATATCCAGGGATTCATCGACACAGCTTGATGCCAGATAATCTTAAGTGTGTGAAAGGCATCAAGCTTCCATGCGATGGATGGCTTTTGCAAACCCGACATGCGGCGATGTGGTTCATGCCAATAGCAAATATGCACAACTTGATTCATGCTGATATCTAGACCGAGCCATGTATTCTGCTGTTGTAGCACGACCCTCTTTTGTTGGATATTATGTACTGTTGTTAGTTTGAAGCACTCCTCTGGTTTGAAGGATAGATACCTTCCTGGGATCAAGTGCATCCTAACTCACCTGCATAGGATGTACTGATAATGATGATGGAGATGCTGTGTAGAAGCCATATATATATATATATATATTGTGACACTAAATACAACTATGTATAAATTGAATTAGTTAGGTTTCAAGTGCGTACTTGTTAGTTAAACCTATGTATAAATTGTGACACTAAATACGACTAGTAAGTAGTATAGTAGCAGTACTAGTATACGTCAGTCAAATTATTCATCATGTCTACACAATGAATTGACGTGACAACACGCTGCGCATGAGGTGACACAAGAATCCCGGTGGCGTGTTCGGGTATTCTGGACTTCAGATTTGGAGTACCACTTATCTGTCGAAATATTTCATCATTCACTTAAAATAGTCGATTGATCATACATTGAGTACCATATAACTAGAATTACCGATGCAAGTCGAAGAAGGATTGGCCGATGCTGCCGGCTGGCGCCAAGTTCGATCCCACGGTCAGGAGCTGATCGAGCACCTTGAGGCCAAAGTGAGTGCTGAGAGCGCAAGATTTCAGTCTCTCATCGATTTGTTCATACCAACCATCGACAGCGAGCACCGCATATGCTACACCCAACCTGAGAAACTTCCAAGTAAGACACCGATCGGCCATCTACTTGCACAAACATATTCCTTTGTTTATGGCTCTATTTTTCTTTTTAGATGCAGACCTGGTGAAGCAATTACAATTTGACAATTAATAAAAAGTGTAACAAGTGACTGCAGCATGCCAAAGATGTTATGAAAATGCCAACTAGGTACACTAAAACATGTATTCCACAATACTGCAGGTATCACACTGAGTGGCCTAAGGAAGCATTTCTTCCAGCGCAATTCTAGGGCGTTCAAAAGGGGCACGTGGACGCGTCGCAAGATACAGTCGGAGTGCGGCATGCATGCGATGTGGCACAAGACCGGCAATACCTTGCCGGTGATGGTCAACGGCCGACAGACAGGCAGCAAAAAAGGTTCTGGTGCTGCACACCAACAAGAACTTCGACCAGCATAGGACCAACTGGGTGATGCACCAGTACCACCTCCGGGACCTGGAGCAAGAGAAGGAGCGGGAGCTGGTCCTCTGCAAGATTTTCTACCAGACGAACACTAGGGCCAGGAGTAAGAAGATTATAAGTTAGTTTGGTATTGGTAGTTGTACTACCTTATCCTCCGCAAGTTGGTATTGTTGTTAACGATCTTTTGGTATGAACTTGCATTTGCTTCCAACCATCATGCCGAGGGTCAACGTGGATATAAAGCTGAATCATTTGTTTCGAAATGAATTTTCAGGCACCTGATTTTTATTTGATGGGTAGCATAAGCACCCGCCGTTCGAATTCCCAGTTCTTCAATTTTTTCGAAACAAGTGCATGCACTTATTATCACGATAAAAAACAATATCCGTGCCGCATCCTAGTTATTAGTCTGTACTTGCAGAATTCTCTCGTTTATTGAGCACGTATATTGTTTTTTCAGGTCGAGCAAGTTTCAACTGGGCTGTAGACTGCCCAGGGTTGGTTTTGTTTTTAACAGGCCCAGCCCATGACGACAACGGGGCACAAAGATCCACCAGGTATCTACTGGCCTCTGGCTTACCAGCGTTAGTTATATTTTGTCTTACAACATCCGCATACAGTTTTTTTACTGAATCAAACACACAGCCCAGTTCTATTATCTTCTTGAAACGCATGTCCTACATCCGTTTTCTAATCTCAACCTATAGTTTTACTAGTTCATATACACGTATCATTATATTTAAAACACATAAAATTCCCTATTCATATTTACATCCTTATTTTTGTTGTTTTTCCCACCAAGCGCTGATTTTTTTACCACTGGTTTTCCCTTAAACCAACTCAATTGTCCCACGTCTTATTTTCTTACAAAAACAAAACGATTTTTTTGCAAATCAATAAGTTCTTTCAAAAATGTTTATCATTTCGGGATTACAACAGTTCGGACTCCACCGAAATATGCAAAATAAGGTTGAACTTTTTGAACGTGGTCTTGGGCAGAAAATGGGCTGTAATAAATTACTTAAGAATTAGCAAATGGGTTGCAAATTGTAAAAAATAGCAAATGGGCTTTATGTTGTCTGCCACAGATTTGGAGGCTGACTTGTGGGCCTACTAAGTTCATGCGTACACAAGGTTTCTCAAAAAAGAAACTTAGTCAACAATCGACTCTACCAGCGTCAGACCGTTAGATGTCAATCTAACGACAATCGTGCTTCTTCAGTCTCTAATCTTCCTGCCCCAGCCGCCCAAACCAGCGCCGTCGGAACCGCCTGCTCCCGCCTCCCGTGGCCGGCAGTGCTGCCGGGCAGGCCTCACGGCCCCATCATACTCGCATCCCTGGTCTGTCTATCCCACTACTCACCCACACCTCCTGTTATTTTCTGACAACGGCAGCCGAACCAGTCAACCCTCGTACTCTCCACCGCGTGGGAAGCCACTGCCGTGTCTTCCCCGGCTCTGTGTCGTTCCCTTCGTAGGCTTCATCGTCGTCCACCGCCCTGGTGCTCTCGCCGTGGCATGGTAAACGATGTCCATCCAACGGCCGTAGTGCTTCTTCAACCTTTGGTCTTCTTGCCCTAGCCGCCCAAAGTAGCGCCGGTTGTGCCGCTTGCTCCTGCCTCCCGTGGCCGGCTGTGCTGCCGCGGAGGCCTCACAGTACCCATACTACTCCCACCGCTGGCCAGGCCATCCCTCCACTCACCCACTTCCCCTGTTATTCTACGACGACGGCAGCTTCACACCGCTTCTTCAATCTCTGCTCTTCCTGCTCCAGCCGCTCAAACAAGCACCGGCGGGACTGCCTGCTCCCTCCTCCCCGCGGCCGGCTCTGCTGCCGCGCAGGCCTCACTACCCCACCGTACTCCCATCGCTGGCCTAGCCATCCCTCTACTCACCCACACCTATTGTTATTCTCCGGCGACGGCAGACGAACCAGTAAACCCTCGTACAGTCGTACTCCCCTCCGCGTGGGAAACAACTGCCGAGTCTTCCCTGCCTCCGTGTCATTCCCTTCCTAGGCCTCGCCGTCGTCCACCGCCCTGGTGCCCTCGGCGCGGCCTGGTCAACGACCGACATGCTTCTGAAGTGTACTGTATGTGGAGAGGCCGACGACTGGGTCCACTACCGCACGCAAGGAAATGCCTCCTTATTACATGCAAAATAATGATTCCTCCACCTGACATCAGGGACCTACCGAAAGGGCCTCTGTATTTTGTTAAAAAACGTTACCACCGCTGACAGCTCGGACCCACCAGCTATATCTTCGCACGCAAGGAAGTGCCTCCTTATTACGCACAAAAAAATGAATACTCCCCCTGTTAGCTGTGGCCCAGTATAGTGGCAGGCTGACTTGTGGGCCTACTAAGTTGACGGGGACGGAGGGCTTTGTCAACTTAGTCAATATGCACGATTCTAGCTCCAGTGAACGTACGATGTCCATCCAACGGCCGTAGTGCTTCTTCAACCTCTGGTCTTCTTGCCCCAGCCGCCCAAAGCAGCGCCGGTCCTGCCGCTTGCTCCTGCCTCCCGTGGCCGGCCGTGCTACCGCGGAGGCCTCACCGTCCCCATACTACTCCCACCGTTGGCCAGGCCATCCCTCCACTCACCCACTCCCCCTGTTATTCTGCCGCGACGGCAGCCTCACACCGCAGCCGAACCAGTGAACCCTCGTACTCCTCTCCGCGTGGGCATCCACTGCCGCATCTTCCCCGGCTCCGCGTCATCCCCTTCCTAGGCCTCGCCGTCGTCCACCGCCGGGGTGCTCTCTGCGCGACGTGGTCAATGTGGTCAATGACCGACTTCCATCGGAAGAGTAGTGTACGTGGAGAGGCTGACAGCTGGGTCCACGGCAGCCGCAAGGAAGTGCCTCCTTATTAGGCACAAAATAATTATTCCTCCACCTGACAACAACGACCCATAGGATGGGCCACCGGTATTTCGTGGAAAAAACGTTCCCCCTGACTGCTGGGACCCACCGGACGGGCCACCGTCTTTCGTGAGAAAAACGTTTGCCCCTGACTGCTGGGACCCATCGGACGGACCAACGTATTTCGCAAAAAAAATGTTCCCCCCGCTGTCAGCTCGGACCCACCGGAAGTGCCTCCTTATTATGCACAGAAAAATGAATACTCCCCCTGCTAGCTGGGAACCACCATGGTGGGAGGCTGACTTGTGGGCCTACTAAGTTGACGGGGATGGAGGGCTTTGTCAACTTAGTCAATATGAACGATTCTAGCTCCAGTGACTGTACAATGTCCATCTAACGACCTTCGTGCTTCTTCAATATCTGCTCTTCCTGCTCCAGCCGCTCAAACAAGCGCCGGCGGGACTGCCTGCTCCCTCCTCCCCGCGGCCGGCTCTGCTGCCGCGCAGGCCTCACCGTACTCCCATCGCTGGCCTAGCCATCCCTCTCCTCACCCACACCTATTGTTATTCTCCGGCGACTGTAGACGAACCAGTAAACCCTCGTACAGTCGTACTCCCCTCCTCGTGGGAAACAACTGCCGAGTCTTCCCTGCCTCCGTGTCGTTCCCTTCCTAGGCCTCGCGGTCGTCCACCGCCCTGGTGCCCTCGGCGCGGCCTGGTCAACATGGTCAACGACCGACATGCTTCTGAAGTGGACTGTACGTGGAGAGGCCGACGACTGGGTCCATTGCCGCACGCAAGGAAATGCCTCCTTATTACATGCAAAATAATGATTCCTCCACCTGACATCAGGGACCCACCAAAAGGGCCTCTGTATTTTGCGAAAAAACGTTACCACCGCTGACAGCTCGGACCCACCAGCTATATCTTCGCACACAAGGAAGTGCCTCCTTATTACGCACAAAAAAATGAATACTCCCCCTATTAGCTGGGGCCCGGTATAGTGGCAGGCTGACTTGTGGGCCTACTAAGTTGACGGGGAAGGAGGGCTTTGTGAACTTAGTCAATATGCACGATTCGAGCTCCAGTGACCGTACGATGTCCATCCAATGGCCGTAGTGCTTCTTCAACCTCTGGTCTTCTTGCCCCAGCCGCCCAAAGCAGCGCCGGTCCTGCCGCTTGCTCCTGCCTCCCGTGGCCGGCCGTGCTGCCGCGGAGGCCTCACCGTCCCCATACTACTCCCACCGCTGGCCAGGCCATCCCTCCACTCACCCACTCCCCCTGTTATTCTGCGGCGACGGCAGCCTCAAACCGCAGCGAATTAGTGAACCCTCGTACTCCTCTACGCGTGGGCATCCACTACCGCGTCTTCCCCAGCTCCGCGTCGTCCCCTTCTTAGGCCTCGCCGTCGTCCACCACCCTGGTGCTCTCGGCGCGGTGTGGTCAACGTGGTCAAGGAACGGCTTCCATAGGACATGGACTGTACATGGAGAGGCTGACAGCTGGGTCCACGGCCGCAGCAAGGAAGTGCCTCCTTATTACGTGCAAAATAATTATTCCTCCACCTGACAGCAGGGACCCACCGGACGGGCCACCGTATTTCGCGAAAAAACATTTCCCCCTGACTGCTAGGACCCACCAGCTACACCTTCGCATGCAAGGAAGTGCGTCTGGGCAAAAAAACAAAACGGTTCGCCCCCCTGACGGCTGGGACCCACCAGCTACATCTTCGCACGCAAGGAAGTGCCTGACAGTCGGACCCACCTGGTCGAAGCGTACGTAGCGTTTTCATTCTGGTCGTGAACATGTACGTACATACTGGTCAATGTAGAGGCGCGCACGTGTCGTAGTAGAGGCGCGCACGTAGCATGTACACGTACGTACAGCGGCCAGGGTGCAAGAAAGAAAATATGGCCACATATGTGTACATACGGGAGGGGTCTCGAGCGCCTACTCGCGCATACGTACAGCTAGGGCTTGTGTACATGGCTGGGTCGGAACGGAGAAACAGCGTCATCGTCGTGTTCATGGGGAGGGAATGGAATGCGTCGTGTTCATGTTGAGGCAATGGAATGCGTCGTGTTCATGGGGAGGCAACCGAATGCGTCGTGTTCATCGGGAGGCAACGGAACGCGTGGGAGCCAACCGGCTAGGTCGAAACGGAATGCATGGTCGTGTTCATCGGGAGGGCTTGGACGGAACAGACGATGGAAACGAGGCCTCGCTTACCGAAGAATGGAGGAAACAGACCTCCTACGGTCGAAACGGGGGTCATGTTGATCGGGAGGGGTGTGGAGTACCGCAAAACGGAGGAAACGGACCTCCTACGGTCGAAACAGGGGTCCTGTTGATCGGGAGGGGTGTGGCATACCGCAAAACGGAGGAAACGGACCTCCTACGGTCGAAACAGGGGTCCTGTTGATCGGGAGGGGTGTGTCGTACCGCAAAATGGACAAAACGGACCTCCTACAGTTGAAACGGGGGTCCTGTTCATTGGGAGGGGTGTGGCGTACCGCAAAATGGGACTCCACGGGATACTGTTCATCTCCACTGTCGACCTCCTCCAGCCGCCACGGGCTACCGTCGACCTCCTCCAGCCTCCACGGGCTCCTATTCATCCAGCCTCCACCGCACGCTACTCCATCGGCTACTGTTCAACCACCCCTCCACGGGCACCCCTCCATCGTCTACTGTTCATCCAGCCCTCCACACCACGGGGTCCTATTCAACCACCCCTCCACGGGCACCCCTCCACCGTCTACTGTTCATCCAGCCCTCCACCACACCATGGGGTCCTGTTCATCCAGAGGCAACACCCCCGCTCACTGTTCATCCAACCCCCCACAACGCTCACTATTTATCCCAGAGGCAGCATCGATCGGCTTCAGTTAGCAGCAGTAGCGAAGGAATCGCTCGATCGGGTTTAGTTAACAGCCATTGATCGATCGCTCGGGTTCAGTAATGCATAGCCTGCAGTGCAATCGCTCGGGTTTAGTTAGAGCCCAACGCCTCGCTCGGGTTCAGTTACAGCCAACGCCTCACACACACGCGCGTACGTGTACGAGAGAAACGCGCATCGCTTGGCCCCCGACCTCCCACCGTAACCGGGAACTCCTCAAAATTTTCCTCCCCCTCGCTTCTACCATGGTTTTTTCCGCCATGGACGGCCCAAAGAATGTCATGCAGCTGCGTCTTTGGGCCGCCCAGGACGTAAAGCCCATTTTCTGTCATGATTTTTTGTCATAGAAGTAGGAGCCCACCACATCTATGATGATACCGGGTTTTGTCACAATTATCGTCATAGAAGTGTCATATGTATGACAAATTTTTTTGTTCGGCCCAAAATGCCACAGATGTGTCTTTTTTTATAGTGAGGGGGGCACCGCACACGGCTAAGAGATCAATGATTAACTTGTGTTGTTGTGTTCTAGGGCACCCCCTGCCCCCGTATATAAAGGAGCAAGGAGGGAGGCCGGCCGGCCCCTGGGGCGCGCCAAGGAGGGGAGGAGTCCTCCTCCTAGTAGGAGTAGGACTCCCCCTTTCCTAGTCCAACTAGGAGCAGGAAGGGGGAAGGAATGAGAGGGAGAGAGAGGGGGAAAGAGGGGGCGCCGCCCCCCTCCTTGTCCAATTCGGACTCCTCAAGGTGGGGGGAGGCCAGCACTAAGGCCCTCTCCTCTCTCTCACACAAGGCCCATGTTGGCCCATTAGATCCCTCTGGGGTTCCGATAACCCCCCGGCACTTTGATAATTATCCGGTGACCCCCAGAACTCATCCGGTGTCCGAATATAGTCATCCAATATATCAATCTTTATGTCTCAACCATTTCGAGACTCCTCGTCTTGTCCGTGATCACATCCGGGACTCTGAACTATCTTCGATACATCAAAACACATAAACTCATAATACCGATCGTCACCGAACATTAAGCGTGCAGACCCTACGTGTTCGAGAACTATGTAGACATGACCGAGACACGTCTTCGGTCAATAACCAATAGCGGAACCTAGATGTACATATTGGCTCCCACATATTCTATGAACATCTTTATCGGTCAACCCGCATAACGATATACGTTATCCCCTTTGTCATCGGTATGTTACTTGTCCGAGATTCGATCGTCGGTATCTCAATACCTAGTTCAATCTCATTACCGGAAGTCTCTTTACTCGTTCCGTAATGCATCATCCCGCAACTAACTCATTAGTCACATTGCTTGCAAGGCTTATAGTGATGTGCATTACTGAGAGGGCCCAGAGATACCTCTCCAACAATCGGAGTGACAAATCCTAATCTTGATCTATGCCAACTCAACAAACACCATCGGAGACACCTGTAGAGCATATTTATAATCACCCAGTTACGTTGTGACGTTTGATAGCACACTAAGTGTTCCTCCGGTATTCGGGAGTTGCATAATCTCATAGTCGTAGGAACATGTATAAGTTATGGAGAAAGTAATAGCAATAAACTAAATGATCATAGTGTTAAGCTAACGGATGGGTCAAGTCAATCACATCATTCTCTAATGATGTGATCCCATTCATCAAATGACAACTCATGTCTATGGCTAGGAAACTTAACCATCTTTGATTAACGAGATAGTCAAGTAGAGGCATAAGTGAACCCTGTTTGTCTATGTATTCACACATGTACTAAGTTTTCGGTTAATACAATTCTAGCATGAATAATAAACATTTATCATGATATAAGGAAATATAACTAACAAGTTTATTATTGCCTCTAGGGCATATTTCCTTCAGTCTCCCACTTGCACTAGAGTCAATAATCTAGTTCACATCGCCATGTGATCAACACCAATAGTTCACATATTTATGTGATTAGTTCACATCTCCATGTGACTAATACCCAAAGGGTTTACTAGAGTCAATAATCTAGTTCACATCGCTATGTGATTAACACCCAAAGAGTGATTATGTTTTGCTTGTGAGAGAAGTTTAGTCTACGGGTCTGCAACATTTAGATCCGTATGTATTTTGCAAATTTCTATGTCTACAATACTCTGCACGGAGCTACTCTAGCTAATTGCTCCCACTTCAATATATATCTAGATCGAGACTTAGAGTCATCTAGATCGGTGTCAAAAGCTTGCGTCAACGTAACTCTTTACGACGAACTCTTTTATCACCTCCATAATCGAGAAATATTTCCTTAGTCCTGTAAGGATAATTTTGATCGTTGTCTAGTGATCTACTGCTAGATCACTATTGTACTCCCTTGCCAAAATCATGCTAAGGTATACAATAGGACTGGTACACAACATAGCATAATTTATAGAACCTATGACTGAGGCATAGGGAATGACTTTTCATTCTCTTTCTATTTTCTACCGTGGTCGGCTTTTGAGTCTTTACTCAATTTCACACCTTGCAACACAGGCAAGAACTCCTTCTTTGACTGTTTAATTTTGAACTAGTTCAAAATCTTGTCAAGGTATGTACTCATTGACAAAATCTTATAGAGCGTCTTGATCTGTCTCTATAGATCTTGATGCTCAATGTGTAAGCAGCTTCACCGAGGTCTTTCTTTGAAAAACTCCTTTCAAACACTCCTTTATGCTTTCCAGAAAATTCTACATCATTTCCAATCAACAATATGTAACTCACATATACTTATCAGAAAGGCTGCAGTGCTCCCACTCACTTTCTTGTAAATACAGGCTTCACTGCAAGTCTGTATAAAACTATATGTTTTGATCAACTCATCAAAGCATATATTCCAACTCCGAGATGCTTTCACCAGTCCATAGATGGATCATTGGAGCTTGCACACTTTGTTAACACCTTTAGGAATGACAAAACCTTCTGGTCGCATCATATACAACTCTTTTTTTAATAAATCCATTAAGGAATGTTGTTTTGATATCCATTTGCCAGATTTCATGAAATGCGGCAACTTCTAACATGATTCTGACAGACTTTTAAGCATCGACACGAGTGAGAAAATCTCATCGTAGTCAACTCCTTGAACTTGTCGAAAACCTTTTACAACAAGTCGAGCTTTGTAGACAGTAACATTACCATCAGCATCAGTCTTCTTCTTGAAGATCCATTTATTCTCTATGGCCTCCCGATCAACGGGCAAGTCAACCAAAGTCCACATTTTGTTCTCATACATGGATCCCATCTCAGATTTCATGGCCTTAAGCCATTTCGTGGAATCTGGGCTCATCATTGCTTCCTCATAGTTCGTAGGTTCGTCATGGTCTAGTAACATGACTTCCAGAAAGGATTACCGTACCACTCTGGTGCAGACCATACTCTGTTTGACCTACGAGGTTCAGTAGTAACTTGATCTGAAGTTTCATGATCATTATCATTAGCTTCCTCACTAATTGGTGTAGTAATCACTAGAAATGATTTCTGTAATCACTAGAAATCATCAAGTTCTACTTTCCTCCCACTCACTTCTTTCAAGAGAAAACTCCTTCTCTAGAAAGGATCCACTCTTAGCAGCAAAGATATTGCCTTCCGGATATGTGATAGAAGGTGTACCCAACAATTTCTTTCGGGTATCCTATGAAGACGCACTTCTCCGATTTGGGTTTGAGCTTATCAGGATGAAACCTTTTCACATAAGCATCACAACCCCAAACTTTAAGAAACGACAACTTGGGTTTCTTGCCAAACCACATTTCATAAGGTGTAGTCTCAACGGATTTTGATGGTGCCCTATTTAACGTGAATGCAGCTGTATCTAAAGCATAACCCCAAAATGATAGTGGTAAATCAGTGAGAGACATCATAGATCACACCATATCTAATAAAGTACAGTTATGACATTCGGACACACCATTACGTTGTGGTGTTCCAGGTGGCGTGAGTTGTGAAACTATTCCGCTTTGTTTCAAATGAAGGCCAAACTCATAACTCAAATATTTCGTCTCTGCGATCACATCATAGAAACTTTATTTTCTTGTTACGATGATTCTCCACTTCACCCTGAAATTCTTTGAACTTTTCAAACGTTTTAGACTTGTGTTTCATTAAATAGATATACTCATATCTGGTCAAATCATCTATGAAGGTGAGAAAATAACTATACCCGCCGCGAGCCTCAACACTCATCGGACCACATACATCGGTATGTATTATTTCCAATAAGTCAGTGGCTCGCTCCGTTGTTCTGGAGAACGGCGTCTTAGTCATCTTGCCCATGAGGCATGGTTCGCAAGCATCAAATGATTCATAATCAAGTGACTCCAAAAGTCCATCCGCATGGAGTTTCTTCATGCGCTTTACACCAATATGACCTAAACGGCAGTGCCACAAGTATGTTGCACTATCATTATCAACTTTGCATCTTTTGGCATCAATATTATGAATATGTGTATCACTATGATTGAGATTCAATAAACCATTTATATTAAGTGTATGACCATAGAAGGTTTTATTCATGTAAACAGAACAACAATTATTCTTTGACTTAAATGAATAACCGTATTGCAATAAACATGATCCAATCATATTCATGCTCAACGCAAACACCAAATAACATTTATTTTAGGTTCAACATTAATCCCGGAGGTAAAAGGAGTGTGCGATGGTGATCTTATCAACCTTGGAATCATTTCCAACACACATCGTCACCTTGCCCTTAACTAGTCTCTGTTCATTTTGCAACTCCTGTTTCGAGTTACTAATCTTAGCAACTGAATCCGTATCAAATACCCTGGGGTTACTATGAACACTAGTAAAGTACACATCAATAACATGTATATCAAATACACTTTTGTTCACTTTGCCATCCTTTTTATACGCCAAGTATTTGGGGTAGTTCCGCTTCCAGTGACCATTCCCTTTGCACTAGAAGCACTCAGTTTCAGGCTTAGGTCTAGCTTTGGGCTTCTTCACGGGAGTGACAACTTGCTTGCCATTCTTCTTGAAGTTCCATTTCTTCCCCTTTACCCTTTTTCTTGAAACTAGTGGTCGTATTAACCATCAACACTTGATTCTCCTTCTTAATTTCTACCTCCGCAGCCTTTAGGATTGCAAAGAGCTCGGGAATCGTTTTCGTCATCCCTTGCATATTATAGTTCATCAAGTAGTTCCAGTAACTTGGCGATAGTGACTAGAGAACTATGTCAACCACTATCTTATCTCGAAGATTAACTCCCACTTGATTCAGGTGATTGTAGTACCCAGACAATCTGAGCACATGCTCACTGGTTGAGCTATTCTCCTCCATCTTGTAGGCAAAGTACTGTCAGAGGTCTCCTACCTCTCGACACAGGCATGAGTATGAAATACCAATTTCAACTCTTAGAACATCTTATATGCTCTGTGGCATTCAAAAACATTTTTGAAGTCTCAGTTCTAGCCGTAAAGCATGGTGCACTAAACTATTAAGTAGTCATCATACCGAGTTTTGTCAAATGTGCATAACGTCTGCATTTGCTTCTGCAATAGTTATGTCACCTAGCGGTGCATCAAGGACAGACTTCTTCTATGCAGCAACAAGGATAATCCTCAGATCACGGATCCAATCCGCATCATTGCTACTATCATCTTTCAACATAGTCTTCTCTAGGAACATATCATAAATAAAACGGGGAAGCTATATGCAAGCAATTGATCTACAACATAGATATGAAAATACTATCAGGACTAAGTTCATGATAAATTAAAGTTCAATTAATCATATTACTTAAGTACTCCCACTTAGATAGACATCCCTCTAATCATCTAAGTGATGACGTGATCCATATCAACTAAACCATGTGCGATCATCACGTGAGATGGAGTAGTTTTCAATGGTGAACATCACTATGTTGATCATATCTACTATATGATTCACGCTCGACCTTTCGGTCTCAGTGTTCCGAGGTCATATCTGCATATGCTAGGCTCATCAAGTTTAACCCGAGTATTTTGCATGTGCAAAAATGGCTTACACCCGTTGTATGTGAACGTAGAGCTTATCACACCCGATCATCACGTGGTGTCTCGGCACGAAGAACTGTCGCACCGGTGCATACTCAGTGAGAACACTTGTACCTTGAAATTTAGTGAGAGATCATCTTATAATGCTACCTCCGAACTAAGAAAAATAAGATGCATAAAGGATAAACATCACATGCAATCAAATATAAGTGATATGATATGGCCATCATCATCTTGTGCCTTTGATCTCCATCTCCAAAGCACTGTCAGGATCACCATCGTCACCGGCTTGACACCATGATCTCCATCATCTTGATCTTTATCAATGTGTCGTCACATGGTCATCTTGCCATCTATTGCTTTTGCAACTATTGCTATCGCATAGCGATAAAATAAAGTAATTATATGGCGCTTGCATCTTATGCAATAAAGAGACAACCATAAGCTCCTTCCAGTTGCCGATAACTTTAACACAACATGATCATCTCATACAACAATTTATATCTCGTCACCTCTTGACCATATCACATCACAACATGCCCTGCAAAAACAAGTTAGACGTCCTCTACTTTGTTGTTGTAAGTTTTACGTGGCTGCTATGGGCTGAGCAAGAACCGTTCTTACCTACGCATCAAAAACCACAACACGTTATAGTTATTGGTTTTTGATCTTTAGAAAGAACCCTGCTCATTGAATCCGATTCAACTAATGTTGGAGAAACAGGCACCCACTAGCCACCTGTGTGCGAAGCACGTTGGTAGAATCAGTCTCGCGTAAGCGTACGCGTAATGTCGGTCTGAGCCGCTTCATCCAACAATATCGTTGAATCAAGAATCAACTAGTGACAGCAAGCAATATGTATATACCCACGCCCACAACTCCTTTGTGTTCTACTCGTGCATATAACATCTACGCATAGACCTGGCTCTGATACCACTATTGGGGAACGAAGTAATTTCAAAAAAATTCCTACGCACACGTAAGATCTATCTAGGTGATGCATAGCAACGAGAGGGGAAGAGTGTTGTCCACGTACCCTCGTAGACTGTAAGCGGAAGCGTTATGACAAAGCGGTTGATGTAGTCGTACGTCTTCATGATCCAACCAATCCTAGCACCGAAGGTACGGCACCTCCACGATCTGCACACGTTCAGCTCAGTGACGTCCCGCGACCTCTAGATCCCACTGAGTGTCGAGGGAGAGTTTCGTCAGCACAATGGCGTGATGACGGTGATGATGAAGCTACCGGCGCAGGGCTTCGCCTAAGCACTACGACAATATGACCAAGGTGGATTATGGTGGAGGGGGCACCGCACACGGCTAAGAGATCAATGATTAACTTGTGTTGTTGTGTTCTAGGGTGCCCCTTGCCCCCGTATATAAAGGAGCAAGGGGGGAGGCCGGCCGGCCCCTTGGGAGCGCCAAGGAGGGGAGGAGTCCTCCTCCTAGTAGGAGTAGGACTCCCCCTTTCCTAGTCCAACTAGGAGGAGGAAGGGGGAAGGAAGGAGAGGGAGACGGGGAGGGAAAGAGGGGGCGCCGCCCCCCTCCTTGTCCAATTCGGACTCCTCAAGGGGGGTGGCCAGCCCTAAGGCCCCCTCCTCTCTCTCTCTCACAAGGCCCATGTTGGCCCATTAGATCCCCCGGGGGTCTGATTACCTCCCGGCACTCCGATAATTATCCGGTGACCCCCGGAACTCATCCGGTGTCCGAATATAGTCATACAATATATCATTCTTTATGTCTCGGCCATTTAGAGACTCCTCGTCATGTCCGTGATCACATCCGGGACTCCGAACTATCTTCAGTAAATCAAAACACATAAACTCATAATACCAATCGTTCCCAAATGTTAAGCGTGCGGACCCTACGGGTTCGAGAACTATGTAGACATGACCGAGACATGTCTTCGGTCCATAATTGCTACCTCTAGAGCATGCGTTGGTTTTCCCTTGAAGAGGAAAGGGTGATGCAGCAAAGTAGGATAAGTATTTCCCTCAGTTTTTGAGAACCAAGGTATCAATCCAGTAGGAGCCTACATGCAAATCGCCTAGTACCTGCACAAACAAATAAGAACCTTGCAACCAATGCGATAAAGGGGTTGTCAATCCCTTCACGGCCACTTGCAAAAGTGATATCTAATAAAGATAATAAGATAAATAGTTTTGGTATTTTTGTGGTATAGATTGGAAAATAAAGATTGCAAAATAAATAGTAAACTAGAATTGTAGATTGGAAACTTATATGATGTAAAGTAGACCCGGGGGCCATAGGTTTCACTAGTGGCTTCTCTCAAGATAGCATGTATTACGGTGGGTGAACAAATTACTAATGATCAATTGATAGAAAAGCGCATATTTATGATGATATTTAAGGCAATGATCATGAATATAGGCATCACGTCCGGGTAAAGTAGACCGAAATAATTCTGCATCTACTACTATTACTCCACACATTGACCGCTATCCAGCATGCATCTAGAGTATTAAGTTCATAAGAACGGAGTAACGCATTAGGCAAGATGACATGATGTAGAGGGATAAACTAAAGCAATATGATATAAACCCCATCTTTTTATCCTCGATGGCAACCATACAATGAAGGAAATATGCCCTAGAGGCAATAATAAAGTTATTATTTATTTCCATACATCATGATAAATGTTTATTATTCATGCTAGAATTTTATTAACCGGAAACATAATACATGTGTGAATACATAGACCAACAGAGTGTCACTAGTATGCCTCTACTAGACTAGCTCGTTAATCAAAGATGGTTATGTTTCCTAACAATGAACAAAGAGTTGTTATTTGATTAACGAGGTCACATCATTAGTTGAATGATCTGATTGACATGACCCATCCCATTAGCTTAGCACCCGATCGTTTAGTATGTTGCTATTGCTTTCTTCATGACTTACACATGTTCCTATAACTATGAGATTATGCAACTCCCGTTTACCGGAGGAACACTTTGGGTACTACCAAACGTCACAACGTAACTGGGTGATTATAAAGGAGTACTACAGGTGTCTCCAATGGTAGATGTTGGGTTGGCGTATTTCGAGATTAGGGTTTGTCACTCCGATTGTCGGAGAGGTATCTCTGGGCCCTCTCGGTAATGCACATCACATAAGCCTTGCAAGCACTGCAACTAATATGTTAGTTGTGAGATGATGTATTACGGAACGAGTAAAGAGACTTGCCGGTAACGAGATTGAACTAGGTATTGGATACCGACGATCGAATCTCGGGCAAGTAACAAACCGATGACAAAGGGAACAACGTATGTTGTTATGCGGTCTGACCGATAAAGATCTTCGTAGAATATGTAGGAGCCAATATGGGCATCCAGGTCCCGCTATTGGTTATTGATCGGAGACGTGTCTCGGTCATGTCTACATTGTTCTCGAACCGTAGGGTCCGCACGCTTAACGTTACGATGACAGTTATTATGAGTTTATGCATTTTGATGTACCGAAGGTTGTTCGGAGTCCCGGATGAGATCACGGACATGACGAGGAGTCTCGAAATGGTCGAGACATAAAGATTGATATATTGGAAGCCTATGTTTGGACATAGGAAGTGTTCCGGGTGAAATCGAGATTTTACCGGAATACCGGGAGGGTTACCGGAACCCCCCGGGAGACTAATGGGCCTATTGGGCTTTAGTGGAAAAGAGAAAAAGGGAAGCCCACAAGCTGGCCGGCGCCCCCCTTTCCCCAAGTCCTAGTAGGACTAGGATAGGGGGCCGGCCCCCCTTCTCTCTCCTTTTCCCCCCGGGAGTCCTAATAGGATTTGGATTGGAGGGAGGAGTCCTACTCCCGGTGGGAGTAGGACTCCCCTGCGCCTCCTCTCCCTGGCCGGCCGGCTCCCCCTCCTCCAACATTTATATACGGGGGTAGGGGGCACCCCAAGACACACAAGTTGATCCTTGAGATCGTTCCTTAGCCGTGTGCGGTGCCCCCTGCCACCAAATTCCACCTCGATCGTACCGTTACAGTGCTTAGGTGAAGCCCTGCGTCGGTAGTACATCAAGATCATCATCACGCTGTCGTGCTGACGGAACTCTTCCTCGACGCTTTGCTGGATCGGAGCCCGAGGAACGTCATCGAGCTGAACGTGTGCTAAGAACTCGGAGGTGCCGGAGTAACGGTGCTTGGATCGGTCGGATCGGGAAGAAGACGTACGACTACTTCCTCTACGTTGTGTGATCGCTTCCGCAGTCGGTCTGCGTTGGTACGTAGACAACAATCTCCCCTCTCGTTGCTATGCATCACCATGATCTTGCGTGTGCGTAGGAAAATTTTCGAAATTACTGCGTTCCCCAACAGTGGCATCCGAGCCTAGGTTTTATGGTTTGATGTTATTTGCACGAGTAGAACACCAGTGAGTTGTGGGCGATACAAGTCAAACTGCCTACCAGCATGTCATACTTTGGTTCGGCGGTATTGTTGGGTGAGACGATCCGGACCAACCTTACGCGTACTCTTACGCGAGACCGGTTCCCTCGACGTGCTTTGCACATAGATGGCTTGCGGAAGACTGTCTCTCCAACTTTAGTTGAACCAAGTGTGACTACGCCCGGTCCTTGAGAAGGTTAAAACGGAGTCTATTTGACGAACTATCGTTGTGGTTTTGATGCGTAGGTGAGATGAGTTCTTACTTAAGCCCGTAGCAGCCACGTAAAACTTGCAACAACAAAGTAGAGGACGTCTAACTTGTTTTTGCAGGGTATGTTGTGATGTGATATGGTCAAGGCATGATGCTGATTTTATTGTATGAGATGATCATGTTTTGTAACCGAGTTATCGGCAACTGGCAGGAGCCATATGGTTGTCGCTTTATTGTATGCAATGCAATCGCGATGTAATGCTTTACTTTATTACTAAACGGTAGTGATAGTGGTGGAAGCATAAGATTGGCGAGACGACAACGATGCTACGATGGAGATCAAGGTGTCGCGCCGGTGACGATGGTGATCATGACGGTGCTTCGGAGATGGAGATCACAAGCACAAGATGATGATGGCCATATCATATCACTTATATTGATTGCATGTGATGTTTATCCTTTTATGCATCTTATCTTGCTTTGATTGACGGTAGCATTATAAGATGATCTCTCACTAAAATTATCAAGAAGTGTTCTCCCTGAGTATGCACCGTTGCCAAAGTTCGTCGTGCCCAGACACCACGTGATGATCGGGTGTGATAAGCTCTACGTCCAAATACAACGGGTGCAAAACAGTTGCACACGCAGAATACTCAGGTTATACTTGACGAGCCAAGCATATACAGATATGGCCTCGGAACACGGAGACCGAAAGGTCGAGCGTGAATCATATAGTAGATATGATCAACATAACGATGTTCACCATTGAAAACTACTCCATCTCACGTGATGATCGGTTATGGTTTAGTTGATTTGGATCACGTAATCACTTAGAAGATTAGAGGGATGTCTATCTAAGTGGGAGTTCCTAAGTAATTTGATTAACTGAACTTAAACTTATCATGAACTTAGTACCTGATAGTATCTTGCTTGTTTATGTTGATTGTAGATAGATGGCTCGTGCTATTGTTCCGTTGAATTTTAATGCGTTCCTTGAGAAAGCAAAGTTGAAAGATGATGGTAGCAATTACACGGACTGGGTCCGTAACCTGAGGATTATCCTCATTGCTGCATAGAAGAATTACGTCCTGGAAGCACCGCTGGGTGACAGGCCTGCTGCTGGAGCAACGCAAGATGTTATGAACGTCTGGCAGAGCAAAGCTGATGACTACTCAATAGTTCAGTGTGCCATGCTTTACGGCTTAGAATCGGGACTTCAACGACGTTTTGAACGTCATGGAGCATATGAGATGTTCCAGGAGTTGAAGTTAATATTTCAAGCAAATGCCCGAATTGAGAGATATGAAGTCTCCAATAAGTTCTATAGCTGTAAGATGGAGGAGAACAGTTCTGTCAGTGAGCATATACTCAAGATGTCTGGGTATAATAATCACTTGATTCAGATGGGAGTTAATCTTCCAGATGACTGCATCATTGACAGAATTCTCCAATCACTGCCACCAAGCTACAAGAGCTTCGTGATGAACTATAATATGCAAGGGATGAACAAGACTATTCCCGAGCTCTTCGCAATGCTGAAAGCTGCGGAGGTAGAAATCAAGAAGGAGCATCAAGTGTTGATGGTTAGCAAAACCACTAGTTTCAAGAAAAAGGGCAAAGGGAAGAAGAAGGGAAACTTCAAGAAGAACAGCAAGCAAGTTGCTGCTCGGGAGAAGAAACCCAAGTCTGGACCTAAGCCTGAAACTGAGTGCTTCTACTGCAAGCAGACTGGTCACTGGAAGCGGAACTGCCCCAAGTATTTGGCGGATAAGAAGGATGGCAAAGTGAGCAAAGGTATATGTGATATACATGTCATTGATGTGTACCTTACTAGAGCTCGCAGTAGCACCTGGGTATTTGATACTGGTTCTGTTGCTAATATTTGCAACTCGAAACAGGGACTACAGAATAAGCGGACGCTAGCAAAGGACGAGGTGACGATGCGCGTGGGAAACGGTTCCAAAGTCGATGTGATCGCGGTCGGCACGCTACCTCCACATCTACCTTCGGGATTAATATTAGACCTAAATAATTGTTATTTGGTGCCAGCGTTGAGCATGAACATTATATCTGGATCTTGTTTAATGCGAGACGGTTATTCATTTAAATCAGAGAATAATGGTTGTTCTATTTATATGAATAATATCTTTTATGGTCATGCACCCTTGAAGAGTGGTCTATTCTTGTTGAATCTCGAAGATAGTGATACACATATTCATAATGTAGAAGCCAAAAGATGCAAAGTTAATAATGATAGTGCAACTTACTTGTGGCACTGCCGTTTAGGTCATATCGGTGTAAAGCGCATGAAGAAACTCCATACTGATGGGCTTTTGGAACCACTTGATTATGAATCACTTTGTACTTGCGAACCGTGCCTCATAGGCAAGATGACTAAAACACCGTTCTCCGGTACTATGGAGAGAGCAACAGATTTATTGGAAATCATACATACCGATGTATGTGGTCCGATGAATATTGAGGCTCGTGGCGGATATCGTTATTTTCTCACCTTCACAGATGATTTAAGCAGATATGGGTATATCTACTTAATGAAACATAAGTCTGAAACATTTGAAAAGTTCAAAGAATTTCAGAGTGAAGTTGAAAATCATCGTAACAAGAAAATAAAGTTTCTACGATTTGATCGTGGAGGAGAATATTTGAGTTACGAGTTTGGTGTACATTTGAAATAGTTTCGCAACTCACGCCGCCCGGAACACCACAACGTAATGGTGTGTCCGAACGTCGTAATCGTACTTTACTAGATATGGTGCGATCTATGATGTCTCTTACTGATTTACCGCTATCGTTTTGGGGTTATGCTTTAGAGACGGCCGCATTCACGTTAAACAGGGCACCATCAAAATCCGTTGAGACGACACCTTATGAACTATGGTTTGGCAAGAAACCAAAGTTGTCGTTTCTTAAAGTTTGGGGCTGCGATGCTTATGTGAAAAAGCTTCAACCTGATAAGCTCGAACCCAAATCGGAGAAATGTGTCTTCATAGGATATCCAAAGGAAACTATTGGATACACCTTCTATCACAGATCCGAAGGCAAGACTTTTGTTGCTAAATTCGGAAACTTTCTAGAGAAGGAGTTTCTCTCGAAAGAAGTGAGTGGGAGGAAAGTAGAACTTGACGAGGTAACTGTACCTGCTCCCTTATTGGAAAATAGTACATCACAGAAAACTGTTTCTGCGACACCTATACCAATCAGTGAGGAAGCTAATGATGATGATCATGAAGCTTCAGAACAAGATACTACTGAACCACGTAGATCAACCAGAGTGAGATCCGCACCAGAGTGGTACGGTAATCCAGTTCTGGAAGTCATGATGCTAGATCATGATGAACCTATGAACTATGAAGAAGCGATGGTGAGCCCAGATTCCGCAAAGTGGCTTGAGGCCATGAAATCTGAGATGGGATCCATGTATGAAAACAAAGTATGGACTTTGGTTGACTTGCCCGATGATCGGCAAGCAATTGAGAATAAATGGATCTTCAAGAAAAAGACTGACGCTGATGGTAATATTACTGTCTATAAAGCTCGACTTGTCACAAAAGGTTTTTGACAAGTTCAAGGAGTTGACTACGATGAGACCTTCTCACCCGTAGCGATGCTTAAGTCCGTCAGAATTATGTTAGCGATTGCCACATTTTATGATTATGAAATATGGCAGATGGATGTCAAAACTGCATTCCTGAATGGATTTCTGGAAGAAGAATTGTATATGATACAACCAGAAGGTTTTGTCGATCCAAAGGGAGCTAACAAAGTATGCAAACTCCAGCGATCCATTTATGGACTGGTGCAAGCATCTCGGAGTTGGAATAAACGCTTTGATAGTGTGATCAAAGCATTTGGATTTATACAGACTTTTGGAGAAGCCTGTATTTACAAGAAAGTGAGTGGGAGCTCTGTAGCATTTCTAATATTATATGTGGATGACATATTGCTGATTGGAAATGATATAGAATTTCTGGATAGCATAAAGGGATACTTGAATAAAAGTTTTTCGATGAAAGACCTCGGGGAAGCTGCTTACATATTAGGCATAAAGATCTATAGAGATAGATCAAGACGCTTAATTGGACTTTCACAAAGCACATACCTTGACAAGATTTTGAAGAAGTTCAAAATGGATCAAGCAAAGAAAGGGTTCTTGCCTGTGTTACAAGGTATGAAATTGAGTAAGACTCAATGCCCGACCACTGCAGAAGATAGAGAGAAAATGAAAGATGTTCCCTATGCTTCAGCCATAGGCTCTATCATGTATGCAATGCTGTGTACCAGACCTGATGTGTGCCTTGCTATAAGTTTAGCAGGGAGGTACCAAAGTAATCCAGGAATGGATCACTGGACAGCTTTCAAGAACATCCTGAAATACCTGAAAAGGACTAAGGATATGTTTCTCATATATGGAGGTGACAAAGAGCTCACCGTAAGAGGTTACGTTGATGCAAGCTTTGACACTGATCCGGACGATTCTAAATCGCAAACCGGATACGTGTTTACTTTAAACGGTGGAGCTGTCAGTTGGTGCAGTTCTAAACAAAGCGTCGTAGCGGGATCTACATGTGAAGCGGAGTACATAGCTGCTTCGGAAGCAGCAAACGAAGGAGTCTGGATGAAGGAGTTCATATCCGATCTAGGTGTCATACCTAGTGCATCGGGTCCAATGAAAATCTTCTGTGACAATACTGGTGCAATTGCCTTGGCAAAGGAATCCAGATTTCACAAGAGGACCAAACACATCAAGAGACGCTTCAACTCCATCCGGGATTTAGTCCAGGTGGGAGACATAGAGATTTGCAAGATACATACGGATCTGAACGTTGCAGACCCGTTGACTAAGCCTCTTCCACGAGCAAAACATGATCAGCACCAAGGCTCCATGGGTGTTAGAATCATTACAGTGTAATCTAGATTATTGACTCTAGTGCGAGTGGGAGACTGAAGGAAATATGCCCTAGAGGCAATAATAAAGTTATTATTTATTTCCTTACATCATGATAAATGTTTATTATTCATGCTAGAATTGTATTAACCGGAAACATAATACATGTGTGAATACATAGACCAACAGAGTGTCACTAGTATGCCTCTACTAGACTAGCTCGTTAATCAAAGATGGTTATGTTTCCTAACCATGAACAAAGAGTTGTTATTTGATTAACGAGGTCACATCATTAGTTGAATGATCTGATTGACATGACCCATCCCATTAGCTTAGCACCCGATCGTTTAGTATGTTGCTATTGCTTTCTTCATGACTTACACATGTTCCTATAACTATGAGATTATGCAACTCCCGTTTACCAGAGGAACACTTTGGGTACTACCAAACGTCACAACGTAACTGGGTGATTATAAAGGAGTACTACAGGTGTCTCCAATGGTAGATGTTGGGTTGGCGTATTTCGAGATTAGGGTTTGTCACTCCGATTGTCGGAGAGGTATCTCTAGGCCCTCTCGGTAATGCACATCACATAAGCCTTGCAAGCACTGCAACTAATATGTTAGTTGTGAGATGATGTATTATAGAACGAGTAAAGAGGCTTGCCGGTAACGAGATTGAACTAGGTATTGGATACCGACGATCGAATCTCGGGCAAGTAACATACCGATGACAAAGGGAACAACGTATGTTGTTATGCGGTCTGACCGATAAAGATCTTCGTAGAATATGTAGGAGCCAATATGGGCATCCAGGTCCCGCTGTTGGTTATTGACCGGAGACGTGTCTCGGTCATGTCTACATTATTCTCGAACCGTAGGGTCCGCACGCTTAACGTTACGATGACAGTTATTATGAGTTTATGCATTTTGATATACCAAAGGTTGTTCGGAGTCCCGGATGAGATCACGGACATGACGAGGAGTCTCGAAATGGTCGAGACGTAAAGATTGATATATTGGAAGCCTATGTTTGGACATAGGAAGTGTTCCGGGTGAAATCGAGATTTTACCGGAATACCGGGAGGGTTACTGGAACCCCCCGGGAGACTAATGGGCCTATTGGGCTTTAGTGGAAAAGAGAAAAAGGGAAGCCCACAAGCTGGCCGGCGCCCCCCTTTCCCCAAGTCCTAGTAGGACTAGGATAGGGGCCCGGCACCCCTTCTCTCTCCTTTTCCCCCCGGGAGTCCTAATAGGATTAGGATTGGAGGGAGGAGTCCTACTCCCGGTGGGAGTAGGACTCCCCTGCGCCTCCTCTCCCTGGCCGGCCGGCTCCCCCTCCTCCAACCTTTATATACGGGGGCAGGGGACACCCCAAGACACACAAGTTGATCCTTGAGATCGTTCCTTAGCCGTGTGCGGTGCCCCCTGCCACCAAATTCCACCTCGATCGTACCGTTACAATGCTTAGGCAAAGCCCTGTGTCGGTAGTACATCAAGATCGTCATCACGCCGTCGTGCTGACGGAACTCTTCCTCGACCCTTTGCTGGATCGGAGCCGGAGGAACGTCATCGAGCTGAACGTGTGCTAAGAACTCGGAGGTGCCGGAGTAACGGTGCTTGGATCGGTCGGATCGGGAAGAAGACGTACGACTACTTCCTCTACGTTGTGTGATCGCTTCCGCAGTCGGTCTGCGTTGGTACGTAGACAACACTCTCCCCTCTCGTTGCTATGCATCACCATGATCTTGCGTGTGCGTAGGAAAATTTTCGAAATTACTGCGTTCCCCAACATACAATACGTGTTGTTTCCCTTTCTGTCACTGGGATCGAGCACCGCAAGATTGAACCCAAAGCTAACACTTCTCCCATTGCAAGAAAGATCAATCTAGTAGGCCAAACTAAACCGATAATTCGAAGAGACTTGCAAAGATATCAAATCATGCATATAAGAATTCAGAGAAGAATCAAATAATATTCATAGATAATCAAGTTCATAAACCCACAATTCATCGGATATCGGCAAACACATCGCAAAAAGAGTTATATCAAATAGATCTCCAAGAAGATCAAGGAGAACTTTGTATTGAGATCCAAAGAGAGAGAAGAAGCCATCAGCTAATAACTATGGACCCAAAGGTCTATGGTAAACTACTCACACATCATCGGAGAGGCTACGGTGTTGATGTAGAAGCCCTCCGTGATCGAATCCCCCTCCGGCAGATCGCCGGACAAGGCCCCAAGATGGGATCTCATGGGTACGAAAGGTTGCGGCGGTGGAAAAGGTGTTTCGTTGCTCTCCTTGAAGGTTTCATGGTATAAGAGTATATATAGGCGAAAGAAGTGGGTCGGTGGAGCTGTGAGGGGCCCACGAGGGTGGGGGCGCGCCCACCCTCCTAGGGCATGCCCTCCTGCCTCGTGAATTCCTCGCTGCTTCCTTGACATCCACTCCAAGTCTCCTGCATTGCGTTTGTTCCAAAAACGATCCTCGCGAAGGTTTCATTCCGTTTGGATTCCGTTTGATATTTCTTTTCTACGAAACACTGAAATAGGCAGAAAACATCAATTTGCACTGGGCTTTCAGTTAATAGGTTAGTCCCAAAAATAATATAAAAAGGTATAACAAAGCCCATTAAACATCCAAAACAGATAATATAATAGCATGGAACAATAAAAAATTATAGATACGTTGGAGACATATCAAGCATCCCCAAGCTTAATTCCTGCTCGTCCTCGAGTAGGTAAATGATAAAAACAGAATTTTTGATGTGGAATGCTCCCTACCATAATTTTCAATGTAATTCTCTTTATTGTGGCATGAATGTTCAGATCCAAAAGATTCAATATAAAAGTTTAATATTGACATAAAAATAGTAATACTTCAAGCATGCTAACCAAGCAATTATGTCTTATCACAATAACATAGCCAAAGAAAGCTTATCCCTACAAAATCATATAGTTTGTCCATGCTTCATTTTTGTCACACAAAATGCTCCCATCATGCAAAACCTCGATGACAAGCCGAGAAATTGGTTCATACTTTTTAACGCGCTTCAGCCTTTTCAACCCTTAAGCAATACATGAGCGCAAGCCATGGATATAGCACTATAGGTGGAATAGTATATGATGATGGGGGTTATGTGAGGAGACAAAAAAGGAGAAAGTCTCACATTGACACGGCTAATCAATGGGCTATGGAGATGGCCATCAATTAATTAATGTCAATGCGAGGAGTAGGGATTTCCATGCAACGGATGCACTAGAGCTATAAGTGTATGAAAAGCTCATCTAAAGAAACTAAGTGGGTGTGCATCCAACTTGCTTGCTCACGAAGACCTAGGGCATTTTGAGGAAGCCCATAATTGGAATATACAAGCCAAGTTCTATAATTAAAAATTCCCACTAGTATATGAAAGTGACAAAATAAGAAACTCTCTATCATGTAGGTCATGGTGCTATTTTCAAGCACAAGTGTGGAAAAGGATAGTAACATTGTCCCTTCTCTCTTTTTCTCTCATTTTTTTGTTTACGCTTCTTTGGCCTCTCTTTTTTATTTAGGCTTCGTTGGCCTCTTTTTTTCACCTCACATGGGACAATGCTCTAATAATGATGATCATCACACATTTATTTACTCATAACTCAATGTTACAACTCGATACTAGAACAAAAATATGACTCTATGTGAATGCCTCTTATGGTGTACCGGGATATGCGATGAATCAAGAGCGACATGTATGAAAGAATTATGAAAGTGGCTGATAGGTCTCCAATGTATCTACTTTTCCAAACATCTTTCCCTTGTCTTGGACTCTAACTTGTATGATTTGGATGGAACTAACCCGGACTGACGTTGTTTTCAGCAGAATTGCCATGATGTTGTTTTATGTGCATAAAACAAAAGTTCTCGGAATGACCTGAAAATCCACGGGATATCTTATAATAAATAATAAAAAAATCCTCGCCAAAGATGAATACCAAGGGGCCCACACCCTTCTCACGAGGGTGGGGGCGCCCCCTAGGGCGCGCCCCCCTACCTCGTGGGCCCCCTGGAGACCCCCCGACTCCAACTCCAACTCTATATAACTGCTTCCGGGGAGAAAAAATAGGAGAGAAGAAATCATCGCGTTTTACGATACGGAGCCGCCGCCAAGCCCTAAAACCTCTCGGGAGGGCTGATCTGGAGTCCGTTCGGGGCTCCGGAGAGGGGGATTCGTCGCCGTCGTCATCATCAACCATCCTCCATCACTAATTTCATGATTCTCACCGCCGTGCGTGAGTAATTCCATCGTAGGCTTGCTGGACGGTGATGGGTTGGATGAGATTCACCATGTAATCGAGTTAGTTTTGTTAGGGTTTGATCCCTAGTATCCACTATGTTCTGAGATTGATGTTGCTATGACTTTGCTATGCTTAATGCTTGTCACTAGGGCCTGAGTGCCATGATTTCAGATCTGAACCTATTATGCTTTCATCAATATATGAGAGTTCTAGATCCTATCTTGCAAGTCTATATTCACCTATTATGTGTTATGATCCGTTAACCCCAAAGTGACAATAATCGGGATACTTACCGGTGATGACCGTAGTTTGAGGAGTTCATGTATTCACTATGTGTTAATGCTTTGTTTGGGTTCTCTATTAAAAGGAGGCCTTAATATCCCATAGTTTCCGTAAGGACCCCGCTGCCACGGGAGGGTAGGAAAAAAGATGTCATGCAAGTTCTTTTCCATCAGCACGTATGACTATATTCGGAATACCTGCCTACATTACATTGACGAATTGGAGCTAGTTCTGTGTCACCCCCTATGTTATGACTGTTACATGATGAACCGCATCCGGCATAATTATCCATCATTGATCCAATGCCTACGAGCTTTCCATATACTGGTTGACGCTTCTTTACTTTCCCGTTGCTATTGTTACATTCACTACAAAATACCAAAAACATTACTTTGCTTTCATTACTCTTTTGTTACCGTTACCATCACTATCATATTACTTTGCTACTAAACACTTTGCTGCAGATACTAAGTTTCCAGGTGTGGTTGAATTGACAACTCAGCTGCTAATACTTGAGAATATTCTTTGGCTCCCCTTGTGTCGAATTAATAAATTTGGGTTAAATACTCTACCCTCGAAAGCTGTTGCGATCCCCTATACTTTTTTTGAAAGATCCAGCAAATTGCTGGCTTGATTCAGATTTAGCAGAAAGCAGCGGAAGAACAACATGGTGAAGGTCCAAAGATCAAAAAGAGAAAAAAACAAAACTGCGGCCCTAATAGCTGCAGAGAGCTACACCCACCACAAACAACATGACTACACAACCGAAGCACCTGTCCTAAGCTAAGCATCACCACCGCGTCTCGAACAACGCCGATCACCTTCGAAGATAGCAGCAGCTCCCACTACAACTTCCCTCGCCAACGCACCATCCACCCAGGAAGCAGGGGGTAGATGGCGGGACCTGGTCAATCGCAGGAAGAGCTTCGTCTTGGACTCATCGATGATGTCGTACATTGCGCCTGGAGCTTCACCTTGAACAGCGGCGAGCACCAGAGGAGCACCACAAAGAGCTTCCCGGAAGTGTCTCCAAACGTGATGCTCCCAACAGAGGAACGACGTCAAACACGCCGCCATCACGCCGATCCAACACCGGACCTAGGATTTCGCCCGGAGACAAACCACCATCCGAGCATGAGGAAGATGCCGACACACCTCAGGTGACGCCTCCAAAGAGGAAAATGACACCCACATGCGCCATCGCCACCGGCCTCTGGACATGCAGGACTTTCGTCCATATCGCCGCACACCTTCGCTCGTGCCCACAGAAGCTCGTCTATGCAGTCTCGCACTGCCGCCGCCGCAGAATCTAGTCATAGAAGCCATGGAGTCATGGACCACCCTGCACACGGCGAGCCTACAGTGACCAGATCAGTCCCTGCATCCCGCATCTATCACGGCCGGAGCCGCCTGCTCCAACATCATAGGACCAGCGCGCAAGGCCGGCGCGCGTCAAACACACCACGGATCTGGCCAGGTTCAACTAGATCCGGCCGCCACACGCCGGAGGGGCGCCGCCCCGCCAGCCCGCGCCGAATCCGAGGCACCTCCGCGCGCCCTCGCCTGGCCGCCACCGCGCGCTCCCCCGCCTGGCCAGGCGGAGCACCATGCTCGCTCGCCCCTGGACGCGCGCCGTCGCCGGCGCCAGATCCGCTCACCTGCCCGCCTCCGCGGCAGGCCGCGCCACGTCCTCGCCGGCGCCAGATCCGTCCTCACCTGGCCGCTCCCCACGCCAGATCCACTCGCCTGCATGCCATACCTGGCCATGCGCGCCACCACGGGAGCCGGACGTCCCGCCGCCCGCGCCTCGTGGGGAGGGGAGCACCCCGCCGCCACCGACGCACGCAGGGGCTTTGCCCGGCGCCGTCCCCTGGCGGCGGCGAGGGAGGGGGAGGCGAAGGTGTGGGAGGCGGCGGCGACGGGCTGGGGTTTCGCCCGGCCGCTCGCGGGAGCGGCGCGAGCGAAAGCGGAGCGAGATGTTGATCCCCTATACTTGTGGGTTATCAAGACTAATTTCTGGCGGCGTTGCCGGGGAACATAGCTCTATTCTTTGAGTCACTTGGGATTTATATCTGCTGGACACCATAAAGAACTTGAGAGATCCAAAAACTAAGATCTATCCCTCAACTACGAGGGGAGGTAAGGAACTATCGTCTAGCTCTGCACTTGATTCACCTTCTGTTATGAGTAAGCTTGCAACACCTACACCTGCTTCTGCTATTCGTTCTGATATGTCGCATGTTATTGATGATGCTACTTTTGCTATGCATGATACTTATGATAAAACTACCTCTATGCCTGATACTACTATGCCACTTAGTGATTTTCTCGAGGAACGACTTGCTAGGGCTAGAGAGATTGAAAATATTGAATCTGATTATGAAGATGAAAGTGATGATGAAGAATCACTTGTTATTCCTGAGGGTTATTTATTTGATCGAGATGCTTCTTTAGCTATTTTAGCCTGCAAAGATAGATATGAACTCAAAAGGTTATTAGCTAAATGGAATAAGCAATCTCCAAATGCTAGGATGAGACCTGACTCTGCTTTTGCTACTTCACCTATATGTGTTGCTGATAAGGATTATGAATTCTCTGTTGATCCTGATATAATTACTTTGGTTGAATCTGATCCTTTTCATGGCTATGAATCTGAAACTGTTGTAGTACATCTTACTAAATTAAATGATATTGCCACCCTGTTCACTAATGATGAGAGATCTCGCTACTTTTATATCCTTAAAATATTTCCATTCTCATTAAAGGGTGACGCTAAGATATGGTTTAATTCTCTTAATCCTTGTTGTGTGCGTAGTCCCCAAGATATGATCTATTACTTTTCTGCTAAATATTTCCCTGCTCATAAGAAACAAACTGCTTTAAAGGAAATATACAACTTTGTGCAAATTAAAGAAGAGAGTCTCCCACAAGCTTGGGGGAGGCTTCTCAAGTTACTTAATGCTTTGCCTGATCATCCTCTTAAGAAAAATGAAATACTTGATATCTTTCCCTAATAATAAACCAGCATTTGCTTCTGGTCGTCCGTCATTAGACTTTTTGCAAAAAAGCCCTTCCATTTCAGAGAAATTAACCCACAGTCCGTTTTTAAGTAACTAATTTAAGAAAATGTTTCAGTTTTACAAAAAAGGCCCTGTAATTTGGTATATTCAACCCGCGGTCCAAACGTCGATGCGACGGCGCGGCGGCGCGATGCAGAACGAGGGCGGTGGATGGAGATTGCAGGGGCCGGATCCGCGCGCGGCAGTGGCTAGGAAAGGCGGATCCGGAGGCGTGCGGCGCGGAGGGGATCGCCGGTGACGAAGAGGAAGGCCGGAGCATGGCTTCCCGGGTGGATCCATGGCGTCCACGGCTCTTGGGCAGAGAGGAGATAAGAAGGTGAGGGAGAGAAGAAGGGACAAAGGAGGAGCGGTGCGGCGACCTAGGAGAGCTCGCCGGAGCCGAGCGACAGCGGACGGGCGCGGGCATCGGCAGACGGGCGCGGGAGATGGAGGGATCCAATGCGGCGGCGTAAATCCTGCTACAGGTGCGAGCCGCTGACCAGTGGCGGAGCCAGCTCGGCCGGCGAGCTGGGGCAAAGTACACAAGGCTGCTGTCTATCAGTTGTTTGCCCCTATAATTTGATGATTAGCTTTCCATTTACTGCTATTATTCAAACTAGAGTGCATGGCTCAGCCCGGGCAGCTGCCCCGGGTAGCCGGGAGTCAGGGTGGACACGGTCCGGGCCGGTCCGGTCCCGGTCCGAGCCGGCGTTTGGACCGGACGCCGGCGGTCCGGACCGGACCGGACCGAGTAGTGTCTCGGGCCTATTTGCAGGGACCGGACCGGCAATGGCGGGCCACGAGCTGGACCGAGAGGACCGTCCAAGACATGGACAGAGCGCGCTCTGGAGCTCCGGCGAGAGCTGTTCACCGGGGACGCATTGCTAGAGGAAGTTCAGCTTGTTGAAAAGATGCCTGGGAGCTTCAGAAGAACCAGGGGGAGCTATATGAGGAAGAAGAACACCGGAGGGAGCTCATCCGCGACGAATCTGGCACGACGGCCGGTGAACGGAGATAAAAAGGACGACGGGCGATGCGGCGATGTAGGACCTTCCAGGTCGATTTCGTTGGTGGGTCGACGGACCCGAGTGTGGCATGTCCAATGGACATAGTTTCCGGGGTCATTGAGTCCAATGGCCGCGCAGACGACGGCCCCGTGACGGCGGACGTAGACGACGGCGGTTTCTTGCGCCCCCGCCACGCCTGAGCCGCCACGCCCTCGCCACGCACCTGCCACGCCCCTGCTACACCCCCGCCACACCCCTGGCAAGCCATCGGCACGCCCCGGCCACGCCCCAGCCACGCTCCAGCCATGCCGCCGACTGCCGCCTTCGGTCCGCTGGGTGAAAGACCGGACTGGACCGAGGTTTTCTCGGGCCTGTTTGCAGGGACCGGACCAGCCATTTAAACTAGCGGGCCAGGACCGAGCGGGCAACGAGCCGGACCGCCGGACCGGACCGTGTCGTCCACCCTGAGCCGGGAGGTGGCTCCGCCACTGTCTAGGACCACTCTCAAGACGACGGTGGCGTCAACGGCTAGGCGCACGACGGCAGCCCTCCCGTTGCTACGGAGCCTGGTGGAGTGCCCTGAGGCCGCAGATGCTGCTGCTACACTCGCACCACCAGCTCAAGGTCAGTCTCCTTCACCTCGTTCTACAGTGCAACTCCCGTCTGGCACCATGATGCCTTACTTCTGCCCCTCTGGTTTGGAGAGTGTGTGCTCTCAGCTCTGCTGGGAAAGGCCGTGCTCTCTTGCGTGCGAGCAAGGGAGAAGAGCGAGCTTGCTGATTCTTACCTGCAGCTCCAACATTTAAGCCTTCAAACCGAATCTTCAGATTTGTCTTCTACAGAATAGGATTTTTTTACAGTTACATACTCATTGAAGTTACATGATGTGCAGTTTATAAATTTGATTACTAGGGTACTTTTACTACATGTCCAGTTATGGTTTCATGATAAAAGGAGCGCGCACCAAACGTTTGTTGAATTGCTGCTTGAAGAAAATGTATGGAGTTTTTATTGCTTGCTTCAAGTCATAAACCACGTAAAATAAATCCTATAAGCTGTTCTTACCATATTATCTTTTGAACCAATTTTGTAAACTTAGTACGATATGATTATTGTTTTTGTAGGGTTTCCTATAGATATATTTGAGCTATTAAAAATGTGATTATATCATTTGTCATCTGAAAACCAGACTCATGTATACATTATGGGCCATAATGTCCAGGAAATAATCACCAGGTACAAACATCACTCTTAACTTACATTGTACAACATTGCATAATTTTCTGTTTTTCGTGAGGTACCGTTAGTATTTTTTTATCGCATACATAAATAGAACAAAGGTCACAAGAGCTGATTTTGTGCACCTTGCTGCATCTGCACTGACTTGATTAAGATATTCAAAGTGTGAGCTTTTGAAATTTCCAAAAATAAGTCAGATTGTCATTATTAACTTATGTGCACATGCCAATATTTTCTGACTCTGTGACAATTGTCTTTGAGAATAATTGGATGAACCACCATGTCGCCCTTGCGCCTGGTTCCATGGGAAAGTAATTTACAAAGCTTCAGTTGGTCAATACAGCTTACATGTTTTTTTAACAGGCAGCTACAGGTTGACATCTTTTATCTGATTCCATGTTTTCTACCACTGCTTAACTTTATTTGAAAAACTGTTGTTGATATGTAGGCATGATACAATACTAGAGTTGTATGCAGGATATAGTACTAGAGTTGGAATTTCAGGGAATCCAAAAAAGAACTTACTATGCTTCAGCCCATGTTTTCTACCATTGCTTGCTTTTACTTGAAACACTGTTGTTGTTATGTATGCCAGATACAATACTAGAGCTGGAATTTCAGGGCATCCAAAAAGAATTTACTATGCTTCAGGTAAGAAAGTTAATTTGTTTGACTTTTGTAAGGACTAAATTACGGACGCGGATTTGGTGAACATGGGTGCGCGCGCACCCTTTATGAATAGTAAATTCAAAAAAATGCTAAAAAAATCAAAAAAATCTGAACTTATTTTTGTAATATACATAGTCAACCGCTATGCTTGCATATGAAGTTTCACGAAGAAATCACATATGTGGTAATCTGGTCAAAAATGACAAAATCGTACCTAATCGAAGCTATATTAAAAAACACTATTTAATGAATAGTATGGTCGCATTTGTATTTTCTTCACTAAAAATACCATAGGTGTCAATATATCATGAAACTTCACACGTGAGTAGAATGATCGACTAAGTTTCATACCGCAAAATTTCAGATTTTTTTCATTTTTTCTAGTATTTTTTATGAATTTCCTATTCACGTGGGTGCACCCGCACCCATGTTCACCTTTGTATTTTCGCTAAATTACTAGCTTAATGCATGGGACTTATTGAGCTGTAGACATGGCATGTGCGTACATAGAGACCTGCTGCTGCGGATACACCTCTTCTTACAGGATAGGCTGTCTAAGAATTATCTTGAGCTTCAATTTCCATAATAAAACGTGTGTTTTTATTTACCATGGTTTCTCCTCCTACATAACCAAAATTTCCAGATGTTGTTTTATCATTTCCTCCGGCGCCATTAAATCTCAGTCTTAACTATGTTGAAATGGTTCCAGCGTGTGCATGATGCAGTGCTCCCCTTAGTTTTCGGAGAAAACATGGTGCTATTCCTGGTGCTTTTGGTTATGGAAAAACTGTCATTAGTCAGGAACTTTCTAAGGTGTTCACCTTACTGTGATCTGTTCTCATCGTAGCATCTCTACACAGTCTACTGAGTTTAAAAATCCATGCAGTACTCTAATTCTGATGCTTTGGTTTATGTGGGATGTGGCTGAAAGAGGAAATGAGATGGCCAAGATTCTAATGGATTTCCCCCAATCGACAATGACATTTCTTGACATGATGTGAAGAGTGGAGCTGCTTAAAGTACATGGCGAGCTCACCATGCTCACCTTTCTTCCTACAGATTGGGAGCCGCCGACCATGACCCATGGTGTGTAGATGATACACCGGTGATGCGTTCCAAGGGACGAAGAGGAGCTCATGATTTTCGGGGACGAGGAGGAGCTTGCAAGTTCCAGACTTGGCTTGCCCGACCTGCCAACGCATGAGGAGGACTAGGAGTCTGGTGTTTTCTCTGCAATGAAGAACGGATGTCTTCGGGTGCAACGCACGTGCTCTTTTGCTTTTACAAACTTCAGTTCTAATTTTAGTGTTCGGCTGATAGTAGTCTGTTGGAACAAGTGCAAAGGCAACATCATCTTCCAGCAGAAGATTTCCCCTGCATTGAGCGCTTCAGAGATGCACTAGGTGGGTAAAACATCGACAGTTTAGAGAAAGTCAAGCCATATTTACTACTACTATGTTGTACTAACAAATCTAGCATCAGTTCGAATGATTTAAGGAAAGTAAACAGAGATGTTGATGAGCTTAATTAATTCAAAAAATGTTCTTGATTTTTGTTTCTAGATGAAATATTGGATTCATTGTTGTGGATTTTCCAGAACAAAGCAGGTTCTGGTGGACAAAGAGGTGATAAGAGATGAACTCTTCTGGTAGAAAAGTTGATGGTCCTAATTTATTTATAATTTATTTCTTGATCACTTTAATTTACACAACATCTCTGGCTTTTCGTGTTCTGTGATAATATATTTAATTTGAGTATAGTCACAGGCTACGCAAAATGATTATTTACGTTCCTAATTTATCTTCCTCTTTCATGGTGGTAGGGAAACATCGTCGTTAGTTTGCACAAGCTAGGACTTCAAAGAATTTTGTCAATAGCACTTATCAGGATATTTTTTTTATTCCTTTCTATTTTTAGACAAGAAAGAAACATAAAGAATCTTAATCCTATACTGTAGCAGTACCTGCAGCAGAGCAAGCTGTTGTCTCAAACTTAACAGAAGATGGAAATGAATGGTTGCTTTGTTGCAGGTTACTCCAAGAACAAGGGCATTATCAAACTAGATGTTGTATATTATCCGTCCATCATCTTGATGCTTGTGTATCCCGCGACAAGTCCAAGCTTAATCAGGATAATCTGATTAGTGCGTCACAAGTCTGCTATTTCTAACTGTACCAATTCTGTACTTATTTTAGCATTTTACATAATGTGTAGATTTTCCTGTATTTCTAATTGTACCAATTATGTACTTATTTTAGCATTTTACATAATGTGTAGATTTCCCCGTATTTGTAATTGTACCAATTATGTACTTATTTTTGCTATATTATTTAGTTCAAAATGACTTTGTAAATCCCAGTTTCGCCAGTATTGTAACTGTGTCAAATTGTCCAATTAAACTGATATTTCTCTTTGGACAACTTCAATTCGTAATATCATGATTTTCCTTTTCATAAACCACTTCAACTAGCCTAGCGCTATGTCTATTAGTCCTCCAGTATTTGTTGGAATGTGATAACACATGTTTCTTCAAGTTCTACACACTACATGTATTAAGTTTCTTATAGAAGTAGTCAAATCTGGATACCAATTTATTGGAACATTATCGCCCTGTTCGGCAGTCATCCAACTCCGTGGAGCGCACGGAGCAACCCTTCGGCCACTCCGAGAAAGTAGGTTGCGGCCCGCCCCGCTCCGGCGCGGAGTTGCGGAGCGGAGAGCTGCCGAACAGAGACTATATTTCTTACAGAAGTAGTCAAACAAGGATATCAATTTATTGGAACCATCAAGGAGGTGACACTCCTGGAGGGTATATATTCTCCCTCTTATGCCTATTTGAAATAAGGTTGTAGGTCTGTACTTTGCCACGCATATTGTAATACTCGACTGTAGCAAGGATGGAGCGGGAAAGTGTGCTGAACCTTCTAATATGGATACTACACTTGTACGATCTACGGGCCACTATTGCTTATCATATGGGATGTAGATGTAGTGGTAATATACCACCTATATTCTTTTAGTATAGTGATGATATGTTATATAACAATCTGGTTGCCCTGACCTAGTTATTCTCTGTAGAGCCAGTGAAAAAAAAGGTTCAGAGAAATAATAGAATTGACGATTGAATATCCAATGGCTGTGATTTTATATCTATGAGGAAGATTGGCGTAAGATCACGTGTAGAGTATACAAGTGAAAAACATTATTATTTATTTAGACGAGCTATTATCACAGTTTTTTTTTGTCGGAGGGAGGGATCCCGAATCTTTATTATCATTATCAGAAACATGACTCTAGACCCTAAAGAAACAAGAAACATACATAACAAGTACTTGGACTTTTACATGAAGGATCTCAAACTGAGACAAAAACATGACCGGGTCCTTGAGTCTGTGTAGATTCCATCTCACTGTTGTCGGGGATGAGCCACTTGGGGCAACGTAGTTGCTAAAGCTCTAGGCCATACATAGCCCCGAACAAAAGAAACACTACCTCCATGTTGGCATAGCGCTAGGAGGAAGAAAGAGGCGAATGAACAAATCTGTCGCCACAGAAGGCTGCCCTACAGCCCGAAGAGTCACCGGAGCGATGAAGACCGGCCATCAATCGCCAAAGACCAGTTTCAGCGAGCGGCGTAGCTTCATAATAGATTCTTCTGGTGATAATAAGCTCACATCAGATCATATATAGCATAATTTCAGCTAAAATTAACACCAAAGCTTCTACTGCAAAAAAGATTATGAAATATGGACTATTTGGTGGTAATCTTGAGTCGTCTTGAGCTTAAATATTGGCTTTACAAGAAGACTTTCTTTTTTCATAATAATGGATGAGCAAGAATTTTAGAAACCAATGTTTCATTTTGTTATCTATGTAACGTAATCATCTGTTCGATTTATTTCCCGAGGCAACACACGGGCATTTTACTAGTCTTTTATAATGGACTAACCAATGCTTTCAGAGATTACCTGAATAGTTGTGCTGGTTCTCTTTTCAGGGAAAGAATACCGGATGAAGCTGAAATCTTATTGAATAATATGTTGACAAATGAAAATAATTGGGCACCTCCTGAGCCAGCTCCTGCTCAAATTAATGATCCTATTCTTAAACCAACTCCGAAGAAGAGAGGTGTTCTATTTCTCAGTCCTGAAGATATGCAAGAGGGAAAGAAATCTATGAAAGAAAAAGGTATTAAAGCTGAAGATGTTAAGAATTTACCTCCTATTGAAGAAATACATGGCCTTAATTTACCGCCTGATGAAGAAATATATGATCTTAATCCTTTATTTATTGAAGAACCTCCAGACCTTGATAACCCGACACAGGTAGTAAAGGTAAATTCTCTCTATAGATATGATAAAGCTGAAATCCCTCCTACTAAAATTGCTAGTCAATGCTTGGATGAATTTGATAATTTTATGTTTAAGCAAGAAGACTTCAATGCTTATCTTGGTAGACAATTAAAACAAGATGCTCATATGATTAAATACTTGGGTGATTATATGGCTAATATTAGAGGTGAACTTAAACTTGTAAGGAAACATGCTTCTATGGTTACCACTCAAGTAGAACAAATACTTAAAGCTCAAAAATAATTGCTCAATTAGAAAAATAGTAAGAAAAATGATTATGCTGTTAAAGTGGCTACTAGAACTGATAGAATGACTCAGGAACCTTTGTATCCTGAAGGCCACCCTAAGAGAATTGAGCAAGATTCTCAGAGAAATAAGATTGATACACCTAGTTCTTCTAAAAAGCAGAAAAAGAAAAATGATAGAACTGTGCAAACTTCTAGTGAACCTATTGCTGAACCACCTGATAATCCAAACGATATCTCCATGTCTGATGCTGAAACACAATCTGGTAATGAACATGAACCTAATGAAAATGTTAATGATGATGTTCATATTAATGCTCAATCTAGTAAGTATAATGATGTAGAAATTGAACCTGCTATTGATCTTGATAACCCACAATCAAAGAATCAACGTTATAATAAGAAAGACTTCGTTGCTAGAAAACATGGTAAAGAAAGAGAACCTTGGGATCAGAAACCCATGCCTTTTCCTCCCAAACCATCCAAGAAAAAGGATAATGAGGATTTGGAGCGCTTTGCTGAAATGATTAGACCTATCTTTTTGCATATGCGATTAACTGATATGCTCAAAATGAATCCTTATGCTAAGTACATGAAAGATATTATTACAAATAAAAGAAAGATACCGGCAGCTGAAATTTCCACCATGCTTGCTAATTATACTTTTAAGGGTGGAATACCAAAAGAAACTTGGGGATCCAGGAGTACCTACTATACCATGCTCCATTAAAAGAAACTATGTTAAAACTGCTTTATGTGATCTAGGAGCCGGTGTTAGTGTTATGCCTCTCTCTTTATATCGTAGACTTGATTTGAATAAGTTGACACCTACTGAAATATCTTTGCAAATGGCTGATAAATGAACTGCTATACCTGTCGGTATTTGTGAGGATGTGCTTGTTGTAGTTGCAAACGTTACTATTTTAACGAACTTTATTATTCTTGATATTCCCGTGGACGATAGTATGTCTATTATTCTTGGAAGACCTTTTCTTAATACTGCAGGGGCTGTTATTGATTGCAACAAAGGCAATGTCACTTTTCATGTTAATGGTAATGAGCATACGGTACACTTTCTGAGGAAGCAACCTCAAGTTCATAGTATCAATTCTATCGGAAAAATTCCATTGATTATATTTGAAGGTTTTGAATTTCCTCTTCCTACTGTTAAGAAGAAATATGATATACTTATTATTGGGGATGTGCATATCCCTGTTGAGGTAACTTAGTGTTATTCGAAATTTCTCCGGTTTCATGTTAATCGGAATGGGTTTGTTAACAAGACTTGATCAACCTTGTTAGTGGATTCCTTTTGACGAGCATGAGATGGATGAAACTAGAAGCACAACCTTCTGTACCCTCTCTGTACTTTCTGTTATTTAGTTGAAATAAAGTAAAAATAAATAATTTTCTGTCTGTTATTTGATTATCCGTGCAATATAAAAATACCTAAAAAATAAAAGTTCTCCAAATGCCCTGAAAATTAAATATGTTTTTATAGAATATTTGAGGATTTATGGAACAAAGAACACACCAGGGGGGCCAACCACCTTTCCACGAGGGTGGAGGGCGCGCCCCCTGCCTCGTGGGCCCATGGTGACCCTCCTCCACTTATTCTTCCAGCCACACACTTCATCTTCCTCCCCCAAACACGAAAAACCAACTCAAACCCGAGTCCAAGTTCGTTTTGCTGCCATTTTCGATCTCCTTGCTCAAAGCACCTCTCACAAAACTGCTTGGGGAGATTGTTCCTTGGTATGTGACTCCTCCATTGGTCCAATTAGTTTTTGTTCTAGTGCTTTATTCATTGCAAATTTGTGTTGCTTAGGTGACCCTATTCTTGAGCTTGCATGTCAAATTTATATGGTCAAAAGTAGTTTTGATGCATGATATAGGCCCTAGGCACTTGTAGGAGTAGTTGCGATCAATATTATTGAGTTTGGTTTACTTTTATTTTGACGTTACTAAAAATTTCAGAATTTTTTAGAAAATTATGAGGAGATTATTGAGGGGCTCATCGAGCCAAAGCTCGAAGGAAAAGGCACCGAAGCCTAAGTATAATTTGCCACGCACCGCGGAGGTTCGGGCGTGTGAATGGCCTTCTCAGGATTTCTTGAGAGCAGCCGGGATTCATGAAGATTTTCATGAGTTGGCTCATAATGCAGGCCTCACCGCTTTCCTCCACGACCAATGCGATTAGTATCTCTTACTCACAAATACCTTTGTGCAAAACTTTCATTTCCATTCTAGGAACTCGCCACCTACGCTGCAGTTTCATTTATATGATGAGCATAAGGAAATGTCACTTTATGATTTTTGTCGGATTTGTTTAGTCCCTTTTGGGGGCAAGATAGAAGAACCACATCATGATGATGTGGAGGGATTTATTAATACTATCACTGTAGGGGAAACTAGGAAGGTTTCCGATGCACGAATCACTAGCATACATTTTTCCTGTCTTACGCTACTTTGCATTATTTGCTAGTCGTTACTTAATTGGTCGCGGAAACTCTAGAAACCTTAGTATCCTTGATACTATTATTTTTCTCCAAGGTTTATACAGTGATAACACTTTTAGTATGGGCGGCATTATTGCTAGACAGTTAAGTATGAACCATACTAAGGGTCTCATCTTTGGAGGCGTCTATGCCACACGCCTAGCTGCACATTTTAACATACCTATTAGGCATGCTGAGAAGGAGGAAAAAGTGTTGCCTCGTGTTTATTTAGATTATAAAAGTATGATGGCACATGGTTTTATTTTTAAGAATAGGGCAGGAGAGCTTAAATATCAATTGTTCTTTAATAAACATCATCCTGAGACTATTACCTTGCCTGCTCCTGCTTTGTTTGATTTGATAGTAGGCAAGTACCTTGTTACGTTGATGGCTATCCACGCCTACCGGAACCCTGCACCAGCCGAGGAGCCAAAACCGGAACCACAATTTGATCCTTTATGACAATCTAACTATTAGTGGGATCCGGAGATGATTGCCAACTAGTGGCAATCGGAGCCTTCTTCTTCCTCATCACAGTACAACCCCAACAACTATTATTATGGACATCAGCCAGGCCAGCCGTGGTCATAGAACAACTTAGGCCAAAAGCCTAAGCTTGGGAGAGTACGTATTTCTCACCGACATTACATTTATGTTCACACACACTCATTGCCAGATGTCGGTGCTCATACTTTTTCATTGTATCATCCATGCTAGTTTATTTTCTTTTATGCTTTCTTCTTGTGTGTTTGATGAACCTTAAGAAAAAAACCAAAAAAAAATTAGTTGTAGCTTTTAATTAATTTACTTTCCATGCTGTAGTAGTAATTAAAAAGAAAACCCAAAAATATTTCATGTTCTTCTTTTGCTTGTTGGGAGCTTTCCCGTGTAAATAGTTTTATTTATTTTCTTTTCTTTGGGGGTCAGTAGGAGAAGACCTTTATTAAATTGTTGAAGTGGCTCTTATATGCATTATTGTTTATCTGACAAAAGAGCCCATATTGCCTTGTCTTCTCGTGTTTATTGAATGCTCGCAGATTCCAGCTTAGTCCAATGCACGTGCACTCTTATTATTATTCACATCGTTCGGTCATGCAACTGAAAGGCAATTATGATGATATATGATGGACTAACTGAGATGAGAAAAGCTGGTATGAACTCGACCTCTTTTGTTTTTGTAAATATGATGAGTTCATCGTTCTTGATTCAGCTTGTTATGAATAAACATGTTTGCAATGACAATTAGAGATCATAGTTGCTGATGCCATGCTTGACTAGCTACGAGTTATAATGGTTTACCTTGCGTGCCAACATGCTATTAAAATGGTTATGATGTGGTATGATAGGGTGGTATCCTCCTCTGAATGATTTAAGTGACTTGACTTGGCACATGTTCACGCATGTAGTTGAAACAAATCAACATAGCCTTCATGATATTTATGTTCATGGTGGATTATATCCTACTCATTCTTGCATCCAATGTTTATTAATTTTAATGCATGTACATGGCTGTTGTCGCTCTCTAGTTGGTCGCTTCCCAGTCTTTTGCTAGCCTTCACCTATACTAAGCGGGAATACTGCTTGTGCATCCAAACTCCTTAAACCCCAAAGTTATTCCACATGAGTCCACTATACCTTCCTATATGCGGTATCTACCTGCCGTTCCAAGTAAATTTGTATGTGCCAAACTCTAAACCTTCAAATAAATATCCTGTTTTGTATGCTCGAATAGCTCATATATCAACTAGGGTTGTCTGTATCTTCCATGTTAGGCGGGTTATTCTCAAGAGGAGTGGACTCCACTCCCCACTCATGAGATAAAGGGCTGGTCACCGGGATGCCCAGTCCCATGCTTTATGCAAACTAAATCAAAATAATTGCAAACAAAACTCCCCCTGGGACCTAATGTATGTTGGAGGCACTCGTTGTTTCGAGCAAGCCATGGATTGATGTTTTTTGGTGGAGGGGGAGTATAAACTTTACCATTCTGTTTGGGAACTGCCTATAATGTGTGTAGCATGGAAGATATCGCCATCTCTCGGTTGTTATGTTGACAATGAAAGTATACCGCTCAAAATGTTATTCACCTCTATTTCAAAACCGAGCTCTGGCACCTCTACAAATCCCTGCTTCCCTCTGTGAAGGGCCTATCTATTTACTTTTATGTTGAGTCATCACCCTCTTATTAAAAAGCACTAGCTAGAGAGCGCAGCTGTCATTTGCATTCATTATTGTTAGTTTATATTGGGTGTGACTATGATTAGTTCTCTTTTACCATGAATTACAATGTCTAGTCAGTCCTTGATCTTTAAAGATGCTCTGCATTTATGTTTTGCGGTCTCAGAAAGGGCTAGCGAGATACCATCTTGTTATATCATATTATGATTGTTTCGAGAAAGTGTTGTCATCCGAGATTTATTATTATGGCTTGCTAGTTGATTATGCTATTGATATGGGTAATCATGAGACCTGAGAATAATTGCAAATGTGGTTAGTTATAATCTTTGCTGAAAACTTGAATGCTAGCTTGACATATTTACAACAACAAGAGCAAACCGAGTTTGTAAAAGTTTTTCTTTATTTCTTTCAGTTTGTCAACTGGATTGCTTGAGGACAATCAAGGGTTTAAGCTTGGGGGAGTTGATACGTCTCCAACGTATCTACTTTTCCAAACACTTTTGCCCTTGTTTCGGACTCTAACTTGTATGATTTGAATGGAACTAACCCGGACTGACGCTGTTTTCAGCAGAATTGCCATGATGTTGTTTTATGTGCAGAAAGCAAAAGTTCTCGGAATGACCTGAAACTCCACGGGATATCTTACAATAAATCATAAAAAATCCTTGCCAAAGATGAAGACCAGGGGGCCCACACCCTTCTCACGAGGGTGGGGGGCACGCCCCCCTACCTCGTGGGCCCCCTGGAGACCCCCCGACTCCAACTCCAACTCTATATAACTGCTTTCGGGGAGAAAAAATAGGAGAGAAGAAATCATCGCGTTTTACGATACGGAGCCGCCGCCAAGCCCTAAAACCTCTAGGGAGGGCTGATCTAGAGTCCGTTCAGGGCTTCGGAGAGGGGATTCGTCGCCGTCGTCATCATTAACCATCCTCCATCATCAATTTCATGATGCTCACCGCCGTGCGTGAGTAATTCCATCGTAGGCTTGCTGGACGGTGATGGGTTGGATGAGATTCACCATGTAATCGAGTTAGTTTTGTTAGGGTTTGATCCCTAGTATCCACTATGTTCTGAGATTGATGTTGCTATGACTTTGCTATGCTTAATCCTTGTCACTAGGGCCGGAGTGCCATTATTTCAGATCTGAACCTATTATGTTTTCATCAATATATGAGAGTTCTAGATCCTTCTTGCAAGTCTATAGTCACCTATTATGTGTTATGATCCGTTAACCCCGAAGTGACAATAATCAGGATACTTACCGGTGATGACCGTAGTTTGAGGAGTTCATGTATTCACTATGTGTTAATGCTTTGTTCCGGTTCTCTATTAAAAGGAGGCCTTAATATCTCTTAGTTTCCGTAAGGACCCTGCTACCACGGGAGGGTAGGACAAAAGATGTCATGCAAGTTCTTTTCCATAAGCACGTATGACTATATTTGGAATACATGCCTACATTACATTGACGAATTGGAGCTACTTATGTGTCACCCTATGTTATGATTGTTACATGATGAACCGCATCCGCCATAATTATCCATCATTGATCCAATGCCTACGAGCTTTCCATATACTGGTTTACGCTTATTTACTTTCCTGTTGCTATTGTTATAATCACTACAAAATACCAAAAACATTACTTTTCTTTCATTACTCTTTTGTTACCGTTACCATCACTATCATATTACTTTGCTACTAAACACTTTGCTGCAGATACTAACTTTCCAGGTGTGGTTGAATTGACAACTCAGCTGAGAATATTCTTTGGCTCCCCTTGTGTCGAATCAATAAATTTGGGTTGAATACTCTACCCTCGAAAGCTGTTGCGATCCCCTATACTTGTGTGTTATCAGTGGCTTTGCCGCAAATACAATGTCGACTACATGATCATGCAAAGCAATATGACAATGATGGAGCATGTCATAATAAACGGAATGATGAAAAGTTGCATGGCAATATATCTCGGAATGGCTATGGAAATGTCATAATATGTAGGTATGGTGGCTGTTTTGAGGAAGATATAAGGAGGCTTATGTGTGATAGAGCGTCTCGTATCACGGGGTTTGGATGCACTAGCGAAGTTTGCACCAACTCTCGAGGTGAGAAAGGGCAATTCACGACACCGTAGAGCTAGCAAATTGCGGAAAGGTAAGAGTGCGTATGATCCATGGACTCACATTAGTCATAAAGAAATCATATACTTATTGTTATCCCTCGAAGCAAAGTACTACTACGCATGCCCCTAGAGGGATAAATTGGTAGGAAAAGACCATCGCTCGTCCCCGACCACCACTCATAAGGAAAGCACTCAAAGAACACCCCATGCTTCAAATTTGTCACACAACGTTTACCTTACGTGCATGCTACAGGACTTGCCAACTTTAACACAAGTATTTCTCAATTTCACAATTGCCCAACTAGCATGACTCTAACATTACCACCTTTATATATCTCAAAACATCTATCAAGTATCATAGTATTCAATGCACTCTATATGCAAGTTTTTATCATACCCATCTTGAATGCCTATAATATTCGGACTAATTTTATAGCCAAAACAAATTACCATGCTATTGTAAAATACTCTCAAAATAATATAAGTGAAGCATCAGAGATCAATAATTCCTACAAAATAAAACCACCACCGTGCTCTAAAAAAATATAAGTGAAGCACTAGAGCAAAATTATCCAACTCAAAAGATGTAAGTGAAGCACATAGAGTATTCTAATAAATTCCGATTCATGTGTGTATCTCCCAAAAGGTGTGTACAGCAAGGATGATTATGGTAAACTAAAAAGCAAAGACTCAAATCATACAAGACGCTCCAAGAAAAACAGATATCATGTGGTGAATAAAAATATAGCCTCAAGTAAAGTTACCGATAGACGAAGACGAAAGAGGGGATGCCTTCCGGGGCATCCCCAAGCTTAGGCTTTTGGTTGTCCTTTAATTTTACCTTGGGGTGGTGTCGATGTCAAAACCGGCGGATCTCGGGTAGGGGGTCCCGAACTGTGCGTCTAGGATCGATGGTAACAAGAGGCAGGGGACACGATGTTTACCCAGGTTCGGGCCCTCTGGATGGAGGTAATACCCTATGTCCTGCTTGATTGTTCTTGATAATATGAGTAGTACAAGAGTTGATCTACCACGAGATCAGAGAGGCTAAACCCTAGAAGCTAGCCTATGGTATGATTGTATATATCTATCGACTAGCCTGGCCTCGGTTTATATAATGCACCAGAGGCCTAGGATAACAAGAGTCCTAGCCGAATACGCCGGTGCGGAGGAGTCCTTGTCTTGATCACCAAGTCTTGTGGAATCTTCCATGTATGCGGCAGTTGTCCGAACTGGACCATGAGTATACGGCCATGGGGGTCCTCGGCCCAATCTAACAAATCGGGAGACGACGTGGTGAGTACCCCTTAGTCCAGGACACAGTCAGTAGCCCCTTGAACCGGTCTTCAAGTTAGGGACGCTCCTCGATTCTTCCGAACTGTTCTTCATCTTCGGTTGTCGGTCTTGAAAACTGGTTCAACAAATCTTCTCATCTTCAATCTTGAGGATCGCCGAAATGCATTCGACGAGTTTACACGTTGGGTATCCGAGGAGCCCCTTTAAGTTTCCGGCCTTTATCAATGCCTTGTTATTTTTATGCCACACCTCGGGTTTGAAGTTGTTCCCGGGAGGCAGTGTCCTCTTGCGTCCGAGCTCTAACGTTGGACTGCATTCGAGGTATCTTTTGCAGCCGAGCACCAATGTCGGACTGCTTCCGAGCTCCAACGTCGAAATGTATCCGAGCTCCAACGCCGGACTGTGTCCAAGCTTCAACGCCGGACTATATCCAAGATGTCATAGATCATCTTGGTCCAAAAAAGTTGAAGGAGTTTAGCTGAGCTTAATGCTGGAAATGCCCTCTATGGAGCCAGCCACTAGCGCTCGAGCTTTATGCCAGACTGCTTCCGAGGTGGTGCACCACCCCGACTATGGGCTGGTTTTTTGTCAATAATTTTGATTGGTGCAATTTATTCTCTGCCGAGATATATAGCCAGTAGCCCTCAAGGTGTGTATCAGTCTAAAACCCAAGATGCACCTGAAGGATGACGTAGGACCGCTGATCCCAGTAGCCACTGAGACTCAGGTTGATTTGCAAAATCGGCCTGAGGATCAAGTCCTAGCTCGGCAGAATACTTCGGGATACAAAAAGCGGCGTGCTCAGTCCTCGAGACTCGGGTTGGGTGCGGCCCACCAACCTGAGGATCATAATCTCCTCGGAAACTGTATTGCACTTAAAATTTTCTGCATTGGACAGGCAATGCAGTAGCCCCCGAGACAGTGGTCGGGTGGCAACACCAGATAAGGGGATTGATGTGCCCCTTTAATATTTGTAAATAATAAGCCTGAAGCCCAGTAGCCCCCGAGCCTTAATGCGGGCACGGGTGGCCGAATTAAGGATCGATATCCATAGTAAAATCACAAATTATGTGTAATAACTCTATGTATCCAAATACTTTACGTCATTAATGCTCGGATCCGCATTGTACAAAACTTTGTTGACCGACCATCGGCTTCCACCCCCTCGGCCAGTAGCCGAGGAGTGTTAGTCCTACTTTATAAAGCCTTTATGAGGGAAAAGATTTATGACAAACAAGGCAATCTGGCCATATGGTTTTATAAACAAAGGTACGCATAGAGATATGTTATATTACTATTTAACATAACAAATGTCTTCCAAAGAAAATAGTCGCGCTATCGGTTCCTTTCTTTGGGTTGTCATGCTAAGCATGATCATGAAACCTCATCTCTAATTTAAGAGCAAAATATTGAGGATTTAGTTTGGGAGGCCAGTTACTAGCCCCCGGTAGTATTCGGCGACAGTCGAGGTCAAGCCGTAAACACTTCGGCCAATGTTATGAATGGCCCATCATTTAACACAGTCATCGGATCGCTGACCAGCTTACGCTTATTGTGACAGTCAGTTTTCGGCTTTCTCCATTGAGGTGCTTAACCATGTGAGCTGGAAGCACAATCACAGTGGTTCTCCCTTTGCACACCTAGCCGAACAAAGCGGAACGTAGGAGGCAAGCGCAGGAGCCGGGCAACCCAACTATTGACCAAAGACACAATTCGAAACCAATGCATATATAGTGAGATCCAAGAATGTTTTTGCCGAATCTATAAAGGTGTCCGGCATTGCACTGTGAGACTTGTGCTAGAAACACACAAATAGTTTAAAAGTGCCAAAAAGCTTGGAAAACCAAAAAACGTCAGTAAAAACATGATGCCCGAACAAGATCAAGTGTTCGGTTCCAATCCGAAAATTGGAAGAGAAAGAAAAAATTGTGCTTCTGTAGTGTTTTGACAACGACCAAGAAGAACACACATTTACAGCTCATATATAAATTTTAAGAGCCACCCAGTGACTTGGGTAAGAATTTTATGTATAATGATTGTATGTACCGAAATACTTATATCATATTTGTGTTCACCTGAACTTTAAACACGTCTTAACCGACCGTCGGCTTCTCCCTCTTCGGCCAAGGGCCAAAAAGTGTCATGTACTCCGCCTGTCGAGACTATCGACGGTGTTTCTAATGACCAGGCAATCAGGCTATAAGGTTGTAACAGACAAAGCGCGCTCAGCGAACTTATGCTATATTACTAACGAAGTGTAAGAAGCATCTTCGAAGAAAATAGTACCCCCACCGATACCTTTCTTCGGTGCTCATTATTACTATGAGACTTGTGCAATAGATTTTTTGTACTCATGAGTTCCGTTGTGTGCCGACCATGATTGAAAACAATAAGAGCGCTAGCTTTCGGCTTCACCCAGTCTGAGGTCAGAGCTTGGATGACCCGGTCGTGACAATCGCAGAGGTGCTTCCTTTACTCCCTAGCCGAACAATCGGGAACGTAGGGGTAAGCACAGGAGCTAGGCAACCCAGCTTGCAAATCGCTTAGGTCAATATGGTGCATATTGTGGCGTAATACACGAACAAGGAACGAAGCCGTACAAGTATAATCATATGCAAGAGGAAAAGCTCCATCAAGGGAGTCCCCAAGTAAACGGGGTATTTGAATTTGTGTGTCACAAACAAAGTTTTGACAAGGAGATTCTCTACAAGCAACTTTTTTCAAAAAGGTATAATGCTTGGTCGAACCGAACACAAGTTAAAAATTTAAAACTTTGAGCATGAAGGCAACTTAGCTGGTTAATGTGTTTGGTATTGATGACGCGGCCCGAGCTTGATGCGGGACAAGGTTCCATCCCCCCAAGCCGGTCCCAAGGTGGCGGAGCAAAGAGCTCGGCACTCCAAAGTGGTGACATAGCACGGTCAATGCGGGCCGGCAGAGTCATGCCGAAGTCCCTGGCATGGGGTAATGAAGTGTTGACGGAGCCCCCCGTCCAGCCGAAGTGACGTGGTATGTCAGTACGCCGAGTTGACGATACTTCCCAACCCGGATCATTTTCCTGTGCACAAAAAATAATGCAAACCGGAGATAATAGTAATAATAATAATTAAAAAATCGTTGCATAATAAATAATTTATGCAAAGTGAGTAATAAAATAAATATGGCCTGGCGCCAAAGTTAATGTCGATGCAGGGCGTCGACGTGATGCGGTAAAGGCATGGCAAAGTCTGAATTCATAGGTCGGTCTGAGTTTCGGATGCGGCATTCGCCAGACCATGTACGGAAACTGACTGAACCACCATGTGACCGTCGTTAATGCAGTCATCATTTGATAGACCTGTGTACATATGATGAACAAACCAGAGTAATGATTCCTTAGGAAAAATGAACCCGAACAAGCAACAAATAATAGGATTAATAACACCTGGTTTATTTGTTGTAGCAATTCAAAAAAAGGTGATTCCGAAAATTAGGATTCAATCCGCACACCCATTGCCTGATGGGCGGTAAGGCGATGGTATGGCAATGCTGGCAAAGGTTGGCTCGCCGAGGAAAAGCCCTCGGTCCAGCTAACGTGACGGAGCTGGTCAGCTAGTGACGCCGAAGTCTCCGGAGTAGGTTGCTGAAGAGATGGCGAAGCCCTCGGTCCAGCCGAGATGTCGAAGTCTCGATGTCAGCCGATAAGTCGAAGTAGGTCGGCGTGATGGACACCAGCTTGAAGAAGCAATAGTGCGGCCCTGCCGATGCAGGTCGTGACGTGGTCGATGCCGGCTTCATGAAGTGACCATGGGGCGATGCCGGTATGCCCGCTCCGTGTAATCCGTGGGGCGGCGATGTTGGTGATGATTTATCCTTCGCGATGCCAGACTCTTGTTCGGCTTGCCGAGATGATGATCCGAAGAAGTTGAGCTCGGCTCAACAAAGTCACGATGTGTCTAGCGCAGGTCGATAGCCCTGGAGCAATATTCCCGGACTGGTTTGACACCAGCATGATGATGAAGATGACCTCAGGGGAGGCTTAAAAATTTATGGGCACATGTTTAAAAACAACGGACAATACCCTAGAAGGGAATTACTCTAAAAAGGTTATCCAATATCACGTTCATAAAGAAACATGAATTCGGGTCGGATCCGTATTCGCACAGAAAATGGATCCAAAAATTGGTCCACTCATCGGAAAGTTCCCGGAGTTTGAACCATCGGATCAAGCTGAAATTTGCAGGGGTGGTAGATATGGGAATTACGCAGTAGATGAACGGTTGGATCTTCCAAAGGACCTCCGAGCTGGCCTCTGGAGACCATGCCCTAAACTCATCCAGATTCCTGTCCAGATTTGACAGGGCTCCAGTATATCGTAGATTGTCGGAGATTCCTTCATCGGAACTCGACGAAATTTTTCATGGCTGTTGTAGACGTAATTACGCACTATTCCACCAATGCAATCGTCAAACCGACGTTTGAGGAGGTGGTGACGGCGAATACAAGTTCGCTGTCCATAAAAACAGCACGGCCGCCCGAGGGCAATGTTGACGTTGAGCCCTCGAGCTCCATGGATGACTCCTCTATGATCATGATAGAGATCGGAGTTGATGTTTAAGAAGGCCCTGTACGAACATGACGATCGTAGATGGAGCACGATCCTTGGTCGAGTCAAGGTGACCAGTCGAGTTGGCGACGAAGATGCCGGCGTCGCAGTTGACCTGCGGGCATGCCATTGATCATTTTGCCAATCACATAGCGGAACTCTCAATGAAAGCACCAATGTCGGTGTCAAAATCGGTGGATCTCGGGTAGGGGGTCCCGAACTATGCGTCTAGGATCGATGGTAACAGGAGGGAGGGGACACGATGTTTACCCAGGTTTGGGCCCTCTGGATGGAGGTAATACCCTACGTCCTGCTTGATTGTTCTTGATAATATGAGTAGTACAAGAGTTGATCTATCACGAGATCAGAGAGGCTAAACCCTAGAAGCTAGCCTATGGCATGATTGTATATATCTATCGACTAGCCTGGCCTCGGTTTATATAATGCACCAGAGGCCTAGGATAACAAGAGTCCTAGCCAAATACGCCGGTGGGGAGGAGTCCTTGTCTTGATCACCAAGTCTTGTGGAATCTTCCATGTATGCGGCAGTTCTCCAAACTGGCCCATGAGTATACGGCCATGGGGGTCCTCGGCCCAATCTAACAGATCGGGAGACGACGTGGTGAGTACCCCCTAGTCCAGGACACCGTTAGGTGGGCTCTTGCCACTCCTTATTCCATAATCCATCAAATCTTTACCCCAAAACTTGAATACTTCACAACACAAAACTCAACAGAAAATCTCATGAGCTCTGTTAGTATAAGAAAAAAAATAACAACCTTAAGGTACTGTAATGAACTCATTATTTATTTATATTTGTGTTAAACCTACTGTATTACAACTTCTCTATGGTTCATACCCCCCGATACTAGCCATAGTTTCATCAAAATAAGCAAACAACACACGAAAAACAGAATCTATCAAAAACAGAACAGTCTGTAGTAATCTATAGGTTTCGAATACTTCCGTAACTCCAAAAATTCTACCAAATTAGGAAACTAGGGTAATTTGTATATTAATCTACTGCAATTGTAATTGGTATTTTATCGCTCTCTGGTAAAAAAATAAAATTATTCTCATGAGCTCATACTTTCTGTTTTTTCAGCAAGATCAAACAACAATCATCCAAGAAGATCCTAAAGGCTTTACTTGGCATAAACACTAATTTAAACATAAAAACACAATCATAACATAGTATAGATGATTTATTTATTACTAAACAGGATCAAAAAGCAAGGAACAAAAATAAAATTGGGTTGCCTCCCAACTAGCGCTATCGTTTAACACCCCTAGCTAGGCATAAAAACAAGAATAGATCTAGGTATTGTCATCTTTGGTAAGTAATTCTTCAATTGAACACTTATAACCCTTAGGAGTTTCCTTCTTTTTATTAATGATCAAACTCCTCGGTAAGAAATCAAGAAATTTATTTGTAGCAAAAGGTTCCGTAATGATAGTGAAAAAGTTGGGGTGAACACTTATTGATTTGAGACCCGCATTTTCCTTACTAGAAGATTCACCCTTATTTTTAGGAACATACATAAACTTGGCAACTTTGGTAGTAGGAGGGTTTCAAGTGTTTCTTACGGCAGAAAAGACAGACCCTAAGTTGGTAATAATATCCTCAAGTTTATCAATTTCTAGTAGAATCTTGATCTATCTTTTCATTAACTATGGGTTCTTTCTCTCGAAAAATTTCAGAGTAACTCCTACCTTACACCCATATTGAGTAATTTGATTGTGGATCTTTTATCCAAATTCTCAATCAACTCCATCACGTGTTCCAAAATTAAAATAGTTCCATTAACCAAATGAGGTGGTGGGCCAAACAAATCTGTCATAGCATTATAAGAATCAAAAGTGTGGCTACCCAAGAAATTTCCTCCGGTAATGGTATCAAGAATATATCTGTTCCAAGGAGTGATACCTACATAAAAATTGCGAAGAAGAACGAAAGTAGATTGCTTTCTAGTGGATCTATTCTGAGCATTGCAAATTTTATACCAAGAATCTTTTAGATTTTCTCCCTCCCTTTGTTTAAAATTAAGAACTTCAGGATCGGGAGTACTAACAATGATAGAAGGACTAGCCATAACAGAAAAATAAATGATCTAACACATGGACACATAAGAAGCAAGCAAAAAGAGACGAATGAAAAAGGGTGAATAAAACGACAAAGGTGAAGTGGGGGAGAGGAAAACGAGAGGCAAATGGCAAATAATGTAATGCGAGGGATAAGAGTTTGTGATGGGTACTTGGTATGTCTTGACTTGTATGTAGATCTCCCTCGCAACAGCGCCAGAAATTCTTCTTGCTACCTCTTGAGCATGCGTTGGTTTTCCCTTGAAGAGGAAAGGGTGATGCAGCAAAGTAGCGTATGTATTTCCCTCAGTTTTTGAGGACCAAGGTATCAATCCAGTAGGAGACTACACGCAAATCACCTAGTACCTGCACAAACAAATAAGAACCTTGCAACCAATGCGATAAAGGGGTTGTCAATCCCTTCACGGCCACTTGCAAAAGTGAGATCTGAGAAATATAATAAGATAAATATTTTTCGTATTTTTGTGGTATAGATTGGAAAATAAAGACTGCAAAATAAATAGTAAACTAGAATTGTAGATTGAAAACTTATATGATGTAAAGTAGACCCGGGTGCCATAGGTTTCACTCGTGGCTTCTCTCAAGATAGCATGTATTACGGTGGGTGAACAAATTATTGCCGAGCAATTGATAGAAAAGCGCATAGTTATGATGATATCTAAGGCAATGATCATGAATATAGGCATCACGTCCATGTCAAGTAGACCGAAACGATTCTGCATCTACTACTATTACTCCACACATCAACCGCTATCCAGCATGCATCTAGAGTATTAAGTTCATAAGAACGGAGTAACGCATTAGGCAAGATGACATGATGTAGTGGGATAAACTCAAGCAATATGATATAAACCCCATCTTTTTATCCTTGATGGCAACAATACAATACGTGTCGTTTCCCTTTCTGTCACTGGGATCGAGCACCACAAGATTGAACCCAAAGCTAAGCACTTCTACCATTACAAGAAAGATCAATCTAGTAGGCCAAACTAAACCGATAATTCGAAGAGACTTGCAAAGATATCAAATCATGCATATAAGAATCCAGAGAAGAATCAAATAATATTCATAGATAATCAAGTTCATAAACCCACAATTCATCGGATCTTGGCGAACACACCGCAAAAAGAGTTACATCGAATATATCTCCAAGAAGATCGAGGAGAACTTTGTATTGAGATCCAAAGAGAGAGAAGAAGCCATCTAGCTAATAACTATGGACCCGAAGGTCTGTGGTAAACTACTCACACATCATCGGAGAGGCTATGGGGTTGATGTAGAAGCCCTCCGTGATCGAATCCCCCTCCGGCAGATCGCCTGAAAAGGCCCCAAGATGGGATCTCACGGGTACAGAAGGTTGCGGCGGTGGAAAAGCTGTTTCGTTGCTCTCCCCGAAGGTTTCAGGGTATAAGAGTATATATAGGCAAAAGAAGTAGGTCGGTGAAGCTGCGAGGGGCCCACAAGGGTGGGGGGCGCGCCCTCCTGCCTCGTGGCTTCGTCGCTGCTTCCTTGACGTCCACTCCAAGTCTCCTGGATTGTGTTTGTTCCAAAAATGATCCTTGCAAAGGTTTCATTCTGTTTGGATTCTGATTGATATTCGTTTTCTGCGAAACACTAAAATAAGCAAAAAAACAGCAATTTGCACTGGGCTTTCGGTTAATAGGTTAGTCCCAAAAATAATATAAAAAGGTATAATAAAGCCCATTAAACATCCGAAATAGATAATATAATAGCATGGAACAATCAAAAATTATAGATACGTTGAAGACGTATCAATAACCAATAGCGGAACTGGATGTTCATATTGGCTCCCACATATTCTACGAAGATCTTTATGGGTCAAACCGCATAACGATATACGTTGTTTCCTTTGTCATCGGTATGTTACTTGCCCGAGATTCGATCGTCGGTATCTCAATACCGACTTCAATCTCATTACCAGCAAGTCTCTTTACTTGTTCCATAATGCATCATCCCGCAACTAACTTATTAGTCACATTGCTTGCAAGGCTTATAGTGATGTGCATTACTGAGAGGGCCCATAGATACCTCTTCGACGATCGGAGTGACAAATCTTAATCTTGATCTATGCCAACTCAACAAACACCATCGGAGACACCTGTAGAGCGTCTTTATAATCACCCAGTTACGTTGTGACGTTTGATAGCACACTAAGTGTTCCTACAGTATTCGGGAGTTGCATAATCTCATAGTCATAGGAACATGTATAAGTTATGGAGAAAGCAATAGCAATAAACTAAACGATCATAGTGCTAAGCTAATGGATGGGTCAAGTCAATCACATCATTCCCTAATGATGTGATCCCTTTCATCAAATGACAACTCATGTCTATGTCTAGGAAACTTAACCATCTTTGATTAACGAGCTAGTCAAGTATGGGCATACTAGTGACACTCTGCTTGTCTATGTATTCACACATGTACTAAGTTTCCGGTTAATACAATTCTAGCATGAATAATAAACATTTATCATGATATAAGGAAATATAAATAACAACTTTGTTATTGCCTCTAGGGCATATTTCCTTTAACATCAGGTCTGGTACACAGCATTGCATACATGATAGAACCTATGGCTGAAGCATAGGGAATGACTTTCATTTTCTCTCTATCTTCTCGAGTGGTCGGCCATTGAGTCTGACTCAACTTCACACCTTGTAACACAAGCAAGAACCCTTTCTTTGCTTGATCCATTTTGAACTTCTTCAAAACTTTATCAAGGTATGTGCTTTGTGAAAGTCCAATTAAGCGTCTTGATCTATCTCTATAGATCTTGATGCCTAATATATAAGCAGCTTCACCGAGGTCTTTCATTGAAAAGTTCTTATTCAAGTATCCTTTTATGCTATTCAGAAATTCAGTATCATTTCCAATCAACAATATGTCATCCACATATAATATCAGAAATGCTACAGAGCTCCCACTCACTTTCTTGTAAATACATGCTTCTCCAAAAGTCTATATAAAACCATATGCTTTGATCACACTATCAAAGCTATATTCCAGCTCCGAGAGGCTTGCACCAGTCCATAAATGGATCGCTGGAGCTTGCACACTTTGTTAGTATCTTTTGGATCGACAAAACCTTCTGGTTCCATCATATACAACTCTTCTTTAAGATATCCATTAAGGAATGCAGTTTTGACATCCATTTGCCAAATTTCATAATCATAAAATGCGGTATTGCTAACATGATTTGGACGGACTTAAGCATCGCTACGGGTGAGAAGGTCTCATCATAGTCAACTCCTTGAACTTGTTGAAAACCTTTCACAACAAGTCAAGCTTTGTAGATAGTAACATTACCGTCAGCGTCAGTCTTCTTCTTGAAGATCCATTTATTCTCTATGGCTTGCCGATCATCGGGCAAGTCAACCAAAGTCCACACTTTGTGTAACATCCCAAATTTTCAATTTGGAATGTTATACATTAGATCATCATGCATATCATATTTTCTTGCATTTTGGTCGATCCTAGAAATTTCACGCAACTCAAGGACCCTCGGAGAGAGTTGGAGATTTCATTATTTTTCATATTTGAGTTCTTCTCAAATTTTGAAGAAAGGATCATTGGATTTGTCGGAGTTTATTTGCCTTTTATTTGGATAGGGAAAAATGCGCGTTTTCAAAAAATTGCATTCTAGGTCCCGAGAAAAGTTCATTTTGTTCGACTCATTTTTAGGAGTCGGGGAAAATTCACTTTGGGAGTTTTGGAGTTCGTTTAGATTTCTTTTCTTTGTTTTTCTGCGCGTGTAACCGTTTTAAAAAAAATCCGCAGCGCCACTTGGGCCAAGGCCCAGCAGCCGGCCGGCCAGGCCGCCGCGCCGCGCCCGTGCGCCTTGCGTCGCCGAAGCCGAGTCCTAGAAGGACTCTAGTCCTCTCCTCTCCTCCCCTTTTTCTTGCCCTCTCCCCCAAGTCTCCTCTCCCCTCCCCTTCTTAAATACCCCCAAGACCCCCCCTAAACCCCACACCAAGCCACGCCCCACCCCGCGCCCCAAGCAACGCCGCCGCCCTAGCGCCGCCGCCGCCCCTTGCCCGCGCCGCCGCCGCCTTACGCCGTCGCCGTCGCCGCCCAACGCCGCCGCCTTACGCCGTCGCCGCCCAACGCTGCCGCCGCCGGATCCCCCTCGCCGGAGGTAGCTACGCTGCGCCTCTCTTTCCCCTTGGTTCGGTTTTTCTTATAGACCGTTCCGGTTTTTTTTCGTTCTTTGTTTCGGTTTTCTTTTCCGAAACCCTAGATCGGTTTTTCGTTTTGTTTTCGGTTTAGTGTTTAGCGACCGTTCGTCCTAACGAACGTGATCACCAGATTATTCTAGGTTAACGAACGTCCGTTCGTTTAACCGTTCTTCTTTTTTCTTTTCGTCAGATTTATTCCGTGATCGCGATTTCAGATCCGATCTTCGTTCTAGTCTATCTTCTCGCTCGTTTATCGGAATCAGGTGATTCAAGCGCCTGGAGTTTCGTTTCGAAACCGCCGTTCCAACTAATCAACTTAAACAAGTTTTTGCTACGGTAAAATTTGACCTAGTTTCAACTTGCTAGAACCGAGTTGTTTTCTTCCGCCGTTTGTTTTCCGTTGCTTTGTTCGGTTCTTTCTCTCTTTGCAACCGGAGTTCTTAAGTTGAACTTTCTGGTTCGATCTCTTGTTCGAGTTTTACCTGTGCATTAGATGAGTACTTATTGTATGCTTGTTGTTTGTCTGTGATAGATTACCCGGATTGCGCCGCCTGTTACTTCGAATCTCTAGGAGTCACGGATCATCAGCAAGGCAAGTAACACTTTGATCATACCTTTTCTACAACCCAGTTTTATTGCATTAGATCAATCCTCACACAATGCATGATTAGGATCTAATTAAATTGTGGGATGGGAAGTAGATGAGGTAGTACCTATTACCTGTTTATTATGAAACCTTTGGGAGTTACTTCTACGTTTGCTTATTATGCCATGCTATGCTAGTAGACGTGGATTGGGTGAGTGATATCCATGACAGATGTGAGTTTGATAATTTTAAAGCGTTTACCTAAGGTGGCAACTTAAACACACATCTGGGTGGATTGAGGCACCTGGTTTCTATCAGGACTTGCCTGTTTTCTTTCGGACCGCCACCCAGGCTCAAAGGGATCATAAGATCTTTCATGCTAAATACTTACGTGTGCAGCCACAAGCCATTATGGGCTCTGGCATAGTTGACTAAGTCGTGCGAACTCTTATAGGGTAGACTAGCAGATGTAGGGGAAAGTAGGTGTACCGGTCTATCCATCGTAAGGTGCTAGCGCTTCTGAAAGACTGTGTCTCGGTCATCCGTTTCTCAAACACCGTGTAATGCAGGAAACCCAACGGAGGCGATCGAGTCTTGTGGGGAAAAGTGCGCAAACCTCTGCAGAGTGTAACAAACTAATCATGATTAGCCGTGTCCTGGGTTATGGACATCTTGAGTATCTACTACTTGAATATCATGTAAATCTCATCATGTTACTTCTAATTAATATTGTTGGGTTTTAATTGTTCACTTAATTGGGATCGGAATGCTGTCAACCATTCTCGATGTTCAACTACCATGATAGTTAAATAAAATTTATTCCTTTGTAGTAGGGAAAAACTGGCTTTACGCAAAACAGTAACCATAGAGCTTTCCACCAGCCAAATATGCATATAGTATAGCTGTTTCATTGCATTACTCTTTATGTGTTACCTTGCCAGCATATTCCATGTGCTGACCCATTTTCGGGCTGCAACTTTCATGTTGCATACTTTTCAGACGATGAGTAAGGTGCTTTTAGGTCGTGGTTCTATACTCAGTGATGCCGTTGTAGTTGATGGACCCATTTATCTTCCAAGTCTTCCGCTGTTATCGATATTAGTTGGCCTTAAGCCACATTACATTGTAATAAGTTCTCTTATGAGACACCGATGTAATAAGTGTGTGATTGCTACTCTGCTATAAATACTTCGAAGTACTGTGTGGTGTCAGCATTACTGATCCAAGGATGACACCGGAGCATAGAGACTTGATCCATTCGGGTCGGGTCGCCACAGAGATGGTATCAGAGCACACGCTGACTGTAGGACACGACCACTAAGTTAAAGCCATATATCACTATTCTCTCCTCATTTTCTAACTCCTCATATTTTCTACTCTTTTAGGATGAAGGACGTGAAGATTAAGTACGCTCAACCGGATGAAGGCACACCGTTTGGATTTCACTTGAAGGAAGTCACCAAGTACCTGAACATTGGATTACCAAGCTTCACAAGAACCTTCAACGCCACTCTGCCTGAAGAGGAGCGCTGGAAGATTCAAGCTCACGTTTCGGGAAGGACATTCACGCCAATCACGAAGCCCATAGATAGTGTTTTCAATGCACCAACCTGGAGTCTGGGAAAGAGCATGGCAGCTCATATCACCATAGGACGCATTGGAGAAGTTTATCAAGAAGACCTCAAGGATACTATCTACCAGATTTGCGGACGCCGAGATGAACAATGGGAGTTAGTCAGCACCAAGAAGGTAGATCCATTGCAGCTTTCATCCAGGAGTTAAACCAGCACATTCGACGCCACGAGAACCAGATGTGCAATGATATGATAGAGTTGAAGAATGTGAAGGCAAGGATCATCGAGTTAGAAGGAGAACTGAAGGCTACACGCAAGGACTACATGGACAAAATCGTAGCTCTAGCAAGACACAATGTCAATCTTAAGCAGGAGATTGAAGAACTCAAAAGGGAGTTAGCATCCAGGAAGGAAGACATGTACGTCGCATGTCCGGACAACTACATCATTCTCGACGACACCGATTCGGATCCAAGTGAACCCGACTTTGAAGACGAAGCTGGAGTGGACATCATGGAGTCTTCCACTGGTTCAAATTTCTAGATGACCACCAAATATTAGTAGTATTTTCCCCCATGTATACCTTATAGTTCGAGCACTTTTGCGATAGCTAGATCGATTGTAAGCCCTTGTTTGATTGAATGAAGTGATTTTGTGTGCTTTTGCTCATGTGCATTGGGGTAGTGTTTTCTCTTTAGACCTCAGTCTATTCTTAAATCTCGTCTTTTCTAAACCCTCAGATGCCTCTGAGATGTGACAATGGATTTCCACTGAAACTCACTCAGTTGATCCAACAGCAGAATCAATTGATGCAGATGTTAGTCCAGAACCAGCAGAACAACAACAACAACCCACCACCACCGCCGCCACCTGTTGACCACTTAGCCCGTTTCCTTAGGCTAAATCTGCCGGTGTTTTCTAGTAGCACCGAGCCGATAGTAGCAGACGATTGGCTCTGCAAGATAGGAAGGGAGTTGACCACTGCAGGATGCATAGATGGTGAGAAAGTGAAGTTTGCCGCACATCAGTTAGAAGGACCCACGGCAGCATGGTGGGAGAATTTCACAGCCACCTTCCCAGTTGACACCGTCACATGGGATCAGTTTCAGCAAGCTTTCCGCACTGCACATGTTTCAGTAGGATCCATGGCCATGAAGAAGCATGAGTTTCGCAACTTACGCCAAGGAGGAAGGACAGTTGGCCAGTACGTTGATGATTTCAGCAAGTTTGCACGTTATGCCCCAGATGACGTTGCTACGGATGCAACTAAGCAGGAGAAGTTCCTGGAAGGACTAGATGATGAGTTGAGTATGCAGTTGATGGTAGCAAGGTTCAACAACTACCAGGAGTTGGTAGATCGTGCCATCATGATTGAAGGGAAGCAAGAGCAGATTGAGAACCGCAAGAGGAAGTATGGACAGGGGAAGTATAACTCTGGAGCCCAGCAGAAGCCCCGTTTTACCCCTAAATCGGGATTTCAGTTTCAGCATACCCATGGAGGAGGTAGTTCGCACAACCATAATGGCCACAAGAATGGTAATGGGAATGGAGGAAGCAACGGCCAGAATCGGACCACCCCATCAACCCCAGCCAAGAGAGATCTGAGTCAAGTCACTTGTTTCAAGTGTTCCAAGACCGGACATTATGCAAATGAATGTCCTGAAGGCCAGAATGGAAATGGCAATGGGAGCTCAGGGAAGAAGCCGAACCCTTTCAATAGGGGACAGGTGAACCACGTTAACGTGGAGGAGGTTGAAGATCAGCCTGATGCAGTAATCGGTATGTTTTTGGTTAAGTCATTTACCGCACTCGTTCTTTTCGATACTGGTGCATCACATTCATACATATCAAGGGGTTTGTGGAAAAATATAGCCTGCCCACTAGGATTCTTAAAACACCTATGCCAGTAAGCTCGCCAGGAGCAGAATACATGGCCAGTCAAGGATGCTTTCAAGTGCCATTAAGCATAGGAAGGCATGTTTTCCCAACGGATTTAATCATTCTGGAATCTCAAGGTCTGGATGTAATTCTCGGTATGGATTGGCTGTCGATGTATTGAGGAAACATCGATTGTGCTAGTAAGAAATTTTGCTCACAATGCCAGAAGGAAGAAGGATCAAGTATGTATCCCGGCATGTGCCAAATAGGACACAAGTAAATTTCTTAACAGGAGTTGTGCAGGAGGAAGTACCAGTGGTAAAGGATTTTCCTGATGTATTTCCAGAGGAGTTGCCAGGCATGCCACCGGATAGAGACATTGAGTTTTTGATTGAGTTATTGCCAGGTACAGGCCCAATATCAAAGAGACCATACCAGATGCCAGAAAGGATTTGGCAGAAATTAAGAATCAGATTAAGGAGTTATTGGAGAAAGGTTACATACGCCCAAGTTCTTCGCCTTGGGGATCACCCATACTTCTAGTGGAGAAGAATGATGGATCATTACGGATGGTTGTTGATTACCGTGGATTGAATGAAGTAACCATCAAGAACAAGTACCCACTGCCAATGATAAATGATCTGTTTGATCGTTTGCAAGGAGCTAAAGTGTTTTCCAAGATCGATTTGCGATCAGGGTACCACCAGTTGAAGATTCGAGAGCAGGACATACCTAAGACAACATTCACCATAAGATATGGACGGTATGAGTATACCGTTATGTCATTTGGATTGACTAACGCGCCTGCCTATTTTATGAACCTGATGAACAAAGTGTTTATGGAGTTTTTGGATAAGTTCATCGTAGTGTTCATTGATGATATCCTGGTTTATTCAAAGAATTAAGAAGAGCATAAGGAACATTTGCGTTTGGTTTTGGAGAAACTAAGGGAACATCAGTTATATGCCAAATTTAGCAAATGTGAGTTTTGGTTGAAGGAAGTAGGATTCCTCGGACACGTTATATCTAGAGAAGGGATAGCAGTTGACCCCGCAAAGGTTGAGACCGTAACCGAATGGGAAGCACCAACGACAGTTGGAGAGATCCGGAGTTTTCTTAGACTCGCAGGATACTACCGGAGATTCATTGAGAACTTTTCGAAGATTGCAAAACCTATGACGGAGTTGTTCAAGAAGGATACCAAGTTCAATTGGCCTGAGGAGTGTGAAGCTAGTTTCCAGGAGTTGAAGAAACGATTGGTTACCTCACCAGTGTTGATTTTGCCAGATCAGACCAAGGATTATGAGGTGTATTGTGACGCTTCGCGTCGAGGACTTGGAGCAGTGCTTATGCAGGAAGGTAGAGTTGTTTCATATGCTTCACGACAACTGAAGCCTCATGAGTTGAATTACGCCCCACATGATTTGGAGTTAGCAGCCGTAGTGCATGCATTGAAGACATGGAGACATTTCCTCATTGGAAATCATTGTGAGGTGTACACGGATCACAAGAGTTTGAAGTACATTTTCACGCAGAAGGAGTTGAATCTCAGACAAAGGAGATGGTTGGAGCTCATAAAGGATTATGATATGAGATTGCATTACCATCCCGGAAAAGATAATGTAGTAGCTGATGCATTGAGCCGTAAGAGCCATGTCAATATGGTAATGACGGTAGAAATACCCAAGGAGTTATCAGAAAACCTTCGTGGACTAAGTTTAGAGATAGTTCCGAAAGGCTATGTAGCAGCATTGGAGATTCAGTCGACATTGATGGATAAAATTAGAGAGGCTCAGAAATCTGACAAGGAAATTGCTTCTATAAAGGAGAAACTAATCCAAGGAAAAGCAAAGGGATTTCGTGAGGATGAGCACGATACCCTATGGTTTGAGGACCGTGTTTATGTGCCAAATGACCCGGAGATCAGGAAGTTGATTCTACAGGAGGCACATGATTCACCATATTCGATACACCCAGGAAATACCAAGATGTATTTGGATTTGAAGGAAACATTCTGGTGGACCGGAATGAAGAAGGATATTGCAGCATATGTAGCAGTTTGTGACGTATGTCATAGAGTGAAGGCAGAACATCAGAAGCCAGCCGGATTGTTGCAACCATTGTCGATACCCGAATGGAAGTGGGATAAGATAGGCATGGATTTTATCACAGGACTACCCAGGACGAAAGCAGGATATGACTCGATATGGGTAGTAGTTGATCGTTTGATGAAGGTAGCACATTTCATTCCAGTCAAGACCACTTACACCAGTGCTAAGTTGGCAAAGATATACATGACTAGGATCATTTGTTTGCATGGAGTTCCGAGGAGTATCGTATCAGACAGAGCAACCCAATTTACCTCAAAGTTTTGGAATCAGTTGCATGAAACTTTGGGAACCAGGCTAGAGTTCAGCACCGCTTTTCGTCCACAGACAGATGGATAGACCGAGAGAGTCAATCAGATTTGGGAAGATATGCTGAGAGCTTGTGTACTAGATTATGGATCTAGTTGGGACGATAACTTGCCGTATGCGGAATTTTCTTATAACAACAGTTACCAAACCAGTTTGAAGATGGCACCTTTCGAAGCTTTATACGGAAGGAGGTGCAGGACACCGTTGTCATGGGACGAAGTTGGAGATCGTTAGTTCTTTGGACCAGATTTGATTAAGGAGTCTGAACGGAAAGTCAAGTTGATTCGCGATAGGCTCAAGGTAGCCCAGTCCAGGAAGAAGAGCTACGCAGATTCAAAACGCAAGGAGACAGTTTACGAAACCGGAGACAGAGTCTATCTCCGAGTATCCCCACTTCGAGGAGTTAAGCGCTTTGGAGTTAAGGGAAAATTAGCACCGCATTTTGTTGGACCATATAAGATCTTGCAACGTATGGGAGAAGTCGCTTATAAGTTGGAATTACCAGAGGGACTGTCAGGAGTTCATGACGTATTCCATGTTTCTCAGCTGAAGAAATGTCACGCCGAGATGGCGGAGGTACCGCTAAGAGATACAGTGCCGCTTGAAGCAATTCAGTTGAAGGACGACCTAACGTATGAAGAGAAACCAGTCAAGATTCTCGAGTTTGCCAGCAGAGTTACCCGCAGCAAGGTTATCAAGTTTTGCAAAGTTCAGTGGAACCACTACTCAGAGGATGAAGCCACCTGGGAGAGAGAAGAAGATTTGCTCAAGGACCACCCTCACCTATTTTCTAGCCAACCCGAATCTCGAGCGCGAGATTCATCTTAAGGGGGGTAGGTTTGTAACATCCCAAATTTTCAATTTGGAATGTTATACATTAGATCATCATGCATATCATATTTTCTTGCATTTTGGTCGATCCTAGAAATTTCACGCAACTCAAGGACCCTCGGAGAGAGTTGGAGATTTCGTTATTTTTCATATTTGAGTTCTTCTCAAATTTTGAAGAAAGGATCATTGGATTTGTCGGAGTTTATTTGCCTTTTATTTGGATAGGGAAAAATGCGCATTTTCAAAAATTTGCATTCTAGGTCCCGAGAAAAGTTCATTTTGTTCGACTCATTTTTAGGAGTCGGGGAAAATTCACTTTGGGAGTTTTTGAGTTCGTTTAGATTTCTTTTCTTTGTTTTTCTGCGCGTGTAACCATTTAAAAAAAATCCGCAGCGCCGCTTGGGCCAAGGCCCAGTAGCCGGCCGGCCAGGCCGCCGCGCCGCGCCCGCGTGCCTAGCGCCTTGCGCCGCCAAAGCCGAGTCCTAGAAGGACTCTAGTCCTCTCCTCTCCTCCCCTTTTTCTGCCCCCCTCCCCCAAGTCTCCTCTCCCCTCCCCTTCTTAAATACCCCCAAGACCCACCTCCCTAAACCCCACACCAAGCCGCGCCCCACCCCGCGCCCCAAGCAACGCCGCCGCCCTAGCGCCGCCGCCTACGCCGCCTAGCGCCGCCGCCGCCCCTTGCCCGCGCCGCCGCCGCCTTACGCCGTCGCCGCCGCCGCCCAACGCCGCCGCCGTCGGAGCCCCCTCTCCGGAGGTAGCTACGCCGCGCCTCTCTTTCCCCTCGGTTCTGTTTTTCTTATAGACCGTTCTGGTTTTTTTTCGTTCTTTGTTTCGGTTTTCATTTCCGAAACCCTAGATCGGTTTTCCGTTTTGTTTTCGGTTTAGTGTTTAGCGACCGTTCACCGGACCGTTCATCCTAACGAACGTGATCACCGGATTATTCTAGGTTAACGGACGTCCGTTCGTTTAACTGTTCTTCTTTTTCTTTTCGTCAGATTTATTCCGTGATCACGATTTCAGATCCGATCTTCGTTCTAGTCTATCTTCTCGCTCGTTTATCGGAATCAGGTGATTCAAGTGCCTGGAGTTTCGTTTCAAAACCGCCATTCCGGATAATCAACTTAAATAAGTTTTTGCTACGGTAAAATTTGACCTAGTTTCAACTTGCTAGAACCGAGTTGTTTTCTTCCGCCATTTGTTTTCCGTTGCTTTGTTCGGTTCTTTCTCTCTTTGCAACCGGAGTTCTGAAGTTGAACTTTCTGGTTGGATCTCTTGTTCGAGTTTTACCTGTGCATTAGATGAGTACTTATTGTATGCTTGTTGTTTGTCTGCGATAGATTACCCGGATTGTGCCGCCTATTACTTCGAATCTCTAGGACTCGCGGATCATCAGCAAGGCAAGTAACACTTTGATCATACCTTTTCTACAACCCAGTTTTATTGCATTAGATCAATCCTCACACATTGCATGATTAGGATCTAATTACATTGTGGGATGGGAAGTAGATGAGGTAGTACCTATTACCTGTTTATTATGAAACCTTTGGGAGTTACTTCTACGTTTGCTTATTATGCCATGCTATGCTAGTAGACGTGGATTGGGTGAGTGATATCCATGACAGATGTGAGTTTGATAATTTTAAAGGGTTTACCTAAGGTGGCAACTTAAACACACATCTGGGTGGATTGAGGCACCTGGTTTCTATCAGGACTTGCCTGTTTTCTTTCGGACCGCCACCCAGGCTCAAAGGGATCATAAGATCTTTCATGCTAAATACTTACGTGTGCAGCCACAAGCCATTATGGGCTCTGGCATAGTTGACTAAGTCGTGCGAACTCTTACAGGGTAGACTAGCAGATGTAGGGGAAAGTAGGTGTACCGGTCTATCCATCATAAGGTGCTAGCGCTTCTGAAAGACTGTGTCTCGGTCATCCGTTTCTCAAACACCGTGTAGTGCGGGAAACCCAACGGAGGCGATCGAGTCTTGTGGGGAAAAGTGCGTAAACCTTTGCAGAGTATAACAAACTAATCATGATTAGCCGTGTCCCTGTTATGGACATCTTGAGTATCTAGTACTTGAATATCATGTGAATCTCATCATGTTACTTCTAATTAATATTGTTGGGTTTTAATTGTTCACTTAATTGGGATCGGAATGCTGTCAACCATTCTCGATGTTCAACTACCATGATAGTTAAATAAAATTTATTCCTTTGTAGTAGGGAAAAACTGGCTTTACGCAAAACAGTAACCATAGAGCTTTCCACCAGCCAAATATGCATATAGTATAGCTGTTTCATTCCATTACTCTCTATGTGATACCTTGCCAGCATATTCCATGTGCTGACCCATTTTAGGGCTGCAACTTTCATGTTGCAGACTTTTCAGATGATGAGTAAGGTGCTTTTAGGTCGTGGTTCTATACTCAGTGATGCCGTTGGAGTTGATGGACCCATTTATCTTCCAAGTCTTCCGCTGTTATCGATATTAGTTGGCCTTAAGCCACATTACATTGTAATAAGTTCTCTTATGAGACACTGATGTAATAAGTGTGTGATTGCTACTCTGCTATAAATCCTTCGAAGTACTGTGTGGTGTCAGCATTACTGATCTAGGGATGACACCGGAGCACAGAGACTTGATCCATTCGGGTCGGGTCACCACACTTTGTTCTCATACATGGATCCCATCTCAAATTTCATGGCCTCAAGCCATTTTGCAAAATCTGGGCTTATCATCGCTTCCTCAAAGTTCGTAGGTTCATCATGGTCAACTAACATGACCTCCAGAACAGGATTACCGTACCACTCTGGTGCAGATCTTACTCTGGTTGACCTACGAGGTTCGGTAGTAACTTGATCAGAAGTCTCATGATCATCATCGTTAGCTTCCTTACTAATTGGTGTAGGAATCACTGAAACTGATTTCCGTGATGAACCACTTTCCAATAATAGAGCAGATAAAATTACCTCATCAAGTTCTAGTTTCCTCCCACTCACTTCTTTCGAGTGAAACTCCTTCTCTAGAAAGGATTCATTCTTAGCAATGAATATCTTGCCTTCGGATCTGTGATAGAAGGTGTACCCAACAACATCCTTTGGGTATCCTATGAAGACACATTTCTCCGATTTGGGTTTGAGCTTATCAGGTTGAAACTTTTTCACATAAGCATCGCAGCCCCAAACTTTAAGAAACGACAACTCGGGTTTCTTGCCAAACCACAGTTCATATGGTGTCGTCTCAACGGATTTCGATGGTGCCCTATTTAACGTGAATGCAGGTACAGTTACCTCGTCAAGTTCTACTTTCCTCCCACTCACTTCTTTCGAGAGAAACTCCTTCTCTAGAAATGATCCATTCTTAGCAAGGAATGTCTTGCCTTCGGATCTGTGATAGAAGGTGTACCCAACAGTCTCCTTTGGGTATCCTATGAAGACACATTTCTCCGCTTTGGGTTCGAGCTTATCAGGTTGAAGCTTTTTCACATAAGCATCGCAGCCCCAAACTTTAAGAAACGACAACTTTGGTTTCTTGCCAAACCATAGTTCATAAGGCGTCGTCTCAACGGATTTTGATGGTACCCTATTTAACGTGAATGCGGCCGTCTCTAAAGCATAACCCCAAAACGATAGCGGTAAATCAGTAAGAGACATCATAGATCGCACCATATCTAATAAAGTGTGGTTACGACATTCGGACACACCATTACGCTGTGGTGTTCCAGGTGGCGTGAGTTGCGAAACTATTCCGCATTGTTTCAAATGAAGACCAAACTCGTAACTCAAATATTCACCTCCACGATCGGATCGTAGAAACTTAATTTTCTTGTTACAATGATTTTCCACTTCACTCTGAAATTCTTTGAACTTTTCAAAGGTTTCAGACTTATGTTTCATCAAGTAGATATACCCATATCTTCTCAAATCATCTTTGAAGGTTAGAAAATAACTATACCCGCTACGAGCATCAACACTCATTGGACCGCATACATCAGTATGTATTATTTCCAATAAGTTTGTTGCTCGTTCCATTGTTCGAGAGAACGGAGTCTTAGTCAACTTGCCCATGAGGCATGGTTCGCAAGCATCAAGTGATTCATGATCAAGTGATTCCAAAAGCCCATCAACATGGAGTTTCTTCATGCGCTTTACACCAATATGATCTAAACGGTAGTGCCATAAATAAGTTGCACTATCATTATTAAACTTATATCTTTTGGCTTCAATACTATGAATATGTGTATCACTACTATCAAGATTTAGTAAAAATAGACCACTCATCAAGGGTGCATGACCATGAAAGATATTACTCATATAAATAGAACAACCATTATTCTCTGATTTAAATGAATAACCGTCTCGCATCAAACAAGATTCAAATATAATATTCATGCTTAACGCTGGCACCAAGTAACAATTATTCAGGTCTAAAACTAATCCCGAAGGTAGATGTAGAGGCAGCGTGCCGACGGCGATCACATCGACTTTGGAACCATTTCCCACGGGCACACTATTAGGAAAAAGCTTACCAGTAGCGTTGGTTTTTTGCTACGAGTAGCGTAGGTACACGCGCTACTGTTACGCCACTACAACTATTTTTTAGCAGTATTGCTTGTTTAGCCCAGCGCTACTGGTAAATGATGATAGCAATAGCGCTTGTTTTTTTGCCAATGCTACTTGTAAATGATGATAGTACTGGCGCGTCCATGATGCACCCACGCTACTAGCAACGAATTAGGATTTAAAAATAATATAAAAATCTACCTATTCATGTTTAGACATACATTTCATAGTACTCACATACATGCATTTCATAATACATACATTTTATGCATACAGTCAATCATACATATCTGATATAGATAATTAATACATATATATACACAATATACGCCACGCCTATAGGTCATCGGCGTCGGCGCCTCCACAAGCCCGTGTTTGATGGTGTTGATGTCATCGTCATTGCCGCCGCTGCAGCATTGTGAGGATGTCATCTTCGTCACCGCCGCAGCCCCATGTCGATATCGATGTCGTCGTCATCATCGCCGCCGTAGCCCCGTGTCGATGTCGATATTGTCGTCGTCACCACCGCTGCCGCAGCCCCATGTCGATGTCGTCATCGCTGCCGCAACCCCATGTCAATATCATCGTCGTCGTCGCCGCCGTAGCTTCAAGTCCATGTGTCCCTACTAGGAACTCACAAATTCTAGAATTAAACAATGAAGCAAGACCACTACTAGGAACTCACAAAGAGCCTGGAGCAGAGCACTAAGTAACAATAGTAGAAAAAAAGCATATAGCAGCAGCATAGTATATATGAATTACAAGCAGTACCAAACAGACCAACCCTAGAAATTGGGGAAAACCCAACTTAAGAAGGATACAATTCTAGGCATGACCACAAGTGAAAGGAGATAAGGAATTCCAAGGCAGTACCAAATCTTATTATAGATTATGAATACAAGCTTTTGAGGCAAATTGCAACAAGCAAACACTGTGCACCAAGTAAAAATAATTCCCAGGTCATTCGCAAGCAAGCAAGAAGGCATCGGCAACAACAGATGTATTACCAACATTGTACCCTTTACTGTCAGGTCATTTCAATTTAACTCTTGGTTGAAGATGTATTATTGTTGTAGTACTAGTAATCATCAGCAGTAACAACACTTGGTGTGTCAATATATAAGCATCAGAACCAACAATGATCTATCTAGCTACACAATGGTACTAGTATTACGGTCTATTTGACTAGCAGAAAAACAGAGTTGGTCTAAAACAGAACAGAGGGGAGTTTGTAGGTACCTGGGTTATAGGTAACCAATTTGATCCTAAGAAGTTAAGAGGAGAGGAACTCCATGGGAAGCATCATGTTTATAATGACACTACCTACACCAACTTTTCCCATGCTCTTTGGATGACTGATGAAGCACAAAGTTCTACCACAACACGACGCTGTCAAACAATTTCTGCAAAATATATTTGTTTAAGCATCAGGATCATCAGTGTTAGGTATCTCAAAGAATTTTTTAATGGTTTGAAATGACAATAATATGTAAACGTAAACTACTGGCGAATTTGACCCCATTGTAAAATTGACGAAGATGTCAGAAAGACACAATGTACATATAAATTTGTTTAATATTATATATGATACTCTTTATAGTAGCAATGCTAGACACTTCTATAGGTGGATCATGCATATCACTAAAATAATAAAGCACATCATTCTGATAAGTAAAACTGAATGCATGACTATATAATATGCTCAATTTGGAGCATCGTTCCTTTTGTGATTTTCTCAAAATACCAAGGATTGTACATAGGATACTAACATTGGGGAGCCAAATACATCATTGGGTCTAACAAAAAGAGCTAGAAAATACGGAAAACTTGATGTTTCAGTGACTCGTACCGGCAAATATTATGAGTTCTCAGCTTATTACCTTTTTGTGCAATGGGGGCCAGATATTGGATCCCCTAGCAATGTTGAACTAAAAGCAAGCCTGCAAAAAAAGACACAAACATGGATAAATATTTCTAGACTTGTAGTAATATAAATCAGAACATCCCACTATTATTGCAAACCATGGAAGCACGACATCCTTTGACTTCAAGATTGCATTCCCATCTGTGACTAATTCCAGCAGCAAACATTGCAAACAGGGAAGATCATAGAATCTGAATTCATCCAATGAAAAGGATACAAATCAATAGAGTGTGGTGTTATGAGAACATGGCCTCTGCCAACAGTCACAGATTAACAAAAAAACCCACCAACAACAAAATCAGAGCATCACATTTTAGACTAGGCGTAACTAGGACCAGACCATAAGCTATACACTGCAGACAGTAAGCAGGCTGCGATTGCCAACCAATCCATGGATACAACCAAAAATGGATGCCAAGCTGGCAAGATGAAAATCGCACGCGCCACTGCATCCGACTGAGCAAACCACCACCTCGCGTCGAATCTAGCATCTGACTGAACAAACCACCTCGGCCACACGAGAGGTGTCCGTCAGAAACCCTGCACTCTGATGCGCAGAAACCCCACCCCATGCACCACGGGCGGAACCAGACCAGATCGGACGCGCAATCGAAGCCAGCCAAGCCACTGCTATGCACGCACGCACGAGCGAGTGCGGCACCCCCTACCACTACCAGATCGAGTCGAACTGGAGCACAATGTACAGATCAGGGAGACAGGGGATGGGCGCGTGCGTGCATACCTCAGCGGTGGGGTTGCCGCGGCGGCTATTTGGTCGGGTCCTCAGGGTTGACGGCCTCCGCCGCCTGGCTAAGCGAGATCAACGTCGACTCCTTCTCCTCCACCATGGCGTGTCCGCTCCCTCTCTCTAAGGTGGGACGGGATGGGGGAGGCGAGGTCGCGGAAGCGGCGCGCGGTGGCGGGGGTGCGGGAGGAGGGGGAGGAGGCTCCTATCCATCTATGTGCTAGTACGGGTTGGGAGAGGAGAGGAGGTGGAATGAGGCCGGCGGTGGAGGGGATCTGGATCGAGGGTGGATGGACTGCGTGGAGTGGACGATTGGTGGCATAGCAGCAGCATGGTGTGTCCCACCTGCGCTACATCTATCCATCTAGTAGTAGCGTAGATTTTATACACCACGCTATTACTATTGTCTGTTGAGGAGGTATGGTGAAAATCATTTAGTAGCAGCGCAGGTTTTTTGTGCCCGTGCTACTACTATGTCGTACCAGTAGCACGTTTGTTCTGCTGTGCTAATACTAAGTAGTAATAGCGCGGGCCAAATAACCCAGGCTACTACTAAATGTCTATCTATAGGGGTTTTCCTAGTAGTGGCATCGTCACCTCGTACTTAGCCAATCTTCGCTTAATCTGTAGCCCCTGTTTCGAGTTGCAAATATTAGGAACAGAACCAGTATCAAATACCCAGGTGCTACTGCAAGCACTAGTAAGGTACACATCAATAACATGTATATTAAATATACCTTTCACTTTGCCATCCTTCTTATCCGCCCAATACTTGGGGTAGTTTCGCTTCCAGTGACCAGTCCCTGATACGTCTCCAACGTATCTATATTTTTTGATTTCTCCATGCTATATTATCTACTGTTTTGAATGTTTATGGGCTTTATTATACACTTTTATGTCACATCCCTAGCCCTACTTGGCCTTGGACTAGCTTGGTGGTTGCATCATGTTTAAATTCAAATGAAATTTGAATTGAGGAATTTTCAAAGCCTTAGAATCCCTTTAAAAATAATCAACATTAAAGTCCTTTCAAAGAAGTCCAAGAAAATGTTCCTCTTAGTCTCTGAAAATATTGGCAAGAGGTAAAACTTAAAACAATATTTTTGGAGTCTCAGAAATATTTATTTTGGGCCTTTGAATTAATTCAATAACTATTTGCATTGGATATATATTCTTTATATAATTAATATATGTCCAATAATTCTGGAACATTTTATGTGGCTTGGGATATTTTAGTTCTAGTCACATATTTATTTTCAGGATTTTATAAAATGATTTAGTATTTTAATTAAATCAAAACAAATGTCAGAAAATAGAAAACAGGAAACAACAGAGAGAGAAAAGCCAACCTGGCCACTTACCTGGCAGCCCACTTACCTGGCCCACTGGCGGCCCGGTAAGACAGCCCAGCCCACCAGGGGCAGAGGCGTCTTCCACCCCGCGCCAGTCGGACGCAGGGCGCGTGCTCGCCGCTTGTAGGCCATGCGCAGGCCACCTCCTGCCTGCTTACCGCCTCACGGACGTCGCTATGGATGCCACGCACCCCCCTGACCCCTCGCTCACTCTCTTCCATCCTCATCCCCGCCTCTGTCGCCCCTCTCTTTGAACCCAAGAGCGACTCCCTCGCCCTGCCATGAACTGTAGCCCTTCTTCCCTCCCCGCCCGAACTCCGGCCGCCGCTCGACTTGACGCCGTCGTCGACTCCGGCCACCCCAGGCCCGGCTACTGCCACCAGGAGACGCGCTGCAACGCCAGCTACCCATAAAGACCAACCGCAGCTCAAACCACGGCCTGTACGAGAAACCCGAGCAACTCCGGTGAAACCCCGCCGCGTATTTGGTCGCCGCTGGCCAAGCTCCGGCGAGCTGACATGGCGCTGGCTTAATTAGTGCTAATGACCCTGCTAAAACTCCCTAGAGCCACTGCCATGTGGGCCCAGTGCATGTTTAGTTTAACTTAATGTTCCGCTTAGATTAGTTATTAACCCAGCTGGCCCCACACGTCAGTTTGACTTTCTGACGTGGCCTTTGACCGGCCCCACACGTCAGTGACTCATGCCAGCCGTGTGTCACTGACCAGTAGGCCCCACAGGTCAGGTTTGACCTGGTCAGCCGTAGTTGACTTGCTGAGGTCAGCATGACGCAATGCTGACGCGGTAAATGATTTTCTGGATTTTAAATAATTCAGAAAATTCCAGAAAATTGCCTAAACTTCTAAAAATTCATAGAAATTAAACCGTAACTCCAAATGAAATAAATTATATATGTAAAATTATCAGAAAAATTCAAGGAATCCATCTGTACCATTTTCATGCATGTTTGAACAATGTTTGTCCTCTATTTTGGACAAAACAAATAAAGGGCATTTAAATAATCATATATGGGGTTGGAATTTGAATCTTGCACTCAAACCAACTTCATTTAAATCATAGCTAGTTGCATTAGCTCAAACCACAGCATATTGACATGTCATGATCATGCATCATACTGTGCATTGCATTGATTATATTTCTTTCTCTGTTGCCGGTATTTGTCCCCTTTCGATAGACGTGGTTTCGACGATGGGATCGGTGACACCGATGGAGAGTTATATTATCTTCAGAAGTGCCAGGCAAGCAAAACCCCCTTGTTCATTCCGATACAATCCCCATCTCTCGCTCCTGCTCTCTTTTACCGCATTTGGACAACAACGATCATATGTTACTTGTTGCGGTAGTTGAACCCCTTATCCTCTACATGACCTGTCATTGCCACAGTAAATAGATGAAACCCACTAGCATGAGTAGGAGTTGTTTGAGCCGTGATGTGCCTACTCATTCATGCTTGTTTGTCATGCCTGCTACTGCTTAGAGTTGAGTTAGGTCCGATTCATCGGGGATGAATCGGAGGTGTGTAAACATGTCCTACTGTTGAGAACTAAGTGTGTGAACACGATTTGGTAAAGGTAGCGGTGAGAGGCCATGTAGGAGTACATGGTGGGTTGTCTCATTGCAGCCGTCCTCAGGAACTGAGTTTTGTGTCTGTGATCCATGAACAGCTACTACCGCTCATTGGGATCCTTAATTGACCCTCTCGGCTTCTTAATCACCCTAGTACTCTGTCCAGGAGTTGCAACTAGTTTCTGGTGTTTGTAGGTTATGTGTTGGCGGCCGTGCGTAGCACTAACACTAGGGGTGGGCTATGTTGCGGTAGATACACCGTGGCACGGTGTACCGGGCGCCCGTTTGGTGTCTCGGGAACCCTGCACACATCGTTTGGGGCTGTGAGTGAAACTCCGGCCGGATGTCCTCGCGGATGGAACCCGAATAGGCGACAAACCTGGACTAGAGACTTAAGTGTTTAGGTAGGCCATGGCCGACACCCTCGCCCGGCCTCCGCTTGAAGGTTGCCGAGGTACATGACGTGTACAGGGCTATAAGTGGTGGGAGCGTGTGTGAAGAAGTACACCCCTGCAGGGTTATCAATATCTATTCGAATAGCCGAATTCCTCGGATATGGAAACTTGGACCCCTTGCATAGTTCATAGACAAGTGAAAGTGGATAGCCTAAAACTCGCAAGATAAGCGTGAGTGCTATGGATGGCCTTCTCGTAGGGAGACAGGAGCGGATCCATAGTGGTGTATTGGATGGTGAATGTGTGGACTCGTGTGCGCCACCTCAAAAGAGTTGCTTGCAATCGTAGTTCAGAATAGCCACCGAGTCAAAGCTGGCTTGCTGTAGTTAAACTCCACCACCCCCTTTTGTTGATACCGATGCATATGTAGCTAGTTCTGATGTAAGTCTTGCTGAGTACCTTTGTACTCACGTTTGCTTAATTTATGTTTTGCAGAGAGACTTCAGTCTCGCTAGTAGTTCCGCGTGGACTTCGACGTTTAGCTTGATACCTCAGCTACGATCTTGTGCCCTCAGCAGGATCTGGTAGATAGTTAGGCTTCTTAGCCTTTTTCATTTATAGATGTCTGTACTCAGACATGTTAAGCTTCCGCATGTGCTTTGACTTGTATGCTATGATTGTTGGGTCATGAGACCCATGTTTGTAATATCTCGCTCTTCGGAGCCTAATGAATAAATACTTGAGTTGTAGAGTTATGTTGTGATGCCATGTTGTATTCACACATATCGAGCATATTGTGTGTATGATTGAAATGCTTGGTATGTGTAGGATCCGACAACCTAGTTGTCTATCCTTCGCAGCCTTTCTTATGGGGAAATGTAGTCTAGTGTTCCTCAAGCCATAGTAGGCCGCTACATCCCGGTTCACCGGAGTCCTGCTAGCCCAGCACTACTGTTCAGGACACTTGACTGGCCGGCATGTGTTTCACTTCATCCCTATGTCTGTCCCTTCGGGGAAATGTCACGTGGTGATTTCCGGAGTCCTGCCTAGCTTGCTACAGCCCGGGATCCCCGGAGTCCTGTTAGCCCAGTGCTACAGCCCGGAATCACTCGTTGATGACCGACATGTTCGATGTGATTCATGTATGCCTGTCTCCATAGGTCTGTGCCGCTTTGGGTTCACGACTAGGCATGTCGGCCCGGGTTCTTTGTCATATGGATGCTAGCGACACTATCATATACGTGAGCCAAAAGGCGCAAACGGTCCCGGGCCAGGTAAGGTGGCACCCGTGGAAATACCGTGCGTGAGGCCACAAAGTGATATGATGTGTTACATGCTAGATCGGTGTGACCTAGGATCGGGGTCCTGACATCGTTGGTATCAGAGCCTGGCTGCCTGTAGGATTACCAAGCCAAACTGGTCGAAGTTGAGTCTAGAAATGCTTTAGTTATGTAAGGGAATTGATTGTGGAAGGGAACGTAAGGCTCTTTTTACTCCTTTACCCTATGCCCTTCTAATCTGAGTCAACCTCTTCCTTTCTACGGGATTAAGAACTAGGCCTTCTTATCTATCTATCAGGATGACGTGTTACTAACCCGTTGACTTATAAGATTGTTATGTTCAAGCCTTAGTTCAGTTGCTACTACTTCCATATGTTCATAGCTGGCACCAGAACCGTGGCATGATGTTGTTAAGTGGTTATGCCACCATTTTTGCATATTGTCTCAAATCTTTTTGAGCATTTACAGCCGTTATGCTGTCCGAGTCATCCCAGGTTTCTAAATAGTCTGATGCATTTGCAAACCTTTTCCCCTGTTCCTGATGTCCATTTAGGCCAGGTTAATCACAATAATTGGTGAGTTGAGGTACTCCGTTACCTCGACATTTATGTTGGAGCTATTACTATGACCCTAGGTGTTTTAGGGAGTCACCTAGTGATCTAGCCATGTTTTGTATTCCTAGTGTGTGATTCTGGCCATTATTCTCAAAAGCATCCCGTGATGCCATTTAGTTAGTAGGCATTCTATTCCTGGGTTTTGAACCCGAGACTCACCCTACCTGCTTCATGTCGTTAGTATTTGCTAGTTCCCTTAAGATATTAGTAACCTTTGCGATAGTCCTCGAGGTCCGTGGTATTTCCTTCTTCCAAATACTATGAACCACTTATGGCAGAAGTTCTTGAACCAAAGGATCACAACCAGAGTGCTCTTGATGAGTTCTCCAATCTATATTGTGACTCTGCCAACCCTACCTTCCTGCATGGGTTATTCGGAAGAAATATGTTGAACTCGTTCGACATACTAATCTATGCCTCCACAGCTCAGAAAATTATATGTTCCTTGAGTTGCTCCTCTTCAGTTATATTCCGACCTTCGTCTATCACTTGATAGTCAGAAGTAGTCGTGCATTCATGTTCATCAGTGCCTTTTACTTCTGTGATCCGTCGAGCCGTTTTATTTTAGAATGACTAGGAGAAACAAACTCCAGTACCTCATCCATATCTAGGGTTGGGTCAAAATAGTTGTATTCCGCAGATCAAAATGCAACCTAGCTTTTGTTCTGCTCTACCTCGGAGTATTACCCACTTTATGTCAAGAGCGTCGTGAGAATTGCACCTTCTCCTATGAATTCTTGACGCAGTGATACTCTCTCCATCATTATTCATTTCTCGGTTTCCGTGTTGTTTCAACCGGAATGTCGACAAGTGAATCGTGGTGTGTGAAATCAATACTCCTAGCAAACCCGTTGCTTGGTAGTTAATGGACAATACCCTCATTCTTAGCGCGTTGGTTATTGAATTATCATTCTAAGACTGATCGTTCTACCTAGTCCATATTTCTGGTGCACACTTCGATCAATGGATTAGATTTGTGCCAATCCCTCACTCTTTGATCATATCATCTTGCCCTGAAAAGCAAGGTTGTTCTCGAGCTTAGTAACATACCGGTGGTTCATGATTTTCCGAATATCTTCTCGGAAGTGTTACCAGGTTGTCACCTGACCATTATGTTGAGTTCGTGATCAAGATGGTTTTTCAATAAACCACTTTTCCCCAAGAATCTGTGTTGGATACCCCTGAGCTAGTTGGTTAAGCTTAACAACAACTTGGAGAGTTGGAAGATGAAAACTTGTCCGACTTAGCTCATCCCTAAGGGATATCCTTGTGTGTGTGTGTGTTGAAGAAAGATGATATCGTCACCAATTGGTCCTCGTGATCAGTTGTTGTATCTATTATCTTGTCCAAACTTTGATTTGAGTGTGGGCTATCGTCAAATCAAATCAGAACCAACGATGTTCGTAATGTTGTCTTACTTGCGGTTGCCCCTCGAGCATACACCATTATATCTTTGGTCTGACCAATACTATCACATTGTTCACATAGTGGTGGAAGTCCAGTGATATGGAAATTACGATGAGTTGCTGTTGAGCCCATCAGCGGCATTTCGTCTCCTCCATGATTGTGTTGAACATCCAGCTAGTGTTGGAAACTTTATAAGCATTGCCCTCATGTCCCGATCATGAAGCATATGTCCGGTTGAAAGATGTGACTTCCTCTAATTCATGTGCATCTGATGTAAGTTGCCGCCGTGAATTCGAGAAAGTTTGTTTTTGCTTCCTCTGGAATCATCCCAAGTCAGTCATGCATGTGCGAAGTATTCTATGGTCTGATAGACTGATCATCTACATTCTATACGTATCCCTAGCACACCAAGCCACTGATTGATTTGTTCAAGGAGAAGAAGTTTCTTCTTAAGGGTTAGACCTACGCAAGGACTTCGATATCCTCATTGATGGTTCCCCCTGAACTCGGTAGTGTTTCATTTTAAGACTACCAGGTGACCATGCTTGTCTAGGACAACATGCTCACATGCTTGTAGCAGAACCGGCTCATGTTTTGGAGCTTACTACCGTAGTTCATTCCCCCGAGAATCTCGTAACATCGTCTTGTCGATTTGTGTTGCGAACTTTCATTTTGTTTCTAGACTCGATGAGTCTGGAATATCCTGTCACCAACCAGATCTGAATCTCAGGCAGATATGATGGTTGGAGCATCTTCCAAGAACTATAATATTGGTCTCTCGATAACCGGTAAAGTGGATGTCGTGGCCAACACATCCAGCCGGAAGACCTATTATTTTAGTATCTCGATTGAAGAAAGTTGGCCACCTTCCCATAAGGATTTCGTAGGATTTACTCCAGAAGTTGTTCCTTATGGATCTATTGTATTCCGAAGTCCGACCACTACTTGGTGGCTATGCCGATGCTTAAAGCATGACCGTGGTAACCAGTACATCAAGGAGAACATTAGAAGCGGAGTGCTAAATGTCTCTCGGTCGATCATCCAGATTTTGTTTCCTTGGCTTCGCTAAGGTGAAATCTGGGAAGGTGTTATCTTTCTTTGCATCTGCATCTTCCACCCTTATTCATCATGGAAGCATGTTGTGTTGCCAGGATCCTTGACACGGATATTGGCAGAACCTTGATGAATATGGAAATGCTCAAGTTCTTGAGAGCACGCTCAGGCACTAGGTTCTTACGTTGTCATTAATTGGAATGTGCCTCCGTCCTCGCAGTTGTTGATATCCATCCAATTGGTGGAATCACCTTTGCCGGTGAACCTTCTCCCCAGTTACTAGAATCATTCGCAACATTTGCATTTTGTTCCCAGCTTACACCTCAGTAGCTGTTGTTCATGATCGTCCTCAAAAGTGGACTTACCATGGGTTCCATCCATTTCCGATGATAAGCAAAAATCATCCATTGCGTTGTCTTCAACAAGGTAGTCCACATCATCCATCCTAGTCCAAGTATGCCATCTCTTCAAGCTATCTCAAACGATCAATTGTAAATTGCCTTAAGCTGGTATGAAGAGTTTCAACGATCTCTGAATCAAAAGTAATTCTTTTTGCCACTTAAGGGAATATTCTGCGAGTCACTTTCCTTAAGATGTCTCGTTATGGTATCATGGCAACTATTTCCTCGCCACCTTGACACCATCCACCATCTTTCTAAGCGTGGAATTGCTGCCCACAAATCAAACCCCGTCGTTGTTCTTCCATCCCTCTCGATGTGTTTTGTGTCTCAACTTGAGATATTTCAACATCTCGTTCCGCGAGTTGATATTGTTTAGCTCGATCTTTGAGAAGATCAATCCTAGTTGAGTTTCTTTCCGTCGTCATCGCGTGGATGAAGACCTCAAAGCGAGGATGTCAAGATCGACATGATGCAATGAATCAACACCTTCGAGAAGGGCAATCGGATCGTGAAGATTCTTTATTGGCGTTCCCTCTGTCTTCTTACCTCACGTCTTGAATCTCGGGCCGAGATTCTTGTTTAGTGGGGGTGAGTTGTCACATCCCTAGCCCTACTTGGCCTTGGACTAGCTTGGTGGTTGCATCATGTTTAAATTCAAATGAAATTCGAATTGAGGAATTTTCAAAGCCTCAGAATCCTTTTAAAAATAATCAACATTAAAATCCTTTCAAAGAAGTCCAAGAAAATGTTCCTCTTAGTCTCTGAAAATATTGGTAAGAGGTAAAACTTAAAACAATATTTTTGGAGTCTCAGAAATATTTATTTTGGGCCTTTGAATTAATTCAATAACTATTTGCATTGGATATATATTCTTTATATAATTAATATATGTCCAATAATTCTGGAACATTTTATGTGGCTTGGGATATTTTAGTTCTAGTCACATATTTATTTTCAGGATTTTATAAAATGATTTAGTATTTTAATTAAATCAAAACAAATGTCAGAAAATAGAAAACAGGAAACAACAGAGAGAGAAAAGCCAACCTGGCCACTTACCTGGCAGCCCACTTACCTGGCCCACTGGCGGCCCGGTAAGACAGCCCAGCCCACCAGGGGCAGAGGCGTCTTCCACCCCGCGCCAGTCGGACGCAGGGCGCGTGCTCGCCGCCTGCAGGCCATGCGCAGGCCACCTCCTGCCTGCTTACCGCCTCACGGACATCGCTATGGATGCCACGCACCCCCCTGACCCCTCGCTCACTCTCTTCCATCCTCATCCCCGCCTCTGTCGCCCCTCTCTTCGAACCCGAGAGCCACTCCCTCGCCCTGCCATGAACCGTAGCCCTTCTTCCCTCCCTGCCCGAACTCCGGCCGCCGCTCGACTTGACGCCGTCGTCGACTCCGGCCACCCCAGGCCCGGCTACTGCCACCAGGCGACGCGCTGCAACGCCAGCTACCCATAAAGACCAACCGCAGCTCAAACCACAGCCTGTATGAGAAACCCGAGCAACTCCGGTGAAACCCCGCCGCGTATTTGGTCGCCGCCGGCCAAGCTCCTGCGAGCTGACGTGGCGCTGGCTTAATTAGTGCTAATGACCCTGCTAAAACTCCCTAGAGCCACTGCCATGTGGGCCCAGTGCATGTTTAGTTTAACTTAATGTTCTGTTTAGATTAGTTATTAACCCAGCTGGCCCCACACGTCAGTTTGACTTTTTGACGTGGCCTTTGACCGGCCCCACACGTCAGTGACTCATGCCAGCCGTGTGTCACTGACCAGTAGGCCCCACAGGTCAGGTTTGACCTGGTCAGCCGCAGTTGACTTGCTGAGGTCAGCATGACGCAATGCTGACGAAGTAAATGATTTTCTGGATTTTAAATAATTCAGAAAATTCCAGAAAATTGCCTAAACTTCTAAAAATTCATAGAAATTAAACCGTAACTCCAAATGAAATAAATCATATATGTAAAATTATCAGAAAAATTCAAGGAATCCATCTGTACCATTTTCATGCATGTTTGAACAATGTTTGTCCTCTGTTTTGGACAAAACAAATAAAGGGCATTTAAATAATCATATATGGGGTTGGAATTTGAATCTTGCACTCAAACCAACTTCATTTAAATCATAGCTAGTTGCATTAGCTCAAACCACAGCATATTGACATGTCATGATCATGCATCATACTGTGCATTGCATTGATTGTATTTCTTTCTATGTTGCCGGTATTTGTCCCCTTTCGATAGACGTGGTTTCGACGATGGGATCGGTGACACCGATGGAGAGTTATATTATCTTCAGAAGTGCTAGGCAAGCAAAACCCCCTTGTTCATTCCGATACAATCCCCCTCTCTCGCTCCTGCTCTCTTTTACCGCATTAGGACAACAACGATCATCTGTTACTTGTTGCGGTAGTTGAACCCCTTATCCTCTGCATGACCTGTCATTGCCACAGTAAATAGATGAAACCCACTAGCATGAGTAGGAGTTGTTTGAGCCGTGATGTGCCTACTCATTCATGCTTGTTTGTCATGCCTGCTACTGCTTAGAGTTGAGTTAGGTCCGATTCATCGGGGATGAATCGGAGGTGTGTAAACATGTCCTACTGTTGAGAACTAAGTGTGTGAACACGATTTGGTAAAGGTAGCGGTGAGAGGCCATGTAGGAGTACATGGTGGGTTGTCTCATTGCAGCCGTCCTCAGGAACTGAGTTCTGTGTCTGTGATCCATGAACAGCTACTACCACTCATTGGGATCCTTAATTGACCCTCTCGGCTTCTTAATCACCCTAGTACTCTGTCCAGGAGTTGCAACTAGTTTCTGGTGTTTGTAGGTTATGTGTTGGCGGCCGTGCGTAGCGCTGACCCTAGGGGTGGGCTATGTTGCGGTAGATACACCGTGGCACGGTGTATCGGGCGCCCGTTTGGTGTCTCGGGAACCCTGCACACATCGTTTGGGGCTGTGAGCGAAACTCCGGCCGGATCTCCTCGCGGATGGAACCCGAAGAGGCGACAAACCTGGACTAGAGACTTAAGTGTTTAGGTAGGCCGTGGCCGACACCCTCGCCCGGCCTTCGCTTGAAGGTTGCCGAGGTACATGACGTGTACAGGGCTATAAGTGGTGGGAGCGTGTGTGAAGAAGTACACCCCTGCAGGGTTATCAATATCTATTCGAATAGCCGAATTCCTCGGATATGGAAACTTGGACCCCTTGCATAGTTCATAGACAAGTGAAAGTGGATACCCTAAAACTCGCAAGATAAGCATGAGTGCTATGGATGGCCTTCTCGTAGGGAGACGGGAGCGGATCCATAGTGGTGTATTGGATGGTGAATGTGTGGACTCGTGTGCGCCACCTCAAAAGAGTTGCTTGCAATCGTAGTTCAGAATAGCCACCGAGTCAAAGCTGGCTTGCTGCAGTTAAACTCCACCACCCCCTTTTGTTGATACCGATGCATATGTAGCTAGTTCTGATGTAAGTCTTGCTGAGTACCTTTGTACTCACGTTTGCTTAATTTATGTTTTGCAGAGAGACTACAGTCTCGCTAGTAGTTCCGCGTGGACTTCGACATTTAGCTTGATACCTCAGCTACGATCTTGTGCCCTCGGCAGGATCTGGTAGATAGTCAGGTTTCTTAGCCTTTTTCATTTATAGATGTCGGTACTCAGACATGTTAAGCTTCCGCATGTGCTTTGACTTGTATGCTATGATTGTTGGGTCATGAGACCCATGTTTGTAATATCTCGCTCTTCGGAGCCTAATGAATAAATACTTGAGTTGTAGAGTTATGTTGTGATGCCATGTTGTATTCGCACATATCGAGCATATTGTGTGTATGATTGAAATGCTTGGTATGTGTAGGATCCGACAACCTAGTTGTTTATCCTTCACAGCCTTTCTTATGGGGAAATGTAGTCTAGTGTTCCTCGAGCCATAGTAGTCCGCTACAGCCCGGTTCACCGGAGTCCTGCTAGCCCAGCACTACTGTTCAGGACACTTGACTGGCCGGCATGTGTTTCACTTCGTCCCTATGTCTGTCCCTTCGGGGAAATGTCACGCGGTGATTTCCGGAGTCCTGCCTAGCCTGCTACAGCCCGGGATGAAGGAAATATGCCCTAGAGGCAATAATAAAGTTATTATTTATTTCCTTATATCATGATAAATGTTTATTATTCATGCTAGAATTGTATTAACCGGAAACATAATACATGTGTGAATACATAGACAAACAGAGTGTCACTAGTATGCCTCTACTTGACTAGCTCGTTAATCAAAGATGGTTATGTTTCCTAACCATGAACAAAGAGTTGTTATTTGATTAACGAGGTCACATCATTAGTTGAATGATCTGATTGACATGACCCATTCCATTAGCTTAGCACCCGATTGTTTAGTATGTTGCTATTGCTTTCTTCATGACTTATACATGTTCCTATAACTATGAGATTATGCAACTCCCGTTTACCGGAGGAACACTTTGGGTACTACCAAACGTCACAACGTAACTGGGTGATTATAAAGGAGTACTACAGGTGTCTCCAAAGGTAGATGTTGGGTTGGCGTATTTCGAGATTAGCGTTTGTCACTCCGATTGTCGGAGAGGTATCTCTGGGCCCTCTCGGTAATACACATCACATAAGCCTTGCAAGCATTATAACTAAGATGTTAGTTGTAAGATGATGTATTACGGAACGAGTAAAGAGACTTGCCAGTAACGAGATTGAACTAGGTATTGGATACCGACGATCGAATCTCGGGCAAGTAACATACCGATGACAAAGGGAACAACGTATGTTGTTATGCGGTCTGACCGATAAAGATCTTCGTAGAATATGTAGGAGCCAATATGGGCATCCAGGTCCCGCTATTGGTTATTGACCGGAGACGTGTCTCGGTCATGTCTACATTGTTCTCGAACCGTAGGGTCCGCACGCTTAACGTTACGATGACAGTTATTATGAGTTTATGCATTTTGATGTACCGAAGGTTGTTTGGAGTCCCGGATGTGATCACGGACATGACGAGGAGTCTCGAAATGGTCGAGACGTAAAGATTGATATATTGGAAGCCATGTTTGGACATCGGAAGTGTTCCGGGTGAAATCGGGATTTTACCGGATTACCGGGAGGGTTACCGGAACCCCCCGGGAGCCAAATGGGCCAACATGGGCCTTAGTGGAAAGGTGAGAGGGCAGCCCACATAGGGCTGCGCCTCCCCCCTCTCCCTAGTCCTATTAGGACTAGGAGAGGGGCCGGCCACCTCTCTCTTTCTCTTCCCCTTTGGGGAATCCTATTAGGAATAGGATTGGGGGGGGGGGAGTCCTACTCACGGTAGGAGTAGGACTCCTCCTGCGCCTCCTAACTTGGCCGACCAGCCTCCCCCCTTCATCCTTTATATACGGGGGCAGGGGGCACCTCTAGAGACACAAGTTGATCCTTGAGATCGTTGCTTAGCCGTGTGCGGTGCCCCCTGCCACCAAATTCCACCTCGATCATACCGTTGTAGTGCTTAGGCGAAGCCCTGCGTCGGTAGTACATCAAGATCATCATCACGCCGTCGTGCTGACGGAACTCTTCCTCAACGCTTTGCTGGATCGGAGCCCGAGGATCGTCATCGAGCTGAACGTGTGCTAAGAACTCGAAGGTGCCGAAGTAACGGTGCTTGGATCGGTCGGATCGGAAAGACGTACGACTACTTCCTCTACGTTGTGTGATCGCTTCCGCAGTCGGTCTGCGTTGGTACGTAGACAACACTCTCCCCTCTCATTGCTATGCATCACCATGATTTTGCGTGTGCGTAGGAAATTTTTTGAAATTACTACGTTCCCCAACACGGGATCCCCGGAGTCCTGTTAGCCCAGTGCTACAGCCCGGAATCACTCGTTGATGACCGACATGTTCGATGTGATTCATGTATGCCTGTCTCCATAGGTCTGTGCCGCTTTGGGTTCACGACTAGCCATGTCGGACCGGGTTCTTTGTCATATGGATGCTAGCGACACTATCATATACGTGAGCCAAAAGGCGCAAACGGTCCCGGGCCAGGTAAGGTGGCACCCGTGGAAATACCGTGCGTGAGGCCACAAAGTGATATGATGTGTTACATGCTAGATCGGTGTGACCTAGGATTGGGGTCCTGGCATTTTATATCATTTTTGTGACTAACCTATTAACCCAGAGCCCAGTGCCAGTTTCTGTTTTTACCCTGTTTTAGGGTTTCAAAGAAAAGGAAAATCAAACGGAGTCCAATTGACCTGAAATTTCACGAAACTCATTTTTGGAAGGAAGGAAGCCCAGAAGACTTGGGGTGCACGTCGGGGGATCTGCGAGGAGGTCATGAGGCAGGGGGGTGCGCCCACCCCCCTAGGAGCGCCCTCCACCCTCATGAGCCCCTCGTGGCCCCCTGACGTACTTCTTCCGCCTATATATCTCCATATACCCTAAAAAAACATCCAAGAGCACAATAGATCGGGAGTTCCGCCGCCAGAAGCCTCCGTAGCCACCGAAAGCCAATCTAGACCCGTTCCGGCACCCTACTGGAGGGGGCAATCCCTCTCCGGTGGCCATCTTCATCATCCCGGTGCTCTCCATGACGAGGAGGGAGTAGTTCTCCCTCGGGGCTGAGGGTATGTACTAGTAGCTATGTGTTTGATCTCTCTCTCTTGTGTTCTTGAGGTGATACGATCTTGATGTATCGCGAGCTTTGCTATTATATTTGGATCCTATAATGTTTCTTCCCCTCTCTACTCTCTTGTAATGGATTGAGTTTCCCCTTCGAAGTTATCTTATCGGATTGAGTCTTTAAAGATTTGAGAACACTTGATGTAGGTCTTACCGTGGATATCTGTGGTGACAATGGGATATCACGTGACTCACTTGATGTATGTTTTGGTGATCAACTTGCGGGTTCCTCCCATGAACCTATGCATAGGGGTTGGCACACGTTTTCGTCGTAATTCTCCGGTAGAACTTTGGGGCACTCTTTAAGGTCCTTTGTGTTGGTTGAATAGATGAATCTGAGATTTTGTGATGCATATCGTATAATCATACCCACGGATACTTGAGGTGACATTGGAGTATCTAGGTGACATTATGGTTTTGGTTGATTTGTGTCTTAAGGTGTTATTCTAGTACGAACTCTAGGGCTGTTTGTGACACTTATAGGAATAGCCCAATAGATTGATTGGAAAGAATAACTTTGAGGTGGTTTCGTACCCTACCATAATCTCTTTTTTGTTCTCCGCTATTAGTGACTTTGGAGTTACTCTTTGTTGCATGTTGAGGGATAGTTATGTGATCCAATTATGTTATTATTGTTGAGGGAACTTACACTAGCGAAAGTATGAACCCTAGGCCTTATTTCCACACATTGCAATACCATTTACGCTCACTTTTATCATTAGTTACCTTGCTGTTTTTATATTTTCAGATTACAAATACTATTATCTACTATCCATATTGCACTTGTATCACCATCTCTTCGCCGAACTAGTGCACCTATACAATTTACCATTGTATTGGGTGTGTTGGGGACACAAGAGACTCTTTGTTATTTGGTTGCAGGGTTGCTTGAGAGAGACCATCTTCATCCTATGCCTCCCACGGATTGATAAACCTTAGGTCATCCACTTGAGGGAAATTTTCTACTGTCCTACAAACCTCTGCACTTGGAGGCCGTACAACGTCTACAAGAAGAAGGTTGTGTTGTAGACATCAAGCTCTTTTCTGGCGCCGTTGCCGGGGAGGTGAGTGCTTGAAGGTATATCTTTAGATCTTGCAATCGAGTCTTTTAGTTTCTTGTTTTTATCACTAGTTTAGTTTACAAAAGAAAACTACAAAAAATGGAATTGAGTTTGTCTCATATGCTTCATCTTTTTAATATCTTTCGTGAGTTTGATGGAAAGGATAATTGTGCTCAAGTGCTAGAAGAAGAGATCTCTAAAATGTTTGGCACTAAATATTTGAATGATGAGCATGATTGCAATGTTGTTAGTATGAGTTCTTTGAATATCCATGATGCTAATGATGATTGCACTAGTTATGATGAAAATGCCTCCTATAAACATGTCAATTTTTGTGGAGTAGACTGGGTTTGCAAGTACACACCAAATAGGGAAGATAGATATTGCAAGAGGCATAAGTACTTAGAAACCAAATTGTTGCAAGAAGAGCTAGATGAATGTCCTGACAATTTATCTTTTCTTAGCCCTACTTGTGAACTTTGCAATGAACGTGATCATTTTAGTACCCAACGCAAATTATTTCATGAGCGTATCGTGTCCAAAAATTGTGATGACTTGATTTCCCTTGCACATCATAATGAACTTAGTTTGCTCTTGGGTTATGAAGAAATTAAACGTAGAACTAAGGATATTCCAAAATTTGCCCTTGATAAAGTTCTTCATTTTTATCTAGAGGAAATTTATATGTATTGCGCGGTGAATTGCATTGAAAATCCTGATATTGCCAATTACATAAAGAAAAGAAAACAAATAGAAGATGAAGAGAATGCTAACAAAAGGGAAGAGACTTCCCAATATTCTCCTATTATTTCTTATGATGAATCATGTAACGAAGAGGAGCCCTCTATTCAACCAATCTTATTAATAAGGAGCTCCAAAAAGAGGATTGAACCCACACATGATGTGGTGAAGAAGAAGAAAAGAAAAAGGTATCTCTCCCAAATAAAGTTGCTCCTATTATTGCTGTGCCTCATGAAAATGATACACTTGATGATGATCTCGTAATGCCTATTACTTGTTGTGATGATTATCATTGGGGAGATAATGATACTTCTTATGATCTTGAAAATCTTTTTGGCACTTGCTTGGAATAATGTGATAATTGCTATACTATTGATGCTATTCATACAATTAATGATGAGAGTGATTATGCTTATGATATGAAAAGGCCCAAGCTTGGGGATGCTATGTTTTATGAAGATGATGTTTTTGAGAATATATTTTCTGCAATTAATGTTTGTCCCAAGCTTGGGGATGCTATGTTTATCAATGATGATATTTTTAGTCTTCCATGTTTTGATATGCAATGTTGTTATGATAAGAACAAAGTTGCTACTTATGATGATTATTGTGATGAAACTTATGATATAAATAGTTGTGATGATTATATTTATAAAACTTTTCATGATTATGAGTACCCTTTCTCTGAACATTACTCTTTTAATGTGGAAACAATTTATAGTATTCAAGTCTCTTATGATACTCCCACTAATCCGACTGAGAAGAAATTTGCTTATGTGGAGAGTAATAAAATTTCTATGCTTGTAGATCATGAAAATAATGCTTTAGGTGCTGGTTATATTTTTGAATTCATTCATGATGCTACTGAATATTATTATGGGGGAGGAATATATGCTTGTAGGAATGGCAATAATATCAAGTTTCCTCCCTATGCGCTTAAAGTTTTGAAGTTATGCTTGTTTTGCCCTCCTATGCTAGTTGATTATTGTTCCCACAAGTTCTTTGCTCACAAAATCCCTATGCATAGGAAGTATGTTAGACTTAAATTTGCTAGTCATATTCTTCATGATGCTCTCTTTATGTTTCAATTCTTATCTCTTATGTGAGCATCGTTGAAATCATCATGCCTAGCTAGGGGCATTAAACGATAGCGCTTGTTGGGAGGCAGCCCAACTTTATTTTTATTCCTTGATTTTTGTTCCTGTTTAGTAATAAATAATTCATCTATCCTTTGTTTAGATGTGGTTTTATGCTTTTAATTAGTGTTTGTGCCAAGTAGAACCTTTGGGAAGACTTAGGGAAAGTCTTGTTGATCATGCTGTAAAAAACAGAAACTTTAGCGCTCATGAGAACTGCTGCCATTTTTATTTGGAGAGTTCTATTAAGCTAATTCTTTTTTCAGATGATTAATAGATGAATTCCTCAGGTCCAGAAATTTATTTGAGAATTTTATGAGTTCCAGAAGTATACTTTTGATCCAGATTACTACATACTGTTCTGTTTTTGACAGATTCTGTTTTCATTGTGTTGTTTGCTTATTTTGATGAATCTATGGCTAGTAAGATAGTTTATAAACCATAGAGAAGTTGGAATACAGTAGGTTTAACACCAATATAAATAAAGAATGAGTTCATTACAGTACCTTGAAGTGGTGATTTATTTTCTTATAGTAACGGAGCTTACGAGTTTTCTGTTAAGTTTTGTGTTGTGAAGTTTTCAAGTTTTGGGTAAGGATTCGATGGACTAGGGAACAAGGAGTGGTAAGAGCCTAAGCTTGGGGATGCCCAAAGCACCCCAAGGTAGTATTCAAGGACAACCAAGAGCCTAAGCTTGGGGATGCCCCGGAAGGCATCCCTGTTGGGGAACGTAGTAATTTCAAAAAATTTCCTACGCACACGCAAGATCATGGTGATGCATAGCAACGAGAGGGGAGAGTGTTGTCTACGTACCAACGCAGACCGACTGCGGAAGTGATCACACAACGTAGAGGAAGTAGTCGTACGTCTTCCCGATCTGACCGATCCAAGCACCGTTACTCTGGCACCTCCGAGTTCTTAGCACATGTTCAGCTCGATGACGATCCTCGGGCTCCGATCCAGCAAAGCGTCGAGGAAGAGTTCCGTCAGCACAACGGCGTGGTGACGATCTTGATGTACTACTGACGCAGGGCTTCGCCTAAGCACTACAATGGTATGATCGAGGTGGAATTTGGTGGCAGGGGGCACCGCACACGGCTAAGGAACGATCTCAAGGATCAACTTGTGTATCTAGAGGTGCCCCCTGCCCCCATATATAAAGGATGAGAGGGGGAGGGCTGGCCGGCCAAGCAAGGGAGGCGCAGGAGAAGTCCTACTCCTACCGGGAGTAGGACTCCCCCCTCCAATCCTAGTCCAACTAGGTTTTCTCAAGTGGGAAAGAGAGAGGGGTTGGCCGGCCACCTTCCCTAGTCCTAATAGGACTAGGGGAAGGAGGGGAGGCGCGCAGCCCATGGGGCAGCCCTTTCACCTTTCTCCCAAGGCCCATGTTGGCCCATTTGGCTCCCGGGGGGTTCCGGTAACCCTCCCGGTAATCCGGTAAAATCCCGATTTCACCCGGAACACTTCCGATGTCCAAACATAGGCTCCCAATATATCAATCTTTATGTCTCGACCATTTCGAGACTGCTCGTCATGTCCGTGATCACATCCGGGACTCCGAACAACCTTTGGTACATCAAAATGCATAAACTCATAATAACTGTCATCGTAACGTTAAGCGTGCGGACCCTACGGTTCGAGAACAATGTAGACATGACCGAGACACGTCTCCGGTCAATAACCAATAGCGGGACCTGGATGCCCATATTGGCTCCTACATATTCTACGAAGATCTTTATCGGTCAGACCGCATAACAACATATGTTGTTCCCTTTGTCATCGGTATGTTACTTGCCCGAGATTCGATCGTCGGTATCCAATACCTAGTTCAATCTCGTTACTGGCAAGTCTCTTTACTCGTTCCGTAATACATCATCTCACAACTAACATCTTAGTTATAATGCTTGCAAGGCTTGTGTGATCTGTATTACCGAGAGGGCCCAGAGATACCTCTCCGACAATCGGAGTGACAAACCCTAATCTCGAAATACGCCAACCCAACATCTACCTTTGGAGACACCTGTAGTACTCCTTTATAATCACCCAGTTACGTTGTGACGTTTGGTAGTACCCAAAGTGTTCCTCCGGTAAACGGGAGTTGCATAATCTCATAGTTATAGGAACATGTATAAGTCATGAAGAAAGCAATAACAACATACTAAACGATCGGGTGCTAAGCTAATGGAATGGGTCATGTCAATCAGATCATTCAACTAATGATGTGACCTCGTTAATCAAATAACAACTCTTTGTTCATGGTTAGGAAACATAACCATCTTTGATTAACGAGCTAGTCAAGTAGAGGCATACTAGTGACACTCTGTTTGTCTATGTATTCACACATGTATTATGTTTCCGGTTAATACAATTCTAGCATGAATAATAAACATTTATCATGATATAAGGAAATAAATAATAACTTTATTATTGCCTCTAGGGCATATTTCCTTCAGTCTCCCACTTGCACTAGAGTCAATAATCTAGTTCACATCGCCATGTGATTTAACAGCAATAGTTCACATCACCATGTGATTAACACCCATAGTTCACATCGTCATGTGACCAACACTCAAAGGGTTTACTAGAGTCAGTAATCTAGTTCACATATCTATGTGATTAACACCCAAAGAGTACTAAGGTGTGATCATGTTTTGCTTGTGAGATAATTTTAGTCAACGGGTCTGTCACATTCAGATCCGTAAGTATTTTGCAAGTTCTATGTCTACAATGCTCTACACGGAGCTACTCTAGCTAATTGCTCCCACTTTCAATATGTATCCAGATTGAGACTTTAGATTCATCTGGATCAGTGTCAAAAACTTGCATCGATGTAACCCTTTACGACGAACCTTTTTGTCACGTCCATAATCGAGAAACATATCCTTATTTCACTAAGGATAATTCTGACCGCTGTCTAGTGATCTAATTGTACTCCCTTGCCAAATCAATGCAGGGTATACAATAGATCTGGTATACAGCATCACATACTTTATAGAACCTATGGCCAAGGCATAGGGAATGACTTTCATTCTCTTTCTATCTTCTGCCGTGGTCGGGCTTTGAGTCTTACTCAACTTCACACCTTGTAATACAGGCAAGAACTCTTTCTTTGACTGCTCCATTTTGAACTACTTCAAAATCTTGTCAAGGTATGTACTCATTGAAAAAACTTATCAAGCGTCTTGATCTATCTCTATAGATCTTGAAGCTCAATATGTAAGCAGCTTCCCCGAAGTCTTTCCTTTGAAAAACTCCTTTCAAACACTCCTTTATGCTTTACAGAATAATTCTACATTATTTCCGATCAACAATATGTCATTCACGTATACTTATCAGAAATGTTGTAGTGCTCCCACTCACTTTCTTGTAAATACAGGCTTCACTAAAAATCTGTATAAAACCAAATGCTTTGATCACACTATCAAAACGTTTATTCCAACTCCGAGATGCTTGCACCAGTCCATAAATGGATCGCTGGAGCTTGCACACTTTGTTAGCTCCCTTTGGATCGACAAAACCTTCCGGTTGCATCATATACAACTCTTCTTCCAGAAATCCATTCAGGAATGCAGTTTTGACATCCATCTGCCAAATTTCATAATCATAAAATGCGGCAATTGCTAACATGATTCTGACAGACTTAAGCATCGCTACGGGTGAGAATGTCTCATCGTAGTCAACCCCTTGAACTTGTCGAAAACCTTTTGCAACAAGTCGAGCTTTATAGACAGTAACATTACCGTCAGCGTCAGACTTTTTCTTGAAGATCCATTTATTCTCAATTGCTTGCCGATCATCGGGCAAGTCAACCAAAGTCCATACTTTGTTCTCATACATGGATCCCATCTCAGATTTCATGGCCTCAAGCCACTTTGCGGAATCTGGGCTCACCATCACTTCTTCATAGTTCGTAGGTTCATCATGATCTAGCAGCATGACTTCCAGAACTAGATTACCATACCACTCTGGCGCGGATCTTGCTCTGGTTGATCTACGAGGTTCAGTAGTATCTTGTTCTGAAGTTTCATGATCATTATCATTAGCTTCCTCACTAATTGGTGTAGGAGTCACAAGAACAGATTTCTGTGATGAACTACTTTCCAATAAAGGAGAAGGTACAATTACCTTATCAAGTTCTACTTTCCTCCCACTCACTTCTTTCGAGAGAAACTCCTTCTCTAGAAAGTATCCATTATAAGCAACGAAAGTCTTGCCTTAGGATCTGTGATAGAAGGTGTACCCAATAGTCTCCTTTTGGGTATCCTATGAAGACATATTTCTCCGATTTGGTTTTGAGCTTATCAGGATGAAACTTTTTCACATAAGCATCACAACCCCAAACTTTAAGAAGCGACTACTTTGGTTTCTTGCTAAACCACAGTTCAGATTGTGTCGTCTCAATGGACTTAGATGGTGCCCCTTTTTAACGTGAATGCAGCTGTCTCTAATGCGTAACCCCAAAACGATAGTGGTAGATCGGTAAGAGACATCATAGATTGCACTATATCTAATAAAGTACGGTTATGACGTTCGGACACACCATTACACTATGGTGTTCCATGTGGCGTGAGTAGTGAAACTATTTCACATTGTTTTTAACTGAAGGCCAAACTCGTAACTCAAATACTCTTCTCTGCGATCAGATCATAGAAACTTTATTTTCTTGTTACGATGATTTTTCACTTCACTATGAAATTCTTTGAACTTTTCAAATGTTTCAGACCTATGTTTCATCAAGTAGATATACTCATATCTGCTCAAATCATCTGTGAAGATCAGAAAATAATGATACCTGTCGCGAGCCTCAATATTCATCGGACCACATACATCAGTATGTATGATTTCCAACAAATCTGTTGCTCGCTCCATTGTTCCGAAGAACAGAGTCTTAGTCATCTTGCCCATGAGGCATGGTTCGCAAGCATCAACTGATTCATAATCAGGTGATTCCAAAAGCCCATCAGCATGGAATTTCTTCATGTGCTTTACACCAATATGACCTAAACGGCAGTGCTACAAATAAGTTGCACTATCATTATTAACTTTGTATCTTTTGGTTTCAATATTATGATTATGTGTATCACTACGATCGAGATCCAACGAACTATTTTCATTGGGTGTGTAACCATATAAGGTTTTATTCTTGTAAACAGAACAACAATTTATTCTCTTACTTAAATGAATAACCGTATTACAATAAACATGATCAAATCATATTCATGCTCAACGCAAACACCAAATAACACTTATTTAGGTTCAACACTAATCCCGAAATTATAGGGAGTGTGCGATGATGATCATATCAATCTTGGAACCACTTCCAACACACATCGTCACTTCACCCTTAACTAGTCTCTGTTTATTCTGCAACTCCCGTTTTGAGTTACTAATCTTAGTAACTGAACTAGTATCAAATACTTAGGGTTTGCTATAAACACTAGTAAAGTACACATCAATAACATGTATATCAAATATACTTATGTTCACTTTGCCATCCTTCTTATCCGCCAATCACTTGGGGTAGTTTCGCTTCTAGTGACCAGTCCCTTTGCAGTAGAAGCACTCAGTCTCAGGCTTAGGATCAGACTTGGGCTTCTTCACTTGAGCAGCAACTTGCTTGCCGTTCTTCTTGAAGTTCCCCTTCTTCCCTCTGCCCTTTTCTTGAAACTAGTGGTCTTGTCTACCATCAACACTTGATGTTTTTCTTGATTTCTACCTTCATCGATTTCATCATCATGAAAAGCTCGGGAGTCGTTTTCGTCATCCCTTGCTTACTATAGTTCATCACGAAGTTCTACTAACTTGGTCATGGTGACTAGAGAATTCTGTCAATCACTATCTTATCTGGAAGATTAACTCCCACTTGATTCAAGCGATTGTAGTACCCAGACAATCTGAGCACATGCTCACTAGTTGAGCGATTCTCCTCCATCTTTTAGCTATAGAACTTGTTGGAGACTTCATTTCTCTCAACTCGGGTATTTTCTTAAAATATTATCTTCAACTCCTGGAACATCTCATATGGTCCATGACGTTCAAAACGTCTTTGAAGTCCCGATTCTAAGCCATTAAGCATGGTGCACTAAACTATCAAGTAGTCATCATATTGAGCTGGCCAAACGTTCATAACGTCTGCATCTGCTCCTGCAATAGGTCTGTCACCTAGCGGTGCATCAAGGACATAATTCTTCTGTGCAGCAATGAGGATAAACCTCAGATCACGGATCCAATCCGCATCATTGCTACTAACATCTTTCAACACAATTTTCTCTAGGAACATATCAAAAATAAACACAGGGAAGCAACAACACGAGCTATTGATCTACAACATAATTTGCAAAATACTACCAGGACTAAGTTCATGATAAATTTAAGTTCAATTTAATCATATTACTTAAGAACTCCCACTTAGATGGACATCCCTCTAATCCTCTAAGTGATCACGTGATCCAAATCAACTAAACCATGTCCGATCATCACGTGAGATGGTGTAGTTTCATTGGTGAACATCACTATGTTGATCATATCTACTATATGATTCACGCTCGACCTTTCGGTCTCTGTGTTCCGAGGCCATATCTGCATATGCTAGGCTCGTCAAGTTTAACCTGAGTATTCTGCGTGTGCAAAACTGGCTTGCACCCGTTGTAGATGGACGTAGCGCTTATCACACCCGATCATCACGTGGTGTCTGGGCACGACGAACTTTGGCAACGGTGCATACTCAGGGAGAACACTTCTTGATAATTTAGTGAGAGATCATCTTATAATGCTACCGTCAATCAAAGCAAGATAAGATGCATAAAAGATAAACATCACATGCAATCAATATAAGTGATATGATATGGCCATCATCATCTTGTGCTTGTGATCTCCATCTCTGAAGCACCGTCATGATCACCATCGTCACCGGCGCGACACCTTGATCTCCATCGTAGCATCATTGTCGTCTCGCCAATCTTATGCTTCCATGACTATCACTGCCGCTTAGTAATAAAGTAAAGCATTACATCGCGATTGCATTGCATACAATAAAGCGACAACCATATGGCTCCTACCAGTTGCCGATAACTTGGTTACAAAACATGATCATCTCATACAATAAAATCAGCATCATGTCTTGACCATATCACATCACAACATGCCCTGCAAAAACAAGTTAGACGTCCTCTACTTTGTTGTTGCAAGTTTTACATGGCTGCTACGGGCTTAAGCAAGAACTCATCTCACCTACGCATCAAAACCACAACGATAGTTTGTCAAATAGACTCCGTTTTAACCTTCTCAAGGACCGGGCGTAGCCACACTCGGTTCAACTAAAGTTGGAGAGACAGTCGCCCGCAAGCCATCTATGTGCAAAGCACGTCGAGGGAACCGATCTCGCGTAAGCGTACGCGTAAGGTTGGTCCCGGTCGTCTCGTCCAACAATACCGCCGAACCAAAGTATGACATGCTGGTAGGCAGTATGACTTGTATCGCCCACAACTCACTTGTGTTCTACTCGTGCAAATAACATCAAACCATAAAACCTAGGCTCGGATGCCACTGTTGGGGAACGTAGTAATTTCAAAAAAATTCCTACGCACACGCAAGATCATGGTGATGCATAGCAATGAGAGGGGAGAGTGTTGTCTACGTACCAACACAGACCGACTGCGGAAGCGATCACACAACGTAGAGGAAGTAGTCGTACGTCTTCCCGATCCGACCGATCTAAGCACCGTTACTCCGGCACCTCCGAGTTCTTAGCACACGTTCAGCTCGATGACGATCCTCGGGCTCCAATCCAGCAAAGCGTCGAGGAAGAGTTCCGTCAGCACGACGGCGTGGTGACGATCTTGATGTACTACCGACGCAGGGCTTCGCCTAAGCACTACAACGGTATGATCGAGGTGGAATTTGGTGGCAGGGGCACCGCACACGGCTAAGGAACGATCTCAAGGATCAACTTGTGTGTCTAGAGGTGCCCCCTGCCCCCGTATATAAAGGATGAGAGGGGGAGGGCTGGCCGGCCAAGCAAGGGAGGCGTAGGAGGATTCCTACTCCTACCGGGAGCAGGACTCCCCCCTCCAATCCTAGTCCAACTAGGTTTTCTCAAGTGGGAAAGAGAGAGGGGTTGGCCGGCCACCTTCCCTAGTCCTAATAGGACTAGGGGAAGGAGGGGAGGAGCGCAGCCCATGGGGCAGCCCTTTAACCTTTCTCCCAAGGCCCATGTTGGCCCATTTGGCTCCCGGGGGGTTCCGGTAACCCTCCCGGTAATCCGGTAAAATCCCGATTTCACCCGGAACACTTCTGATGTCCAAACATAGGCTTCCAATATATCAATCTTTATGTCTCGGCCATTTCGAGACTCCTCGTCATGTCCGTGATCACATCCGGGACTCCGAACAACCTTCGGTACATCAAAATGCATAAACTCATAATAACTGTCATCGTAACGTTAAGCGTGCGGACCCTACGGTTCGAGAACAATGTAGACATGACCGAGACACGTCTCCGGTCAATAACCAATAGCGGGACCTGGATGCCCATATTGGCTCCTACATATTCTACGAAGATCTTTATCGGTCAGACCGCATAACAACATACGTTGTTCCCTTTGTCATCGGTATGTTACTTGCCCGAGATTCGATCGTCGGTATCCAATACCTAGTTCAATCTCGTTACTGGCAAGTCTCTTTGCTCGTTCCGTAATACATCATCTCACAACTAACATCTTAGTTATAATGCTTGCAAGGCTTATGTGATGTGTATTACCGAGAGGGCCCAGAGATACCTCTCCGACAATCGGAGTGACAAACCCTAATCTCGAAATACGCCAACCCAACATCTACCTTTGGAGACACCTGTAGTACTCCTTTATAATCACCCAGTTACGTTGTGACGTTTGGTAGTACCCAAAGTGTTCCTCTGGTAAACGGGAGTTGCATAATCTCATAGTTATAGGAACATGTATAAGTCATGAAGAAAGCAATAGCAACATACTAAACGATCGGGTGCTAAGCTAATGGAATGGGTCATGTCAATCAAATCATTCAACTAATGATGTGACCTCGTTAATCAAATAACAACTCTTTGTTCATGGTTAGGAAACATAACCATCTTTGATTAACGAGCTAGTCAAGTAGAGGCATACTAGTGACACTCTGTTTGTCTATGTATTCACACATGTATTATGTTTCCGGTTAATACAATTCTAGCATGAATAATAAACATTTATCATGATATAAGGAAATAAATAATAACTTTATTATTGCCTCTAGGGCGTATTTCCTTCAATCCCCTCTTTCGTCTTCGTTCATCGGTAACTTTACTTGGAGCTATATTTTTATTTACCACATGATATGTGTTTTGCTTGGAGCGTCAATTTATTTTGTTTGGATTTGCTTGCTGTTATTTACAAAAATATTTTTCATCTTTTATTTCTATAAAATTGGCATTGATAGCCTTTACTATGCCTATGTTACAAGTATACATGTTGCTGTTTGAAAACAGAAAGTTTACTGCTGTTGCAATAATTCCCTAGAAAAGTCAGAATGTGATAAAATGTTGAAATCTTTTGCATATTAAGCTCTGATAAATTTACTACAGTGGGTATTTTCTTTCATAATTTTTTTTGATCTAGGGAAGTATGGATGTTGCAGCATTCTTTACAGACTATCCTGTTTAGGCAGATTGCTGTTATGTTTGCATTGTTTGCATATGTTTGCTTCTTTAATGATTCTATTTGACGATAGGACTATTAAATATGCAGAGGCATTTAGTATTCAATGTTGAATAATAATTTTATTGATTTGCAACAGTAGAGTATGATAAGGTTTTTGCAATGGTTTATACTAACTTATCTCACGAGTCCTTGTTGAGTTTTGTGTGGATGAAGCTTTTGAGATTTAGGGAGACCGTGATATGAGAGGAATTAAGGAGACACAAAAGCTCAAGCTTGGGGATGCCCAAGGCACCCCAAGATAATATTTCAAGAAGTCTCAAGCATCTAAGCTTGGGTATGCCCCGGTTGACATCCCACCTTTCTTCTTCAACAACCATCGATTAGTTTCGGTTGATCCTAAGTTTTTGTTTCTTCACATGATGTTTGCCATTCTTAGAATGTAATTTTATTTTGATTTGCTTGATGTTTGAATAGAATACCAAGATCTGAAATTATTAAATGTTAGAGAGTCTTCAAATAGTTGCACAATTATTCGACTACTCATTGATCTTCACTTATATCTTTTGGAGTAGTTTGTCATTTGCTCTAGTGCTTCAATTATATATTTTAGAGCATGGTGGTAGTTTTATTTTGAAGAAATATATGAACTCTCATGCTTCACTTAGATTATTTTGAGAGTCTTAAATAGCATGGTAATTTGCTTAAAATCCTAATATGCTAGGTATTCAAGAATAATAAAATTCTCTTATGAGTGTGTTGAATACTAAGAGAAGTTTGATACTTGATGATTGTTTTGAGATATGAGGATGGTGATATTAGAGTCATGCTAGTTGAGTAGTTGTGAATTTGAGAAATACTTGTGTTGAAGTTTGTGATTCCCGTAGCATGCACGTATGGTGAACCGTTATGTGATGAAGTAGGAGCATGATTTATTTATTGATTGTCTTCCTTATGAGTGGCGGTCAGGGACGAGCGATGGTCTTTTCCTACCAATCTACCCCCCTAGGAGCATGCGCGTAATACTTTGCTTTGATAACTTGTAGATTTTTGCAATAAGTATATGAGTTCTTTATGACTAATGTTGAGTCCATGGATTATACACACTCTCACCCTTCCACCCTTGCCAGCCTCTCTAGTACCGCGCACCTTTCGCCGGTATCATACACCCACCATATACCTTCCTCAAAACAGCCGCCATTTCGAGATCTATTGCCATGCAACTTTCCACCGTTCCGTTTATTATGACACGCTTCATCATTGTCATATTTCTTAGCATGACCATGTAGTTGACATTGTATTTGTGGCAAAGCCACCGTTAATAATTCTTTCATACATGTCACTCATGTATCATTGCACATCCAGGTACACCGCCGGAGGCATTCATATAGAGTCATATCTTGTTCTAAGTATCGAGTTGTAATTCTTGAGTTGTAAGTAAATAAAAGTGTGATGATCATCATTATTAGAGCATTGTCCCAGTGAAGAAAGGATGATGAAGACTATGATTCCCCCATAAGTCGGGATGAGACTCCGGACGAAAATAAATAAAAGAGGCCAAAGAAGCCCAAATAAAAAAGAAGAAAAGAGGCCATAAAAAGAGAGAAGGCCCAAATAAAAAAATAAAAAAATGAGAGAAAAAGAGAGAAGGGACAATGCTACTATCCTTTTACCACACTTGTGCTTCAAAGTAGCACCATGATCTTCATGATAGAGAGTCTCCTATGATGTCACTTTCATATACTAGTGGGAATCTTTTATTATAGAACTTGGCTTGTATATTCCAATGATGGGCTTCCTCAAAATGTCCTAGGTCTTCGTGAGCAAGCGAGTTGGATGCACACCCACTAGTTTCTTTTGTTGAGCTTTCATACATTTATAGCTCTAGTGCATCCGTTGCATGGCAATCCCTACTCACTCACATTGATATCTATTGATGGGCATCTCCATAGCCCGTTGATACGCCTAGTTGATGTGAGACTATCTTCCCCCTTTTTGTCTTCTCCACAACCACCACTCTATTCCACCTATAGTGCTATATCCATGGCTAAGGCTCATGTATTGCGTGAAAATTGAAAAAGTTTGAGAACATCAAAAGTATGAAACAATTTCTTGGCTTGTCATCGGGGTTGTGCATGATTTAAATATTTTGTGTGGTGAAGATAGAGCATAGCCAGACTATATGATTTTGTAGGGATAGCTTTCTTGGGCCATGTTATTTTGAGAAGACATAATTGCTTAGATAGTATGATTGAATTATTATTGTTTTTATGTCAATATTAAACTTTTGTATTGAATCTTATGGATCTGAATATTCATACCACAATTAAGAAGAATCACATTGAAATTATGCCAAGTAGCACTCCGCATCAAAAATTCTGTTTTATCATTTACCTACTCGAGGACGAGCAAGAATTAAGCTTGGGGATGCTGATACGTCTCCAACGTATCTATAATTTTTGATTGCTCCATGCTATATTATCTACTGTTTTGAATGTTTATGGGCTTTATTATACACTTTTATATCATTTTTGGGACTAACCTATTAACCCAGAGCCCAGTGCCACTTTCTGTTTTTACCCTGTTTTGGGGTTTTGAAGAAAAGGAAAATCAAACGGAGTCCAATTGACCTGAAATTTCACAGAACTCATTTTTGGAAGGAAAGAAGCCGAGAAGACTTGGAGTGCACGTCGGGGGATCTACGAGGAGGTCACGAGGCAGGGGGCGCGCCCACCCCCCTGGGCACGCCCTCCACCCTCGTGAGCCCCTCGTGGCCCCCCTGACGTACTTCTTCTGCCTATATATCTCCATATACCCTAAAAAAACATCCGAGAGCACAATAGATCGGGAGTTCCGCCGCCAGAAGCTTCCGTAGCCACTGAAAGCCAATCTAGACCCGTTCCGGCACCCTGCCGAAGGGGGCAATCCCTCTCCGGTGGCCATCTTCATCATCCCGGTGCTCTTGATGACAAGGAGGGAGTAGTTCTCCCTCAGGGCCGAGGGTATGAACCAGTAGCTATGTGTTTGATCTCTCTCTCTCTCTCTCTCGTGTTCTTGAGGTGATACGATCTTGATGTATCGCGAGCTTTGCTATTATATTTGGATCCTATGATGTTTCTTCCCCCCTCTACTCTCTTGTAATGGATTGAGTTTCCCCTTTGAAGTTATGTTATCAGATTGAGTCTTTAAAGATTTTAGAACACTTGATGTATGTCTTGCCATGGATATCTGTGGTGACAATGGGATATCACGTGATTCACTTGATGTATGTTTTGGTGATCAACTTGCGGGTTCCGCCCATGAACCTATGCATAGGGGTTGGCACACGTTTTCGTCATGATTCTCCGGTAGAACTTTGGGGCACTCTTTGAGGTCCTATGTGTTGGTTGAATAGATGAATCTGAGATTGTGTGATGCATATCGTATAATCATACCCACGGATACTTGAGGTGACATTGGAGTATCTAGGTGACATTAGGGTTTTGGTTGATTTGTGTCTTAAGGTGTTATTCTAGTACGAACTCTAGGACTGTTTGTGTCACTTATAGGAATAGCCCAACGGATTGATTAGAAAGAATACCTTTGAGGTGGTTTCATACACTGCCATAATCTTTTCGTTTGTTCTCCGCTATTAGTGACTTTGGAGTGACTCTTTGTTGCATGTTGAGGGATAGTTATGTGATCCAATTATGTTATTATTATTGAGGGAACTTACACTAGCGAAAGTATGAACCCTATGCCTTATTTCCACACATTGCAATACCGTTTACGCTCACTTTTATCATTAGTTACCTTGCTGTTTTTATATTTTCATCTTACAAAAACTATTATCTACTATCCATATTGCACTTCTATCACCATCTCTTCGCCGAACTAGTGCACCTATACAATTTACCATTGTATTGGGTGTGTTGGGGACACAAGAGACTCTTTGTTATTTGGTTGCTGGGTTGCTTGAGAGAGACCATCTTCATCCTACGCCTCCCACGGATTGATAAACCTTAGGTCATCCACTTGAGGGAAATTTGCTACTGTCCTACAAACCTCTGCACTTGGAGGCCGAACAACGTCTACAAGAAGAAGGTTGTGTAGTAGACATCAGTCCCTTTGCAGTAGAAGCACTCAGTCTCAGGCTTAGGTCCAGACTTGGGCTTCTTCACTTGAGCAGCAACTTGCTTGCCGTTCTTCTTGAAGTTCCCCTTCTTCCCTTTGCCCTTCTTGAAACTGGTGGTCTTGTTGACCATCAACACTTGATGCTCCTTCTTGATTTCTATCTCCGCAGCCTTTAGCATCACGGAGAGCTCGGGAATTGTCTTATCCCTCCCTTGTATATTATAGTTCATCACGAAGCTTTTGTAGCTTGGTGGAAGTGATTGAAGAACTCTGTCAATAACACTATCAACCGGAAGATTAACTCCCAGCTGAGTCAAGTGATTGTGGTACCCAGACATTCTGAGTATGTGTTCACTGACAGAACTATTCTCCTCCATTTTGTAGCTATAGAACTTATTGGAGACTTCATATCTCTCAATCCGGGAATTTGCTTGAAATATTAACTTCAACTCCTGGAACATCTCATATGCTCTATGACGTTCAAAACATCGTTGAAGTCCTGGTTCTATGCCGTAAAGCATGGCACCCTGAACTATCGAGTAGTCATCAACTTTGCTCTGCCAGGTGTTCATAACATCTGGAGTTGCTCCTGCAATGGGTTTAGCACCCAGCGGTGCTTCCAAGACGTAATTCTTCAGTGCAGCAATGAGGATAATCCTCAAGTTACGGACCCAGTCCGTGTAGTTGCTACCATCATCTTTCAACTTAGCTTTCTCTAGGAAGCCATTCAACGGAACAACAACACGGGCCATTCTACAACAACATAGACATGCAAAATACTATCAGGTACTAAGTTCATGATAAATTTAAGTTCAGTTAATCATATTACTTAAGTACTCCCACTTAGATAGACATCCCACTAATCATCTAAGTGATCACGTGATCCATATCAACTAAGCCATGTCCGATCATCACATGAGATGGAGTAGTTTTCAACGGTGAACATCACTATGTTGATCATATCTGCATATGCTAGGCTCGCCAAGTTTAACCCGAGTATTCTGCTTGTGCAAAACTGGCTTGCACCCGTTGTATGAGAGCGTAGGGCTTATCACACCCGATCATCACGTGGTGTCTCGGCACGACGAACTATAGCAACGGTGCATACTCAGGGAGGACACTTATACCTTGAAATTTAGTGAGAGATCATCTTATAATGCTACCGCCGTACTAAGCAAAATAAGATGCATAAAGGATAAACATAACATGCAATCAATATAAGTGATATGATATGGCCATCATCATCTTGTGCCTTTGATCTCCATCTCCAAAGAACCGTCATGATCACCATCGTCACCGGCTTGACACTTTGATCTCCATCATAGCATCGTTTTCGTCTCACCAACTATTGCTTCTACGACTATTGCTACCGCTTATTGATAAAGTAAAGCAATTACATGGCGATTGCATTTCATACAATAAAGCGACAACCATATGGCTCCTGCCAGTTGCCGATAACTGTGTTACAAAACATGATCATCTCATACAACAATTTATATAATCAAATCATGACCATATCACATCACAACATGCCCTGCAAAAACAAGTTAGACATCCTCTACTTTGTTGTTGCAAGTTTTACGTGGCTGCTACGGGCTTAGCAAGAACCGTTCTTACCTACGCATGAAAAACCACAACGCGGTATAGTGATTGCTTTTTGATCTTCAGAAAGAACCATGTTCATTGAACGCGGTATAGTTCAACTAAAGTTGGAGAAACTGACACTCGCCAGCCACCTATGTGCAAAGCACGTCGGCAGAACCAGTCTCATGAACGTGGTCATGTAATGTCGGTCCGGGCCGCTTCATCCAACAATACCGCTGAATCAACAAACAACTAGTGATAGCAAGCAATATGTATATACCCACGCCCACAACTCCTTTGTGTTCTACTCGTGCATATAACATCTACGCATAGAACTGGCTCGGATGCCACTGTTGAGGAACGCAGTATTTTAAAAAAATTCCTACGATCACGCAAGATCTATCTAGGAGATGCATAGCAATGAGAGGGGAGAGTATGTCTACGTACCCTCATAGACCGAAAGCGTAAGCATTAAGAAATGCGGTTGATGTAGTCGAACGTCTTCGCGATCCAACCGATCAAGTACCGAACACACGGCACCTTCGCGATCTGCACACGTTCAGCTCGGTGACGTCCCTCGTAATCTTGATCCAGTTGAGGCCAAGGGAGAGTTTCGTTGGCACGACGGCGTGTTGATGGTGATGATGAAGTTACCGGCGCAGTGCTTCACCTAAGCACTACGATGATATGACCAAGGTGTGTATCTGTGGAGGGGGGCACCACACACGGCTAAAACAATTGTCAACTTGTGTGTATATGGGGTGCCCCCTCCCCCGTATATAAAGGAGGGAGCTGGACGACCCTTCATGGTGCGCCCCAAGGGGGGATTCCTACTCCCACTAGGAGTAGGTTTCCCCCCTTTCCTAGTCCTAATAGGAGGGGTAAGGAAGGGGAAGATGAGAGGAAGGAAAGGGGGGCCGGCCCCCCTCCCAATTCGGATTGGGCTTGGGGGGGGGTGCGCCCCCACCTCTTGGCGGCCTCCTCTCTCTCCACTAAAGCCTATGTAGGCCCATTTAGCCCCCCGGGGGGTTCCGGTACTCCGGTATATGCCCGAACTCATCCGAAACCTTTCTGTTGTCCAAACATAACCTTCCAACATATCAATCTTCATGTCTCGACCATTTCAATACTCCTCATCATGTCCGTGATCACATCTGGGACTCCGAACTACTTTCTGTACATCTAAACACATAAACTCATAATACCGATCGTCATCGAATGTTAAGCGTGCGGACCCTACAGGTTTGAGAACTATGTAGACATGACCGAGACTCATCTCCGGTTAATAACCAATAGCGGAACCTAGATGCTCATATTGGTTCCAACATATTCTACGAAGATCTTTATCGGTCAAACTGCATAACAACATACGTTGTTCCCTTTGTCATCGGTATGTTACTTGCCCGAGATTCGATCGTCGGTATCATCATACCTAGTTCAATCTCGTTACCGGAAGTCTCTTTACTCGTTCCGTAATGCAACATCCCGTAACTAACTCATTAGTCGCATTGCTTGCAAGGCTTATAGTGATGTGCATTACCGAGAGGGCCCAGAGATACCTCTCCGACAATCGGAGTTAAAAATCCTAATCATGATCTATGCCAACTCAACAAACACCATCAGAGACACCTGTAGAGAATCTTTATAATCACCCTGTTACGTTGTGACGTTTGATAGCACACTAAGTGTTCCTCCGGTATTCGGAAGTTGCATAATCTCGTAGTCATAGGAACATGTATAAGTTATGGAGAAAGCAATAACAATAAACTAAACAATCATAGTGCTAAGCTAACGGATGGGTCTAGTCCATCACATCATTCTCTAATGATGTGATCCCATTCATCAAATGACAACACATGTCCATTGTTAGGAAACTTAACCATTTTGATTAACGAGCTAGTCAAGTAGAGGCATACTTGGGACACTCTGTTTGTCTATGTATTCACACATTTACTAAGTTTCCGGTTAATAAAATTCTATCATGAATAATAAACATTTATCATGATATAAGGAAATACAAATAACAACTTTATTATTGCCTCTAGGCCATATTTCCTACACATCAGTATGTATTATTTCCAACAAGTCTGTTGCTTGCTCCATTGTTCCGGAGAACGGAGTCTTAGTCATCTTGCCCATGAGGCATGGTTCGAGAGCATCAAGTGATTCATAATCAAGTGATTCCAAAAGCCCATCAGCAAGGAGTTTCTTCATGCGCTTTATACCAATATGACCTAAATGGCAGTGCCACAAATAAGTTGCACTATCATTATTAAACTTATATCTTTTGGCATCAATACTATGAATATGTGTATCACTACTACCGAGATTCAATAAAAATAGACCACTCATCAAGGGTGCATGACCATAAAAGATATTACTCATATAAATAGAACAACCATTATTCTCTGATTTAAAGGAATAACCGTCTTGCATCAAACAGGATCCAGATATAATGTTCATGCTTAACGCTGGCACCAAATAACAATTATTCATGACTAATACTAATCTCGAAGGTAGATGTAGTGGTAGTGTGCCGACAGCGATCACATCGACTTTGGAACCATTTCCCACGCGCATCGTCACCTCGCCCTTAGCCAATCTTCGCTTAATCCGTAGCCCTGATGCGTCTCGAATGTATCTACGTTTCCAAACACTTTTGCCCTTGTTTTGGACTCTAACTTGCATGATTTGAATGGAACTAACCCGGACTGACGCTGTTTTCAGCAGAACTACCATGGTGTTATTTATGTGCAGGATCAAACGTTCTCGGAATGACCTGAAACTTCACAGAGACACTTTTCAGAAAATAAGAAAAATACCTGCCAAAGATGAAGGCCAAGGGGCCCACCGTCTTGCCACGAGGGTGGGGGGCGCGCAGCCCTACCTCGTGGGCCCCCTGTTGCATCTCCGACTCCAACTCCACCTCCATATATTGAGTTTTGATGAGAAAAAAATCAGGGAGAAGAAATCATCGCGTTTTACAATACGGAGCCACCGCCAAGCCCTAAAACCTCTCGGGAGGGCTGATCTGGAGTCCGTTCGGGGCTCCGGAGAGGGGAATCTGTCGCCATCGTCATCATCAACCATCCTCCATCACCATTTTCATGATGCTCACCATCGTGCGTGAGTAATTCCATCATAGGCTTGCTAGACGGTGATGGGTTGGATGGGATCTATCATGTAATCGAGTTAGTTTTGTTAGGGTTTGATCCCTAGTGTCCACTATGTTCGGAGATTGATGTTGCTATGACTTTGCTATGCTTAATGCTTGTCACTAGGGCCTGAGTGCCATGATTTCAGATCTGAACCTATTATGTTTTCATCAATATATGAGTGTTCTTGATCCTATCTTGCAAGTCTATAGTCACCTATTATGTGTTATGATCCGTTAACCCCGAAGTGACAATAACTGGGATACTTACCGGTGATGACCGTAGTTTGAGGAGTTCATGTATTGACTATGTGTTAATGCTTTGTTCCGGTTCTCTATTAAAAGGAGGCCTTAATATCCCTTAGTTTCCGTAAGGACCCCGCTGCCACAGGAGGGTAGGACAAAAGATGTCATGCAAGTTCTTTTCCATAAGCACGTATGACTATATTCGGAATACATGCCTACATTATATCAATGAACTGGAGCTAGTTCTGTGTCACCCTAGGTTATGACTATTACATGATGAACCGCATCCGGCATAATTCTCCATCACCGATCCATTGCCTACGAGCTTTCCATATATTGTGCTTCGCTTATCTACTTTTCCGTTGCTATTGCTATCATCACTACAAGATACCAAAAACATTACTTTTATTACTGTTACCTTTTTCTACTATTATCACTACTATCATATTACTGCTACTAAACACTTTGCTGCAGATATTAAGTTCCAGGTGTGGTTGAATTGACAACTCAGCTGCTAATACTTGAGAGTGTTCTTTGGCTCCCCTTGTGCCGAATCAATAAATTTGGGTTGAATACTTTACCCTCCAAAACTATTGCGATCCCCCATACTTGTGGGTTATCAAGACCATTTTCTGGCGCAATTGCCGGGGAGCATAGCTCTATTCTTTGAGTCACTTGGGATATATATCTGCTTATCATTGTGAAGAACTTGAGAGATCCAAAAACCAAGATCTATCCCTCAACTACGAGGGGAGGTAAGGAACTGCCATCTAGCTCTACACTTGATTCACCTTCTGTTTTGAGTAAGCTTGCGACACCTACACATGCTTCTGCTATTCGTTCCGATACGTTGCATGTTATTGATGATGCCACTTCTGCTATGCATGATGCATATGGTGAAACTACCTCTATGCCTGATACTACTATGTCACTTAGTGCTTTTCTTGATGAACAACTTGCTAGGGCTAGAGAAATTGAAAATATTGAATCTGATGATACTGATGAAAGTGATGATGAAGAACCACTTGCTATTCCTAAGGGTTATGTATTTGATCAAGATGCTTCTTTAGCTATTTTACCTTGTAGAAATAGAACTGAACTTAAAAAATTATTAGCTAAATGGAGTAAGAAATCTCTAAATGATAGAATGAAACCTGACCCTGCTTTGGCTACTTCACCTATCTTTGTCACTGATAAGGATTATGAATTATCTGTTGATCCTGATATAATTACTTTGGTTGAATCTGATCCTTTTCATGGTTATGAATCTGAAACTGTTGTGGCACATCTTACTAAGTTGAATGATATAGCCACCCTGTTCACTAAAGATGAGAGAACTCGTTACTTTTACATCCTCAAAATATTTCTGTTCTCATTAAAGGGTGATGCTAAGATATGGTTTAATTCTCTTGATCCTGGTTGTGTGCGTAGTCCCCAGGATATGATTTATTACTTCTCTGCTAAATATTTCCCTGCTCATAAGAAACAAGCTGCTTTAAGGGATATATATAATTTTGTGCAAATTGAAGAAGAGGGTCTCCCACAAGCGTGGGGGGGGGGGGGCTTCTCCAATTACTTAATGCTTTGCCTGATCATCCTCTTAAGAAAAATGAAATACTTGATATCTTTTATAATGGACTAACCGATACCTCCAGAGATTACCTGGATAGTTGTGTTGGTTCTGTTTTCAGGGAAAGAACACTAGATGAAGCTGAAATTCTATTGAATAATATGTTGACAAATGAAAATAATTGGACACCTCCGGAGCCAATTCCTGAGCCTATTCCTAAACCAACTCCGGAGAAGAGGGGTATTCTATTTCTCAGTCCTGAAGATATGCAAGAGGCAAAGAAATCTATGAAACAAAAAGGTATTAAAGCTGAAGATGTTAAGAATTTAACTCCTATTGAAGAAATACATGGTCTTAATTTACCACCTATTGAAGAAACATATGATCTTAATCCCTTACCTATTGAAGAAACTCGTGGTCTTGATAACCCGACACTGGTAGTAAAGGTAAATTCTCTCTATAGATATGATAAAACTGAAATCCCATTTACTTAGTTTGCTAGCCCATGCTTAGATGAGTTTGATAAATTTATGGTTAAGCAAGAAGATTTTAATTCTTATTTTGGTAGACAATTGAAATACAATTCAAATATGCTTGAACACTTGGGTGATTATATGGCTAATGTTAAAAGTGAACTTAAACTTATGAGTAAACATGCTTCTATGGTTACCACTCAAGTAGAACAAGTACTTAAAGCTCAAAATGATTTGCTCAATGAATTGAATAGTAAGAATAAGGATAATGCTGTTAGAGTGGCTACTAGAACTGGTAGAATGACTCAGGAACCTTTGTATTCTGAAGGCCACACTAAGAGAATTGAGCAAGATTCTCATAGAAATAATATAGATGCACCTAGTCCTTCCAAAAGGAAGAAAAATAAAAATGATAGGACTTTGCATGCTTCTAGTGAACCTATTACTGAAACACCTGAGAATCCAAATGATATTTCTATTTCTGATGCTGAAACTCATCTGGTAATGAACCTGAAACTAGTGATAATGTTAATGATAATGTTCATGATGATGCTCAACCTAGTGATGGTAATGATATAGAAATTGAACATGCTGTTGATCTTGATAACCCACAATCAAAGAATCAACGTTATGATAAGAAAGATTTTTTTGCTAGGAAACATGGTAAAGAAAGAGAACCATGGGTTCATAAACCCATGCCTTTTCCTCCCAAACCATCCAAGAAAAAGGATGATGAGGATTTTGAGCGCTTTGCTGAAATGATTAGACCTATCTTTTGCGTATGCGATTAATTGATATGCTCAAAATGAATCCTTATGCTAAGTATATGAAAGATATTGTTACAAATAAGAGAAAGATACCGGAAGCTGAAATTTCCACCATGCTTGCTAATTATACTTTTAAGGGTGGAATACCAAAGAAACTAGGAGATCCCGGTGTACCCACTATACCATGCTCTATTAAAAGAAACTATATTAAAACTACTTTATGTGATCTTGGAGCCGGTGTTAGTGTTATACCTCTTTCTTTATATCGTAGACTTGATTTGAATAAGTTGACACCTACTGAAATATCTTTGCAAATGGCTGATAAATCAACTGCTATACCTGTCGGTATTTGTGAGGATGTGCCTGTTGTAGTTGCAAATGTTACTATTTTAATGGACTTTGTTATTCTTGATATTCCAAAGGACGATAGTATGTCAATTATCCTTGGAAGACCCTTTTTGAATACTGCAGGGGCTGTTATTGATTGCACTAAAGGCAATGTCACTTTTCACGTTAATGGTAATGAGCATATGATACACTTTCCGAGGAAACAACCTAAAGTCCACAGTATCAATTCTATTAGAAAAACTCCATCGATTATATTTGGAGGTTTTGAATTTCTTCTTCCTACTGTTAAGAAGAACTATGATATTCTTATTATTGGGGATGTGCATATCCCTGTTGAGGTAACATAGTGTTATTCGAAATTTCTCCGGTTCCATGTTATTTGGAATGAGTTCGTTAACAAGACATGATCAACCTTGTTAGTGGATTCCTTTTGATGATCATGAGATGGATGAAACTAGAAGGCACAACCTTCCATACCCCACTTTTACTTTCTGTTATTTATATTAAATAAAATAAAATTAGTATTTTGCTGTCCGTTATCTGATTATCCATGCAATATAAAAATACCCCGAAAATAAAAGTTCTCCAAATGCCCTGAAATTTAAATATGATTTTTTTCTCGAATATTTGAGAATATTTGGCACTGAGGACACAGCAGGGGGGTCAACCACCTGCCCACGAGGATGGAGGGCGCGCCCTACCCCCTAGGCGTGCCCCCTGCCTCGTGGGCCCACGGTGGGCCTCCTCCACTTATCCTTTTACCCACACACTCCTTCTTCCTCCCCCAAACACGAATAACCAGCTCAAACCCGAGTCCAAGCTCATTTTGCTGCCATTTTTGATCTCCTTGCTCAAAGCACCTCTAACAAAACTGCTTGGGGAGATTGTTCCTTGGTATGTGACTCCTCCATTGGTCCAATTAGTTTTTGTTCTAGTGTTTTATTCATTGCAAATTTTTGCTGCTTAGGTGACCCTGTTCTTGAGCTTGCATGTCAAATTTATATGGTTAAAAGTAGTTTCAATGCATGATATAGGCCCTAGGCACTTGTAGGAGTAGTTGCTATCAATATTATTGAGTTTGGTTTACTTTTATTTTGAAGTTACTAAAAAATTCAGAATTTTTTAGAAAATGATGAAGAGACTTTTGAGGGGCTCATCGAGCCGAAGCTCGAAGGAAAAGGCACCGAAGCCTAAGTATAATCTGCCTCGCACCGCGGAGGTTCGGGCGTGTGAATGGCCTTCCAATGATTTCTTGAGAGCAGTGGGGATTTATGAAGATTTTCATGAATTGGCTAAGAATGCAGGCCTCACCGCTTTCCTCCACGACTAATGCCATCAGTATCTCTTACTGACAAATATCTTTGTGCAAAACTTTCATTTCCATTCTAGGAGCTCACCACCTACGATGGAGTTTTATTTATATGATGAGCATAAGGAGATGTCACTTTATGATTTTTGTCGGGTTTGTTTGGTCCCTTTCGAGGGCAAGACAGAGGAACCACGTTGCGAGGATGTGGACGGGTTTATTGATACTATCACTGTAGGGGAAACAAGGAAGGTTTCCGATGCACGAATCACTAGCATACATTTTCCTGTTTTACTCTATTTTGCATTATTTGCTAGTCATTGTTTAATTGGTCGCGGAAACTGTGGAAACCTTAGTATCCCTGATATTATTATTTTCTCCACGGTTTATACACTGATAACTCTGTTAGTATGGGCGGCATTATTGCTAAACGATTAAGTCTGAACCGTACCAAGGGCCCCATCTTTGGAGGCATCTATGCTTCACGCCTAGCTGCACATTTTAACATACCTATTAGGCATGCTGAGAAGGAAGAAAAAGTGCTGCCTCGTGTTTATTTAGATTATAAAAGTATGGTGGCACATTATTTTGTTATTAAGAATAGGGAAGGAAAGCTTAAATACAAATTATTCTTTGATAAACATCATCCTGAGACTATTACCCTGCCTGCTCCTTCTTTGTTTGATTTATCTGCAGGCCAGTACCTTGTTCCGTTAAAGGCTATTCATGCCTACCGAAACCTTACACCAGCCATGGAGCCAGAGCCGGAACCACAAGTTGATCCTTCACGACAGTCTAATTACCAGTGGGATCCGGAGATGATTGTCAGCCAGTGGCAATCGGAGTCTTCTTCTTCGCAGTACGACCCCAACTATTATTATGGATATCCGCCAGGCCAGCCGTGGCCATAGACCAACTTAGGCCAAAAGCCTAAGCTTGGGGGAGTACGTATTTCCCACCGACATTACATTTATGTTCACACACTCATTGCTAGATGTCGGTGCTCATACTTTTTCATTGTATCATCCATGCTAGTCTAATTTACTTTTTATGCTTTCTTCTTGTGTGTTTAATAAACCTTAAGAAAAACCAAAAAAAAATTAGTTGTAGCTTTTAATCAGTTTAATTTCCATGCTTGTAGTAGTAATTAAAAAGAAAACCCAAAAATGTTTCCTGTTCTTCTTTTTCTTGTTGGGAGCTTTCCCGTGTAAATAGTTTTATTTCTTTTCTTTTCTTTGGTGGTCGATAGGAGAAGACCATGATTAAATTGTTGAAGTGCCTCTTATATGCATTATTGTTGATCTGACAAAAGAGCCCATATTGCCTTGTCTTCTCCTGTTTATTGAATGCTTGCAGATTCCAGCTTAGTCCAATGCACGTGCACTATTATTATTATTCACACTATTCGGTCGTGCAAGTGAAAGGCAATAATGATGATTATATGATGAACTTATTGAGATGAGAAAAGCTGGTATGAACTCGACCTCTTTTGTTTTTGTAAATATGATTAGTTCATCATTCCCGATTCAGCCTATTATGAATAAACATGTTTGCAATGACAACTAGAGATCATAGTTTCTTATGCCATGCTTGATTAGCTATGAGTTATAATGGTTTACCTTGCGTGCCAACTTGCTATTAAAATGGTTATGATGTGGTATGATAGGGTGGTATCCTCCTCTGAATGATTTAAGTGACTTGACTTGGCACATGTTCACGCATGTAGTTGAAACAAAATCAACATAGCCTTCACGATATTATGTTCATGGTGGATTGTATCCTACTCATGCTTGCATTCAGTGTTGATTAATTTTAATGCATGTTCATGACTGTTGTCGCTCTCCAGCAGGTCGCTTCGCAGTCTTTTGCTAGCATTCACCTGTACTAAGCGGGAATACTACTTGTGCATCCAAACTCCTTAAACCCCAAAGTTATTCCACATGAGTCCACTATACCTACTTATATACGGTATCTACTTGCCCTTCTAAGTAAATTTCTATGTGCCAAACTCTACACCTTCAAATAAATATCCTGTTAGGCGGGTTATTCTCGAGAGGAGTGGACTCCGCTCCTAACTCACGAGATAAATGGCTGGTCACCGGGATGCCCAGTCCCATGCTTTATGCAAACTAAATCAAAATAATTGCAAACAAAGCTCCCCCTGGGACTCTTGTTAGTTGGAGGCACTCGTTGTTTCGAGCAAGCCATGGATTGATGCTTGTTGGTGGAAGGGGGAGTATAAACTTTACCATTCTGTTTGGGAACCGCCTATAATGTGTGTAGCATCGAAGATATCGCCATCTCTCGGTTGTTATGTTGACAATGAAAGTATACAGCTCAAAATATTATCCACCTCTGTTTCAAACCGAGCTCTGGCACCTCTACAAATCCCTGCTTCCCTCTGCGAAGGGCCTATCTATTTACTTTTATGCTGAGTCATCATCCTCTTATCAAAAAGCACCAGTTGGAGAGCACCGCTGTCATTTGCATTCATTACTGTTAGTTTACATTGAGTATGACTTGACTGCATCTCTTTTACCATGAATTACAATGTCTATTCAGTCCTTGGTCTTTAAAGGTGCTCTGCATTTATGTTTTGCGGTCTCAGAAAGGGCTAGCGAGATACCACCTTGTTATATCATATTATGATTGTGTTGAGAAAGTGTTGTCATCCGAGTTTTATTATTATGGCTCGCTAGTTGATTATGCTATTGATATGAGTAAAATTGAGACCTATGCGTTATTACAAATGTGGTTAGTTATAATCTTTGCTGAAAACTTGAATGCCGGCTTTACATATTTACAACAACAACAACACACATAGTTTGTAAAAGTTTTTATTTATCACTTTCAGTTTGTCAACTGAATTGCTTGAGGACAAGCAAAGGTTTAAGCTTGGGGGAGTTGATACGTCTCCAACATATCTACTTTTCCAAACACTTTTGCCCTTGTTTTGGACTCTAACTTGCATGATTTGAATGGAACTAACCCGGACGGACACTATTTTCAGCAGAACTACCATCGTGTTATTTATGTGCAGGATCAAACGTTCTCGGAATGACCTAAAACTTCACGGAGACACTTTTCAGAAAATAAGAAAAATACCTGCCAAAGATGAAGGCCAAGGGGCCCACCGTCATGCCACGTGGGTCGGGGGCGCGCCTTCCCCCATAGGGCGCGCCCCCTACCTCGTGGGCCCCCTGTTGCGTCTCCGACTCCAACTCCACCTCCATATATTGAGTTTCGATGAGAAAAAAATCAAGGAGAAGAAATCATCGCGTTTTACGATACGGAGCCGCCGCCAAGCCCTAAAACCTCTCGGGAGGGCTGATCTGGAGTCCGTTCGGGGCTCCGGAGAGGGGAATCCGTCGCCATCGTCATCATCAACCATCCTCCATCACCAATTTCATGATGCTCACCGCTGTGCGTGAGTAATTCCATCGTAGGCTTGCTGGACGGTGATGGGTTCGATGGGATCTATCATGTAATCGAGTTAGTTTTGTTAGGGTTTGATCCCTGGTGTCCACTATGTTCTGAGATTGATGTTGCTATGACTTTGCTATGCTTAATGCTTGTCACTAGGGCCCGAGTGCCATGATTTCAGATCTGAACCGATTATGTTTTCATCAATATATGAGTGTTCTTGATCCTATCTTGCAAGTCTATAGTCACCTATTATGTGTTATGATCCGTTAACCCCGAAGTGACAATAATCGGGATACTTACCGGTGATGACCGTAGTTTGAGGAGTTCATGTATTCACTATGTGTTAATGCTTTGTTCCGGTTCTCTATTAAAAGGAGGCCTTAATATCCCTTAGTTTCTGTAAGGACCCCGCTGCCATGGGAGGGTAGGACAAAAGATGTCATGCAAGTTCTTTTCCATAAGCACATATGACTTTATTCGGAATACATGCGTACATTATATCAATGAACTGGAGCTAGTTCTGTGTCACCCTAGGTTATGACTGTTACATGATGAACCGCATCCGGCATAATTCTCCATCACCGATCCATTGTCTATGAGCTTTCCATATATTGTGCTTCGCTTATTTACTTTTCCGTTGCTATTGCTATCATCACTACAAGATACCAAAAACATTACTTTTATTACGGTTACCTTTTGCTACCATTATCACTACTATCATATTACTTTGCTACTAAACACTTTGCTGCAGATATTAAGTTTCCAGGTGTGGTTGAATTGACAACTCAGCTGCTAATACTTGTGAGTATTCTTTGGCTCCCCTTGTGTCAAATCAATAAATTTGGGTTGAATACTTTACCCTCGAAAACTCTTGCGATCCCCTATACTTGTGGGTTATCAAGCCCCTATTTCGAGTTGCAAATATTAGCAACAGAACCAGTATCAAATACCCAGGTGCTACTTTGAGCATTAGTAAGGTACACATCAATAACATGTCTATCAAATATACCTTTCACTTTGCTATCCTTCTTATCCGCGAAATACTTGGGGCAGTTCCGCTTCCAGTGACCAGTCTGTTTGCAGTAGAAGCACGCAGTCTCATGCTTAGGTCCAGACTTGGGTTTCTTCACTTGAGCAGCCAGTAGTTTGCCGTTCTTCTTGAAGTTCCCCTTCTTCCCTTTGCCCTTTTTCTTGAAACTAGTGGTCTTGTTGACCATCAACACTTGATGCTCCTTCTTGATTTCTACCTCCGCAGCTTTTAGCATTGTGAAGAGCTCGGGAATTGTCTTATCCATCCCTTGCATATTATAGTTCATCATGAAGCTTTGTAGCTTGGTGGCAGTGATTGAAGAACTCTGTTAATGACACTATCATCCAGAAGATTAACTCCCAGTTGAGTCAAGTGGTTGTGGTACCTAGACATTCTGAGTATATGTTCACTGACATAACTATTCTCCTCCATCTTGCAGCTGTAGAACTTATTGGAGACTTCATATCTCTCAATCTGGGAATTTGCTTGAAATAGTAACTTCAACTCCTAGAACATCTCATATGCTCCATGACGTTCAAAACATTGTTGAAGCCCTAGTTCTAAACCGTAAAGCATGGCACACTGAACTCTCGAGTAGTCATCAGCTTTGCTCTGCTAGACGTTTTTAAAGTCATCAGTAGCATATGCAGCAGGCCTAGCACCCAGCGGTGCTCCAGGACGTAATTCTTCTGTGCATAAAATGAGGATAATCCTCAAGTTACGAACCTAGTCTGTGTAGTTGCTACCATCATCTTTCAACTTAGCTTTCTCTAGGAACGCATTAAAATTCAACGGAATAGTAGCACGGGCCATTTATCTACAACAACATAGACATGCAAAATACTATCAGGTACTAAGTTCATGATAAATTAAAGTTTAATTAATCATATTACTTAAGAACTCCCACTTAGATAGACATCCCTCTAATCATCTAAGTGATCACGTGATCCATATCAACTAAACCATGTTTGATCATCACGTGAGATGGAGTAGTTTTCAATGGTGAACATCACTATGTTGATCATATCTACTATATGATTCACGTTCGACCTTTCGGTCTTAGTGTTCCAGGGCCATATTTGCATATGCTAGGCTCGTCAAGTTTAACCCGAGTATTCTGCGTGTGCAAAACTGGCTTGCACCCGTTGTATGTGAACGTAGGGCTTATCACACCCGATCATCACGTGGTGTCTCGGCACGACGAACTGTAGCAACGGTGCATACTCAGGGAGAACACTTGTACCTTGAAATTTAGTGAGAGATCATCTTATAATGCTACCGCCGTACTAAGCAAAATAAGATGCATAAAGGATAAACATCACATGCAATCAAAATAAGTGATATGATATGGTCATCATCATCTTGTACCTTTGATCTCCATCACCAAAGCACTGTCATGATCACCATCGTCACCAGCTTTACACCTTGATCCCCATCGTAGCATCATTGTCGTCTCGTCAACTATTGCTTCTACAACTATCGCTACCGCTTAGTGATAAAGTAAAACAATTACACGGCGATTGCATTTCATATAATAAAGCGACAGCCATATGGCTCCTGCCAGTTGCCGATAACTTTGTTACAAAACATGATCATCTCATACAACAATTTATATAATCACGTTTTGACCATATCACATCACAACATGCCCTGCAAAAACAAGTTAGACGTCCTCTACTTTGTTGTTGCAAGTTTTACGTGGCTGCTATGAGCTTAGCAAGAACCGTTCTTACCTACGCATCAAAAACCACAACGAATTTTCGTCAAGTGTGCTGTTTTAACCTTCAACAAGGACAGGGCGTAGTCACACTCAATTCAACTAAAGCTAGAGAAACAGACACCCACTAGCCACCTGTGTGCGAAGAATGTCGTTAGAACCAGTCTCATAAATGAGGTCATGTAATGTCGGTCTGGGCCGCTTCATCCAACAATACCGCCGAATCAAAGTATGACATTGTAACGCCCCGTGACCGATGTGCCAGGTGTCCGCCAGTTATTCGCTGCCATTGCCATGTCATTTGCTTGCGTGTTGCATCTTATCATGTCATCATGTGCATAGCATCATCATGATTTCAAAACTTGCATCTGTCCCGGTCTCCTCGTCCTCTCCGTTGTCCGTTCTGAACCCAACCACACTTGCACGCGCCCGCGGCATGTCCGAAATAGTATTTTATAAGTGGCTGGAAAATATTCTCGGATTGGGTTGAAATTTGGTGTGCGGTCTTATTATAGTGTAGACAGACCGCCTGTCAAGTTTCATCGCAATCGGAGTTCGTTTGACGCCCCAACGGATAAATATAGCGGCAATATTAGCCGGTCAAAACGTCGGACGTTTTCGGTCTCCGGAAATAGTCGCCGGGCCTCCCTCTCTTCTCTTCTCTCAGCTCGAGACCGTCTACACAGCCCACTACTCACCGCCAGGCCCTACCTAACCTCTCTCGTCAGCCCGCGACCCTCCTTGCGCGCGCCTGAAAGTTGTCCCGGACCCGACTCGGGCTGTCGCTACCGTTGTGTCCGGATCATCCCCTAACATCTACAAAACGTCACCGTTTTCTTATTTGGACTCCCTAGCCTATTCTTTCTGAACCGTCCGATTTCGATTGGTTGATCCAAAATCCCCTCTTTCCGTATATATATAGGACCTCTAGTCTAATTTCAGACCAAATCCCTAATTTCTAGGGATCCTCCCAGCCGTCGCCACACTCTTTTCCCCCTCGGGATCTTCTCATTCCCCCGCACCAACCATCATCATCTCCAAATCCAAAAATTCCCCTCGATTCCCTTTCCTGCAGCCTCCTTCCACCTTGGGATGACGAGCAGGCCAACCCGAGCCCCGTCCTCGAGCCCGCACAGCCCCATGGCGCCCGACCTCCAGATCGAGATGATCTCGATCCCGAATCGCCAGGCCGGACTCCCTCGCCCTCTCTCCTGCTTTCCTTCCCTTTCTTCCCCATCTCTCTCCCGTGTTTCACTCTCTCTCTCTCTGACTTATTGAAACAGGGAACTCCCGCAGGATTCGTCGCCAACGGACGCTGATGCCCCGCCTGAAGCTACTGCCGCCGGCCACCGAGGCCACCCTGACCTCGACCTGGAACGCCCCTTGGACCCCGTCGTCCTCCAGCTTCCCTGCAGCCTCGCGCCACCGGAGAATCATGCCTCCTCAGCCCCACTTCTCCTCCCGTCGCCTCCGCCTCGTTCCAGGGAGGGACGCCCCCGCGCCGCCGCGCCATCTTCCGGATCGACGCAGTCCGCCGCCGTCCTGCTTCGCTAGCTCGGGCACGTGTGCCCCGTCTTCCTACTTGTCGCGCGGATCCAGGAGGAGCGCCCGCCAGCGCCGCCGCTCCTCTGCGCCCTCGCTGCCCAAGCCGCCTGCGTCCTCTGCTTCGAGGACGAACACCACAGCCGCCCGCGTTGACTAGTCCAGCGCCTCGCTTGGACCGCTGCCAAGGCCCAGTTCCTCTTCGCCAGATCCGCCGGCCCCCTCTGCTTCCAACTGGGCTTGGTCCATGGTGCGGATCCCCCCCGCTCACATGTTTTGTTTCAGGCCCAGTTCATGGATTCGGCCTAGTTATGTTTTTTTTCATGCCAGGACGTTTTTTTCTATTTTATCAGAGCATGCAGTTTTCAGAAAACCCCTTGCACTTCATGCATTTAATAACTTCTAAACCGTGCACCATATGTAAAAACTTAATATATGAAACTTGCTTAGAATTTTGTGTAGATTAATAATATGCAACTTTCAACCATGTTAAAAATGTTTAAAATGTTGTTTGCATATAATTTGTCCCTATGCCATGTTAAAATGATTTAATTCATAACTAAATAACCGTAACTCCGATTTTAATAAACTTTATATGTAAATGGGGTAGAAAAATGCCTAGTTTAACATGGTGGCTTCATTTTGCATGCTTAACAACTCTAAAATAATGTTTAGGGCAGAACAGTACCAAACCTTAAATTATGCATATGAGGAGTTTCCGGAATTGTTGTTTGTTGTTTCCGGCCTCATTTAAACTTGACTAGTTGGGTAGTTTTTCATTTGCTTCACCCTCTTGCCATGTTTAATAACATTTAATATTGTTGAGTACCTAACAGAGAGAGAACTAAACAAGTCATGTGGTGTTTTCTTCAATATGCCACTCCGTTGCATATTGAGCTCCACTTAATTTGTAGGATTGTTTTGTGCATTTTGCCATGCTATGTTTCATTAAACCGGACATGCATCATAATTGTTTGTGCATCATGCCATGTCTATGCGTTGGTTGTTTACTATGTTGTCTGCTTCTTTCTGGTGTGCTTCGTCGGGTTGTTTTCGGTAACGTCGTGTTGTGAGGACCCGTTCGTCTACGTCCGTTTGTCTTCTTCATGGACTCGTTCTTCTTCCTTGCGGGATCTCAAGCAAGATGTTCATACCCTCGAAATCACTACTATCTTTGCTATGCTAGTTTGCTCGCTCTTTGCTATGCCAATGCTACGATGCCTACCATTTGCTTGTCAGCCTCCCAATTGCCATGTCAAACCTCTAACCCACCTTGTCCTAGCAAACCGTTGATTGGCTATGTCACCGCTTTGCTCAGCCCCTCTTATAGCATTGATAGCTGCAGGTGAAGATTGAAGTTTGTACCTTGTTGGTACATGGATATGTCATTCCTTGTTGGGACATGTTTACTTGTTGGGATATCACTATATATCTTATTTAATTAATGCATCTTTATACTTGGTAAAGGGTGGAAGGCTCGGCCTTATGCCTGGTGTTTTGTTCCACTCTTGCCGCCCTAGTTTCCGTCATATCAGTGTTATGTTCCCGGATTTTGCGTTCCTTACGCGGTTGGGCTATAATGGGAACCCCTTGACAGTTCGCCTTAAGTAAAGCTCCTCCAGCAATGCCCAACATTGGTTTTACCATTTGCACTAACAACCTACCACCTTCCCTTGGGTTCTGCAGACTCAAGGGTCATCTTTATTCTAACCCCCCCCCCCCCGGGCCAGTGCTCCTCTGAGTGTTGGTCCGAACTAGAGTCCCGTGCAGCGCCCCCTCGGGGAAACTCGAGGTTTAGTTTTAGTTGTATGGAGAGCTCATCTGAGTGTGCCCTGAGAAAGAGATATGTGCAGCTCCTATCGGGATTTGTCGGCACATTCGGGCAGTGTTGCTGGTTTAGTTTTACCCTGTCGAAATGTCTTGTTGTACCGGGATACCGAGTCTGATCGGAATGTCTCGGGAGGAGGTCTATTCCTTCGTTGACCGTGAGAGCTTGTTATGGGCTAAGTTGGGACACCCTGCAGGGATTTGAACTTTCGAAAGCCGTGCCCGCGGTTATGGGCAGATGGGAATTTGTTAACGTCCGGTTGTAGAAAACCTAAAGTCGACCTTAATTAAAATGAATCAACCGCGTGTGTAACCGTGATGGTCTCTTTCCGGCGGAGTCCGGGAAGTGAACACGGTGTTGGAGCTATGCTTGACGTAGGTAGTCTAGGATCACTTCTTGATCATACTTTTATCGACCGTGCTTTGCCTTCTCTTCTCCCTCTCATTTGCGTATGTTAGCCACCATATATGCTAGTCACTTGCAGCAGCTCCACCTCATACCGTTACCTTACCCATAAGCTTAAATAGTCTTGATCGCGAGGGTGCGAGATTGCTGAGTCCCTGTGGCTCACAGATACTTCGAAAACCAGCTTGCAGGTGCCGATGAGTCCGTGCAGGTGACGCGACCAAGCTCAGGAGGAGGTCGAAGAAGATCTTGTCCTTTGTGTTGTTTCGTTCTAGTTGATCAGTAGTGGAGCCTAGTTGGGGTCGATCGGGGACCTTTGTCGCATTTGGGGTTCTTTTTTGTTTAGGCTCCGCAGTCGGGCCCTGAGTGTAATTGATTGATGTAATGCTTTATTCATGTAATTGTGTGAAGTGGCGATTGTAAGCCAACTATGTATCTTTTTTCCTTATGTATTACATGGGTTGTGTGAAGATTACCTCACTTGCGACACATGCCTTCAATGCGATTATGCCTCTAAGTCGTGCCTCGGCACGTGGGAGATATAGTCGCATCGAGGGTGTTACAAGTTGGTAATCAGAGCCTTCCCCGACCTTAGGAGCCCCATTGCTTGATCGTTTTTAGCAGCCGAGTTGTGTCCAGAAAAATGTTTTGAGTCATTTAGGATTTATATATCGGAGACTTTAGGAATTCTTTTTACTTCCTAGTCTCCTCATCGCTCTGGTAAGGCATCCTGACGTAGAGTTTTGACTCTTCTCTTCTCAAATTTCACTAAATTTTTTTTAGGATCACGCGAGTATCTTGGATTTGTTCCGATGGCTTATGATGAGAATACTGTCTTGGTGCCTCCTGTCAGGGGTTTAGTGGAAGTGTCCCGGGGAGTTGAGCTCTGAGGTGTTGTCATCATAATTTTATCGTTGCAATTCTGGAATACTTGAGATATGTTCGCTGACATCGAAAATCTCTTTTATGCAGTTCGTTGGTGAGATAACCTCGACGCCACCCAGTACTGGGGCGGGAGTTCAGGAGTATCACCATAACTTGTATAACGGATGCTTTTCGAAGGTTGAGGTAGATGATTTCCGAAGGTTTCTTGGTTATGTGTTGAAGGATGGATACAGCTGGATGTAGGATTTGTTAGTTTTGGGTAAGATATTATGCTTCCCCTATATCCCCAACACCTGATTGCATAACCGGAAAATTTCGGGAGTTTCATAGGTGGGAATTCAAGTAGCTCTTAGGATATCTTTCCGACAGATGTATGATATGAAATTGGGGTTCGACATCTTGTGGTCCACCTATTCACGGTCGATTTTACAGTGGTCTCGTTGTGTCTTAAAGAGTCCTTGGCTATGCCGACTCGGGGACGCTTCGTATGTCATGTGCACTGCCTTGTACATGATGGTGCTGTATGATCGAGCCCGTGTAGGCCCCACCACGAAAACTTCGGGCGAAATCTCTATCATATGTTTGTTCCGGCTTATTCCGCAAGCCAATCCTTTGTTTTTGTTTTGAGCTGTGGTATTCGAGTTGCTTCGATGTCAAGTGTTGATTCCATACCTTCCCCAAAATGGTGTTCTCATACCCCGATGTGACCACTAATCCTTCTTAATAATCGAGTTTGTCATGTCAACCCTTTTTCAACCGGTGTGCTTCTCTTCTAGTGGATCCGACCATTTCAACTTCCGCAAGAACAATTATCACTTCTTCTCAACGGTGTTTGTTTCGTCCGTCTCCAAGTTGCCTTTGTTTTCCCGCCCACCCACCCTTGTTTCTTCGAGGACTCGGAATTCTTAATCAAGTATCCTTTTATTTTTTGAAGTCTCTCCATTCTTTTACGTCAATATTCTTACCCGGTGGTTCTCAAGAAGATGTTCTACTAGTTCGTCATTCCTCATTTCCTTTCTTCTCCGGTGGTTCCAAGTGAAGCTTTGTTTATCATACCCTTTCCTCATGTCAATGATTTCTCCTGCCGGTGCACCTCTTAATCATCCACTTCTCGCTATTCAATTGTTCTGGAGTGCTGAAGATATTTCGAAGATTTGTGTTTTCACTTTGCATCCGTTCAAGCTATTTCGAGGTCCTATCTTACTCAAGCCATTTAATTCAACCGGTGCAATCTCTCTTCCAAGCAATCGTTCTACGGTGTTTCTTTCGAGTGGGCCCTAACCCACAGGTCTTTTCCTAGGATCTTACCTGACTCTTCTATTTTTTTTCCCGGAGTTACTCACAAATTCTTTTCGAAGTTTGACGTAAGAATGAGTATCATCAGTCATATGTATTCCTCCAAGATCGGCCAAATTGTTTTCATCGTTGGCTCAACCTCTTCGTTTTGATCCTTCCGGAGTGTCTAAATAATTCATGGTGGTGTTTCTCTTTGTCATTCTCAACATTTGAAGACCGAAGAAGAGTTGTTCCTCCATATCTTCCTCCATTCTCTCCAAGATTCACGGTCCTAGCTTTATGCCATCCTCTCATAATTGTTTCAATCGTGAGAATTCTTTTCACCTATCCGGTGTAATTCAAGAGTCTTCTCAGTTTGTTATCCGGAGTCCATCAATTCAGGCTTATTCATTCTCAGCTGTCAGTTATCATTCTCTAATTTTACCGGTGCATGATTCAAGTTTTCTCTAATCAGCTCGTGATCTCTTCGTTCTTGTGGATCTAAATCCCCTCAAGTATCTTCGTTCATTTCATAATTCTTTCTGGTGTTTCTTTATCCTTACTTCGTTCATAACCAATTCTATCGGTGGGTCGTTCAAGATTCTCTCAAGTTATCGATATTTCCCTTAATCCTGTCCACGAGAATAAGTAGTGTGCCAAATCCGTTGCTTGTCATCAATTCAAATTGGTGAAGGATACGCATAACGTAATTCTTACTCTTGTTTCATCCATATTTTAATCTTTTCTTCCGGAGTTTGTTCACGATGATTAAATTCCTGATTTCAATTGTTCATCCTCTATTTTTCCCGGAGTTCCAACCTTTTTCAACTATTTCATCGCAAGATCCATCTAAATCATTGCAAGGATTCACCTTGTGCTTTCAACTTCTCTTTCTTTTCGTTTGATCATTCTTTTATTACCGGAGTTCTTCATGAAGGTTCTACATGATGGGTTCATCAAGGACTTAATCAGTTCTCAAAACGTTCATAAACTTTCTTTTCAGAGGAGCTCAAGCTTTCTTCATCCTGTAATCCGGAGTGCAATTCTTTCTTCCGTATCATTGGAGGTGGTATTATGTCATTCTTGTTAATTTGAATTCATGTTCCATGATTCACATGTTTTCAAGAGTGAGGTATTTAAATCCACCAATCTCTTCATTGGAGTTATCTCAGTTTAGATTTCAACCAAAGCCTTCCATTGGGAATGTTGCTATTTATGGTGTTTATAAATGACCCAAGTTTGTCATTTATCCTCCCTATGAAATATTTTCTCGTCTCCTTGTTCATACCAATCCAATCTATCGTTTCCGTTAGTGGAAGATTTTCCCCTCTTGGGTTTTGAGATGTTTTCAACAAGCCCACTTCAAGCATATCTTTTCGTTGCTGGGTTTCCAACAACTCCGTTCGACCCCTCTCCTAAGGATGTTTTCCAAGTTCATTTGTGGTAGGAGTTTTCATTTTCTTCTCCATTCTTTTGTTCCGTCGATACAACTTCTATTTTTTCGTTCTGGAGGCATTGTGTTGTTGTCCTCTTTAACCCTTCTTCTTGTTTTGTCAAGGTCTTGTTTTTTTTCATGATTGTCCATTTAACCGGAGTGTCGTGCCCTCTTTTCAAGTTATATCACCTTATCAATTTCTTATTCAATTCCTCTCTTTTCAACTGGAGTGCTACTCAAATTATATCATTCTTAATCTGTTTCTATCTTGTTCCAACCGGAGTGGTTTCAATATTTATCTTGCCCTTCAACCTCAAGGTCTTTTCACAATGCTCTTTGTCCCTCGTTTCTATCGGAGTGTTTTCGACCTAGCTCACCTTCGATGTATCCTTTTCTTGAATCTGTTCAACCTCACAAGGTTCTTGGTTTCACTCGTTTGCCAAAGAAGCAACTTATTTTACCTATTCTCTTTCTCCTTCGTTTTCCCTCCGGTGCCATTCTAGATCTCGGGACGAGATCCTCTCGTAGTGGTGGAGTGTTGTAACGCCCCGTGACCGATGTGCCAAGTGTCCGCCAGTTATTCGTTGCCATTGCCATGTCATTTGCTTGCGTGTTGAATCTTATCATGTCATCATGTGCATAGCATCATCATGTTTTCAAAACTTGCATCTGTCCCGGTCTCCTCGTCCTCTCCGTTGTCCGTTCTGAACCCAACCACACTTGCACGCGCCCGCGGCATGTCCGAAATAGTATTTTATAAGTGGCCGGAAAATGTTCTCAGATTGGGTTGAAATTTGGTGTGCGGTCTTATTATAGTGTAGAAAGACCGCCTGTCAAGTTTCATTGCAATCGGAGTTCGTTTGACGCCCCAACGGATAAATATAGCGGCAATAGTAGCCGGTCAAAACGTCGGACGTTTTTGGTCTCCAGAAATAGTCGCCGGGCCTCCCTCTCTTCTCTTCTCTCAGCTCGAGACCGTCTACACAGCCCACTACTCACCGCCAGGCCCTACCTAACCTCTCTCGTCAGCCCGCGACCCTCCTTGCGCGCGCCCGAAAGTTGTCCCGGACCCGACTCGGGCTGTCGCTACCGTTGTGTCCGGATCATCCCCTAACATCTACAAAACGTCACCGTTTTCTTATTTGGACTCCCTAGCCTATTCTTTCTGAACCGTCCGATTTCGATTGGTTGATCCAAACTCCCCTCTTTCCGTATATATATAGGACCTCTAGTCTAATTTCCGACCAAATCCCTAATTTCTAGGGATCCTCCTAGCCGCCGCCACACTCTTTTCCCCCTCGGGATGCTCTCATTCCCCCGCACCAACCATCATCATCTCCAAATCCAAAAATTCCCCTCGATTCCCTTTCCTGCAGCCTCCTTCCACCTTGGGATCACGAGCCGGCCAACCCAAGCCCCGTCCTCGAGCCCGCACAGCCCCATGGCGCCCGACCTCCAGATCGAGATGATCTCGATCCCGAATCGCCAGGCCGGACTCCCTTGCCCTCTCTCCTGCTTTCCTTCCCTTTCTTCCCCATCTCTCTCCCGTGTTTCACTCTCTCTCTGGCTTGTTGAAACAGGGAACTCCCGCAGGTTTCGTCGCCAATGGACGCTGATGCCCCGCCTCAAGCTACTGCCGCCGGCCACAGAGGCCACCCTGACCTCGACCTGGACCGCCCCTTGGACCCCGTCGTCCTCCAGCTTCCCTGCAACCTCGCGCCACCGGAGAACCGAGCCTCCTCTACCCCACTTCTCCTCCCGTCGCCTCCGCCTCATTCCAGGGAGAGACGCCCCCGCGCCGCCGCGCCATCTTCCGGATCGACGCAGTCCGCCGCCGTCCTGCTTTGCTAGCTCGGGCACATGCGCCCCGTCTTCCTCCACGTCGCGCGGATCCAGGAGGAGCCCCTGCCAGCGCCGCCGCTCCTCTGCGCCCTCGCTGCCCAAGCCGCCTGCGTCCTCTGCTTCGAGGACGAACGCCACAACCGCCCGCGTTGACTAGTCCAGCGCCTCGCTTGGACCGCTGCCAAGGCCCAGTTCCTCTTCGCCAGATCCGCCGGCCCCCTCTGCTTCCAACTGGGCTTGGTCCATGGTGCGGATCCCCCCCGCTCACATGTTTTGTTTCAGGCCCAGTGCATGGATTCGGCCCTGTTATGTTTTTTTCGTGCCAGGACGTTTTTTTCTATTTTATCAGAGCCTGCAGTTTTCAGAAAACCCCTTGCACTTCATGCATTTAATAACTTCTAAACCATGCACCATATGTAAAAACTTAATATATGAAACTTGCTTAGAATTTTGTGTAGATTAATAATATGCAACTTTCATCCATGTTAAAAATGTTTACAATGTTGTTTGCATATAATTTGTCCCTATGCCATGTTAAAATGATTTAATTCATAACTAAATAACTGTAACTCCGATTTTAATAAACTTTATATCTAAATGGGGTAGAAAATGCCTAGTTTAGCATGGTGGCTTCATTTTGCATGCTTAACAACTCTAAAATAATGTTTAGGGCAGAACAGTACCAAACCTTGAATTATGCATATGAGGAGTTTCCGGAATTGTTGTTCGTTGTTTGCGGCCTCATTTAAACTTGACTAGTTGGGTAGTTTTTCATTTTCTTCACCCTCTTGCCATGTTTAATAATATTTAATATTGTTGAGTACCTAACCGAGAGAGAATTAAACAAGTCATGTGGTGTTTTCTTCAATATGCCACTCCGTTGCATATTGAGCTCCACTTAATTTGTAGGATTGTTTTGTGCATTTTGCCATGCTATGTTTCATTAAACCGGACATGCATCATAATTTTTTGTGCATCATGCCATGTCTATGCGTTGGTTGTTTACTATGTTGTCTGCTTCTTTCCGGTGTGCTTCGTCGGTTTGTTTTCGGTATCGTCGTGTTGTGAGGACCCATTCGTCTACGTCCGTTTGTCTTCTTCATGGACTCGTTCTTCTTCCTTGCGGGATCTCAGGCTGTCACACCCTAGCTAGGTTATGCATTAGAGTGTGCATCATGCTTACCTTCATCAGAAAATTGAAATGGGGAAAGTAGAACCCCCAGCACCCCCCCCCCCTGAAATCAACTAGGGTTTACTAAAAATAAATTCAATGAACCTGAAATGCCCTTCAGATATGTTCACCCTCTTTGCCTTGGGTTAGAACCCTTGGGAAAAATGATGCATATATTTTTAGGTCAACAAAAGGGGCATTGACTTAATTCAATAAATATTTGAATTTGGGCATTTAAATACTATTAAATAATTCAAATGCTCAAATAATGTTGGAATTATTTTTGGGCCACTGAAATAATTCAGAAAGTGTCCATAAATATTTTCAGGATTTTATAAAATGATTTAGTATTTAAACTAAATGAAAACAGAATAGCAAAAATAGAAAACAGAATAAAATTTGAGAGAGAGAGAGAGTAGGCCAGTGGGCCACTTACCTGGCGCCACCAACCGGCCCAGCACGGCCCAGCCCACCAGGCGACGCCAGTCGTCTCCTTCCTTTGCCAGGAGGACGACGGCGTGGCGCGCGCACAGGAGGCGAAGCCACCTCCTGCTCCCCCCGGCCCTCCTAGCGACGCCACGACGATGTCCCGTGTCCCCTCGCTCCTCTCCCTCACTCGCTCCACTCTCTCTCGCTCCCCTGACTCTCTTCCCCGAGCTCATCCGAGAGTCGCCGTCGCCGTCGCTTGTCGTTACCGTGGCCACCAGCACCCCCCATGCCGGCCAGCGCCCCCATGAGCTTCGCCTCGACGCCGTAGAGCCGTACGCCAAGGCACGTGACCCCGGGAGGCCAGCAACATCGCCATCGCCGTCGTCTTCCACCTCGGGCTCCGGCCACCTTCATCATCGATTCGCCGCACGCAGGACGCCCCCGAGCCCGCTAACCATCCCTACGGCACCGCGGTGAGCTCCGCAACCGTTTCCCCCTCTTCCCCGCTTCAATTGGTTGCCGTAGCCGTCACCCCCGTGATGACCGAAGTGCGCCGCCGCCTGAGCTCGCTGTCGACGATGCTCCGGTGACCAAATGGTCACCCTGGAGTGTCGAACTTACTCCTCGCGGTGCGTAGCGCCCTCCTAGCCCCTTTGCCCCGCTCTTCTACGCACCAAAACGTGATCCCGCGATCACCCGAACTCCGGCGACCACCAAAGTCGTCGCCGGCGACGTCTCCGGCCACCCCGAGCTCCACCACCACCACCAAGAGCTGCGGCTCGTTCCCAGGAGCTCGTAGATGCTCTCCACGCCCCAAATGGTGCCCCGTGGGCGATTTCCGCAGCGCGCCACCGCGTCTGGCCTCGCCGGCGGCTAAACGCCGGCAGGCCTTGACCCGCTGACCGGGGAGGTTTGACCTGCTGACGTGGGTTGACTCCCCCCCCTCTCTCACTAACATGCGGGCCCTGCCCGGCTAATTACCCTGTTAGTACTAACTAAATAGATTAGTTAATTAGTATAGTCACTGACTAGTGGGCCCCGCCTGTTAATTAGGCTAACTAAGCGCGGTTAGTGCACAGAGACACTGACCAGGGGGCCCCACCAGTCAGGTTTGACCTGGCTGGCGCCTTTGACTTGCTGATGTCATGCTGACGCAAGGCTGACGCAGTAAACCATTTTCTAGTTTAAAAATAATTCAGGAAATTCCAGAAAATACCCAAAACTTCAAAAATTCATAGAAATTCAACCATAACTCCAAATGAGACAAATTATATATGTAAAATTATCAGAAAAATTCAAGGAATACATCTGTACCATTTTCATGCATGTTTGAACAATGTTTGTCCCCTGTTTTGGACAAAACAAATAAAGGGCATTTAAATAATCATATATGGGGTTGGAATTTGAATCTTGTACTCAAACCAACTCCATTTAAATTATAGCTAGTTGCATTAGCTCAAGACACATCCATATTGCCATGTCATAGCATGCATCATATTGTTGCATATCGTCATGTGTTGATTGTGCTCGGTTGTGTTCTTCGTGGTAGGTTCTGCCTCCGAGGATATTCACGAGTATCCAACTGAAGGGCAGTATCCCGTCACCACTCCATCAGGCAAGCAACCATTGATCATTCCGATACAACCCATGTTCTCGCTCCTGCTCTTGTTTGCTGCATTAAGACAACACGATTCAAACTGCTGTGTGCTACGGTAGTTGAACCCTTATCCTCTGCATGACCTGTCATTGCCACAGTAACTAGATGAAACCCACTAGCATGTGTAGGAGTTGATTGAGCCATGTTTTGTGATTCCTACCTTGCTATGCCTGCTATGCTTAGAGTTGTGTCAGGTCTGGTTCATCTGGGTGATGGGCTAGAGTGAAATGCTTGTGCCAGTAATATGAGGGATGTGTTGAACATGTTTTGGTAAAGGTATCGATGAGAGGCCATGTAGGAGTACATGGTGGGTTGTTTCATTGAGGCCGTCCATAAGAACCGAGATCTGAATGTGTGATTTAAGATGCAGTTACTACCGTACATTGGGCCCGAAACAAATGGACCCTCTCGGCTTCTTAGCCACCCTAGTACTCTGTCCAGGAGTTGCAAATAGTTTCTGGTGCTTGTAGGATATGTGTTGGCGGCCGTGCGTAGCGCTGACCCTAGGGGTGGGCTATGTTGCGGTAGATACACCGTGGCACGGTGTACCGAGTCACCCGTTTGGTGTCTCGGGAACCCTGTTCACATCGTTCGGGGCCGTATGTGGAAACCTCGGCCGGACTCCCTGCGGATGGAACCTGGATAGGCGATAACCTGGACTAGGGGCTTAGGTGTTTAGGTAGGCCGTGGCCGACACCCTCGCTGGGCTTCCGCTTGAAGGTTGCCGAGTACATGTCGTGTAGACGGCGGTAAGCAGTGAAAGCGTGTATGACGAAGTACACCCCTGCAGGGTATAAAACTATTCGAATAGCCGCGTCCGCGGTAAAGGACTACTTGGTTGCCTATACAGTTCATAGACAAGTTAATGGATACTACTAAAAGACTCAAGATAAGTGTGAGTACCAAGGATGGCCCCCTCGCAGGATACGAGGGAGGATCCACGGTGGAGTATTGTGATGGTGAGTAGTGGACTCGTGTGCGAAAACTATTTTGCTAAAAAATTCCGTAGGATAGCTTAGCCAAGAGTCAAAGCTGGCTTGCTGCATAAACCCCACCACCTTCTTGAGAATGAGCATGTACAGTAGGTTCTGATGTAAGACTTGCTGAGTACCTTTGTACTCATGTTTGCTTATTTATTGTTTTCAGATGACAACACTGCCCCCTCCGACGGGTTTTACGTAGATCTTGACGTCGACGAGTGACTAGCCACCCAGGTGGTGATCCAGGCCATGGAGGGCCCTATGTAGATAGACAGGCTTCGAGAAGCCTTCTTTCTTTCTAGAGTCTGTACTCAGACTAGTTGCTTCCGCATGTGCTTGTATGACTGTATGACTTGAGTGTCGGGTCATGTGACCCCTACCTGTATGGATATGTTATGTATGGCTCCCTGGAGCCTTTAAATAAAGTACTTGAATTGTAGAGTTTTGTTGTGATGCCATGTTGTATGTACTCATATCGAGCATATTGTATGTATGATTGAAATGCTTGGTATGAGTGGGATCCGACAATCTAGTTGTTTATCCTTCGCAGCCTTTCTTATGGGGAAATGTAGTCTAGTGCTCCTCGAGCCATAGTAGTCCGCTACAGCCCGGTTCACCGGAGTCCTGCTAGCCCAGCACTACTGTTCAGGACGCTTGACTGGCCGGCATGTGTTTCACTTCGTCCCTATGTCTGTCCCTGCGGGGAAATGTCACGCGGTGATCTCCGGAGTCCTGTCTAGCCTGCTATAGCCCGGGATTCCCCGGAGTCCTGTTAGCCCAGTGCTACAGCCCGGAATCACTCGTTGATGACCGACATGTTCGTTGTGATTCATGTATGCCTGTCTCCATAGGTCTGTGCCGCTTTGGGTTCACGACTAGCCATGTCGGCCCGGGTTCTCGGTCATATGGATGCTAGCGACATTGTCATATACGCGAGCCAAAAGGCGCAAACGGTCCCGGGCCATGGTAAGGCGACACCCGTGGGATACCGTGCGTGAGGCCGCAAAGTGATATGAGGTGTTACCGGCTAGATCGATGTGGCTTAGAATCGGGGTCCTGACAGCGTTGGCATCAGAGCCGGACTGCCTGTAGGTTCGTTCAGCCAAACTGGTCGATGTCGAGTCTAGAAATGCTTTAGTTATATGTAAGGGAATTGATTGTGGGAGGGAACGTAAGGTTCTTTTACTCCTTTACCCTATGCTTCTGATCTGAGTCATTCTCTTCTCATTCAACGTGGGTTAAGGACTAGGCTCTCTTCTTCTATCAGGTTCACGTGTTACTAATCCGTAGTAGCTCATAGGATTATTGCTACGAATTTCCGTCCAGTTTCTACTATTTTAGTACGTGGCTATTTGAATCAGAACCTTGATATGATGCTGTTGAGCGGTATTGTGAACTGTTGTGGATGTCTCAAATCTTTTTCTGAGCATTTATAGCCGTTATGCTGCCCAATTTTCCCTAGGAATTCGGATGTCTTTGTCTTGTGGCTGTGCTTTCAGATGGCCAACCAGTCTCAAAATCAAGTGGTTCGCCTGACCAGGTGCCTCGACGTGCCCGGTCATACTGCTATGTTGGTCCGGGTCATGATCGAGACAGGATACCGTTGGTATCCTGAATACACTGTTGAAGAGCAGTTCCGCGACTTTAATCAAAGCCAGTATTTATGCACCGTCAGGATATTTCCTTCCTATCCTGGATCTACCGAGCCCCTTCACTGTTCCTATGGACTCGGAGTTACCATTGAGATGGCTGTGCAGGATGCTGCCTATTCCATGATGACCATCTTGCGAGTCCGGACTGGCCTGCTTCGGAACACTGACTTCCGTTACATGCCAGCTTCACTTCCGGGAGCGCAGGGGTATCTTCAGGCTATCTATGCTGACTCCACTCAGGAGGACTCATTAACTCGTACCACCGCTGAGATGCTCGAAGATAAGGACCGAGAGAATCGGGCCTTGAGGCTGGAGCTCTTCAATACCCGTGCTGATCATTGGGCCACATTGACTCGGTTTGCACCCGCGGTGCAAGCTGGATGTATGGATACCAGGGATCTGTATCCTGTGAGAGCAGCTCTGCCAGACATGGTGGATTGGCGTGATGTGGGAGGCATCACCCCACCCCTTGGTCCCCGCAGGCCACCGTTTGTTGGTCCAAGACCTTATCCTAGCCCCTATGGTCCACAGGCTCCTCAGGACCGCCTGTTTCCGGATGATCACGTTGAACTTCCAGGCTATGGAGGTGACTTCTATGAGGACTACTACGGAGCTATCTGAGTTAGTAGTAGTACCACTAGTATTGTAGTAGTTGTATCTCCACTGTCCTGTGTGACTTGTGGAATACGACTTGGTGTGTAATCGATTCCGGAGGTGTAGACAAATAATGTATAGGGACTCGGAATGCCTCCGATGAGATGTAACGTCTACTTTCATAGTTGTACTGTAGCATGGGCTTGTACTAAACTATGTATGACGAGTATGACCGTTGGTGTATATATGGCAGTTTTATATTACCATGGCATACGAATGAGCATCTCTGCATTCCGCGTTATCCTTTACATTCTGCACTTCCCTGTTAAGTTTGAGCCATCCTTGTCTAAACCGTTGTCTTGTTTTTCCTCCTAGGATGGTCAACACCCGTGGAAACCCTGCTGCCCCGGCGCAGGGGGAAGCCAATGCAGCTAGAGGTGAAAATTTGCCTCACCCACCTTCCCTGGCCGAAGTGATGCTGGAGGCGGAAAGGAACAAGCGTGAGACCAACCGCCTGTTGGAGCGGATTGAGCAGAACACTGCACGCCACCCACGAAATGACTTGGTGTCAATCAACGACTTTATCAAGCTGTACCCACCAAAGTTTAACCATTCCGTCGAGCCCCTCGACGCGGATGATTGGCTTCGCAGCATCACCCACAAGCTACGTTCTGCCAACGTAGCTGAAGCCGACAAGGTTACCTATGCTGCTTATCATCTTGAGGGCCCCGCTAGCCATTGGTGGGAAAACTACGAAGCTATGCGCCCGGTCGGCCAAATCACTACCTGGGCTGAGTTCAGCGAGGCTTTCCGTGAGCATCACATTCCGGAAGGTCTCATGGATCGCAAGAGGGAGGAGTTCTGCAACTTCACCCAAGGAAGGCTGACTGTGGATGCATATAGCCGAGAATTTGGGAACCTGGCACGCTATGCTCCTGAAGAGGTTTCTACTGACGCCAAGAAGCAGGCAAGGTTCTGTAAGGGACTTAGCCCTGAGCTTCGCCGCGATCTCCGTCTGCATGAGTGCACATCCTTCCAGAAGCTGGTCAATAAAGCTATCAGTGCTGAGACAGGCCAGACTGATTATGACGCTTCACGCAAGCATTCTCGTGATTTTGGGTCTTCATCCGGCTCTGGAGCTCAGAAGCGCCGGGTGTGGATTCCAAGCACCGCACTGCCACCCAGATTCACCCTGAGGCCATCCTTTGAGGCGCCTCGTCCCAACCAGCAAATTGCACCGTCCAAGTCCTATGGTGGCCCCGCTGCTAATGTTGCTCCACGCCCCACTGTGGTAACATGCTTCAAGTGTGGAGAACCGGGTCACTATAGTCGAGAGTGTCCCCAGAACAACCCCAATCAAGCTGGAAAGTCCGTTGGCCATGGTAAGCCCGCGGGAAAGACTTTCTACGCCAAGCCAGCCACTACTGCACGTGGCCATGTCAACTATGTTTCAGCCGAAGAGGCTCATGAGGATCCCAACGTCGTCCTTGGTACGCTCCTTGTTAACTGCCATCCGGCATCTGTTCTTTTCGATACTGGAGCATCTCATTCATTCATATCCGAGAATTATGCTCGGTTGCATAGCACGACATTCTGTGACATGCCCACTTCCATGGTAATTCAAACTCCGGGTTCCAAATGGCAAACTTCTAGGGTAAGCCATGGGAACGAAATTCTTGTCGATAGGCTTGTCTTCCTTGCATCTTTAATAGCTCTCAAGTCCTCCGACATAAACATCATCTTGGGTATGGACTGGATGTCGGCTCATTATGCCAAGATCGATTGTGCCACTAGAACCGTTCAACTTACCCATCCCTCGGGCAAGACAGTTAATGTCTTAACTCAAGTGGCCAAGCGCCAACTTTACTCTCTCAATGCCAACCCCCTTCCAGACCTTGAGGACGTTCCGGTAGTCCGAGACTTCCCGGATGTGTTTCCGGAAGAACTGCCAGGTGTTCCACCTGACCGGGATGTCGAGTTTGTGATAGACCTTGTTCCAGGAACCGTTCCAATTGCTAGAAGACCCTACAAGATGGCACCCTTAGAACTAGCCGAGCTTAAGAACCAACTCGATGAGTCCTTGAACAAAGGGTTCATCCTCCTAGCTCCTCTCCTTGGGCTTGCCCCGTCCTCTTCGTCAAGAAGAAGGATGGAACGGATCGAATGGTTGTGGATTACCGACCTGTCAATCTGGTCACCATCAAGAACAAATACCCGCTTCCCAGGATCAACGACCTGTATGATCAGCTCGCTGGATCCTCAGTCTTTTCCAAGATGGATTTGAGGTTGGGCTACCATCAAATCAAAATCAGAAACGGGGACATTCCCAAAACGGCTTTTGTTACTCGTTATGGCCAATACGAGTACACCGTCATGTCCTTCGGTTTAACCAATGCCCCGGCCACTTTCTCCCGGTTAATGAACTCGGTTTTCATGGAGTACTTGGACAAATTCGTTGTAGTATACCTCGATGACATACTCATCTACTCCAAGAATGAAGAGGAACATGCCGAACATCTAAGGCTGGTATTGATGAAACTTCGAGAGCATCGCCTTTATGCCAAATTCTCCAAGTGTGAATTTTGGTTGTCAGAAGTGACCTATCTAGGCCATGTAATCTCTGGTAAGGGTATTGCTATCAATCCCGAGCGAGTTCAAGCCGTCCTTGATTGGACTCCACCTGTTTCGATCAAGCAAGTTCGGAGTTTCCTTGGCCTAGCGAGCTATTGCCGCCGCTTCGTCGAGAATTTCTCCAGGGTTGCTAAACCTCTAACTGAACTCCTCAAGAAAGATAAGAAGTTCGAGTGGACTCCACAGTGCGAGTTCAGTTTTCAGGAACTGAAAAGACGCCTGACATCTGCTCCCGTACTGGTACCACCAGATTTCTCCAAGGACTTTATTATCTATTGCGACGCCTCGCGACAAGGACTAGGTTGCATACTCATGCAGGATCGTCAGGTAATTGCCTATGCTTCACGGCAATTACACCCACATGAGGAAAATTATCCCACACATGATCTAGAGCTTGCAGCTGTAGTCCATGCACTCAAAACCTGGCGACATTACCTCCTCGGTAATCATTGCGAGATCTTCACCGATCACCAAAGCTTGAAATATATCTTCACCCAACCAGATTTGAATCTCAGGCAGAGACGTTGGGTCGAGTTGATCTCGGATTACGACTTAGGAATAACTTACACCCCTGGCAAGGCCAATGTCATGGCCGATGCATTAAGTCGTAAGTCCTATTGTAACAACCTGATGTTACAACAAAGTCAACCACTTCTCCATGAGGAATTTCGCAAGCTTAATCTTCACATTGTTCCTCAAGGATTCCTATCCACCCTGGTAGCGGAACCTACCCTTACGGATCAGGTCATCAAGGCGCAGAAGATAGATCCGGGAATTTCCCGTATCAAGAGAAACGTTAGAAAAGGAGTCGTGAATTGTTTCTCCATTGATGACCAAGGTGCTATATACTTTGGGAATCGCCTAGTGGTTCCGAAGGCGCGAAACCTGAGGCGACTGATCCTTAAGGAAGCTCATGAATCCCCTCTCACCATTCATCCCGGTAGTACCAAAATGTATCAAGACCTACGCCAGAGGTTTTGGTGGACTAGGATGAAGAGAGAAATCGCTCAATACATTGCTAATTGCGACGTTTGTCGTCGTGTTAAAGCGGAGCATCAGCGGCCTGCTGGCACCCTTCAACCTTTGGCTATTCCTGAATGGAAATGGGACAAAATCAGTATGGACTTCATCACTGGGTTTCCCAGGACCAAGAGGGGAAATAATGCCATCTTCGTCGTGATCGACCGTCTTTCCAAAGTAGCCCATTTTCTACCTGTTCGTGAGAGTATCACCGCTAGCCAGCTAGCTGACTTATACATCTCCCGAATAGTGTCTCTTCATGGTGTCCCGTTGGAAATTAACTCAGACCATGGAAGTCTCTTCACCTCTCGATTTTGGGAAAGTTTCCAAAATGCTATGGGAACTCATCTCTCCTTTAGCACCGCCTTCCATCCTCAATCAAGTGGTCAAGTAGAGCGAGTAAATCAAATTCTGGAAGATATGCTCCGAGCTTCTGTTATCTCGTTCGGAATGAGTTGGGAGAAATGCCTTCCATTCGCGGAGTTTGCCTATAACAATAGCTATCAAGCTAGTTTGGGCAAGGCTCCCTTCGAAGTTCTCTATGGACGAAAATGTCGAACGCCTCTTAACTGGTCAGAAACCGGGGAAAGACAACTCTTTGGCCCAGATATGATTCAGGAAGCAGAAGAGCAGGTTCGCGTTATTCGTGAGAAATTGAAAACGGCCCAATCTCGCCAAAAGAGTCAATATGATCGTAAGCATAAGCCTATGACATTTGAAATTGACGAGAAAGCTTACCTTCGAGTTACCCCGTTAAAGGGAACCCATCGCTTCGGTATCAAAGGCAAATTGGCTCCTCGTTACATTGGACCTTTTCGCATTCTTGCCAAACGAGGAGAAGTTGCCTACCAATTGGAACTACCTCCGCATCTTTCCAGAGTTCACGACGTCTTCCACGTTTCGCAACTCAGGCGTTGCTTCGCGGATCCTATCCGTGGAGTGGACCACGAAACGCTTGATTTACAAGATAACCTTTCTTATCGGGAATACCCCGTTCGTATCCTTGATCAAGACGAGCGTACCACTCGACGTCATAATATCAAGTTTCTCAAGGTTCAATGGTCACACCATTCCGAGGAAGAAGCCACTTGGGAAAGGGAGGATCGTCTTCGACTCGAGTACCCCGCCTTCTTCCCAGATGATCCTAAATCTCGGGACGAGATTCTATTGAGTGGGGGTGAGTTGTCACACCCTAGCTAGGTTATGCATTAGAGTGTGCATCATGCTTACCTTCATCAGAAAATTGAAATGGGGAAAGCAGAACCCCCAGCACCCCCCCCCTGAAATCAACTAGGGTTTACTAAAAATAAATTCAATGAACCTGAAATGCCCTTCAGATATGTTCACCCTCTTTGCCTTGGGTTAGAACCCTTGGGAAAAATGATGCATATATTTTTAGGTCAACAAAAGGGGCATTGACTTAATTCAATAAATATTTGAATTTGGGCATTTAAATACTATTAAATAATTCAAATGCTCAAATAATGTTGGAATTATTTTTGGGCCACTGAAATAATTTAGAAAGTGTCCATAAATATTTTCAGGATTTTATAAAATGATTTAGTATTTAAACTAAATCAAAACAGAATAGCAAAAATAGAAAACAGAATAAAATTTGAGAGAGAGAGAGAGTAGGCCAGTGGGCCACTTACCTGGCGCCACCAACCGGCCCAGCACGGCCCAGCCCACCAGGCGACGCCAGTCGTCTCCTTCCTTTGCCAGGAGGACGACGGCGTGGCGCGCGCACAGGAGGCGAAGCCACCTCCTGCTCCCCCCGGCCCTCCTAGCGACGCCACGACGATGTCCCGTGTCCCCTCGCTCCTCTCCCTCACTCGCTCCACTCTCTCTCGCTCCCCTGACTCTCTTCCCCGAGCTCATCCGAGAGTCGCCGTCGCCGTCGCTTGTCGTTACCGTGGCCACCAGCACCCCCCACGCCGGCCAGCGCCCCCATGAGCTTCGCCTCGACGCCGTAGAGCCGTACGCCAAGGCACGTGACCCCGGGAGGCCAGCAACATCGACATCGCCGTCGTCTTCCACCTCGGGCTCCGGCCACCTTCATCATCGATTCGCCGCATGCAGGACGCCCCCGAGCCCGCTAACCATCCCTACGGCACCGCGGTGAGCTCCGCAACCGTTTCCCCCTCTTCCCCGCTTCAATTGGTTGCCGTAGCTGTCACCCCCGTGATGACCGAAGTGCGCCGCCGCCTGAGCTCGCTGTCGACGATGCTGCGCTGACCAAATGGTCACCCTGGAGTGTCGAACTTACTCCTCGCGGTGCGTAGCGCCCTCCTAGCCCCTTTGCCCCGCTCTTCTACGCACCAAAACATGATCCCGCGATCACCCGAACTCCGGCGACCGCCAAAGTCATCGCCGGCGACGTCTCCGGCCACCCCGAGCTCCACCACCACCACCACCAAGAGCTGCGGCTCGTTCCTAGGAGCTCGTAGATGCTCTCCACGCCCCAAATGGTGCCCCGTGGGCGATTTCCGCAGCGCGCCACCGCGTCTGGCCTCGCCGGCGGCTAAACGCCGCCAGGCCTTGACCCACTGACCGGGGAGGTCTGACCTGCTGACGTGGGGTGACTCCCCCCCTCTCTCACTAACATGCGGGCCCTGCCCGGCTAATTACCCTGTTAGTACTAACTAAATAGATTAGTTAATTAGTATAGTCACTGACTAGTGGGCCCCGCCTGTTAATTAGGCTAACTAAGCGCGGTTACTGCACAGAGACACTGACCAGGGGGCCCCACCAGTCAGGTTTGACCTGGCTGGCGCCTTTGACTTGCTGATGTCATGCTGACACAAGGCTGACGCAGTAAACCATTTTCTAGTTTAAAAATAATTCAGGAAATTCCAGAAAATACCCAAAACTTCAAAAATTCATAGAAATTCAACCATAACTCCAAATGAGACAAATTATATATGTAAAATTATCAGAAAAATTTAAGGAATCCATCTGTACCATTTTCATGCATGTTTGAACAATGTTTGTCCCCTGTTTTGGACAAAACAAATAAAGGGCATTTAAATAATCATATATGGGGTTGGAATTTGAATCTTGTACTCAAACCAACTCCATTTAAATTATAGCTAGTTGCATTAGCTCAAGACACATCCATATTGCCATGTCATAGCATGCATCATATTGTTGCATATCGTCATGTGTTGATTGTGCTCGGTTGTGTTCTTCGTGGTAGGTTCTGCCTCCGAGGATATTCACGAGTATCCAACTGAAGGGCAGTATCCCGTCACCACTCCATCAGGCAAGCAACCATTGATCATTCCGATACAACCCATGTTCTCGCTCCTGCTCTTGTTTGCTGCATTAAGACAACACGATTCAAACTGCTGTGTGCTACGGTAGTTGAACCCTTATCCTCTGCATGACCTGTCATTGCCACAGTAACTAGATGAAACCCACTAGCATGTGTAGGAGTTGATTGAGCCATGTTTTGTGATTCCTACCTTGCTATGCCTGCTATGCTTAGAGTTGTGTCAGGTCTGGTTCATCTGGGTGATGGGCTAGAGTGAAATGCTTGTGCCAGTAATATGAGGGATGTGTTGAACATGTTTTGGTAAAGGTATCGATGAGAGGCCATGTAGGAGTACATGGTGGCTTGTTTCATTGAGGCCGTCCATAAGAACCGAGATCTGAATGTGTGATTTAAGATGCAGTTACTACCGTACATTGGGACCGAAACAAATGGACCCTCTCGGCTTCTTAGCCACCCTAGTACTCTGTCCAGGAGTTGCAAATAGTTTTTGGTGCTTGTAGGATATGTGTTGGCGGCCGTGCGTAGCGCTGACCCTAGGGGTGGGCTATGTTGCGGTAGATACACCGTGGCACGGTGTACCGAGTCACCCGTTTGGTGTCTCGGGAACCATGTTCACATCGTTCGGGGCCGTATGTGGAAACCTCGGCCGGACTCCCTGCGGATGGAACCTGGATAGGCGATAACCTGGACTAGGGGCTTAGGTGTTTAGGTAGGCCGTGGCCGACACCCTCGCTGGGCTTCCGCTTGAAGGTTGCCGAGTACATGTCGTGTAGACGGCGGTAAGCGGTGAAAGCGTGTATGACGAAGTACACCCCTGCAGGGTATAAAACTATTCGAATAGCCGCATCCGCGGTAAAGGACTACTTGGTTGCCTATACAGTTCATAGACAAGTTAATGGATACTACTAAAAGACTCAAGATAAGTGTGAGTACCAAGGATGGCCCCCTCGCAGGATACGAGGGAGGATCCACGGTGGAGTATTGTGATGGTGAGTAGTGGACTCGTGTGCGAAAACTATTTTGCTAAAATATTCCGTAGGATAGCTTAGCCAAGAGTCAAAGCTGGCTTGCTGCATAAACCCCACCACCTTCTTGAGAATGAGCATGTACAGTAGGTTCTGATGTAAGACTTGCTGAGTACCTTTGTACTCATGTTTGCTTATTTATTGTTTTCAGACGACAACACTGCCCCCTCCGACGGGTTTTACGTAGATCTTGACGTTGACGAGTGACTAGCCACCCAGGTGGTGATCCAGGCCATGGAGGGCCCTATGTAGATAGACAGGCTTCGAGAAGCCTTCTTTCTTTCTAGAGTCTGTACTCGGACTAGTTGCTTCCGCATGTGCTTGTATGACTGTATGACTTGAGTGTCGGGTCATGTGACCCCTACCTGTATGGATATGTTATGTATGGCTCCCTGGAGCCTTTAAATAAAGTACTTGAATTGTAGAGTTTTGTTGTGATGCCATGTTGTATGTACTCATATCGAGCATATTGTATGTATGATTGAAATGCTTGGTATGAGTGGGATCCGACAATCTAGTTGTTTGTCCTTCGCAGCCTTTCTCATGGGGAAATGTAGTCTAGTGCTCCTCGAGCCATAGTAGTCTGCTACAGCCTGGTTCACCGGAGTCCTGCTAGCCCAGCACTACTGTTCAGGACGCTTGACTGGCCGGCATGTGTTTCACTTCGTCCCTATGTCTGTCCCTGCGGGGAAATGTCACGCGGTGATCTCCGGAGTCCTGTCTAGCCTGCTACAGCCCGGGATTCCCCGGAGTCCTGTTAGCCCAGTGCTATAGCCCGGAATCACTCGTTGATGACCGACATGTTCGTTGTGATTCATGTATGCCTGTCTCCATAGGTCTGTGCCGCTTTTGGTTCACGACTAGCCATGTCGGCCCGGGTTCTCGGTCATATGGATGCTAGCGACATTGTCATATACGCGAGCCAAAAGGCGCAAACGGTCCCGGGCCATGGTAAGGCGACACCCGTGGGATACCGTGCGTGAGGCCGCAAAGTGATATGAGGTGTTACCGGCTAGATCGATGTGGCTTAGAATCGGGGTCCTGACACAGGCAAGATGATCATACCCTCGAAATCACTACTATCTTTGCTATGCTAGTTTGCTCGCTCTTTGCTATGCCAATGCTACGATGCCTACCATTTGCTTGTCAGCCTCCCAATTGCCATGTCAAACCTCTAACCCACCTTGTCCTAGCAAACCGTTGATTGGCTATGTTACCGCTTTGCTCAGCCCCTCTTATAGCATTGATAGCTGCAGGTGAAGATTGAAGTTTGTACCTTTTTGGTACATGGATATGTCGTTCCTTGTTGGGACATGTTTACTTATTGGGATATCACTATATATCTTATTTAATTAATGCATCTATATACTTGGTAAAGGGTGGAAGGCTCGGCCTTATGCTTTGTGTTTTGTTCCACACTTGCCGCCCTAGTTTCCGTCATATCGGTGTTATGTTCCCGGATTTTGCGTTCCTTACGCGGTTGGGCTATAATGGGAACCCCTTGATAGTTCGCCTTAAGTAAAGTTCCTCCAGCAATGCCCAACATTGGTTTTACCATTTGCACTAACAACCTACCACCTTCCCTTGGGTTCTGCAGACTCAAGGGTCATCTTTATTCTAACCCCCCCCCCCCCGGGCTAGTGCTCCTCTGAGTGTTGGTCCGAACTAGAGTCCCGTGCAGCGCCCCCTCGGGGAAACTCGAGGTTTAGTTTTAGTTGTATGGAGAGCTCATCAGAGTGTGCCCTGAGAAAGAGATATGTGCAGCTCCTATCGGGATTTGTCGACACATTCGGGTGGTGTTGCTGGTTTAGTTTTACCCTGTCGAAATGTCTTGTTGTACCGGGATACCGAGTCTGATCGGAATGTCTCAGGAGGAGGTCTATTCCTTCGTTGACCGTGAGAGCTTGTTATGGGCTAAGTTGGGACACCCTACAGGGATTTGAACTTTCGAAAGCCGTGCCGCGGTTATGGGCAGATGGGAATTTGTTAAAGTCCGGTTGTAGAAAACCTGAAGTCGACCTTAATTAAAATGAATCAACCGCGTGTGTAACCGTGATGGTCTCTTTCCGGCGGAGTCCGGGAAGTGAACACGATGTTGGAGTTATGCTTGACATAGGTAGTCTAGGATCACTTCTTGATCATACTTTTATCGACCGTGCTTTGCCTTCTCTTCTCGCTCTCATTTGCGTATGTTAGCCACCATATATGCTAGTCGCTTGCTGCAGCTCCACCTCATACCTTTACCTTACCCATAAGCTTAAATAGTCTTGATCGTGAGGGTGCGAGATTGCTGAGTCCCTGTGGCTCACAAATACTTCCAAAACCAGCTTGCAGGTGCCGGTGAGTCCGTGCAGGTGATGCGACCAAGCTCAGGAGGAGCTCGAAGAAGATCTTGTCCTTTGTGTTGTTTCGTTCTAGTTGATCAGTAGTGGAGCCCAGTTGGGGTCGATCGGGGACCTTTGTCGCATTTGGGGTTCTTTTTTTGTTTAGGCTCCGTAGTCGGGCCCTGAGTGTAATTGATTGATGTAATGCTTTATTCATGTAATTGTGTGAAGTGGCGATTGTAAGCCAACTATGTATCTTTTTTCCTTATGTATTACATGGGTTGTGTGAAGATTACCTCACTTGCGACATATGCCTTCAATGCGATTATGCCTCTAAGTCGTGCCTCGACACGTGGGAGATATAGTCGCATTGAGGGTGTTACAGACATGCTGGTAAGCAGTATGACTATTATCGCCCACAATTCTTTGTGTTCTACTTGTGTATATAACATCTACGCATAAACCTGGCTCTGATACCACTGTTGGGGGACGTAGTATTTCAAAAATATTCCTATGATCACGCAATATCTATCTAGGAGATGCATAGCAACAAGAGGGGAGAGTGTGTCTACGTACCCTCGTAGACCGAAAGCGGAAGTGTTTAGTAACATGGTTGATGTAGTCTAACGTCTTCGCGATCCAACCGATCAAGTACCGAAAGCACGGTACCTTCGCGATCTGCACACGTTCATCTGAGTGACGTCCCTCGTACTCTTGATCCAGCTGAGGCCGAGGGTGAGTTTCGTCAGCACGATGGCGTGTTGACGGTGATGATGAAGTTACCGACGCAAGGCTTCGCCTAAGCACTACAACACTATGACCGAGGTGTAAAACTATGGAGGGGGCCACCGCGGACGGCTAAAGATCAACTTGTGTGTCTATGGGGTGCCCCCTCCCCCGTATATAAAGGAGGGGAGGAGGAGGAGGTCCGGCCTCAAGGGGCGCGCCCAAGGGGGGGATTCCTATTCCTAGTAGGAGTAGGTTTCCCCTTTCCTAGTTCAAGTAGGAGAAGAAGGAAGGAGAGGACAAAGAGAAGGAAAGGGGGGCTGGCCCCCCTAGCCCTAGTCCAATTCGGTTTGGGCTAGGGGGGCGCGCGCCACCTCTTGGCCTGCCTCATCCCTTCCACCACTAGGCCCATAAGGCCCAATAACTTCCCCTTGGGTGCGCCCCTTGCGGCCGGACTCCTCCTCCCCTCCTTGATATACGGGGGAGGGGGGCACCCCATAGACACACAAGTTGATCTTTAGCCGTCTGCGGTGGCCCCCTCCATAGTTTTACACCTCGGTCATAGTGTTCTAGTGTTTAGGCGAAGCCCTGCGTCGGTAGCAACATCATCACCATCATCACGCCGTTGTGCTGACAGAACTCTCCCAAGTCACTGCCGCCTCTGAACCCTAACCGTAGGCCGCCGCCGCCACCGCGCCGCCGCCTCACCGCGCTGCCGCCCGCCGCCGCCGGATCCGCCACCGGAGGTAGTTTTTCGCCGCCGTTTTTTTTAAAACCGATCAGTTTTCCGTCAGTTTTGTTCTGTTTTTTATTTTCGGTTTTTTAAAATAGCTCGGTTTTTCCGGTTTATTTAATTAGCGAGCGTTCGTCCGTTTGTTCATTTTAATGAACGTTCGTCGTTTTTCTTTTTCTCGGATTAAATCCGTGATTTATCTGATGGTGATTCCTGATCCGATTTTCGTTTTAGTCTAACTTTTCGCTCGTTTATCGGAATCAAGCGATTCAAGCGCCTGGAGTTTTGTCTCGAAACCCTCTTTCCATTTAACCAACTCAAACAAGTTTTTTCCACTGTAAAAATTGCCCTAGATCCAGAATAGTAAACAAATCCTGTTTCTTTTGCCGTTTGTCTTTCGTTGCTTTGTTCGATTTGATTCTTTTTGCCAACCGGAGTTCTTAAGTTGAACTTTCTAGTTAGATCTTTTATTCGAGTTTTACCTGTGCAGTAGTTGAGTACTTATTGTATGCTTTTTTTTGCGATAGAGTACCCGGAGTGCGCCGCTTGCTACTTCGAATCGCTAGGTTTTGTGGATCATCAGCAAGGCAAGTAACACTTTGATCATACTTCCAATTACCTAGTTTTTATTGCATTAGATCAATCCTTGCACATTGCATGATTAGGATCTAATTAAATTGTGGGTTTGGGAAGTAGTTGAGGTAGTACCTATTACCTGTTATTATCAAACCTTTGGGAGTTACTTCTATGTTTGCTTACTATGCCATGCTATGCTAGTAGACGTGGATTGGGTGAGTGAATCCATGACAGATGTGAGATTGTTAAATTAATGGTTTATCTAAGGTGGCAACTTAAATACACATCTGGGTGGATTGAGGCACCTAGGTATTCCAGCGATTGCTTGTTTTTTTTATGGACCGCCACCCAGGCTCAAAGGGATCATGAGATTATTCATGCTAGAAACTTCCATGTGCAGCCACAAGCTACTATGGGCTCTAGCATAGTTGATTAAGTTGTTCGAACTCTTACAGTGGTAGACTAGCAGATGTAGGGGGAAGTAGGTGTAACAGTCTACCCGATCGTAAGGTGCTAGCGCTTCTGAAAGACTATGTCTCGGTCATCCGTTTCTCAAACACCATGTAGTGCGAGAAATCAAACGGAGGCGATCAAGTCTTGTGGGGAAAAGTGCGCAAACCTCTGCGGAGTGTACAAACTAATCATGGTTAGCCGTGTCCCCGGTTATGGACATCTTGAGTATCTAGTATTTGGATTATCATGTGAATCTCATCATGTGACTTTAAATAATTTTGTTGGGTTTTAATGATGATGCTTAATTGGGATTGAGAGGGTGTCTACACTCTCAATGTTTAACAACCACCTTGATAGTTAAATAAAATGTATTCCTTTGCAGTAGGGAAAAATTGGCTTTTCGCAAAAACATATAACCATAGAGCTTTTTCACCAGCCATATATGCATGTAGTGATAGCCATTATTCACCATTCTCTATGGTGTGAATTTGCCAGTACATTCAATGTACTGACCCTTGTGGCTGCAATGTCTCATGTTGCAGGAATCTTACGACGAGTAAGTGATATGTTAGGGTTACAATTTCTACACTCAACTTTGCCGTTGGTGTTGATGGGAATCCACAACCTTGTTGTTACTTCCGCTATTTGGATTGAGGTAATAGTATTTACGTTACTTTTACATGTGATTTACCTCTGTTATAAATCCTCGAGTATTGTGTGTGTCAGCATACCGATCCAGGGATGACACTTAAGCACAGAGACTTGATCCATTCGGGTCGGGTCACTAAACCCACGTAGCTTTGCTGGATCGGAGTTCGTGGGACGTCATCGAGCTGAACGTGTGATGAACTCGGAGGTGCCGTACGTTCGGTACTTGGATCGGTCGGATCGTGAAGACGTACAACTACATCAACCGTGTTGTGATAATGCTTCCGCTTTCGGTCTACGAGGGTACGTGGACACACTCTCCCCTCTCGTTGCTATGCATCACCATGATCTTGAGTGTGCATAGGATTTTTTTTTTTGAAATTACTACGTTCCCCAGCAGTGGCATCCGAGCCAGGTTTTATGCGTAGATGTTATATGCACGATTAGAACACAAGTGAGTTGTGGGCGATACAAGTCATACTGCTTACCAGCATGTCACACTTTGGTTCGGCGGTATTATTGGATGAAGCAGCCCAGACCGATATTACGCGTACGCTTACGCGAGACTGGTTCTACCAACGTGCTTTGCACATAGGTGGCTGGCAGGTGTCAGTTTCTCCAACTTTAGTTGAACCGAGTGTGGCTACGCCCGGTCCTTGAGAAGGTTAAAACAACACTAACTTGACGAACTATCATTGTGGTTTTGATGCGTAGGTAAGGACGGTTCTTGCTAAGCCCGTAGCAGCCACGTAGAACTTGCAACAACAAAGTAGAGGATGTCTAACTTGTTTTTGCAGGGCATGTTGTGATGTGATATGGTGAAGGCATGATGCTATATTCTATGAGATGATCATGTTTTGTAACCGAGTTATCGGCAACTGGCAGGAGCCATATGGTTGTCGCTTTATTGTATGCAATGCAATCGCCCTGTAATTGCTTTACTTTATCACTAAGCGGTAACGATAGTCGTAGAAGCAATAGTTGGCGAGACGACAATGATGCTACGATGGAGATCAAGGTGTCACGCCGGTTCACCATTGAAAACTACTCCATCTCACGTGATGATCGGACATGGTTTAGTTGATTTGGATCACGCGATCACTTAGATGATTAGAGGGATGCCTATATAAGTGGGAGTTCTTAAGTAATATGATTAATTGAACTTAAATTTATCATGAACTTAGTACCTGATAGTATTTTGCTTGTCTATGTTGATTGTAGATAGATGGCCCGTGCTGTTGTTCCTTTGAATTTTAATGCATTCATTGAGAAAGCAAAGTTGAAAGATGATGGTAGCAATTAAACGGACTGGGTCCGTAACTTGAGGATTATCCTCATTACTGCACATAAGAATTACATCCTGGAAGCTCCCCTGGGTGCCAGGCCTGCTGTAGATGCTGTCGATGACATTAAGAACGTCTACCAGAGTAAAGCTGATGACTACTCGATAGTTCAGTGTGCCATGCTTTACGGCTTAGAACCGGGCCTTCAACGACGTTTTGAACGTCATGGAGCATATGAGATGTTCCAGGAGTTGAAGTTAATATTTCAAGCAAATGCCCGGATTGAGAGATATGAAGTCTCCAATAAGTTCTATAGATGCAAGATGGAGGAGAATAGTTCTGTTAGTGAACATATACTCAAAATGTCTAGGTATCATAATCACTTGACTCAACTGGGAGTTAATCTTCCTGTGGATAGTGTCATTGACAAAGTTCTTCAATCACTTCCACCAAGCTACAAGAGCTTCGTGATGAACTATAATATGCAAGGGATGAATAAGACAATTCCCGAGCTCTTCGCAATGCTAAAGGCAGCGGAGGTAGAAATCAAGAAGGAGCATCAAGTGTTGATGGTCAACAAGACCACCAGTTTCAAGAAAAAGGGTAAAGGGAAGACGAAGGGGAACTTCAAGAAGAACAGCAAACAAGTTGCTGCTCAGGAGAAGAAACCCGAGTCTGGACCTAAGCCTGAGACTGAGTGCTTCTACTGCAAACAGACTGGTCACTGGAAGCAGAACTTCCCCAAGTATTTGGCGGATAAGAAGGATGGCAAGGTGAATGAAGGTATATGTGATATACATGTTATTGATGTGTACCTTACCAGAGCTCGCAGTAGCACCTGGGTATTTGATACTGGTTCTGTTGCTAATATTTGCAACTCGAAACAAGGACTACGGATTAAGCGAAGACTGGCTAAGGACGAGGTGATGATGCGCGTGGGAAATGGCTCCAACGTCGATGTGATCATCATCGGCATACTACCTCTACATCTACTTTCAGGATTAGTTTTAGACCTAAATAATTGTTATTTGGTGCCAGCGTTAAGCATGAACATTATATCTGGATCTTGTTTGATGCGAGACGGTTATTCATTTAAATCTGAGAATAATGGTTGTTCTATTTATATGAGTAATATCTTTTATGGTCATGCACCCTTGAACAGTGGTCTATTTTTGTTGAATCTCGATAGTAGTGATACACATATTCATAATGTTGAAGCCAAAAGATGCAGAGTTGATAATGATAGTGTAACTTATTTGTGGCACTTCCTTTTGGGTCATATTGGTGTAAAGCGCATGAAGAAACTCCATACTGATGGACTTTTGGAATCACTTGATTATGAATCACTTGGTACTTGCGAACCATGCCTTATGGGCAAGATGACTAAGACGCCGTTCTCCAGAACAATGGAGCGAGCAACATATTTGTTGGAGATCATACATACTGATGTATGTGGTCCAATGAATATTGAGGCTCGCGACGGGTATCGTTATTTTCTCACCTCCATAGATGATTTGAGCAGATATGGGTATATCTACTTAATGAAACATAAGTCTGAAACATTTGAAAAGTTCAAAGAATTTCAGAGTGAAGTGGAAAATCATCGTAACAAGAAAATAAAGTTTCTATGATCTGATCGTGGAGGAGAATATTTGAGTTACGAGTTTGGTCTACATTCGAAACAATGCGGAATAGTTTCGCAACTCACGCCACCTGGAACACCACAGCGTAATGGTGTGTCCGAACGTCGTAATCGTACTTTACTAGATATGGTGCGACCTATGATGTCTCTTACTGATTTACCGCTATCATTTTGGGGTTATGCTTTAGAGACGGCTGCATTCACGTTAAATAGGGCACCATCAAAATCCGTAGACAACGCCTTATGAACTAGGGTTTGGCAAGAAACCAAAGTTGTCGTTTCTTAAAGTTTGGGGCTGCGATGCTTATGTGAAAAAGCTTCAACCTGATAAGCTCGAACCCAAATCGGAGAAATGTGTCTTCATAGGATACCCAAAGGAAACTCTTGGGTACACCTTCTATCACAGATCCGAAGGCAGGACATTCGTTGCTAAGAATGGATCCTTTCTAGAGAAGGAGTTTCTCTTGAAAGAAGTGAGTGGGAGGAAAGTAGAACTTGATGAAGTAACTGTACCTTCTCCCTTATTGGAAAATATTTCGTCATAGAAACTGGTTCCTGTGACACCTACACCAATTAGTGAGAAAGCTCATGATGATGATCATGAAACTTCAGATCAAGTTACTACCGAACCTCGTAGGTTAACCAGAGTAAGCTCCGCACTGGAGAGGTACGGTAATCCTGTTCTGGAGGTCATGTTGCTAGACCATGATGGACCTACAAACTATGAGGAAGCGATGATGAGCCCAGATTCCGCAAAATGGCTTAAGGCCATGAAATCTGAGATGGGATCCATGTATGAGAACAAAGTGTGGACTTTGGTTGACTTGACCGATGAACGGCAATCCATCGAGAAAAATGGATCTTCAAGAAGAAGACAGACGCCAATGGTAATGTTACTGCCTATAAAGCTCGACTTGTTGAGAAAGGTTTTCGACAAGTTCAAGGAGATGACTACGATGAGACCTTCTCACCCGTAGCGATGCTTAAGTCCGTCCGAATCATGTTAGCTATTGCCGCATTTTATGATTATGAAATTTGGCAAAATGGATGTAAAGACTGCATTCCTGAATGGATTTCTGGAAGAAGAGTTGTATATGATGCAACCTGAAGGTTTTATCGATCCAAAAGGTACTAACAAAGTGTGCAAGCTCCAACGATTCATTTATGGGCTGGTGCAAGCTCCTCGGAGTTGGAATAAATGCTTTCATAGTGTTATCAAAGCATATGGTTTTATACAGACTTTTGGAGAAGCCTGTATTTACAAGAAAGTGAGTGGGAGCTCTGTAGCATTTCTAATATTATATGTGGATGACATATTGTTGATTGCAAATGATATAGAATTTCTGGATAGCATAAAAGGATACTTGAATAAGAGTTTTTCAATGAAGGACCTCGGTGAAGCTGCTTACATATTGGGAATCAAGATCTATAGAGATAGATCAAGATGCTTAACCGTACTTTCACAAAGCACATACCTTGACAAAGTTTTGAAGAAGTTCAAAATGGATCAGGCAAAGAAAGGGTTCTTGCCTGTATTACAAGGTGTGAAGTTGAGTAAGACTCAATGCCCGACCACTTCAGAAGATAGAGAGAAATGAAAGATGTTCCCTATGTTTCAGCCATAGGCTCTATCTTGTATGCAATGTTGTGTACCAGACCTGATGTGTGCCTTACTATTAGTTTAGCAGGGAGGTACCAAAGTAATCCAGGAGTGGATCACTTGACAGCGGTCAAGAACATCCCGAAGTACCTGAAAAGGACTAAGGATATGTTTCTCGTTTATGGAGGTGACAAAGAGCTCATCATAAATGGTTACGTTGATGCAAGATTTGACACTGATCCGGACAATTCTAATTCGCAAACCGGATACGTGTTTATATTAAACGGTGGAGCTATCAGTTGGAGCAGTTCTAAATAGAGCGTCGTGGCGGGATCTACATGTGAAGTAGAGCACATTGCTGCTTCGGAAGCAGCAAATGAAGGAGTTCATATCCGATCTAGGTGTCATACCTAGTGCATCGGGTCCAATGAAAATCTTTTGTGACAATACTGGTGCAATTGCCTTGGCAAAGGAATCCAGATTTCACAAGAGAACCAAGCACATCAAGAGACGCTTCAACTCCATCCGGGATCAAGTCCAGGTGGGAGACATAGAGATTTGCAAGATACATACGGATCTGAATGTTGCAGACCCATTGACTAAGCCTCTTCCATGAGCAAAACATGATCAACACCAAGGCTCCATGGGTGTTAGAATCATTACTGTGTAATCTAGATTATTGACTCTAGTGCAAGTGGGAGACTGAAGGAAATATGCCCTAGAGGCAATAATAAAGTTATTATTTATTTCCTTATATCATGATAAATGTTTATTATTCATGCTAGAATTGTATTAACCGGAAACAGAATACATGTGTGAATACATAGACAAACAGAGTGTCACTAGTATGCCTCTACTTGAATAGCTCATTGATCAAAGATGGTTATGTTTCCTAGCCATAGACATGAGTTGTCATTTGATTAACGGGATCACATCATTAGGAGAATGATGTGATTGACTTGACCCATTTCGTTAGCTTAGCACTTGATCGTTTAGTATGTTGCTATTGCTTTCTTCATGACTTATACATGTTCCTATGACTATGTGATTATGCAACTCCCGTTTACCAGAGGAACACTTTATGTGCTACCAAACGTCACAACGTAACTGGGTGATTATAAAGGTACTCTACAGGTGTCTCAGAAGGTACTTGTTGAGTTGGCGTATTTCGAGATTAGGATTTGTCACTCTGATTGTCGGAGAGGTATCTCTGGGCCCTCTCAGTAATGCACATCACTATAAGCCTTGCAAGCAATGTGACTAATGAGTTAGTTGCGGGATGATGCATTACGGAACGAGTAAAGAGACTTGCCGGTAACGAGATTGAACTAGGTATTGAGATACCGACGATCGAATCTCGGGCAAGTAACATACCGATGACAAAGGGAACAACGTATGCTGTTATGCGGTTTGACCGATAAAGATCTTCGTAGAATATGTAGGAACCAATATGAGCATCTAGGTTCCGCTATTGGTTATTGACCGAAGACGTGTCTCGGTCATGTCTACATAGTTCTCGAACCCGTAGGGTCCGCACGCTTAAAGTTTGGTGACGATCGGTATTATGAGTTTTTGTGTTTTGATGTACCGGAGGTAGTTCGGAGTCCCGGATATGACCACGGATATGATGAGGAGTCTCAAAATGGTCGAGACGTAAAGATCGATATATTGGACGACTATATTCGGACACTGGAAGTGTTCAGAGTGGTTTCGGATAAAAACCGGAGTACCGGGGGGTTACCGGAACCCCCCAGGGAGTTAATTGGGCCTCATGGGCCTTAGTGGGAGAAGCGAAGGGGCGGCCATGGCATCTACGCGCCCCCTTCCCGTCTAGTCCGAATTGGACAAGGAGGGGGCTGCGCCCCCCCTTTTCCTTCTCCTCCTCTCTCCCTTCCTCCCCTCTCCTACTACAACAAGGAAAAGGAGGAGTCCTACTCCCCCCTTGGCACGCCCTCCTCCTGGCCGGCCACCTCCCCCCTTGCTCCTTTATATACGGGGGCAGGGGGCACCCTAGAACACACAAGTTGATCTGTTGATCTATCCCAGCCGTGTGCGGTGCCCCCCTCCACCATATTCCACCTCGGTTATATCATAGCGGTGCTTAGGCGAAGCCCTGCATCGGTAGCAACATCATCACCGTCATCACGCCATCGTGCTGACGGAACTCTCCCGTGAAGCTCTGCTGGATCGGAGTTCGTGGGACGTCATCGAGCTGAACGTGTGCTGAACTCGGATGTGCCGTACGTTCGGTACTTGGATCGGTCGGATCATGCAGACGTATGACTACATCAACCGAGTTGTGATAACGCTTCCGCTTTCGGTCTACAAGGGTACATGGACACACTCTCCCCTCTCGTTGCTATGCATCACCATGATCCTGAGTGTCCGTAGGATTTTTTTGAAATTACTACATTCCCCAACAATTTCCTTCACAATCTCTTCAGTGATGCTCAATCACTTTGGGTTTGTAGGTGTTTGGTTTGGGGTTCTGGGTTTTTCCTCACTTTATGATTTTTGCTCAAAGTCCTCGGAGGATGGGATGCTCTCAATGACAAGTGTCAGTTTCTCGCGGAGCAGCCAACCAGCTAGTGGTTGTAGGGGGGTATTCATAGCCTAGGGAGCAGCCCAACATGATAAGACACAAATGCCCTTCAATGATATGACCGTTAGGCGGATAGATATTTTGGGACAACTGGCGCATAGCACAACAACGGTCGGAGATTTGGCTATCAAATTCCTTAGGGCTATCATGTTCCTCACTTGTAGGCAATCCGCACTGGCGAATTCCTAACTCCTCAGTCAGAACAAATTCCTCAGAGAACAGAAGATCTTGATCTCTGTCATTGAAGAAATTGACTGAACTGTATGAGATTTCCAATGGCTTCACTCGAAAGGATTGGGTAGGTGTAGGATTTTGAGATGAGCATCACTTGGAAACTTTTCCTTAGTTTTACCTCGACCACCTTTAACAGTACGGTGTCTCCTATGACTCAAGAAAGAGAAAACCGAAACTATGAAAACAAAAGTCTTCAAGCTTCATATTCCTCGCATGAATATCAAGTCTTCAGGATCACACCAATTTCTTCACTTTCAAAGTCTTCAGATAACCAAAGTCTTTAGTTGAAGACACATTTTTAGGGGTCGACTTTCTCTGTAAATATCAAAATCCTCATAGACTTATAGACATGTGTACACTCACAAACGCATTAGTCCCTTAACCTATAAGTCTTCAATACACCAAAATCACTAAGGGGAACTAGATGCATTTACACCCTTCACATGCCTTATGGCATGTGTGTACACATGTGACTTCCATCCATTTTGGGAATGGTCACCCTTGTTGTGATGCTCAACAAGGACTTCAAGCAATGCATCATCCATCTTATCATCCCATGAGCAGTAATTTCTCCTCCATGTAGTTACTTCTTCGGCCATGGTGCTACAAGGAAATAAAATATTGTACAGAATAGAAAAGGTTTGAGAAATACCATGATGGTAGAAACATAATGTCATCCATTAATTCATGAAGGTGATGCATATACAAAATACCATAGGCATCATCACACTAGCAACTAGCTAGCTATACAAAAGAAGACCACCACAGCTAGCTATACAAAAGAAGACCACCATAGCTACCTATCATACTCTCATCCTATTCCATCTCCAGTTCTCCTTGTGCCACAAGGTACTCTGCAAACATATCATCAACTAGTTATTACCTAAAGTTGGACCATTCAATAGTGACTTGCACACTTCTAATGAAGTTGTCATCATCTGGATCATCATTTGGCGCATCTGCTAAGTCACTATCAACTTCTAGCAATAACAAATCATCCATGACATGTTGCATATCCCTTGCAAAGTTATGTAACACACAACAATCATTAATAATTCGAATCTGCAATGATATTTTATTTCATAGTAAGCAATTGTCATCTCACAGATTTATTTTATTTGACACCATATTTACCTTTGGTACCTGATCCTTTATGGCAAAGAAGGACTGGGAACGCAAGATAGCCCATTTTTTCTCGAACAAGCCAAATGTTCGCTCCACTACATTCCTAGCACGAGAATGGCGCAAGTTATATAACTCCCTCTCGGATTGAGGTTGTTGTACACTTGCAGCCCATTCTTTTAGATGATACCGAGTGGACCTGAATGGAGCTAGAAATCCTTCTCCATTGGTATAACCAGCATCCACTAAAAAGTATTTCCCTATATCAATAAGTTAGTTAGCTAAAAATCAAGTCAAAGAAACTACATACCAAGAGTAAGAGTCGTACCCTTAGGCACAACAAAAGCATCTTTGTGGTTTGTCCTCATTGCATCACGCAAAACTCTCGAGTATGAAACTGAACCCTCCCAGCCAGGTAACACATAAAGAAACTTCATGTTCCAATCAATAACACCTAGCATGTTAGTGGTAATGGCTTGATTTCTGTTCCTATACCTTCCTTGGTCAGCCACATCAACAAGCACATCAATATGACAACCATCTAGTGCTCCAAGTGCATTACCAAACCACTTCCATTTGTAAAATCAGGAGCTTGAGTGGTAGAGGAAGGTAGCTTAATGAACTCCCCATATAGAGAGTAGGGCTGTTAGGACAGTAGAGAAGTGTGTGCTAATGGTCCATAAAGAACGCTTGTAGTTGTAGGTGCCACGCAACATCCTCATCTTGATACTATGACCAAGTACAAGCAAGAACATTGCAACTTTCTCTTCCATGGTCACATATACACTATCACAGAGGCCACATCTCTCCCGTAACATGGTGCAAAGGTCATGAAAGTTTCGTTTAGTTAGACGCAATTGATCATACCATGCCACTTCAAATCCATCATGCATGGTTTTAAGCAAATATTTCCTAAGGCTATGCTTGTCCTCATCATCATGAAAACTTCCTAGGTCCCTTGGTCCCCTATCCCTTTGTGTAGTAACAAATGCTAATGCAAGAGCACATGTTTCAACAAACAAATTTAGTCAAAACAATTCTTTTCCTCTTTCGTCTTTTATTTTCTTCATTTATCCACTCAACCAACTCCAATTGATCTGACATTGGGCTGTACAATTCAATTATCTAGTTGTAAGCAAATCAAAGAGACATCACATACACAAAGGCTAAATTACTGAATAAATGTGCGCAAGAAACTACGAAGTGGTTAATCTAAGAGCAGAAGATACGAATAGTTTGCGTTACATTTTTAATGGAAGTCTATGAATGATGAACTGACAGCAATTGTGGACCGGAGTCTACAACTTGTATACCTCATTCTTCCACAGTATCAATGCTAGTTTACTTTGAACTGCAAAGGTTTGTTGTTTTCCTTGGGTTCAATTTCATGTTATGTATTACTTATTATGTAGTCTACTTTTCTGTTGGAATGAGTCCAGATTATGCCTGTCGACTTTTATTTGAGTTTAATGGTCAAAAACTTGAAGCCATGTACTCTGGGACTCCCATGTATCACAGCCCTACAGGATAATGTCCTCTAGCAGAACCATCAAGATTTTAGTCCTCTGTGGCACTGGCGAGATGCTAGCTTGCCGTTGCCGGCAATGGGCACCACAGTCAATTGCTACATGCTGCCAACAAAAATGTATGTTAGTTGAACTTATTATCTGTGTGTATGCTAGATTTTGAATAGAAATTGGCATTTGCTTGGTCATTCCTACAGGGGCATGCAAGTGTAGCAGCATTTGCTGACTGCATTTCAGCACTAAATTTATCCAGTAATCAAAGAGTATTGAAAATGGTCAGTTAAAGCATTAACATGGGTTTTGTTTTGATATTTCTTACACATGCAGGTTTGTTTACTATGGGCAGCATTATCCTGGCGTCGGCTTTCGAGGGTAAGCATTGGGTTATGTATGATATATAGACGTACCCACTGAAATAAATCCCAATTTATTCATTTTTTCAGCCTACCTACTAAAGAAGAAGTTTGTTTGGTGCTTCCTTCTTTGTGCAGGTTATTGGTGGCTGGGATGACGAAATGCTCATTATGCATGTATGAGAAAGATCATTTACAATCTCAAGGCTCTTCGCTGAAGCTGCAGATTAGTTTTCTTCAAACTTGTTGTGAGGTTTTGATTTTTCTTGGTAAGTGAATATTAGAGATAGAAAATGAAGTATGTTTTGAGCTATGGGGGTTAATGTGGCAGTTGAGCAATTGCACTGGCTTATCAGATTCTGAGGATAATGAGATGCTGATAGTTCTTTGTTTGTTGAAAATTATTGCATGAAAAGATAGATGTTGGCATGAAGTCCCTCGTACTGGCGATAATTTTGGCTGCTGTCAGTTTAGTTCAGCGTACAATTTCATTCAAGCCGGCAGCAGCTAGTAATAAGAATGTCAGACAGACATCTGATGGAGGCACACTTGATGACTACAAAACTTTTGAGTTTGTAGCACAATCAACATACATGCAAAACAACGAGTTTACAGAACAATCATATCCCAGACAGCATGGACGACAGGCAGGGACATGCAAAATAGAGGAGACAGTTATCGTTTTGCCAATCCAAGGCTGTTCTAATTGTCGTGGAGGTTGGGGATGTTGGGATTGACAAATCTTAGCGCTCGGGCGGCAAACCGCAGAACCGCGCTGGACGACTCGTTCTCTTGTAGGGCGACCTCCGGAAGCTGGTTGATCCTTAATGCAAGTGCACGCACCTTGGCGTTCAGCTCCTGCATGTATATCATCATTGTCAGACATGGGTTATCTAATGGGATGAGACTTGACTTGAGAGTAAGCAAAATTGCCACACAAGATGGAGGAGAGGGATCGAAACTTACATGACTGCACTGCCTCTTCTTTAGTGCCTCACAGATGACGGTACTTGAATGAGTTCCGCTTACCATCGCAGAAAGTCGTTCGTCGTTGAGGCCGATCAGTGAATCCATAACAAGACTCATCGTTTCAGTGTCAAGGGACGCATCAGGTAGCTTGAAGTAACACTGCATCACGGATACCCCCTGCTGATCTGCACACAAACAGACAATGTCCTGTGACAGCTTCTCCACGAGTCGCTTCTTCATCTCAGGGCTGCATTTCCTGAGTACGTGCTGGAGCAAATAATTGCTGCATGCACCAGGTCAAAGGGGTCACAACACACAATCTTGAAAGGGTCTCACAACACACAATCTAGAAAGGGCATTATATAAATTGTAGTACCTGTAGGCTCCGACCGCCAAGCCCATGGCATTCTCAATTAGTAGGTCTTCAATATCTCTCAGAAATTTTCCTGAAGCACGCCCATAAAGCTCGATCAAAAACCCTGACACATGCCTTGCATATTCTCTGTTGCTGGTCAAGCACTCGATGCCATGCTCGCATAGAATCTGTAACACATACAGCAGTCATCTGAATCAGAGTCGCGAGAAAAAGAAGGAAAACGGGGCAGGAGGAGGCTTTGATCGCTGCACAGTACCCTTGCCAGTGAGGCTGGCCGTGCTCTGATCTATTGTATTGTATGCATCTAGAAGAGATCACTGACTGCAACTTAAACATACCTCGGTGGACACGATGTTAAAGAGATGCTTAGTCAATTCCTCTTCTCGGGCGCTGTCCATGAGCATTTTGTTGAGCAAACTGTTGAGCAGCATCTTTATCAGTAAGGGTTGATCGGCCACCGCTGTGATCACCGACCTTAGAGAGTTTATCCTGAACATGCACGATCCAAACTAAGCACAGACACAAAGTTCCAAATCGAAACTACATATGTAGCAGGCAGGCAAATTCTGAGTTTATCCTGAACATGCACAATCCAAATTAAGCACACAAACAAAGAGTTCCAAATGAAAACTACATATGCAGCAGTCAGGCAAATTCAGAGTTTATCCTGAACATGCACAATGGAAATTAATTACACAAACAAAGAGTTCCAAATCAAAACTAGATATGCAGCAGGCAGGCAAATTCAGAGTTTATCCTAAACATGCACAATGCAAATGAAGCATACAAACAGAAAGTTCCACATCGAAACTAGATATGCAGCAGGCAGGCAAATTCTGAGTTTATCCTGAACGTGCACAATGCAAATGAAGCATACAAACAGAAAGTTCCAAATCAAAACTATATATGCAGCAGGCAAATTCTTACCAGTTGTCAAATTCTTCATTGTTTTTTGTTCTCAGCGCAGGGGCCCCCGCCACCCCTTGTACAATTGACTCAAGGACCTGCGAGTCCCCTCTTGAGTTATGAACTAGCGCGAGGAACACCTTGCTGCCCTCTTTGTCGGCCATCATAGTGCCGATACGTGACCTGACGTGGCCGAGCACAATGTGCTGCACTTGGTCGTCCCTTGATTGAAGCAGGCACACAACTTGTTCAGCTGACAGAGTGGATGTAAGCAGCGGCCCGACGTCCTTCCGATTGATAAGATCCCTTCGAATAGACGAGGTGAAGTTGCTTGGCCTTGGACGGCTCGATGTCGAAGCCGCCCCAATGTCGAGGTGCCGCGGCAGGCGCGATGTCTGGGCCGCGTGCGGGTGCCCCTCCTGCTGCTGCCTCCGCGCCGAGGTCTCCACGAGCGCCATCTGGGCAGAGACCACGGATGCGATGGGGACGTTGTGGTGATGATGCCCCACCGAGGCAGGGGGTGCGCCGTAGTAGGAATCGCCGCCGCGCGGACCGTAGTAGGCGTCGCCGCCGCGCGGGCCGTAGTAAGCGTCGCCGCCGCGCGGGCCGTAGTAGACGGCGGCGCCCGGTGGGACCCGTGGGTAGTAGGGGCTGTAATGCCCCGCGTGCGAGACGAACTGGTCTTGCTGAGGGTGCGGCGGAAGGAGCTGCTGCTGGTCGGCGCCAGGCGGGACGTGCGGCGAAGGAAGCGAAGCGAAGCAGTCGGCGCCAGGCGGGACGTGCGGCGAGGGAAGCGAAGCGAAGCAGTCGGCGCCCGGCGTGGCGTGCGGCGAGGGAAGCGAAGCGAGGTACTCGGTACCGGGCGGGCCGCGCGGCGAGGAAAGGGAAGTGAAGTAATCGGCGCCCGGCGGGGCGCGCGGCGAGGGGAGCGAAGGGTAGTACCCGAGGCTCGGGGGCAGGAAGCCGTTGGAGGCGGCGACCGGTCGGAGGAACCCGCCACCGCCAGCGACCGCCGCGGGATGCGGGACCGGGAGGGCGCCCTGCTGGCCGAGGTGCTGCGGCAGGGGGAGGCCGAGGTGCTGCGGCTGCTCCTCGGGCTCGGGCAGCTTGAGGTCATCGTCGGAGTCGTCCTCCAACAGAGCCTCAATCATCTCCATGTTGTTGAACTCCTCCATGGTCTCTGATTTGGTAGAGCGGTTGGGGATTTCGGTTATGCGACGGCGGGAGATTATATAGCCGTAGAAACTATTGGCAGGCAGGCAGGCAGCTCGAGACGGATGTGGGGTTCGCCGTCCGATATGGCGGTTGGCACTTGTTTTCGTGAGGACCGGAGCTCCAAACATCCTCCCTCTAGAGTCTAGACGCCTGAGCGGCCGGCCGTCACTGTTCGATCGACCTGGACGCGCTCAATTGCTCCCACGAGCCACAAAAAGGAGCTCGGTGCAGCTTGCCAGGCTCGCTGAGCCTGCCTACGTCCGCCAAGTCACTGCCATGTGGGCCTCCACATGGGCGGGCGCCGAGGGGAGGCGAGGACGACGGCGGCTACGCTCTGACCTCCGAGTCTGATCTGATGAAGCTGGGTGGTCGCAGGCCTGCAGACGAGAGGCCAGGAAGACGGATGCGGCGCTCTGCTGGAGCTGGGTGGTCGCCGACAGCGTACACAAAGAAGAAGACGGGCGGCGTGGTCGCTGACGGCAAAAGAGGAAGACGACGGCGGCGCTGCTCATGGACATACGCGGGCGGCGTGGTCGCTGACGGCAAAAGAGGAAGACGGCGGCGGTGCTGCTCATGGACGTACGCGGGCGCCTGGAAGGCGGTCCACAGCACGCCGCACATGAGTGGTTCGTGGATGGTCGGCAACGAGCTCGCTGCGACCCAGGGGTTTGGCCTTATGGGGAGGAAGGAGACGAGGAAATGGAGAAGCAGAGGGGAGCCGCGGCACGCCGGCATCGATGGCCAGGCGGTTGTTCCTGCGGTGGCGGTGGCGGTGGCGGTGGCTGTGGCGGCGAGAAGTGCGGAAACCAAGTCCTCTCTCGCTGTACTCTACTCTGCCGTAGTCGTCGACTCGTTTCACTGGGCTAGATGGGCTAAACTGACGTGCATTTTGCTGTTTGGGCTTCGCTGGGCTGCGAGCTAAAAGCTCGAGTTGGACCGAGACGAGTCTGCTGGCTCGGCTGGAGGTCGACACAAGCCCAAAAGTACAGCCCGGCTCGGCCTTTTCAGTTCTGCAGCCGACCCTGGCTTGGGCCGAGTCACAGCGAGCGCGAGCCGAGCCCAAAAGCTCGAGTTGCACATCCAGATTTACTGTTCGAGCAGAAAAAAAGCCACTGAATCGGTCGCCCCAAACGCAACCGAAATGTCCTGAGCTGACTGTCACCCACATACCCATCCGGTATGTGGGGCAGATAGGGGACGCCCAGCCATGCCCAGACGTGCCCGTCACGTCGGACTCACGGATGGGTCTGAGCTAAAACCCGTCGGTTCGAGGGGTGTCTCCTCTGGTTTAGGTGAGGACACATTCATGGCAGCGCGCTAGTGCCGTCCGAGGGACCAAATCCACTAGTTAAGCCAGACGGCGAGGCAATCCTAGCCCCGTGGCATTATCTCTTTCCCGTTTGCGTCGCCGCTTCCCCTATTGTTCCTATTCCACTTCGAATCCGAGGTCCACCGACCACGACACTGCCATGGTCCATAGCAAGATCACCCTACAAGCTGCTGAGGTCAAAGCGCCCGATCGAGATCCAGGAGAAGATGTGCACCGTAGAGGAGGCCCGTGTTGCGCGTCGCGCCGCTCATATTTGTCGCCGGCCTGCCTCCGGATAGTCCGGACAAGGAGGCACCAGAGCACATGGAGGTCGAGGGGTCAGAGCGGGAGGAGGTGGGGGCTGAGATGGTAGTGTCAGATCTAGAGGAGGAGGAGGAGGAGGAGGAGTCACCATCAGACAAGGAGAAGAAGGCACCAACATCGGAGTTCGTGATGTAGACACGCTTGCCTAAGTGGAGGACGCGGCGGAGCACCTGGCAAAGTTGTCAGAATCGCGACTCAAGTCTTAGAATCTTACGACCTTACGATCCAAACTAGCCCCTCCGATTCTATGACTTTGCTCATAGAATATAAGTTTCTATGATTCATGATCCTACCAATGGAGTTCCGATCCGATTCAAAATCTCGATTCTGGCAACTTTGGCAGCAGGCCATTCTCGACTCCATCCACCCTGAGGCGGAGGTGGAGGCCAACTGCCGCTTCCTCTGCGAGGCGTCCATGGACCTTGAGGAGGCCTTCGCTTCTAAGGAGGCACCGCCGTCTCGCTCGAAAGCCAATGACCAAGAGGGCAGCAGCTACCACATGAACGTTATCGACATATCCGGTGAAGAGTAGTGTAGGTGGCAGTTTGCCATGCTCTATGTACATATATCATGAATGTTTCATGGCTTTGTATTAAAATGGATATCATCAAATGGGAGTGTGGTTGTGGCGAGTGAAATATGGAGGGGGGGGGGGTGACTGGTGCAGTACGCTGACGCGACCGAACACTTCCGCTAACCTTTCAGGGCTCATTTTTGCTATGTGTGGATGTAGACACCCTAAGTCCCCCTGCTCATCGCTCCAGCGGCAGTGGCGATTGTCGGTACCATGATCGTTGGGTTCATGAACCAAACTACGCACGAGCCGCGATCGCATCCTAGCCAAGACAGAGCAAATGAAGGGGCTCTTCATCAACAAGATTTTCTCCACCACTTCATGTTGGTATGCAAATCTTTGTCAAGATCTTCATCGACAGTCTATTCAATAAAATGCTCAAGCTCCATGGTGGTACTTGTAAACTGCGTTGGGATTTTCCTTGAAGAGGAGGGATGAAGCAGTACAGTAGAGGTAAGTATTTCCCTTAGTGAGAACCAAGGTTTATTGAACCACTAGGAGAACTAAGCAAACCCTCGTGAACAACACCTGCACTCACAAAAGCAAATACTTACATCAACACGGGCAAGAGTATTGTCAATCCCTTGAACTCGTTACTTGCAAGGATCAAATCTAGTATAGATAGATAGATAAATTGCAAAACAAAATAAAAGTGAATAAATTACAACACTATATTTTTGGATTTTATAATATGATAAAAGTAAACCCGTGGGCCATAGTTTTCACTAGAACCTTCTCTCTCGAACACATAGCATACGATGGGTAAACAAATTACTGTTGGGCAATTGTTAGAAAAGTGCATAGTTATGACGTATTCATGTCAATGTTGACATATATAGGCATCACGTCCATGACAAGTAAACCGACTCCTACCTGGATCTACTACTATTACTCCACCAATCGACCACTTTTCCAGCATGCATCTATGGTATTAAGTTCATGACAAACAGAGTAACGCTTTAAGCAACATGACATGATGCACACAAAGTAAACCAATCAATATGAATAAACCCCATCGTTTTATCCTCAGTAGCAAAAATACAATACGTGTCTCGCTACCCTTTTTGTCATGAGGTGAGGACACCGCAAGATTGAACCCACTACAAAGCACCTCTCCCACTGAAGATAAATCAATCAAGTTGGTCAAACCAAACGGAGAGATCACAGAGAAATACAAAGCTATCATAATCATGCATAATAAAGTTTAGAAAGACTCAACTACTTTCAATGAATAATCTGATCATGAACCCACAATTCATCGGATCCCAACAAACACACGGCAGAAAGAAATATTACATCGAATAGAAGTCCAAGAAGATCAAGGAGAACATTGTATTGAAGATCAAAGAGAGAAGCAACCTGCTACTTCTTGAGCTTGCGCTGGTTTTTCCCTTGAAGAGGAAAGGATGATGCAGCAAAGTAGAGATAAGTATTTCCCTCAGTTAGAGAACCAAGGTATCAATCAAGTAGGAGACAACGCACAAATCACCAATACCTGCACAAACAATCAAATAACTTGCACCCAACACGATAAAGGGGTTGTCAATCCCTTCAGGGTTACTTGCAAAAGTGAGATCTGATAGAGATAGATGAAACTAAACAAAAGGCAAAGTAAATATTTTCGGTATGTTTGGTTTATAGATCGGAAAGTAAAAGATTGCAAAATAGTAGATCGGAAACTTATATGGTGGAAAATAGACCCGGGGGACATAGGTTTCACTGGATGCTTCTCTCAAGATAGTAAATAATACGGTGTGTGAACAAATTACTGTCGAGCAATTGATAGAAAAGCGCAAAGTTATGACGATATCTAAGGCAATGATTATGAAATATAGGCATCACGTCCGTGTCAAGTAGACCGAAACGATTCTGCATCTACTACTATTACTCCACACATCGACCGACTCCAGCCTGCATCTAGAGTATTAAGTTCATGAAGAAGAAAGTAACACATTAAGTAAGATGGCATGATGTAGAGGAATAAACTCAAGCAATATGATGTAAACCCCATCTTCTTATCCTCGATGTAAACAATACAATATGTGCATTGCTGACCCTACTATCACTGGGAAAGGACACCGCAAGATTGAACCCAAAGCTAAGTGTTGGGGAACGTAGTAATTTCAAAAAAAATTCCTACGCACACGCAAGATCATGGTGATGCATAGCAACGAGAGGGGAGAGTGTTGTCTACGTACCCTCGTAGACCGAAGCGGAAGCGTTGACGCAACGTAGAGGAAGTAGTCGTACGTCTTTCCGGTCCAACCGATCCAAGCACCGTTACTCCGGCACCTCTGAGTTCTTGGCACACGTTCAGCTCGATGACGCTCCCCGGGCTCCGATCCAGCAAAGCTTCGGGGAGGAGTTCCGTCAGCACGACGGCGTGGTGACGATCTTGATGTTCAACCGTCGCAGGGCTTCGCCTAAGCACCGCTACAATATGACCGAGGTGTAATATCGTGGAAGGGGGCACCGCACACGGCTAAGGAACGATCACGAAGATCAACTTTTTGTGTTCTAGGGTGCCCCCCTGCCCCCGTATATAAAGGAGCAAGGAGGGAGGCCGGCCGGCCCTATGGGGCGCGCCAAAGGGAGGGGGAGTCCTCCTCCTAGTGGGAGTAGGACTCCCCTTTCCTAGTCCAACTAGGAAGAGAGAGGGGGAAGGAAAGAGAGGGAGAGGGAGAGGGAAAGAGGGGCCGCCCCCCTCCCTAGTCCAATTCGGACTCCCCATGGGGGGGCGCCACCTCCTGGGCTGCTGCCCTCTCTCTCCCCTCAGGCCCACTAAGGCCCAATACTTCCCCGGGGGGTTCCGGTAACCCCTCCGGCACTCTGGTTTTCTCCGAAATCACCCAGAACATTTCCGGTGTCCGAATATAGTCGTCCAATATATCGATCTTTATGTCTCGACCATTTCGAGACTCCTCGTCATGTCCGTGATCACATCCGGGACTCCGAACAACCTTCGGTACATCAAAATACATAAACTCATAATGAAACTGTTATCGTAACGTTAAGCGTGCGGACCCTACGGTTCGAGAACAATGTAGACATGACCGATACACGTCTCTGGTCAATAACCAATAGCGGAACCTGGATGCTCATATTGGTTCCTACATATTCTACGAAGATCTTTATCGGTCAGACCGCATAACAACATACGTTGTTCCCTTTGTCATCGGTATGTTACTTGCCCGAGATTCGATCGTCGGTATCTCAATACCTAGTTCAATCTTGTTACCGGCAAGTCTCTTTACTCGTTCCGTAATACATCATCTCGCAAATAAATCATTAGTTGCAATGCTTGCAAGGCTTATGTGATGTGCATTACCGAGAGGGCCCAGAGATACCTCTCCGACAATCGGAGTGACAAATCCTAATCTCGAAATACGCCAACCCAACATGTACCTTTGGAGACACCTGTAGAGCTCCTTTATAATCACCCAGTTACGTTGTGACGTTTGGTAGCACACAAAGTGTTCCTCCGGTAAATGGGAGTTGCATAATCTCATAGTCATAGGAACATGTATAAGTCATGAAGAAAGCAATAGCAACATACTAAACGATCAAGTGCTAAGCTAACGGAATGGGTCAAGTTAATCACATCATTCTCCTAATGATGCGATCCCGTTAATCAAATAACAACTCTTTGTCTATGGTTAGGAAACATAACCATCTTTGATTAACGAGCTAGTCAAGTAGAGGCATACTAGTGACACTCTGTTTGTCTATGTATTCACACATGTATTATGTTTCCGGTTAATACAATTCTAGCATGAATAATAAATATTTATCATGAAATAAGGAAATAAATAATAACTTTATTATTGCCTCTAGGGCATATTTCCTTCAGTCTCCCACTTGCACTAGAGTCAATAATCTAGTTTACATCGCCATGTGATCTAACATCAATAGTTCACATCTTTATGTGGTTAACACCCATAGTTCACATCGATATGTGACCAACACCCAAAGGGTTTACTAGAGTCAGTAATCTAGTTCACATTGCTATGTGATTAACACCCAAAGAGTACTAAGGTGTGATCATGTTTTGCCTTTGAGAGAAGTTTAGTCAACGGGTCTGCCATATACAGATCCGTAAGTATTTTGCAATTTTCTGTGTCTACAATGCTCTGCACGGAGCTACTTTAGCTAATTGCTCCCACTTTCAATATGTATCCAGATGAAGATTTAGAGTCATCTAGATCAGTGTCAAAATTTGCATCGACGTAATCCTTTACGATGAACCTTTTGTCACTTCCATCATCGAGAAACATATCCTTACTCCACTAAGGATAATTTTGACCAATGTCCAGTGATCTACTCCTAGATCACTATTGTACTCCTTTGCCAAACTCAGGGCAAGGTATACAATAGGTCTGGTACACAGCATGGCATACTTTATAGAACCTATGGCTAAGGCATAGGGAATGACTTTCATTCTCTCTCTATCTTCTGCCGTGGTCGGGTTTTGAGTCTTACTCAACTTCACACGTTGTAACACAGGCAAGAACTCCTTCTTTGACTATTCCATTTTGAACTACTTCAAAATCTTGTCAAGGTATGTACTCATTGAAAAAACTTATCAAGCGTCTTGATCTATCTCTATAGATCTTGATGCTCAATATGTAAGCAGCTTCACCGAGGTCTTTCTTTGAAAAACTCCTTTCAAACACTCCTTTATGCTTTGTAGAATAATTCTACATTATTTCCGATCAACAATATGTCATTCACATATACTTATCAGAAATGCTGTAGTGCTCCCACTCACTTTCTTGTAAATACAGGCTTCACCGCAATTCTGTATAAAACTATATGCTTTGATCAACTCATCAAAGCGTACATTCCAACTCCGAGATGCTTGCACCAGTCCACAGATGGATCGCTGGGGCTTGCACATTTTGTTAGCACCTTTAGGATTGACAAAACCTTCTGATTGCATCATATACAACTCTTCTTTAATAAATCCATTAAGGATTGTAGTTTTGTTATCCATTTGCCATATTTCTTAAAATGCGGCAATTTCTAACATGATTCGGACAGACTTAAGCATAGATACGAGTGAGAAACTCTCATCGTAGTCAACACCTTGAACTTGTCGAAAACCTTTTGTGACAATTCTAGCTTTGTAGATAGTAACACTACTATCAGCGTCCGTCTTCCTCTTGAAGATCCATTTAATCTCAATGGCTCGCTGATCATTGGGTAAGTCAATCAAAGTCCATACTTTGTTCTCATACATGGATCTCATCTCAGATTTCATGGCCTCAAGCCATTTTGCGGAATCTGGGCTCACCATCGCTTCTTCATAGTTCGTAGGTTCATCATGGTCAAGTAACATGACCTCCAGAACAGGATTATCGTACCACTCTGGTGCGGATCTCACTCTGGTTTACCTACGAGGTTCGGTAGTAACTTGATCTGAAGTTACATGATCATGATCATTAGCTTCCTCACTAATTGGTGTAGTAGTCACAGGAACAGAATTCTGTGATGAACTACTTTCCAATAAGGGAGCAGGTACAGTTACCTCATCAAGTTCTACTTTCCTCCAACTCACTTTTTTCGAGAGAAACTCCTTCTCTAGAAAGGATCCATTCTCAATGAATAACTTGCCTTCGGATTTGTGATAGAAGGTGTACCCAACATTTTCTTTTGGGTATCCTATGAAGATTTACTTCTCCGATTTGGGTTCGAGCTTATCATGTTGAAACTTTTTCACATAAGCATTGCAGTCCCAAACTTTAAGAAATGACAGCTTAGGTTTCTCGCCAAACCACAGTTCATACGGTGTCGTCTCAACAGATTTAGATGGTGCCCTTTTTAACATGAATGTAGCTGTCTCTAATTCATAACCCCAAAACGACAGTGGTAGATCGGTAAGAGACATCATAGATCGCACTATATCTAATAAAATACGGTTATGACGTTCGGACACACCATTACACTGTGGTGTTCCAGGTGGCGTGAGTAGTGAAACTATTTCTCATTGTTTTTAACTGAAGACCAAACTCGTAACTCAAATATTTTACTTCTGCGATCATATCGTAGAAACTTTTATTTTTATTACGATGATTCTCCACTTCACTCTGAAATTTCTTTGAACTTTTCAAATGTTTCAGACTTGTGTTTCATCAAGTAGATATACTCATATCTGCTCAAATCATCTATGAAGATCAGAGAATAATGATACCTGCCACGAGCCTCAATATTCATTGGACCACATACATCAGTATGTATGATTTCCAGCAAATCTGTTGCTCGCTCCATTGTTCCGGAGAATGGAGTCTTAGTCATCTTGCCCATAAGGCATGGTTCGCAAGCATCAAGTGATTCATAATCAAGTGATTCCAAAATCCCATCAGCATGGAGTTTCTTCATGCGCTTTACACCAATATGACCTAAACAGCAGTGCCACAAATAAGTTGCACTATCATTATTAACTTTGCATCTTTTGTCTTCAATATTATGAATATGTGTATCACTACGATCGAGATCCAATGAACCATTTTCATTGGGTGTGTAACCATATAAGGTTTTATTCATGTAAACAGAACAACAATTATTCTCTAACTTAAATGAATAACCATATTGAAATAAACATGATCAAATCATATTCATGCTCAACGCAAACACCAAATAACACTTATTTAGGTTCAACACTAATCTCGAAAGTATAGGGAGTGTGTGATGATGATCATATCAATCTTGGAACTAATTCCAACACACATCGTCACTTCACCCTTAACTAGTTTCTGTTCATTCTGCAACTCCCGTTTCGAGTTACTACTCCTAGCAACTGAACCAGTATCAAATACCGAGGGGTTGCTACGAACACTAGTAAAATACACATTAATAATCTGTATATCAAATATACCTTTGTTCAGTTTGCCATCCTTCTTATCCGCCAAATACTTGGGGCAGTTCCGCTTCCAGTGACCAGTCCCTTTGAAGTAGATGCACTTAGTCTCAGGCTTAGGACCAGACTTGGGCTTCTTCACTTGAGCAGCAACTTGCTTGCCGTTCTTCTTGAAGTTCCCCTTCTTCCCTTTGCCCTTTTATTGAAACTAGTGGTCTTGTCTACCATCAACACTTGATGCTCTTTCTTGATTTCTACCTTCATCGACTTCATCATCATGAAAAGCTCGGGAGTCGTTTTCGTCATCCCTTGCATACTATAGTTCATCACAAAGTTCTACTAACTTGGTGATGGTGACTAGAGAATTCTGTCAATCACTATCTTATCTGGAAGATTAACTCCCACTTGATTCAAGCGATTGTAGTACCCAGACATTCTGAGCACATGCTCACTAGTTGAGCGATTCTCCTCCATCTTTTGGCTATAGAACTTGTTGGAGACTTCATATCTCTCAACTCGGGGATTTGCTTGAAATATTAACTTCAACTCCTGGAACATCTCATATGGTCCATGACATTCAAAACGTCTTTTGAAGTCCCGATTCTAAGCCGTTAAGCATGGTGCACTAAACTATTAAGTAGTCATCATATTGAACTAGCCAAACGTTCATAACGTCTGCATCTGCTCCTGCAATAGGTCTGTAACCTAGCGGTGCATCAAGGACATAATTCTTTTGTGCAGCAATGAGGATAAACCTCAGATCACAGATCCAATCCGCATCATTGCTACTAACATCTTTCAACACAATTTTCTCTAGCAACATATCAAAATAAACATATGAAAGCAACAACGCGAGCTATTGATCTACAACATAGATATGCTAATATTACCAGGACTAAGTTCATGATAAATTAAACTTCAATTAATCATATTACTTAAGAACTCCCACTTAGATAGACATCCCTCTAATCCTCTAAGTGATTACGTGATCCAAATCAACTAAACCATAACCGATCATCATGTGAAATGGAGTAGTTTTCAATGGTGAACATCGCTATGTTGATCATATCTACTATATGATTCACGCTCGACCTTTTGGTCTCAGTGTTCCGAGGCCATATCTACATATGCTAGGCTCGTCAAGTTTAACCTGAGTATTCTGCGTGTGCAAACCTGGCTTGCACCCGTTGTAGATGGACGTAGAGCTTATCACACCCGATCATCATGTGGTGTCTGGGCACGACGAACTTTGGCAACGGTGCATACTCAGGGAGAACACTTCTTGATAATTAGTGAGAGATCATCTTAAAATGCTACCGTCAAACTAAGCAAAAATAAGATGTATAAAAGATAAACATCATATGCAATCAAAATATGTGACATGATATGGCCATCATCATCTTGTGCCTTTGATCTCCATCTCCAAAACATCATCATGATTTCCATCGTCACCGGCATGACACCATGATCTCCATCATCTTGATCTATATCAATGTGTCGTCACATGGTCGTCTCGCCAACTATTGCTCTTGCAACTATTGCTATCGCATAGCAATAATTGTAAAGCAATTATTTGGCGCTTGCATCTTATGCAATAAAGAGACAACCATAAGGCTTTTGCCAGTTGCCGATAACTTCAACAAAACATGATCATCTTATACAACAACTTATATCTCATCATGTCTTGACCATATCACATCACAACATGCCCTGCAAAAACAAGTTAGATGTCCTGTACTTTGTTGTTGCAAGTTTTACGTGGCTGCTACGGGCTTAGCAAGAACAGTTCTTACCTACGCATCAAAACCACAACGATAGTTTGTCAAGTTGGTGCTGTTTTAACCTTCGCAAGGACCGGGTGTAGCCACACTCGGTTCAACTAAAGTTGGAGAAACTGACACCCGCTAGTCACCTGTGTGCATAGCACGGCGGTAAAACCAGTCTCACGTAAGCGTACGCGTAATGTCGGTCCAGGCCGCTTCATCCAACAATACCACCGAACCAAAGTATGACATGCTGGTAAGCAGTATGACTTATATCGCCCACAACTCACTTGTGTTCTACTCGTGCATAACATCAACGCATAAAACCTAGGCTCTGATACCACTGTTGGGGAACGTAGTAATTTCAAAAAATTTCCTACGCACACGCAAGATCATGGTGATGCATAGCAACGAGAGGGAAGAGTGTTGTCTACGTACCCTCATAGACCGAAGCGGAAGCGTTGATGCAACATAGAGGAAGTAGTCGTACGTCTTTCTGGTCCAACCGATCCAAGCACCGTTACTCCGGCACCTCCGAGTTCTTGGCACACGTTCAGCTCGATGACACTCCCCGGGCTCCGATCCAGCAAAGCTTCGGGGAGGAGTTCCGTCAGCACGACGGCGTGGTGACAATCTTGATATTCAACCGTCGCAGGGCTTCGCCTAAGAACCGCTATAATATGACCGAGGTGTAATATCGTGGAGGGGGGCACCGCACACGGCTAAGGAACGATCACGAAGATCAACTTTTTGTGTTCTAGGGTGCCCCCTGCCCCCGTATATAAAGGAGCAAGGGGGAGGCCGGCCGGCCCTATGGGGCGCGCCAAAGGGAGGGGGAGTCCTCCTCCTAGTGGGAGTAGGACTCCCCTTTCCTAGTCCAACTTGGAAGAGAGAGGGGGAAGGAAAGAGAGGGAGAGGGAGAGGGAAAGAGGGGCCGCGCACCCCTCCCTAGTCCAATTCGGACTCCCCATGGGGGGGGGTGCCACTTCCTGGGCTGCTGCCCTCTCTCTCCCCTCAGGCCCACTAAGGCCCAATACTTCCCCGGGGGGGTTCCGGTAACCCCTCCGGCACTCCGGTTTTATCCGAAATCACCCGAAACATTTCCGGTGTCCGAATATAGTCATCCAATATATCGATCTTTATGTCTCGACCATTTCGAGACTCCTCGTCATGTCCGTGATCACATCCGGGACTCCGAACAACCTTCGGTACATCAAAATACATAAACTCATAATGAAACTGTCATCGTAACGTTAAGCGTGCGGACCCTACGGTTCGAGAACAATGTAGACATGACCGAGACACGTCTTTGGTCAATAACCAATAGCGGAACCTGTATGCTCATATTGGTTCCTACATATTCTACGAAGATCTTTATCGGTCAGACCGCATAACAACGTACGTTGTTCCCTTTGTTATCGGTATGTTACTTGCCCGAGATTCGATCGTCGGTATCTCAATACCTAGTTCAATCTTGTTACCGGCAAGTCTCTTTACTCATTCCGTAATACATCATCTCACAACTAACTCATTAGTTGCAATGCTTGCAAGGCTTATGTGATGTGCATTACCGAGAGGGCCCAGGGATACCTCTCCGACAATCGGAGTGACAAATCCTAATCTCGAAATACGGCAACCCAACATGTACCTTTGGAGACACCTTTAGAGCTCCTTTATAATCACCCAGTTACGTTGTGACGTTTGGTAGCACACAAAGTGTTCCTCCGGTAAACGGGAGTTGCATAATCTCATAGTCATAGGAACATGTATAAGTCATGAAGAAAGCAATAGCAACATACTAAACGATCGAGTGCTAAGCTAACGGAATGGGTCAAGTCAATCACATCATTCTCCTAATGATGTGATCCTGTTAATCAAATAACAACTCTTTGTCTATGGTTAGGAAACATAACCATCTTTGATTAACCAGCCACTACTAGAAAAAGGGCTATAGATGGGATTGACACTAATGGCGCACCAGACAAGCGGTGCGCCATTAGTATATACTAATGGCGCACCACCTTCTGATACGCCATTAGAGTTGAAACTACTAATGGCGCACCTGGCCCAGGGTGCGCCATTAGTATCAAATTTTTTTTGAACTAGTGCGCCTGTCCAAACATACTAATGGCGCATCCAGACACAGTGCGCCATTACTAGTTGTAACTAGTAATGGCGCACCTGTCGAAAAGTGCGCCACTAATGTTGTTTTTTTATTATATTTTTTATTCCTTTTTTTGCAAAACTACTAATGGCGCACTGTTCCATCGTGCGCCATTACTAGTTTAAACTAGTAATGGCGCACGGTGGAACAATGCGCCATTAGTATGTTTTTTTTTGCAAAACTACTAATGGCGCACCACCAGAAGGTGCGCCATTAGTAACCTGGATTACTAATGGCGCATTTAGAGTTGGTGCGCCATTAGTAAGTGGGCAGCAACAAGATATTTTGGACAGCCTCTCCTACCCACACTCACTTTCTCCCCACTTCATTCTCTCCACCTCCTCCTTGTCTCGGGTGCCTCCTCTTTTTCACCTCATTTCCACCATAGATTCATTCAAATTAAGTGGTCAAATTATGTTGTTCTCCCTACAACAATGTGCACATGCACTTTTTATGGCCTAGCTAGATCTATGTATGTCCGTGGTGTTGCATATGTTTGTGGTGTTGCATATGTGTTTGTGTTTGGAGGTGTACCGGTATTTGAAATGCGATAGTTGCCAATATTTTGCCGGAATGTTGATTCATTTCCGTTTCGGCGAGAATTTTGGCATTAAGCATTCTTTTTGGTCCTATTTTTAGGGAAAGTCATGCCAAATTTTTTCTTGGTTCTAAAATATCGTTTTGCTCTACCCCGCAGGCGACCATGGTCCACACGATGACCGAAGGCATCGTGAATAGGTTTTTGAGGTCCGCGAAGGCCGAGATGCTTCAAAAGAACGAGACGGAGATAAGATGTCCATGTCGAAGATGCAAGCTGAAGAGCCTTATTGCGGACCCGGATGCCGGGTAGGTGCGTGACCACCTGCTCTTGCGTGGTTTCATGGATGGCTATCGGTGGCAAGGTGATGAAGATGACTACGAAGTCGTCCATGGGGGCCGGGCAAGAAATGAGGAAGGGTAGCAAGACAACCACCTTGGCTCGGGCGGGCGAGAAGACGAAGAATCCCCAGGAGATGATCATGATGGTGATGTTGTACACAGTCATCATGTAGAAGATGCAGGACATGATGATGAGGAAGATGCCGGAGCAGACGATGGGCATGATCATGAAGATGATGATGCCGGCGGAGCAGACGACGCTGGACCATCGATGGGCCGGGTGCAGGACCCTCATATTCAAGAGCTGCTTCTCAAGCAGACGGATAACGCAAGAGCTGCCGCCCAAGAGAAAGCCAAGATGGATCAACTTGAGTTAGACGCGGTTACTCTTGTATGAAGGATGCAGGCCCGAGGATACCCACCTAAAAGTAACGCTCATGGCTCTGGAGATGAAGGTAAAACACAAAATGACCGACGCATGCTTCGACGAGAACATGTCATTCTGGCACGAACGTCTTCCCAAGGGGAACAAGTGCCCGACCAGTTTGGAGGAGGCGAAGAAAATCGTGTGTCCTCTGGATTTACCGCATGTGAAATACCATGTGTGCATGAACAATTGCATCATTTATTGGGACGAGCACGCGGAGTCTACCATATGTCCGGTGTGCGGCGTCACTCGATACAAGAAGAGGAAGAAAGCTCCTTGAAAAGTGGTGTGGTACTTTCCGATCACTCCTCGTCTACAGCGGTATTTCGCGGACCCTAAGGTAGCAAAGCTCCTGCGTTGGCACGCGGATAGGGAGGAGAAGAAGCAAGAAGATGACGCAAATGATCCGGAGATAGATAAAAAAGACAAGATGGTGAGTCACCCTAAGGATGCGAGCCAGTGGCAAGCGTTGAACTTTGAATACCCAGAATTTGGGAAGGATCCAGGGAACATCGTGCTGGGCGCGAGCACCGATGGAGTCAATCCGTTTGGCAGCCAGAGAAGCACACATAGCACCTGGCCTGTGTTTGTGTGGATGTACAACCTTCCCCCCTGGTTGTGCATGAAGAGGAAGTACATTCACATGAGTATGCTAATTGAAGGGCCGAAACAACCAGGGAACGACATCAATCTGTATCTGGGGCTGTTGAAGGAGGAGCTAGACACACTGTGGAAAACGCCAGCCAATACGTGGGACGCCGCAGAGAAAGAATATTTCCCTATGAGAGCCGCACTGCTCACGACGGTGCACGACTATCTTGGTTACGGATATCTCGCGCGGCAGGTAGTCCACAGATTTTCTGGATGCGTAAGGTGCATGGATGACACAACGTATCGCCAGCTAGATAGAGATCCCGGGTCTTCGAAAACCGTGTTCACGGGACATTGAAGGTGGCTTCGCGACGATGACCCGTGGAGGAAACGCAAGGATCTGTTCGATGGTGAAACCGAACCCCGAAAACGCCCGTGTACGAGGAGCGGCGAGGAAATAGACAAGCTGTTGAAAAATTGGAAAGACTGCCCACTGCCGGGAAAGAAGCAAAAGGCGCCAGAGCCGGGAAAGAAGTGAAATGCGCCAGAGCCGCTGCTGAAGGTATGGAAAACGAGGTCTGTTTTCTGGGACTTGCCGTACTGGAAGATCCACTGTGTGCCTCACAGCCTTGATGTCATGCATATCACGAAGAACGTGTGCGAGAGTCTGCTTGGTACCCTGCTCAACATGCCAGAGAGGACCAAAGATGGGCCGAAAGCAAGGGCAGACTTGAAATCAATGGGCATCAGGCAGGAGCTTCACGCTATATATGATGATGATGATGATGATGATGATGAGGCGAAGTAGGACACAGAAAGCCGTCGCAAAGGCAAGAAGACCGGAAATGACTACCCTCCCGCGTGCTTCAGTCTAAGTCAGGAGGAGATCGAGCAGTTTTTCACCTGCCTCCTAGGAGTAAAACTTCCTTACGATTATGCGGGGAAGATAAGCAGATACCTAGACCCAGCGAAGCAGAAGTTCAGCAGGATGAAGTCTCACGACTGTCACGTGCTGATGACACAGATACTTCCAGTTGCAATCCGTGGGATCATGGATGCACACGTCCTTGGGTGGTAGAGCACAAAACCTTTATTAAGAAGACGTACAATGACCGAGGCCAACAGAGGACGGACGGAGATATACTCAAAGAGCACAACTCATGCTTCACGCGTTGGTTCAAGCAGAAGCTTCTGTCGTACCCTTTACATGAGGATTCTTCCGCGGAAGAACGACTCATATTCGCCTTGTCACAGGGTGCCGAGCACAACCAGATGACCTATGAGGCGTACGATATCAACGGCTACACATTCTACACCGAGGCCAAGGACATGAAGAGCGATGGTTATCAGAACTCCGGGGTAACGATGGAATCCTACACCGGTAACGACAAGGACAGATACTACGAAAGGATCGAGGAGATCTGGGAGCTGAGCTACGCTGGAGAGAAGGTCCCGATGTTCCGTGTCAGATGGGCCAAGAGCATCCTAAAAGAAGACCAGTATTTCACCACCATGGTTATACCCGAAGCCAAATCCAAGACCGCGGGCGCAAACGTCACCGTGAAAAATGAGCCATGGGTACTGGCTTCCCAAGTGGACCAATGCTTCTTCATTACCGACCCGTCAAAGCCCAGTCGTGTTGTCGTGAGGAGAGGCAAAAGGAAGATCATCGGAATGGATGGAGTAGCCAATGAGCAAGACTTCGACAAGTACGGCGACCCGAGGATCGAACATGACGACGATGATGAAGTAGCAGCATACACCACAAGAAGAAGCATGACCACCCTACCTAAAGGACGTCCGTTCCACAGAAGAACTCCATTTGCGAAAAAGAAGGCAAGAAGATTGTGAACAGATAGCTAGCTAAGATCGATTGTATTTCATGGGCACTTTTTGAACTATCAGGAATATTTTTAAATTTCATGGACACTCGATCTCGATCCCCCTCCATCTCGATCGCTATCCCACCTTGCCAGATCCGGTCCCCCTCGCCGTCGAGCACCCCTCGGTCCACCGGCCGCCGCCGCCGACCCCCCGCACCCTCGGTTCCCCTACTCAACCGCCGCCGCCGACCCCCCGCACCCCTCCCCTACTCAACCGCCACCGCCGACCCCCCGCACCCCCCGCACCCTCCCCCGCTCCACCGACATTACTGTTTGATGATATTTTAAAAAAATTATTACTATCTTATAAAAAAATATTACAGTTATGATTTAAACAAGTTTGAACATATTTAAACACAAATAAGTATCAAACAACATTTTAAATGCATAAAAAAATTGTGGAGCTTGGGAATCGAACCCAGGACCTCCTGGTGTGAGAAGTGGCTGCTGACCAGTCGAGCTAGTAGAGGGAACTTGATGTGGATCAGGTCAGGTGGTAGATAACCTGTTGGCTCGAGCAGAAAAAAAAATACTAATGGCGCACCAGGGTGAGGTGCGCCATTAGTATGGATGTACTTATGGCGCACCGAGGGGTGGTGCGCCATTAGTATTGTGCCGCCCCCATCCATATTTCCTCCACAGCCCAAATCTATCCCCTCCCTCTCCCTCGCTCTCGCCCTCGATCCCCTTCCCCTCTCCTCTCCCGACGCCGCTGCCCCGCCACCTCGACGCCGCCTCGACGCCGCCTCGACGCCACCTCGACGCCCCGACGCCGCCCCGACGCCGCCTCGATGCCTCGACGCCTCGACGCCGCTGCCCCGCCGCCTCGACGCCGGCCCGACGCCGCTGCCCCGCTGCCTCGACGCCGCACGCTCGCGCCCCACTACGCCGCCGCCGCGGCGCACCTCGCCGAGCAGCGCGTCGACGTGGCGCTGGCCAAGGTGGACGCCACCGAGGAGCACGACCTGGCGCAGGCGCACGACGTGCAGGGCTACCCCACCCTCCTCTTCTTCATCGACGGCGTGCCCAGGGACTACTCCGGCGAGAGGACCAAGTGAGCAATTTCTGCAGATCCCCAATTCCCTCCCTGTTCCCGCTCCGCAGCTGCTGAGAATTTTGTTTTTGCTTTGCTGCAGGGACACCATTGTCGCTTGGATCGGCAAGAAGCTGGGCCCTGCGGTGCAGAACCTCACCGCCATCGACGAGGCCGAGAAGATCGTCACCGGCGACGACGTGGCCGTGCTCGCCTTCCTCGACCACCTCTCGGTATGCAATGCGCCTTCTCCAGTGGCAGCAAAGTCAAACAAACCCAAAATTGGTTCAGTTGCAAACCATGTTACCCACATTGACCCAAAATTGGTTGAATTGCAAACCATGTGACCCAGATTGACCCAAGAATACAATGCTTGAATTGTGGCCAAACCGAGAACATGTGGCCATGTTACCCAAAATATAGTGCACCTAGTTTTCCCAATGCCTTTATTCTTCTGCTTGCTCACTACTAGATGAAATGTCAACCTGCACTTTCCATTTCCATGTTCTGAGAACAAATCCGAGATGTGCTCATATGTTTAGCTCTCGGTACGCAATGCACCTTCTCCAAGCATAGCAAAGTCCAGCAACCCAACCTGCTTCAACTGCATCCATTACAAGCATAGTGTTCCTTTACAAGCATAGTAGAGCATAGTATGGATTCTAATGTTCAACTCTGACTAAACAGGTTCTGCAAACGGTCTTTTACTGCACTTGACTGAAGAAGTAGGTGTGTGCTATATCCTGCACTTGAGGTGAGCTGTGTTCTCAGGTTTACATTGCAATGGGCACTCTTCTTGTAAACACAAATTTAGATTTATATACTATATGCTGGCATGACTATTTTTATTAGGCAGGACAGTGCAGTAGTTGATGTATCTTGGGTTGATTATAAAGTTGCTTGGGTTTAATATTACCCAGCATGATGATGTATCAATGTAGCATTAGCATATGATCCAAGTGCTAGTACTGCTAGTAAATAGCTAATACAGTTAATGAAGAAGAAAAAAACTGCTAGTATAGTTAATGAAGAAGGAAAAAACTGCTACTACTGCTAGTAAATAGTATCAGACTGAATGTCTTTTATATATGGCCAATACAGTCAGATGGCCAATACAGTTATTTGTTGCGTAACATAGTAGAAATTCAAAATTTTCCTACGTGTCACCAAGATCTATCTATGGAGAGACCAGCAACGAGGGGAAGGAGAGTTGCATCTACATACCCTTGTAGATCGCTAAGCGGAAGCGTTCAAGTGAACGGGGTTGATGGAGTCATACTCGTCGTGAATCAAATCACCGATGATCCAAGTGCCGAACGGACGGCACCTCCGCGTTCAACACACGTACAGCCCGGTGACGTCTCCCATGCCTTGATCCAGCAAGGAGAGAGGGAGAGGTTGAGGAAGACTCCATCCAGCAGCAGCACAACGGCGTGGTGGTGGTGGAGGAGCGTGGCAATCCTGCAGGGCTTCGCCAAGCACCACAGAAGAGGAGGAAGAAGAGACGCAGGGCTGCACCAAGAGAGATTGAATCGTGTGTTGTGGGCAGCCCCCTAGGCCTCATATATATAGGGGAAGGGGAGGGCTGCGCCCCCTCTAGGGTTCCCACCCCTAGGGGGGGGGGGCGGCAGCCCTAGATGGGGTCAAGGGTGGCGGCCAAGAGGGGGAGGGGAGAGGGAGGCGCCCCAATATGGGCCCTAAGGCCCATATCCCATTAGGGTTTGCCCCCTTTCCACCTCTTGGGCACCTTGGGCCCTTGTGGGAGGCGCACTAGCCCACTAAGGGGCTGGTCCCTCACCACTCTTAGCCCACGCAAGCCTCCGGGGCAGGTGGCCCCACTCGGTGGACCCCCGGGACCCTCCCGGTGGTCCCGGTACGTTACCGATAAACCCCGAAACTCTTCCGGTGTCCAAAACAGGACTTCCCATATATAAATCTTTACCTCCGGACCATTCCGGAACTCCTCGTGACGTCCGGGATCTCATCCGGGACTCCGAACAACATTCGGTAACCACATACTAACTTCCTTTATAACCCTAGCGTCATCGAACCTTAAGTGTGTAGACCCTACGGGTTCGGGAGACATGCAGACATGACCGAGACGTTCTCCGGTCAATAACCAACAGCGGGATCTGGATACCCATGTTGGCTCCCACATGTTCCACGATGATCTCATCGGATGAACCACGATGTCAAGGACTTAATCAATCCCGTATACAATTCCCTTTGTCTATCGGTACGATACTTGCCCGAGATTCGATCGTCGGTATCACGATACCTTGTTCAATCTCGTTACCGGCAAGTCTCTTTACTCGTTCCAGAACACATCATCCCGTGATCAACTCCTTGATCACATTGTGCACATTATGATGATGTCCTACCGAGTGGGCCCAGAGATACCTTTCCGTTTACACGGAGTGACAAATCCCAGTCTCGATTCGTGCCAACCCAACAGACACTTTTAGAGATACCCGTAGTGTACCTTTATAGCCACCCAGTTACGTTGTGACGTTTGGCACACCCAAAGCACTCCTACGGCATCCGGGAGTTGCACAATCTCATGGTCTAAGGAAATGATACTTGACATTAGCAAAGCTTTAGCATACGAACTACACGATCTAGTGCTATGCTTAGGATTGGGTCTTGTCCATCACATCATTCTCCTAATGATGTGATCCCGTTATCAACGACATCCAATGTCCATGGTCAGGAAACCGTAACCATCTATTGATCAACGAGCTAGTCAACTAGAGGCTTACTAGGGACATGGTGTTGTCTATGTATCCACACATGTATCTGAGTTTCCTATCAATACAATTCTAGCATGGATAATAAACGATTATCATGAACAAGGAAATATAATAATAACTAATTTATTATTGCCTCTAGGGCATATTTCCAACAGTCTCCCACTTGCACTAGAGTCAATAATCTAGTTCACATCGCCATGTGATTAACACTCACAGGTCACATCGCCATGTGACTAACACCCAAGAGTTTACTAGAGTCAGTAGTCTAGTTCACATCACTATGTGATTAACACTCAATGAGTTCTAGGTTTGATCATGTTATGCTTGTGAGAGAGGTTATAGTCAACGGGTCTGAACCTTTCAGATCCGTGTGTGCTTTACAAATCTCTATGTCATCTCCTAGATGTAGCTACCACGTTCTATTTGGAGCTATTCCAAATAACTGTTCTACTTGGAGTTATTCTAAATTGTTGCTCCATTATACATATCCGGTATCTCTATCGGAGCTATCTGGATAGGTGTTAAGCTTGCATCGACGTAACCCTTTACGACGAACTCTTTTACCACCTCCATAATCGAGAAAAATTCCTTAGTCCACTAGTTACTAAGGATAACTTTGACCGCTGTCCTGTGATCCATTCTTGGATCACTCTTTTACCCCTTGTCTGACTCATGGCAAGGCACACTACAGGTGCGGTACACAACATAGCGTACTGTAGAGCCTACGTTTTAAGCATAGGGGACGACCTTCGTCCTTTCTCTCTATTCTGCCATGGTCGAGCTTTAAGTCTTAATTTCATACCTTACAACTCAGGAAAGAACTCCTTCTTTGACTGATCCATCTTGAACACCTTCAAGATCATGTCAAGGTATGTGCTCATTTGAAAGTACCATTAAGCGTTTTGATCTATCCTTATAGATCTTGATGCTCAATGCTCAAGTAGCTTAATCCAGGCTTTCATTGAAAAACACTTTTCAAATAACCCTATATGCTTTCTTAGAAATTCTACATCATTTCTGTTCAACAATATGTCAACAACATATACTCATCAGAAATTCTATAGTGCTCCCACTCACTTCTTTGGAAATACAAGTTTCTCATAAACTTTGTATAAACCAAAATCTTTGATCATCTCATCAAAGCATACATTCCAACTCCGAGATGCTTACTCCAGTCCTTAGAAGGATGGCTGGAGCTTTGCATACTTATTAGCATCTTTCAGGATTGACAAAACCTTCTGGTTGTATCACATACAACCTTTCCTCAGAAAATAGTCGAGGAAACTATGTTTTGACATCCTATCTGCAAGATTTCATAAATAATGCAGTAATCGCTAATATAATTCCAACAGACTCTTAGCATCGCTACGAGTGAGAAAGTCTCATCGTAGTCAACTTTTTGAACTTGTCGGAAAAACATCTTAACGACAAGTCGAGCTTTCTTAATGGTGACATTTACCATCATTGTCCGTCTTCCTTTAAAATCCATCTATACTCAACAGCCTCACGACCATCGAGCTCTTCTGTCAAAGTCTACACTTTGTTTCCATACATGGATCCTCTCTCGGATTTCATGGCCTCGAGCCATTTATCGGAATCCGGGCCCACCATCGCTTCTCCATAGCTCGTAGGTTCATTGCTGTCTAGCAACATGACTTCCAAGACAGGATTACGTACCACTCTGAAGTAGTACGCATCCTTGTCATCCCACGAGGTTTGGTAGTGACTTGATATGAAGTTTCATGATCACTATCATAAGCTTCCACTTCAATTGGTGTAGGTGCCACAGGAACAACTTCCTGTGCCCTGCCACACACTAGTTGAAGAGACGGTTTAGTAACCTCATCAAGTCTCCACCATCCTCCCACTCAATTCTTTCGAGAGAAACTTTTCCTCGAGAAAGGACCCGATTCTAGAAACAATCCCTTATTACTTTCGAATATGAGACAAGAGGTATACCCAACTGTTTTGGGTGTCCTATGAAGATGCATTTATCCACTTTGGGTTTGAGCTTATCAACTTTTCACATAAGCGTCGCAGCCCCAAACTTTTAAGAAATGACAGCTTAGGTTTCTCTAAACCATAGTTCATACGGTGTCATCTCATCGGAATTACGTGGTGCCCTATTTAAAGTGAATGTGGTTGTCTCTAATGCCTAACCCATAAACTATCATGGTAATTCGATAAGAGACATCATGGTATGCATCATATCCAATAGGGTGCAGTTATGATGTTCGGACACACCATCACATTATGGTGTTCCAGGCTGTATTAGTTGTGAAACAATTTCCACAATGTCTTAATTCTGTGCCAAACTCGTAATTCAGATATTCATCTCTATGATCATATCATAGATCTTTTATCCTCTTGTTACGACGATCTTTCAACATCACACTGAAATTACTTGAACCTTTCAATAATTCAGACTCGTGATTCATCAAGTAAATATACTCAACATTTACTCAAATCATCTGTGAAGTAAGAACACAATGATATCCACTACACGCCTCAGCACTCATTGGACTGCACACATCAAAATGTATTACTTCCAACAAGTTATTTTACTGAAACCGAGGCTTTCAGTCATCTTGCCCATGTGGTATGATTTGCATGTCTTAAGTGATTCAAAATCAAGTGAGTCCAAACGGTCCATTTGCATGGAGTTTCTTCATGCATATATGCCAACAGACATGGTTCGCATGTCTCAAACTTTTCAAAAACGAGTGAGCCCAAAGATCCATCAACATGGAGCTTCTTCCTGCGTTTTATACCGATATGACTTACGTGGCAGTGCCACAAGTGGGTGGTACTATCATTACTATCTTTTGGCATGAACATGTGTATCACCATTCATTTTAGGTGTAAGACCATTGAAGGTATTATTCAAATAAACAGAGTAACCATTATTCTCCTTAAATGAATAACCGTATTGCGATAGACATAATCCAATCATGTCTATGCTCAACGCAAACACCAATCTCGATGGTAGAGGGAGCGCACGATATTTGATCATATCAACATTGGAAACACTTCCAACACATATCGTCAGCTCACCTTTAGCTAGTCTCCGTTTATTCCGTAGCTTTTATTTCGAGTTACTAACACTTAGCAACCGAACCGGTATCTAATACCCTGGTGCTACTAGGAGTACTAGTAAAGTACACATTAACACAATGTACATCCAATATACTTCTATCGACCTTGCCAGCCTTCTCATCTACCAAGTATCTAGGGTAATTTCGCTCCAGTGGCTGTTCCCCTTATTACAGAAGCACTTAGTCTTGGGTTTGGGTTTAACCTTGGGTTTCTTCACTAGAGCAGCAGCTGAATTGCCGTTTCATGAAGTATCCCTTCTTGCCCTTGCCCTTCTTGAAACTAGTGGTTTCACCAACCATCAAAATTGATGCTCCTTCTTGATTTCTACTTTGGTGTCAAACATCACGAATATCTCAAGGATCATCATATATGTCCCTGATATATTATAGTTCATCACGAAGCTCTAGTAGCTTGGTGGTAATGACTTCGGAGAAACTATCACTATATCATCTGGAAGATCAACTCCCACTTGATTCAAATGATTGTTGTACTCAGACAATCTGAGCACAAGCTCAACAATTGAGCTTTTCTCCCTTAGTATGTAGGCTAAGAAAATCGTCGGAGGTCTTATACCTCTTGACGTGGGCACAAGCCTGAAATCCCAATTTCAGCCCTCGAAACATCTCATATGTTTCGCGACATTTCAAAACGTCTTTGGTGCCTCAATTCTAAACCGTTTAACTGAACTATCACATAGTTATCAAAATGTGTATGTCAGATGTTCGCAACATCCACAGACAACGTTCGAGGTTCAGCACACTTAGCGGTGCATTAAGGACATAAGCCTTCTATGAAGCAATGAGGACAATCCTCAGTTTGTGGACCTAGTCCGCATAATTGCTACTATCAACTTTCAACTAATTTTTCTCTAGGAACATATCTAAATAGTAGAACTAAAGCACGAGCTATGACATAATTTGTAAAATCCTTTTGACTATGTTCAGGATAATTAAGTTCATCTTATGAACTCCCACTCAGATAGACATCCCTCTAGTCATCTAAGTGATTACATGATCCGAGTCAACTAGGCCGTGTCCGATCATCACGTGAGACGGACTAGTGAACGTCGGTGAACATCTTCATGTTGATCGTATCTTCTATACGACTCATGCTCGACCTTTCGGTCTCTTGTGTTCCGAGGCCATGTCTGTACATGCTAGGCTCGTCAAGTTAACCTAAGTGTTTTGCATGTGTTCCGAGGCCATGTCTGTACATGCTAGGCTCGTCAACACCCGTTGTATGTGAACATTAGAATCTATCACACCCGATCATCACGTGGTGCTTCGAAACGACAAACTGTAGCAATGGTGCACAGTTAGGGGGAACACCTTCTTGAAATTTTAATGAGGGATCATCTTATTTACTACCGTCGTTCTAAGCAAATAAGATGTATAAACATGATAAACATCACATGCAATCAAATAGTGACATGATATGGCCAATATCACTTTGCTCCTTTTGATCTCCATCTTCGGGGCTCCATGATCATCATCGTCACCGGCATGACACCATGATCTCCATCATCATGATCTCCATCATCGTGTCTTCATGAAGTTGCCTCGCCAACTATTACTTCTACTACTATGGCTAACGGTTAGCAATAAAGTAAAGTAATTACATGACGTTTAAGTTGACACGCAGGTCATGAATAAATTAAGACAACTCCTATGGCTCCTGCCGGTTGTCATACTCATCGACATGCAAGTCGTGATTCCTATTACAAGAACATGATCAATCTCATACATCACATATATCATTCATCACATCCTTTTGGCCATATCACATCACATGGCATACCCTGCAAAAACAAGTTAGACGTCCTCTAATTGTTGTTTGCATGTTTTACGTGGCTGCTATGGGTTTCTAGCAAGAACGTTTCTTACCTACGCAAAGACCACAACGTGATATGCCAATTGCTATTTACCCTTCATAAGGACCCTTTTCATCGAATCCGATCCGACTAAAGTGGGAGAGACAGACACCGGCCAGCCACCTTATGCAACTAGTGCATGTTTGTCGGTGGAACCGGTCTCACGTAAGAGTACGTGTAAGGTTGGTCCGGGCCGCTTCATCCCACGATGCCGCCGAATCAAGATAAGACTAGTAACGGCAAGCATATTGAACAAAATCAACGCCCACAACTACTTTGTGTTCTACTCGTGCATAGAATCTACGCAATAAACCTGGCTCATGATGCCACTGTTGGGTAACATAGCAGAAATTCAAAATTTTCCTACGTGTCACCAAGATCTATCTATGGAGAGACCAGCAACGAGGGGAAGGAGAGTTGCATCTCCATACCCTTGTAGATCGCTAAGCGGAAGCGTTCAAGTGAACGGGGTTGATGGAGTCGTACTCGTCGTGATTCAAATCACCGATGATCCAAGTGCCGAACGGACGGCACCTCCGCGTTCAACACACGTACAGCCCGGTGACGTCTCCCACGCCTTGATCCAGCAAGGAGAGAGGGAGAGGTTGAGGAAGACTCCATCCAGCAGCAGCACAACGGCGTGGTGGTGGTGGAGGAGCGTGGCAATCCTGCAGGGCTTCGCCAAGCACCACAGAAGAGGAGGAAGAAGAGACGCAGGGCTGCACCAAGAGAGATTGAATCGCGTGTTGTGGGCAGCCCCCTAGGCCTCATATATATAGGGGAAGGGGAGGGCTGCGCCCGCTCTAGGGTTCCCACCCCTAGGGGGGCGGCAGCCCTAGATGGGGTCAAGGGTGGCGGCCAAGAGGGGGAGGGGAGAGGCAGGCGCCCCAATATGGGCCCTAAGGCCCATATCCCATTAGGGTTTGCCCCCTTTCCACCTCTTGGGCACCTTGGGCCCTTGTGGGAGGCGCACTAGCCCACTAAGGGGCTGGTCCCTCACCACTCTTAGCCCACGCAAGCCTCCGGGGCAGGTGGCCCCACTTGGTGGACCCCCGGGACCCTCCCGGTGGTCCCGGTACGTTACCGATAAACCCCGAAACTCTTCCGGTGTCCAAAATAGGACTTCCCATATATAAATCTTTACCTCCGGACCATTCCGGAACTCCTCGTGATGTCCGGGATCTCATCCGGGACTCCGAACAACATTCGGTAACCACATACTAACTTCCTTTATAACCCTAGCGTCATCGAACCTTAAGTGTGTAGACCCTACGGGTTCGGGAGACATGCAGACATGACCGAGACGTTCTCTGGTCAATAACCAACAGCGGGATCTGGATACCCATGTTGGCTCCCACATGTTCCATGATGATCTCATCGAATGAACCACGATGTCAAGGACTTAATCAATCCCGTATACAATTCCCTTTGTCTATCGGTACGATACTTGCCTGAGATTCGATCGTCGGTATCACGATACCTTGTTCAATCTCGTTACCGGCAAGTCTCTTTACTCGTTCCATAACATTGATCACATTGTGCACATTATGATGATGTCCTACCGAGTGGGCCCAGAGATACCTTTCCGTTTACACGGAGTGACAAATCCCAGTCTCGATTCGTGCCAACCCAACAGACACTTTCAGAGATACCCGTAGTGTACCTTTATAGCCACCCAGTTACGTTGTGACGTTTGGCACACCCAAAGCACTCCTACGGCATCCGGGAGTTGCACAATCTCATGGTCTAAGGAAATGATACTTGACATTAGCAAAGCTTTAGCATATGAACTACACGATCTAGTGCTATGCTTAGGATTGGGTCTTGTCCATCACATCATTCTCCTAATGATGTGATCCCGTTATCAACGACATCCAATGTCCATGGTCAGGAAACCGTAACCATCTATTGATCAACGAGCTAGTCAACTAGAGGCTTACTAGGGACATGGTGTTGTCTATGTATCCACACATGTATCTGAGTTTCCTATCAATACAATTCTAGCATGGATAATAAACGATTATCATGAACAAGGAAATATAATAATAACTAATTTATTATTGCCTCTAGGGCATATTTCCAACATTATTGAAGAAGAAAAAAACTGCTAGTACTGCTAGTAAATAGCATCAGACTGAATGTCTTTTATATATGGTACTGCTAGTAAATAGCTTCTTCTATATACTAATTTGCATCAAAGTGTAGAACAAAGCATCAGACTGAATAACTAACAGTGGGTAATTAACCTAACTATTCATTTTTCCTTAGGTTAATATTAAAATGTCCAGTGTATATATATTTGAAAATGATTGCTGCTAGATGTTAATTTGCTGGTACTAGCTAGAATTTGGCACTGAAAAGCAAAAGCAAAAGCTAATTAACTGCTTGGTAATAGCACTGGTACTAGGTAGCTAAAATATGTGTTCTGAAACACTGAGAGCAGAAACACTTACTACATACATATGCTCAAGAAACACTTACTAACCAGAAAAGGTTTTGACTTGAAATGTTAATAGCACAGAGAGCAACACAAGTTAAACACCTCAATCTGTTAGTATTTGTCTGCATTTTCTCACATTCTTCTTGTATTTGATCCAGTATTGCTTGTAGTGGTTTGTCCAAAATGTTGAATGATACTGCTTGGAGATGCATATATTGTTTCACCTCTTCACATGCCAATGTATTTTCCATGTTGTGATGGAGGCCTTTTTTGCCTTGTAGTGGTTTGTCCAAAATGTTGAATGATACTACTCGCGGTCTCGAGACTTGTAATATAATGTTCTATCTTTGTTCGGTCTTTTCAATTCGGAGACTAATATGATGAATTATATTCGGAGACTAATATGATGAATTGTATTCAGAGACTAATCTTCTATTGTATTCGATGAACTGTTGTTGATGTGTGCTGTCTATATTTTGTCCAATTATACATTTTGTAACCTATGCAAAAAACAGAAAATAAAAAAATAAAAAAACCTAATATTCATACTAATGGCGCATCACATCACAGTGCGCCATTAGTATGCCAAAGGATACTAATGGCGCATCATTAAACAGTGCGCCATTAGTATGCCGAAGTTACTAATGGCGCATCTTGTTGTTGTGCGCCATTAGTATGCCAAAGCACCTGGGTATACATGGCCCCCTGGGAGGCATACTAATGGCGCACTGTTGTATATACTAATGGCGCATCTGAGGTCCGCCATTAGTATACCAGATACTAATGGCGCACTAGTGGTGCGCCATTAGTAAAATATACTAATGGCGTGGCACTAATGGCCAAATTAGGTGCGCCATTAGTAGGCTTTTTCCTAGTAGTGAGCTAGTCAAGTAGAGGCATACTAGTGACACTCTGTTTGTCTATGTATTCACACATGTATTATGTTTCCGGTTAATACAATTCTAGCATGAATAATAAACATTTATCATGAAATAAGGAAATAAATAATAACTTTATTATTGCATCTAGGGCATATTTCCTTCAATAAGAACTTCTCGCATTGCAAGAAAAACCAATCTAGTTGGCCAAACCAAACCGATAGTTCGAAGAGAATTACAAAGATACCAAATCATGCATAAAAGAATTCAGAGAAGATTCAAATAATATTCATAGATAAGCTGATCATAAATCCACAATTCATCCGATCTCGACAAACACACCCCAAAAGAAGATTACATCAGATAGATCTCTAAGAACATCGAGGAGAACATGGTATTGAGAATCAAAGAGAGAGAAGAAGCCATCTAGCTACTAGCTATGGACCCGTAGGTCTATGGTAAACTAGTCACGCTTCATTGGAAGGGCAATGGAGTTGATGTAGAAGCTCTCCGTGATCGAATCCCCCTCCGACGGGATGCCGGAAAAGGCCCCTAGATGGGATCTCACGGGTACAGAAGGTTGCGGCGGTGGAAAAGTGTTTTCGTGGATACTTCTGGTGGTTTGGGAATATATGTGAATATATAGGATGAAGAATTAGGTCAGGGGAGTCACGAGGGGCCGACAAGGCAGGGGGCATGCCCTCCACCCTTGTGGCCTCCTCGTGGCTCTTCTGACTTGCACTGCAAGTCTCCTGGGTGTCTTCTGGTACAAGAAAAATCATCGCGAAGGTTTTGTTCCATTTGGACTCCATTTTGTATTCCTTTTCTGCGAAACTCAAAAACAAGGAAAAACAGAAACTAGCACTGGACTCTAGGTTAATAGGTTAGTCCCAAAAAATATATGAAATAGCATATTAATGCATATAAAACATCCAAAACAGATAATATAATAGCATGGAACAATAAAAAATTATAGATACATTGGAGATGTATCAAGCATCCCCAAGCTTAATTCCTGCTCGTCCTCGAGTAGGTAAATGATAAAAACAGAATTTTTGATGTGGAATGCTACCTGACATATTTATCCATGTAATTTTTCTTTATTGTGGCACGAATGTTCAGATCCATAAGATTCAAAACAAAAGTTTAATATTAACATAAAAACAATAATAGTTCAAGCATACTAACAAGGCAATTCTGTCTTCTCAAAATAACATGGCCAAAGAAAACTTATCCCTACAAAATCATATAGTCTGGCTACGCTCCATCTTCATCACAGAAAATATTCAAATCATGCACAACCCCGATGACAAGCCAAGCAATTGTTTCATAATTTTGATGTTCTTGAACCTTTTCAACTTTCACGCAATACATGAGCGTGAGCCATGGACATAGCACTATAGGTGGAATAGAATATGGTGGTTGTGGAGAAGACAAAAAGAAGGAGATAGTCTCACATCAACTAGGCGTATCAATGGGCTATGTGGATGCCCATTAATAGATATCAATGTGAGTGAGTAGGGATTCCCATGCAATGGATGAACTAGAGCTATAAGTTTACGAAAGCTCAAAAATAAACTAAGTGGGTGTGTGTCGGTGTCAAAACTGGCAGATCTTGGGTAGGGGGTCCCGAACTGTGCATCTAAGGATTGATGGTAACAAGGGACAAGTGGGACACGATGTTTACCTAGGTTTGAGCCCTCTTTATGGAGGTAAAACCCTACGTCCTGCTCGATTGTATTCGATGAGTATATGGGTTACAAGAGTTGATATACCTCAATATCATAATAGCTAAACCTTAGCTGTCTAGCTTATGAGAATTGTGATAGCATCTACGGACTAAACCCTTCGGTTTATACACACACATGAGGGGCCTAGGGTTGTACAGAGTCGGTTTGTGGGGCAAGGAAATAAGATATCCGGACACCAATCTTGCCATCCACGCATACAGGAGTCCTACCTGGACACGGGGGAAAATTCTTCTGCTTGTATCTTCACGGCCCATCAGCCCGGCCCATATCAAATAGCCCGGACACCCGAGGACCCCCTAATCCAGAACTCCCTTAGTAGCCCCCGAATTGGACTACAAATGACGATGCAGTATCTGACTTATGTCTTCGGCTTTTGCAAGGTTGGTTCTTCATCATAGCTTGGACGGCTAACAGTCCGGCCCCGACTTCCATGCTCTGCCTCTATGACTCCTTCCCTGTCGTCACCTCGATTTCCACCCGCTAGGCGAATGTGAACGGTCCATAATAATTTTCACCAAAAAGAAAACCCCTGGCCACACAGGGACGTCGCCTATATAAAGAGGTTAGATCCTCAAGTGCCATCCACATCGTGCAGAGAACACCAGGACTATCCACGAAAGACTTCAAAACATGGCCATCGCCCTAGGCTCCTCTTCGCGCCACCATGGCCCTCAAGAGGGTGATCGGCAGAGCTGTTCAGTGTCTCATCTTAAGTTGAGTTGACTCCACACACATGGATATCCCCCCTCTGTGACACCCCGGTGTAATGATGCTACAGTAACCCCTGGGGTTAAGTTAATCTTTGTGCTAAACATGTGCCTGATCATTATTGTCTCATGTTCTTTCAAAATTCCAATTGAATTCAAATTCAAATTCTGTGTGAAATTCAAAATGATCAGACATGAAAACAAAAATGTTCATCATGTGCCAAATATTCCACAACTAATATTGGTGGCGAACCAACATTTTTGCAAAGGGTTTAATTGGCCTAAACTACTTAAAATAGTGACCTAAGCAATAAATTAAATGCCTTTTTAATTTATAAAATTGGCATTTCTTTTTCTAAAGTCTCACAATATTTTTGTGGCAGTGCAATATACTTCTTTGAAATTATTTTGGCCAATGGCATAATTTTTGCAAAGTCTTTATTGGCTAAAAGAAAAAAAAGGAAAAGGAAAGAAGAAGGGGTGGGAGAGCCCCTGGCCTCCCCTTGGGCTTCGGCCCATCCCAGCAGGCCGGCCCACCTCACCCATCCTGGCCGGCCCAGCTCCCCGAAGCGCGCCTCCCTCCTGTTCCCCCGACCGGGCGAGGCAGAGCGCGCCCATCGCCGCCGAACCACCTCGCCGTCGATGCCTCCGCGAGAGGATAAGGCCTCCGCACCCCCTCGACGCCTCGGCCTCCTCCTCAGCTAGCCCCACTCACCTCTGCCTCTCCCACTCCCCTCCAGATTCCCCTCGAGCTCTCCCCTCTCTCTTACCCGGGCGCGCCTGCATCCGTCGCCGCGTCGATCCCGCGGCCACCGTCTTCGCCCCGCGTCGCCAACATACCGTAGGCGTCCGCCGTCATCCTCCATGTCGAACGGTGCCCACCATTGGAGCCGAAAGGCTCCGCAGCGCCGGATCCACCCCGTCTTCCTCCTCGGGACGCCCGAGCTCGCCGCCGTCGATTCGCTCTGCTGAGCCTCCCCCGAGCCCACGTTTGCACACCTACAGGCGCCTAATGAGCTTCGCACCTCCTCCCCCTATCCGTTAGCTCTCTCTCGCCCCGTAGCCACCGTCGTTTGCGTGGACGAACCCGTTGCCGCCTAGCTTGTCGCCGGCGCAGACCCGGTGACCTTTTGGTCTCACCAACATGTCCAACAAGCTCCGTGCGCCGCGTAGACCTCGCCCAGCTCCTTAGTTCGCCAACACGCGCACCGCAACGCCCGTTCCGCATCCGCTCGAACCTCGCCTCCGCCACCCCTCGTCGCCAGCGCCAACTCCGGCGAAGCCAACACCATCGTTCAACTCACGGGCGAGGACTCGTCCAAACGCAGCCAACCGCGCGGCAAATGGTGCCCTCTAGCGCCTTTCCGGGCTCCTTCGCCGCGCGCCGCCGTGCTTTGGGTCGCCGGAGCAGCTCCGGCGACGCGTCCGATGTGGCGCCAGCATGGCCGTGGGCCCCACGCGTTGGGCCGCTGACCGCTGGGCCCCGCGGTCCCAGTTGACCAAGTCAACTGCCCACGTGGCAGCTCTGGCTCGCCGACATGTGGGTCTCGCGAGTAAAACATTAAAAAAACAAATGATTAATTAAACGTTAGTTAAATTAGTTAGTTAATTAGTACTAACTAGTCACTGACTGTTAGGGCCCACGCCCCCTAACTAACCCTATTAGTTTAGTTAAGCCTCTGTTAGACAAAGAGGCTGACAGGTGGGTCCCACCTGTCAGTTTGACTGGTCAGCAGAGCTGACGCAGTGCTGACGTCATTGCTGATGCAATAAACCTTTTCTGCTTTTAAAATAATTCAGAAATTGGTTTAAACTTCGAAAATCCGTAACTTTTAAACCATAGCTCGGATGAAAATGTTTTCTACATGAAAGTTGCTCAGAAAAATCCAACGAATCTGAATACGCGGTCAGTTCATCTATCACATGCCCCTGGCATGCTGAACATGGAACTTTCCCCTCTTTTCCTCGGTCCGGCATCCGCCTAACGCTGGGAATTCATCCTCGGATGTTTATCCCCTCCGTCTGCAAAGTGTAGTACTACGTTAGGGCAACCCTAGCCCGGCCTGTCGTCATGTTATGCCTTGTGTTGCATTGTTTGCTCTGTATTTACCGTTTCTCCCCCCTCTTCTCTCCGGTAGACCCCGAGAACAATGATGCCGCTGTGATCGACTACGTCACCGACGACCCCTCCTTCTTGTCTGAGCACCAGGCAAGCAAAACCCCCTTGAGCATTCCAATATCGCCCATTTCTTTCCCTCTCATTCTTGCATTAGAACTGCTACTGCTTTCTGTATGATCCTACTCTGATGCATAGCCTGTTGTTGTTACCTGTTTTCATACCTTACCTGCTTATCCTAAACTGCTTAGTATAGGTTGGTTAGTGATCCATAAGTGACCCCCACCTTGTCCTAGTTGCCCCGCTTTATGTTCGATGACTCGATCAACGTGATCGACGTCCAGGCCCCGACACCGCACATCACCCCCTAGTTGTACGACTCTTTAGAGTTACCATCGAGTGCCGAGGGTGGAACCTCTTACATCACTCCTGATGAGACCTCTATAGTGTAGCTATTCGGTCGTGGTCACCGAGGCTGATTTCCTCCTTAACCACTTCCGTTACCGCTCTGTCATGCAACCCCTCAAGTGTGAACCTCGAGGGTGGATCCTCTTACGTTCATATTGATGATAACATCAAGTGGGATTCAGCGGGGGTGATTCCTCGGGTTTTCCCCTTGGTGTTAGACACACAGTTACTATGGTTACTATGACTTTACACTGAGCCATGTTACTAAAGATGGGTCAGCCCTGAGGGGTACCCGCACGAGCTTAATAGCGAGTGATGTGGAGTCGGGTTGACCTGGAAGGTGCCCGCGAGATACTTACGAGGCATGGTCGGGCATTCTTAGCCCTTGCCGCAAGTACTCGAGACGGGGCGACGGGGTCACATCGATCGTGAGTCTTTGCTTGTTACCACGTGCTCCTAATCCACTATGGTTTGGATATTTGATCTGAGGGGCCTTTGGCCTGATAGCACTAACCATCATGTGGGCATAGTATGGGTGTTCTGCGTCTTATACATCAGCCGAAGCTTAATAGACGTCAGCAACTGAGCGGCGCGCGCCAGGTTGGACTGCGTAAGCTCCTGCCTTGAAGGAGGTAGCTAGGTCTGCTCACCGGCCTCGTTCGCAACATGCAGGAGTTCCCGGGGAGATGGCCCATGACCCCTGGGGGCATAGGTTTAGTCCGGCGTGCTGACCTCTCTATTAAGCCTAGGTCGGGTTGCGGCATATTGTTTGGCCGAGGCCGGGCATGACCTAGGAAAGTGTGTCCGGCCGGAGTTAATCGAGTGTGGTGGGTAAGTTGGTGCACCCCTGCAGGGAAGAAAACATCTATCGATAGCTTGTCCTACGGTAACGGACACTTGGAGCTGTATCGCGATTAATACAACTAGAACTGGATACTTGTGATGAGAAATGGATGCATATGAGACTTGGATATGATATGATAACGGGATAGTATGGCTCTGGGATTGCTTTCTCGCAGGGAGTCAAGAAAGGATCTCTGGCCGAGGTTGATAACACTACTACTTTACATTATGTTGATCTGCACTCTTCTATATGCTGCAAGATGCTTGAAGATGCTAGTCTTTGATAGGCTAGGCCTTTCCCCTTCTTTTTGGCATTCTGCAGTTTAGTCCACAAATACAACCCATTTCCTTTGATACAGATGCATACTTAGTTTAGATTTGATGTAAGTCTTGCAAGTACTTTGGATGAGTACTCATGGCTGCTTTGCTACCCCTTTTCCCCCATACCCGATTGTTGTGACCAGATGACGGATCCCAGGAGCCAGACGACACCACTGATGACTACTGCTACCCGAAGGGTGCCTACTACTACGTGACGGCCGCTGACAACTTGGAGTAGTTAGGAGGCTCCCAAGCAGAAGGCCTTGCCTTTTCGATCAATGTTGCTTTTGTGCTAGCCTTCTTAAGGCAAAACTTGTCTAACTTATGTCTGTACTCAGATATTGTTGCTTCCGCTAACTCTTGTGTATTCGAGCTTATGTATTCGAGCCCTCGAGGCCCCTGGCTTGTAATATAAAGCTTGTATTATTTTAATTTGTGTCTAGAGTTGTGTTGTGATATCTTCCCATGAGTCCTTGATCTTGATCGTACACATTTGCGTGTATGATTAGTGTACGGTCAAATCGGGTGCGTCACAAGTTGGTATCAGAGCTGACTGCCTGTAGGTAGCCCCCTTTCCAACTCCTTGGCTGAAGTTGAGTCTAGTCACTGAAAAACGTTTACTAACATTGGCCATGTGTCTTACGGGCCCACGTCGCCATATGGGTGGTATTAGGATATTTTATTCCTCGTCTATACTCTGGGACTCTGATCTCTCTTCTATTCGGGTTAAAATGGTTTTACTAACTCCAACATTAGGATCCCGTGACCACATTCACCCCAGAGCTGGATAAGCCATAGAAATTCCTTAGAATAGTATTCTGAATGGTACACACACTGTCATGTTGACTACTAAGTGGTATCCATCATACCTCTTTCCTTATGCATGTTTCATCATGAATCATCCTTGTGTTTGCAAATGCTCAATGCTAAACTACTCCCTGTTACATGTGAGCAGGATGGTTAGACCCGCTGGTCGTGGCCGTGGTGCCAACGATCCACCACCGCCTGAATTCTTTGCTGGAATGATGCAACAATTTGAGCTGAACCGCTAGTTCATGGAAGGAACGATGGCTTAGTTTCCTTGTCCGAACATGAATCAGCAGCCAACCCCAGTAACTCTGCACGACTCCATGCATCTCAACCCAACTATTTACCGCAGCTCAACTCAACCCCTCGATGCTGATGGCTGGCTCCGCGACATCACATATGAAATGGAGTCTGCTAGTGTGGCCCCTGCTAGCTATGTCACCTTTGCATCTTTCTTTCTGAAGGGTCCCGCTGCTCAATGGTGGGACAGCCACAGGCGTACCCTGCCTACTGGAATGGTCATCACTTGGATGGATTTCCAAGCTGCCTTCTGTGCCCACTTCATTCCTCAGGGAATCATGGACAGGAAGAAGCGAGATTTTCGCAACCTCACCCAAGGCAACAATACTGTAGATGCTTATCAGCGGGAATTTTTGGACTTGTCTCGCTATGCTGAAGAAGACATTGCAACTGATGCTCATAGGCAAGAAAAGTTCCGTGATGGACTTCACCCTGATATTAAGCTAACACTGCTCGCTCATGACTTTGTCGACTTCGCCACATTGGTGAACAAGGCTATTCAGGTTGAGACTGGTCTTCAAGAACACAAGAGATCCCTCAGGCGCAGCTGTAACGCTGGCTCATCTTCGGGCCCGTCAGTGCAAAAGCGACGGATATGGATTCCCCACAACATGTATTGTCCAGCTGCACCTGCACCAAGATAGACCTATGCCGCACCTCGTCTGCCTCCTCCACCGCAGAGGCAGCCCCTTCGTGCTGTACCACCCCAAGCTTCTGCTCCCAATCCCAATGATGGTCTGTGCTTCAAGTGTGGCCTTCTAGGTCACCATTCTAGGAAATTGAAGGAAATATGCCCTAGAGCCAATGATAAAGTTATTATTTATTTCCTTATATCATGATAAATGTTTATTATTCATGCTAGAATTGTATTAACCAGAAACATAATACATGTGTGAATACATAGACAAACAGAGTGTCACTAGTATGCCTCTACTTGACTAGCTCGTCGATCAAAGATGGTTATGTTTCCTAACCATAGACATGAGTTGTCATTTGATTAACGGGATCACATTATTAGGAGAATGATGTGATTGACTTGACCCATTCCGTTAGGATAGCACTTGATCGTTTAGTTTGTTGCTATTGCTTTTTTCATAACTTATACATGTTCCTATGACTATGAGATTATGCAACTCCCGTTTGTCGGGGGAACACTTTGTGTGCTACCAAACGTCACAATGTAACTGGGTGATTATAAAGGTGCTCTACAGGTGTCTCCAAAGGTACATGTTTGGTTGGCGTATTTCGAGATTAGGATTTGTCACTCCGATTGTCGAAGAGGTATCTCTGGGCCCTCTCGGTAATGCACATCACATAAACCTTGCAAGCATTGCAACTGATGAGTTAGTTATGAGATGATGTATTACGGAACAAGTAAAGAGACTTGCCGGTAATGAGATTGAACTAGGTATCGAGATACCGACGATCGAATCTCGGGCAAGTAACATACCGATGACAAAGGGAACAACGTATGTTCTTATTTGGTCTGACCGATAAAGATCTTCGTAGAGTATGTAGGAACTAACATGAGCATCCAGGTTCCGCTATTGGTTATTGACCGGAGACGTGTCTCGGTCATGTCTACATTGTTCTCGAACCGTAGGGTCCGCACGCTTAACATTATGATCACAGTTTCATTATGAGTTTATGTATTTTGATGTACCGAAGGTTGTTCGGAGTCCCGGATGTGATCATGGACATGACGAGGAGTCACAAAATGGTCGAGACATATAGAACGATATATTGGAAGCCTATATTTGGATATCGGAATCGTTCCGGGTGAAATCGGGATTTTACCGGAGTACCGGGGGGTTACCGGAACCCCCCCGGGGGTTATTGGGCCTACATGGGCCCTAAGGGAGAAGAGGAAAGGAGGCAAGAGGTGGCCGCGCGCCCCTCCCCTCCCTAGTCCGAATAGGACAAGGAGAGGGGGGCGGCGCCCCCCCTTTCCTTTCCCTCTTCCTCCTCTTTCCCACTTCTCGTTCTGCAACTAGGAAAGAAGGGAGTCCTACTCCCGGTGGGAGTAGGACTCCCCCTTGGCGTGCCCTCCTTGGCCGGCCGCCCCTCCCCTTGGCTCCTTTATATATGGGGGCAGGGGGGCACCCTAGAACACACAAGTTGATCTTTGTGATCGTTCCTTAGCCGTGTGCGGTGCCCCCCTCCACCATATTCCACCTCGGTCATATTGTAGCGGTGCTTAGGCGAAGCCCTGCGACGGTTGTACATCAAGATTGTCACCACGCCGTCGTGCTGACGGAACTCCTCCCCGAAGCTTTGCTGGATCGGAGCCCGGGGAGCGTCATCGAGCTGAACGTGTGCGAAGAACTCGGAGGTGCCGGAGTAACGGTGCTTGGATCGGTTGGACCGGGAAGACGTACGACTACTTCCTCTACATTGCGTCAACGCTTCCGCTTCGGTCTACGAGGGTACGTAGACAACACTCTCCCCTCTCGTTGCTATGCATCACCATGATCTTGCGTGTGCGTAGGAAATTTTTTGAAATTACTATGTTCCCCAACAGTGGCATCCGAGCCTAGGTTTTATGGTTTGATGTTATATGCACGAGTAGAACACAAGTGAGTTGTGGGCGATATAAGTCATACTGCTTACCAGCATGTCATACTTTGGTTCGGCGGTATTGTTGGATGAAGCGGCCCAGACCGACATTACGCGTACGCTTACGCGAGACTGGTTCTACCGCCTTGCTTTGCACACAGGTGGCTGGCGGGTGTCAGTTTCTCCAACTTTAGTTGAACCGAGTGTGGCTACGCCCGGTCCTTGCGAAGGTTAAAACAACACCAACTTGACAAACTATCGTTGTGGTTTTGATGCGTAGGTAAGATTGGTTCTTGCTTAAGCCCGTAGCAGCCACGTAAAACTTGCAACAAACAAAGTAGAGGACGTCTAACTTGTTTTTGTAGGGCATGTTGTGATGTGATATGGTCAAGACGTGATGAGATATAAATTGTTGTATGAGATGATCATGTTTTGTTGAAGTTATAGGCAATTGGCAGAAGCCTTATGGTTGTCTCTTTATTGCATAAGATGCAAGTGCCAAATAATTGCTTTACTTTATTGCTATGCGATAGCAATAGTTGCAAGAGCAATAGTTGGCAAGATGACCATGTGATGACACATTGATATAGATCAAGATTATGGAGATCATGGTGTCATGCCGATGACGATGGAGATCATGACGATGCTTCGGAGATGGAGATCACAAGCACAAGATGATGATGGCCATATCATATCACTTATATTGATTGCAAGTGATGTTCATCTTTTATGCATCTTATTTTGCTTAGTTCGACAGTAGCTTTATAAGATGATCTCTCACTAAATTTCAAGATAAAAGTTTTCTCCCCTGAGTGTCACATCCCTAGCTTCTGGTAATGCTCTAGGCTAGCTTCATGTGTGCACCATGTCTAAATTCTGAAATTTGAAATGAGGAAATTGAAAGCCTCGGAAATCATTTTAATAAAGGGGCAAGAAACCCTAAAATTGCAATCAGTAAATCCAAAATGCCCTAGAAATAGCTCTGACAATTTTGGCAAGAGTTATAAATCAAACCGAAATTTTGGAACATTTCTAAGGAATTATTTGGGCTCTGATTTTAAATCAATAATTATTTGAATTGGATTTATATCTACTATTAAATGAATATATGTCCAATAATTCTGAAATATTTTATGGAGCTTTGGTTTAATTCTTTTAGCTTCTAAAAATATTTCCAAAAGCAACAAAATTGATTTGGTTTCAGAAACCAAATTAAAACAAAACTGCAAAATTAGAAAACAGAAACAAAAAAAATAGAAAGAACAGAGACTCACCTGGACCCTTACCTACCTGGCGCCACCAACCGGCCCAGCTCCTGGACGGCCCAGTGCTGTGCAGCCCAGCCCACCAGGGGCAGAGGCGTCTTCCACCTCGCGCCAGTCGGACGCAGGGCGCGTGCTCGCCGTGCGCCGGCGCATGCCCGGCTACCTCCTGCTTCCACCGCGATGCCTCGGCCCTTCTAGCATCGCCACGCACCCCCTGGCCCCCTCCTTCTCTCTCCCGTGGCGATTTCCCTCTCTGTCCCTCTCTCCCATGACCGTCCGCGAGAGCCCGAGAGCGCCGACGAGCACCACCACGGCCACCGGCCCTCCCTTGCCCCGTCGATGCTTCCAGAAGCCCCGTCGTGTCCTCCTCTTCCTCTCCACCGAGCCGCGCCCCGCCAGATGCCTCGAAGCGCCGTCACCATCGCCGTCTTCCTCCTCAGGTGCCGAAGCTCACCGCCGTCGATTCGCCGTCTCCGACGCGTCCGCGAGGCCGCTGACCATCCCTGCGTGTTCCCTGTGAGCGCCCGCTTCGACTCCCCCTCTTCCCCGGCCTCTCCGCGTCCTCTAGGGCCTAGCTGCACAGACGCCGCGCTCCGGCAGCCACCTAAGCCCTTCGCTGCCGTCGCCACATCCACCGGAGCTCGAAACCGAGCACGCCACTGCGCTCAGCGCATCACCACAGAGCCGTAGCCACCACCCGTTGCTCCTGCCCTGCCCTGCGATGCCGATTCGTTCGACGCCCGAACTCCGGCCGCCGCGCTTCTCGCCATCGGCGTCGTTTCCGTGCACCCCAGCCACTGCTGCTTGCTGTGTTGGAAGCGCGCGAGCGTGCTCTTCACGTGGAGCCAAACCCCGCCGCAAACCGCCGCTTGTAGCGCCGCCCCGACCAACTCCGGCGAGATCCCGTCGCTGGTATGGTCGCCGGCGTCACCTGCTGACGTGGCGCCGGTTTATTTAGCGCTAATTACCCCACTAACTACCACCTGAGTCACTGACGGATGGACCCCACACCTAATTAACCCCCGGTTTAGTTTCCTGTTTAGATTAGTGCTAACCCTATGGACCCCTCGTGTCAGCTTTGACTTTGGTCAAGTCAACGTTGACCTGGTCCCACACGTCAGCCACATAAACCAGCCCTGGGTCACTGACCAGTGGGCCCCACTGGTCAGGTTTGACCCGGACCAGCCCTGTTGACTTGCTTACGTCACCCTGATGTCATGCTGACGCAGTAATTAATTTCTGTTTTAAAACAATTCAGAAAATTCCAGAAAATGCCCAAAACTTCTAAAAATCATAGAAATTCAACCGTACTCCAAATAAAATAAATTATATATGTAAAATTATCAGAAAAATTCAAGGAATCTGTTTATGGCATTTTCATGCATATTAGTGAAGGAAATATGCCCTAGAGGCAATAATAAAGTTATTATTTATTTCCTTATATCATGATAAATGTTTATTATTCATGCTAGAATTGTATTAACCGGAAACATAATACATGTGTGAATACATAGACCAATAGAGTGTCACTAGTATGCCTCTACTTGACTAGCTCGTTAATCAAAGATGGTTATGTTTCCTAACCATGAACAAAGAGTTGTTATTTGATTAACGAGGTCACATCATTAGTTGAATGATCTGATTGACATGACCCATTCCATTAGCTTAGCACCCGATCGTTTAGTATGTTGCTATTGCTTTCTTCATGACTTATACATGTTCCTATAACTATGAGATTATGCAACTCCCGTTTACCGGAGGAACACTTTGGGTACTACCAAACGTCACAACGTAACTGGGTGATTATAAAGGAGTACTACAGGTGTCTCCAATGGTAGATGTTGGGTTGGCGTATTTCAAGATTAGGGTTTGTCACTCCGATTGTCGGAGAGGTATCTCTGGGCCCTCTCGGTAATGCACATCACATAAGCCTTGCAAGCACTGCAACTAATATGTTAGTTGTGAGATGATGTATTACGGAACGAGTAAAGAGACTTGCCGGTAACGAGATTGAACTAGGTATTGGATACCGACGATCGAATCTCGGGCAAGTAACATACCGATGACAAAGGGAACAACGTATGTTGTTATGCGGTCTGACCGATAAAGATCTTCGTAGAATATGTAGGAGCCAATATGGGCATCCAGGTCCCGCTATTGGTTATTGACCGGAGACGTGTCTTGGTCATGTCTACATTGTTCTCGAACCGTAGGGTCCGCACGCTTAACGTTACGATGACAGTTATTATGAGTTTATGCATTTTGATGTACCGAAGGTTGTTCGGAGTCCCGGATGAGATCACGGACATGACGAGGAGTCTCGAAATGGTCGAGACGTAAAGATTGATATATTGGAAGCCTATGTTTAGACATCGGAAGTGTTCCGGGTGAAATCGGGATTTTACCGGATTACCGGGAGGGTTACCGGAACCCCCCGGGAGCCAAATGGGCCAACATGGGCCTTAGTGGAAAGGTGAGAGGGCAGCCCACATAGGGCTGCGCCTCCCCCCTCTCCCTAGTCCTATTAGGACTAGGAGAGGGGCCGGCCACCTCTCTCTCTCTCCCCTTTGAAGGTTTCCTAGTTGGACTAGGATTGGAGGGGGGAGTCCTACTCCCGGTAGGAGTAGGACTCCTCCTGCGCCTACACCTCTTTGGCCGGCCAGCCCCCCTCCCTCCAACCTTTATATACGGAGGCAGGGGGCACCCCAAGACACACAAGTTGATCCTTGAGATCGTTCCTTAGCCGTGTGCGGTGCCCCCTGCCACCAAATTCCACCTCGATCATACCGTTACAGTGCTTAGGCGAAGCCCTGCGTCGGTAGTACATCAAGATCGTCACCACGCCGTCGTGCTGACGGAACTCTTCCTCGACGCTTTGCTGGATCGGAGCCCGAGGAACGTCATCGAGCTGAACGTGTGCCAAGAACTCGGAGGTGCCGGAGTAACGGTGCTTGGGTCGGTCGGATCGGGAAGAAGACGTACGACTACTTCCTCTATGTTGTGTGATCGCTTCCGCAGTCGGTCTGCGTTGGTATGTAGACAACACTCTCCCCTCTCATTGCTGTGCATCACCATGATCTTGCGTGTGCGTAGGAAAATTTTCGAAATTACTGCGTTCCCCAACAGTGGTATCAGAGCCTAGGTTTTTATGGTTTGATGTTATATGCACGAGTAGAACACAAGTGAGTTGTGGGCGATACAAGTCATACTGCCTACCAGCATGTCATACTTTGGTTCGGCGGTATTGTTGGACGAGACGATCCGGACCAACCTTACGCGTACTCTTACGCGAGACCGGTTCCCTCGACGTGCTTTGCACATAGATGGCTTGCGGAAGACTGTCTCTCCAACTTTAGTTGAACCAAGTGTGACTACGCCCGGTCCTTGAGAAGGTTAAAACGGAGTCTATTTGACGAACTATCGTTGTGGTTTTGATGCGTAGGTGAGATGAGTTCTTACTTAAGCCCGTAGCAGCCACGTAAAACTTGCAACAACAAAGTAGAGGACGTCTAACTTGTTTTTGCAGGGCATGTTGTGATGTGATATGGTCAAGGCATGATGCTGATTTTATTGTATGAGATGATCATGTTTTGTAACCGAGTTATCGGCAACTGGCAGGAGCCATATGGTTGTCGCTTTATTGTATGCAATGCAATCGCGATGTAATGCTTTACTTTATTACTAAGCGGTAGTGATAGTCGTGGAAGCATAAGATTGGCGAGACGACAACGATGCTACGATGGAGATCAAGGTGTCGCGCCGGTGACGATGGTGATCATGACGGTGCTTCGGAGATGGAGATCACAAAGCACAAGATGATGATGGCCATATCATATCACTTATATTGATTGCATGTGATGTTTATCCTTTTATGCATCTTATCTTGCTTTGATTGACGGTAGCATTATAAGATGATCTCTCACTAAATTATCAAGAAGTGTTCTCCCTGAGTATGCACCGTTGCAAAAGTTCTTCGTGCTGAGACACCACGTGATGATCGGGTGTGATAGGTTCTACGTTCAAATACAACGGGTGCAAAACAGTTGCACACGCGGAATACTCAGGTTATACTTGACGAGCCAAGCATATACAGATATGGCCTCGGAACACGGAGACCGAAAGGTCGAGCGTGAATCATATAGTAGATATGATCAACATAGCGATGTTCACCATTGAAAACTACTCCATCTCACGTGATGATCGATTATGGTTTAGTTGATTTGGATCACGTGATCACTTAGAGGATTAGAGGGATATCTATCTAAGTGGGAGTTCTTAAGTAATATGATTAAATTGAACTTAAATTTATCATGAACTTAGTCCTGGTAGTATTTTGCAAATCATGTTGTAGATCAATAGCTCGCATTGTTGCTTCCCTGCGTTTTATTTTGATATGTTCCTAGAGAAAATTATGTTGAAAGATGTTAGTAGCAATGATGCGGATTGGATCCGTGATCTGAGGTTTATCCTCATTGCTGCACAGAAGAATTATGTCCTTGATGCATCGCTAGGTGACAGACCTATTGCAGGAGCAGATGCAGACGTTATGAACGTTTGGCTAGCTCAATATGATGACTACTTGATAGTTTAGTGCACCATGCTTAACGGCTTAGAATCGGGACTTCAAAGACGTTTTGAACGTCATGGACCATATGAGATGTTCCAGGAGTTGAAGTTAATATTTCAAGCAAATACCCGAGTTGAGAGACATGAAGCCTCCAGCAAGTTCTATAGCTAAAAGATGGAGGAGAATCGCTCAACTAGTGAGCATGTGCTCAGATCGTCTGGGTACTACAATCGCTTGAATCAAGTGGGAGTTAATCTTCCAGATAAGATAGTGATTGACAGAATTCTCTAGTCACCATCACCAAGTTAGTAGAACTTCGCGATGAACTATAATATGCAAGGGATAACAAAAACAACTCCCAAGCTCTTCGTGATGCTGAAATCAACGAAGGTAGAAATCAAGAAAAACATCAAGTGTTGATGGTTCACAAGACCACTAGTTTCAAGAAAAGGGCAAAGGGAAGAAGGGGAACTTCAAGAAGAACGGCAAGCAAGTTGCTGCTCAAGTGAAGAAGCCCAAGTCTGATCCTAAGCCTGAGACTAAGTGCTTCTACTGCAAAGGGACTGGTCACTGGAAGCGGAACTACCCCAAGTGATTGGCGGATAAGAAGGATGGCAAAGTGAACATAAGTATATTTGATATACATGTTATTGATGTGTACTTTACTAGTGTTTATAGCAAACCCTTAGTATTTGATACTAGTTCAGTTGCTAAGTTTAGTAACTCGAAACGGGAGTTGCAGAATAAACAGAGACTAGTTAAGGGTGAAGTGACGATGTGTGCTGGAAGTGGTTCCAAGATTGATATGATCATCATCGCACACTCCCTATAATTTTGGGATTAGTGTTGAACCTAAATAAGTGTTATTTGGTGTTTGCGTTGAACATGAATATGATTTGATCATGTTTATTGTAATACGGTTATTCATTTAAGTAAGAGAATAAATTGTTGTTCTGTTTCATGAATAAAACCTAATATGGTTAAACACCCAATGAAAACAGTTCATTGGATCTCGATCTTAATAATACACATATTCATAATATTGAAACCAAAAGATGCAAAGTTAATAATGATAGTGCAACTTATTTGTGGCACTACCGTTTAGGTCATATTGGTGTAAAGCGCATGAAGAAACTCCATACTGATGGGCTTTCGGAATCACTTGATTATGAATCACTTGATGCTTGTAAACCATGCCTTTTGGGCAAGATGACTAAAACGCCGTTCTCCGGAACAATGGAGCAAGCAAAAGATTTGTTGGAAATCATACATACTGATGTATGTGGTCCGATGAATATTGAGGCTCGCGACAGGTATCATTATTTTCTGATCTTCACAGATGATTTGAGCAGATATGAGTATATCTACTTGATGAAACATAAGTCTGAAACATTTGAAAAGTTCAAAGAATTTCAGAGTGAAGTGAAAAATCATCGTAACAAGAAAATAAAGTTTCTATGATCTGATCATAGAGAAGAGTATTTGAGTTACGAGTTTGGTCTTCAGTTAAAAACAATGTGAAATAGTTTCACTACTCAAGCCACCTGGAACACCACAGCATAATGGTGTGTCCGAACGTCATAACCGTACTTTATTGGATATAGTGCAATATATGATGTTTCTTACCGATTTACCACTATCGTTTTTGGGGTCATGCATTAGAGACAGCTGCATTCACGTTAAATAGGGCACCATATAAATCCGTTGAGACGACACCGTGTGAACTATGGTTTGGCCAGAAACCTAAGCTGTCGTTTCTTAAAGTTTGGGGTTGCGATGCTTATATGAAAAGGTTTCATCCTGATAAGCTCAAACTCAAATCGGAGAAGTGCGTCTTCATAGGATATCCAAAGGAAACTATTGGATACACCTTCTATCACAGATCCGAAGGCAAGACTTTTGTTGCTAAAATTCGGAAACTTTCTGGAGAAGGAGTTTCTCTCGAAAGAAGTGAGTAGGAGGAAAGTAGAACTTGACGAGGTAACTGTACCTGCTCCCTTGTTGGAAAGTAGCACATCACAGAAAACTGTTTCTGTGACACCTACACCAGTTAGTGAGGAAGCTAATGATGATGATCATGAAACTTCAGAACAAGATACTACTGAACCTCGTAGATCAACCAGAGTAAGATCCGCGCCAGAGTGGTACGGTAATCCTTTTCTGGAAGTCATGCTACTAGATCATGATGAACCTACGAACTATGAAGAAGCGATGGTGAGCCCAGATTCCGCAAAGTGGCTTGAAGCCATGAAATCTGAGATATGATCCATGTATGAGAACAAAGTATGGACTTTGGTTGACTTGCCTGATGATCGGCAAGCAATTGAGAATAAATGGATCTTCAAGAGGAAGACGGACATTGATAGTAGGATTACTATCTACAAAGCTAGAATTGTCGCAAAAGGTTTTCGACAAGTTCAAGGTGCTGACTACGATGAGAGCTTCTCACTCGTATCTATGCTCGAGTCTGTCCGAATCATGTTAGTAATTGCCGCATTTTATGAAATCTGGCAAAAGGATAAACAAAACTGCATTCCTTAATGGATTTATTAAAGAAGAGTTGTATATGATGCAACAGAAGGTTTTGTCAATCCGAAAGGTGCTAACAAAATGTGCAAACTCCAATGATCCATCTGTGGACTGGTGCAAGCATCTTGGAGTTGGAATATACGCTTTGATGAGTTGATCAAAGCATATAGTTTTATACAGACTTGCGGTGAAGCCTGTATTTACAAGAAAGTGAGTGGGAGCACTACAAAATTTCTAATAAGTATATGTGAATGACATATTGTTGATCGGAAATAATGTAGAATTATTCTGTAAGCATAAAGGAGTGTTTGAAAGGAGTTTTTCAAAGAAAGACTTCGGTGAAGCTGCTTACATATTGAGCTTCAAGATCTATAGAGATAGATCAAAACGCTTAATAAGTTTTTTCAATGAATACAAACCTTGACAAGATTTTGAAGTAGTTCAAAATGGAGCAGTCAAAGAAAGAGTTCTTGCCTGTATTACAAGGTGTGAAGTTGAGTAAGACTCAAAGCCCGACCACGGCAGAAGATAGAAAGAGAATGAAAGTCATTCCCTATGCCTTGGCCATAGGTTCTATAAAGTATGTCATGCTGTATACCAGATCTATTGTATACCCTGCACTGATTTGGCAAGGGAGTACAATAGTGATCTAGGAGTAGATCACTGGACAGCGGTCAGAATTATCCTTAGTGAAATAAGGATATGTTTCTCGATTATGGACGTGACAAAAAGGTTCGTCGTAAAGGGTTACGTCGATGCAAGTTTTTGACACTGATCCAGATGAATCTAAAAGTCTCAATCTGGATACATATTGAAAGTGGGAGCAATTAGCTAGAGTAGCTCCGTGCAGAGCATTATAGACAAAGAATTTTGCAAAATACTTACGGATCTGAATGTGACAGACCCGTTGACTAAAATTATCTCACAAGCAAAACATGATCACACCTTAGTACTCTTTGGGTGTTAATCACATAGATATGTGAACTAGATTACTGACTCTAGTAAACCCTTTGAGTGTTGGTCACATGACGATGTGAACTATGGGTGTTAGTCACATGGTGATGTGAACTATTGCTGTTAAATCACATGGCGATGTGAACTAGATTATTGACTCTAGTGCAAGTGGGAGACTGAAGGAAATATGCCCTAGAGGAAATAATAAAGTTATTATTTATTTCCTTATATCATGATAAATGTTTATTATTCATGCTAGAATTGTATTAACCGGAAACATAATACATGTGTGAATACATAGACCAACAGAGTGTCACTAGTATGCCTCTACTTGACTAGCTCGTTAATCAAAGATGGTTATGTTTCCTAACCATGAACAAAGAGTTGTTATTTGATTAACGAGGTCACATCATTAGTTGAATGATCTGATTGACATGACCCATTCCATTAGTTTAGCACCCGATCGTTTAGTATGTTGCTATTGCTTTCTTCATGACTTATACATGTTCCTATAACTATGAGATTATGCAACTCCCGTTTACCGGAGGAACACTTTGGGTACTACCAAACGTCACAACGTAACTGGGTGATTATAAAGGAGTACTACAGGTGTCTCCAATGGTAGATGTTGGGTTGGCGTATTTCAAGATTAGGGTTTGTCACTCCGATTGTCGGAGAGGTATCTCTGGGCCCTCTCGGTAATGCACATCACATAAGCCTTGCAAGCACTACAACTAATATGTTAGTTGTGAGATGATGTATTACGGAACGAGTAAAGAGACTTGCCGGTAACGAGATTGAACTAGGTATTGGATACCGACGATCGAATCTCGGGCAAGTAACATACCGATGACAAAGGGAACAACGTATGTTGTTATGCGGTCTGACCGATAAAGATCTTCGTAGAATATGTAGGAGCCAATATGGGCATCCAGGTCCCGCTATTGGTTATTGACCGGAGACGTGTCTCGGTCATGTCTACATTGTTCTCGAACCGTAGGGTCCGCACGCTTAACGTTACGATGACAGTTATTATGAGTTTATGCATTTTGATGTACCGAAGGTTGTTCGGAGTCCCGGATGAGATCACGGAGATGACGAGGAGTCTCGAAATGGTCGAGACGTAAAGATTGATATATTGGAAGCCTATGTTTAGACATCGGAAGTGTTCCGGGTGAAATCGGGATTTTACCGGATTACCGGGAGGGTTACCGGAACCCCCCGGGAGCCAAATGGGCCAACATGGGCCTTAGTGGAAAGGTGAGAGGGCAGCCCACATAGGGCTGCGCCTCCCCCCCTCTCCCTAGTCCTATTAGGACTAGGAGAGGGGCCGGCCACCTCTCTCTCTCTCCCCTTTGAAGGTTTCCTAGTTGGACTAGGATTGGAGGGGGGAGTCCTACTCCCGGTAGGAGTAGGACTCCTCCTGCGCCTACACCTCTTTGGCCGGCCAGCCCCCCTCCCTCCAACCTTTATATACGGAGGCAGGGGGCACCCCAAGACACACAAGTTGATCCTTGAGATCGTTCCTTAGCCGTGTGCGGTGCCCCCTGCCACCAAATTCCACCTCGATCATACCGTTACAGTGCTTAGGCGAAGCCCTGCGTCGGTAGTACATCAAGATCGTCACCACGCCGTCGTGCTGACGGAACTCTTCCTCGACGCTTTGCTGGATCGGAGCCCGAGGAACGTCATCGAGCTGAACGTGTGCCAAGAACTCGGAGGTGCCGGAGTAACGGTGCTTGGATCGGTCGGATCGGGAAGAAGACGTACGACTACTTCCTCTACGTTGTGTGATCGCTTCCGCAGTCGGTCTGCGTTGGTATGTAGACAACACTCTCCCCTCTCGTTGCTGTGCATCACCATGATCTTGCGTGTGCGTAGGAAAATTTTCGAAATTACTGCGTTCCCCAACAATTAGAACAAGTTAAGGCCACTGTTTAGTACAAATTCAATAAAGGGCATTTAAATAATCATATATGGAGTTGGAATTTGAATCTTATATTCAAACCAACTTCATTTAATTGTGTTGCTAGTTGCATTAGCTCAATCAACAACATATTGTCATGTCATTATCATGCATCATGTTGTGCATTGCATTGATTGTATTCCTTCTCTATTGCCGGTATTTGTCCCCTCTCGATAGACGTGGTACCGATGCTGTGATCGTTGACACTGATGAAGACCCAATGATATCTTCAGAAGTGCTAGGCAAGCAAAACCCCCTTGTTCATTCCGATACAATCCCCCTCTCTGGCTCCCGCTCTCTTTTACTGCATTAGGACAACACGTTTCCTCTGATACTTGCCGCGGTAGTTGAACCCCTTATCCTCTGCATGACCTGTCATTGCCACAGTAAATAGATGAAACCCACTAGCATGAGTAGGAGTTGTTTGAGCCCTGACGTGCCTACTCATTCATGCTTGTTTGTCATGCCCGCTACTGCTTAGAGTTGAGTCAGGTCCGATTCATCGGGGATGAACCGGAGATGTGTGAACATGTCCTACTGTATGTGAGTTAAGTGTGTGAACACGATTTGGTAAAGGTAGCGGTGAGAGGCCATGTAGGAGTACATGGTGGGTTGTCTCATTGAAACCGTTCTTAGGAACTGAGTTCTGTGTTTGTGATCCATGAAATAGTTACTACCACGCATTGGGCCCGAAACCAATGGACCCTCTCGGCTTCTTGATCACCCTTGTCCTCTATCCAGGAGTTGCAACAAGTTTCAGGTGTTTGTAGGTTATGTGTTGGCGGCCGTGCGTAGCGCTGACCCTAGGGGTTGGCTATGATGCGGTAGATACACCGTGGCACGGTGTACCGGGCGCCCGTTTGGTGTCTCGGGAACCCTGTTCACATCGTTCGGGGCCGTATGTGGAAACCTCGGCCGGACTCCCTGCGGATGGAACCTGGATAGGCGATAAACCTGGACTAGAGACTTGAGTGTTTAGGTAGGCCGTGGCTGACACCCTCGTTGGGCTTCCGCTTGAAGGTTGCCGAGTACATGTCGTGTAAACGGCGGTAAGTGGTGAGAGCGTGTGTGAAGAAGTACACCCCTGCAGGGTTAACATCATCTATTCGAATAGCCGCGTCCGCGGTAATGGACTTCTGGGTTACCTATAACAGTTCATAGACAAGTAAAAGTGGATACCCTAAAACTCGCAAGATAAGCGTGAGTGCTATGGATGGCCTTCTTGTAGGGAGACGGGAGCGGGTCCATAGTGGTGTATTGAATGGTGAATGTGTGGACTCGTGTGCGCCACCACAAAGAGTTGCTTGCAGTCGTAGTTTAGGATAGCCACCGAGTCAAAGCTGGCTTGCTGCAGTTAAACTCCACCACCCCCCCTTTGTTGATACCGATGCATATGTAGCTAGTTCTGATGTAAGTCTTGCTGAGTACCTTTGTACTCACGTTTGCTTAATTTATGTTTTGCAGAGAGATTTCAGTCTCGCTAGTAGTTCCGCGTGGACTTCGACGTTTAGCTTGATACCTCAGCTACGATCTTGTGCCCTCGGCAGGATCGGGTAGATAGTCAGGCTTCTTAGCCTTTTTCATTTGTAGATGTCTGTTCTCAGACATGTTAAGCTTCCGCATGTGCTTTGACTTGTATGCTATGATTGTTGGGTCATGAGACCCATGTTTGTAATATCTCGCTCCTCGGAGCCTAATGAATAAATACTTGAGTTGTAGAGTTATGTTGTGATGCCATGTTGTATTTACACATATCGAGCATATTGTGTGTATGATTGAAATGTTTGGTATGTGTGGGATCCGACAATCTAGTTGTTTATCCTTGGCAGTCTCTCTTATGGGGAAATGTAGTCTAGTTCTTCCATGAGCCATAGTAGTCCGCTACAGCCCGGTTCACCGGAGTCTTGCTAGCCCAGCACTACTGTTCAGGACACTTGACTGGCCGGCATGTGTTTCACTTCGTCCCTATGTCTGTCCCTTCGGGGAAATGTCACACGGTGGCTTCCGGAGTCCTGCCTAGCCTGCTACAGCCCGGGATCCCCGGAGTCCTGTTAGCCTAGTGCTATAGCCCGGAATCACTCGTTGATGACCAACCTGTTTGATGTGATTCGCGTATGCCTGTCTCCATAGGTCTGTGCCGCTTTGGGTTCACGACTAGCCATGTCGGCCCGGGTTCTCTGTCATATGGATGCTAGCGACACTATCATATACGTGAGCCAAAAGGCGCAAATGGTCCCGGGCCAGGTAAGGTGGCACCCGTGGGAATACCGTGCGTGAGGCCACAAAGTGATATGATGTGTTACATGCTAGATCGGTGTGACCTAGGATCGGGGTCCTGACACTGAGTATGCACCGTTGCCAAAGTTCTTCGTGCTGAGAAACCACGTGATGATCGGGTGTGATAAGCTCTACGTCCATCTACAACGGGTGTAAGACAGTTTTACACACATAGAAATACTCGGGTTAAACTTGATGAGCCTAGCATATGCAGACATGGCCTCGGAACACTAGAGACCGAAAGGTCGAGCGTGAATCATATAGTAGATATGATCAACATAGTGATGTTCACCATTGAAAACTACTCCATTTCACGTGATGATCGGTTATGGTTTAGTTGATTTGGATCACGTGATCACTTAGATGATTAGAGGGATGTCTATCTAAGTGGGAGTTCTTAAGTAATATGATTAAATTGAACTTAAATTTATCATGAACTTAGTCCTGGTAGTATTTTGCAAATCATGTTGTAGATCAATAGCTCGCGTTGTCGCTTCTCTGTGTTTATTTTGATATGTTCCTAGAGAAAATTGTGTTGAAAGATGTTAGTAGCAATGATGCGGATTGGATCCGTGATCTGAGGTTTATCCTCATTGCTGCACAGAAGAATTATGTCCTTGAAACACCGCTAGGTGACAGACCTATTGCAGGAGCGTATGCAGACGTTATGAATGTTTGGCTAGCTCAATATGATGACTACTTGATAGTTTAGTGCACCATGCTTAACGGCTTAGAATCGGGATTTCGAGGACGTTTTGAACGTCATGGACCATATGAGATCTTCCAGGAGTTGAAGTTAATATTTCAAGCAAATACCCGAGTTGAGAGATATGAAGTCTCCAACAAGTTCTATAGCTAAAAGATGGAGGAGAATCGCTCAACTAGTGAGCTTGTGCTCAGATTGTCTGGGTACTACAATCGCTTGAATCAAGTGGGAGTTAATCTTCCAGATAAAATAGTGATTGACAGAATTCTGTAGTCACCATCACCAAGTTAATAGAACTTCGTGATGAACTATAATATGCAAGGGATGACGAAAGTAATTCCCAAGCTCTTCATGATGCTGAAATCGATGAAGGTAGAAATCAAGAAAAACATCAAGTGTTGATGGTTAACAAGACCACTAGTTTCAAGAAAAGGGCACGTGGAAGAAGGGGAACTTCAAGAAGAACGGCAAGCAAGTTGCTGCTCAAGTGAAGAAGCCCAAGTCTGGACCTAAGCCTGAGACTGAGTGCTTCTACTGCAAAGAGACTGGTCACTAGAAGCGGAACTACCCCAAGTAATTGGTGGATAAGAAGGATGGCAAAGTGAACAAAGGTATATTGGATATACATGTTATTGATGTGTACTTTACTAGTGTTTATAGCAACCCCTCGGCATTCGATACTGGTTCAGTTACTAAGAGTAGTAACTCAAAACGGGAGTTGCAGAATAAACAGAAACTAGTAAAAGTCGAGGTGACGATGTGTGTGGGAAGTAGTTCTAAGATTGATATGATCATAATCGCACTCTCCCTATACTTTCGGGATTAGTGTTGAAACTAAATAAGTGTTATTTGGTGTTTGCGTTGAGCATGAATATGATTTGATCATGTTTATTGCAATACGATTATTCATTTAAGTTAGAGAACAATTGTTGTTCTGTTTACATGAATAGAACCTTCTATGGACATACACACCAACGAAAACGGTTTGTTGGATCTCGATCGTGGTGATACACATATTCATAATATTGAAGCCAAAAGATGCAAAGTTAATAATGATAGTGCAACTTATTTGTGGCACTGCCGTTTAAGTCATATTGGTGTAAAGCGCATGAAGAAAATCCATGCTGATGGGATTTTGGAATCACTTGATTATGAATCAGTTGATGCTTGCGAACCATGCCTCATGGGCAAGATGACTAAGACTCCGTTCTCCGAAACAATGGAGCGAGCAAGAGATTTGTTTGAAATCATACATACTGATGTATGTGGTCCGATGAATATTGAGGCTCATGGCAGGTATCATTATTTTCTGATCTTCATAGATGATTTGAGCAGATATGAGTCTATCTACTTGATGAAACACAAGTCTGAAACATTTGAAAAGTTCAAAGAATTTCAGAGTGAAGTGGAGAATCATCGTAACAAAAATAGAAGTTTCTACGATATGATCGCAGAAGTAAAATATTTTAGTTACAAGTTTGGCCTTCAGTTAAAACAATGTGAAATAGTTTCACTGCTCACGCCACCTGGAACACCACAGCATAATGGTGTGTCCGATCGTCATAACCATACTTTATTGGATATAGTGCAATCTATGATGTCTCTTACCGATCTACCACTATCGTTTTGGGGTTATGCATTAGAGACAGCTGCATTCATGTTAAAAAGGGCACCATCTAAATCCGTTGAGACGACACAATCTGAATTATGGTTTGGCAAGAAACCAAAGTTGTCGTTTCTTAAAGTTTTGGGTTGTGATGCTTATGTGAAAAATTTCATCCTGATAAGCTCAAACCCAAATCGGAGAAATATGTCTTCATAGGATACCCAAAGGAGACTGTTGGGTACACCTTCTATCACAGATCTGAAGGCAAGACATTCATTGCTAAGAATGGATCCTTTCTAGAGAAGGAGTTTCTCTCGAAAGAAGTGAGTGGGAGGAAAGTAGAAAACTTGATAAGGTAATTGTACCTTCTCCCTTATTGGAAAGTAGTTCATCACAGAAATCTGTTCTTGTGACTACTACACCAATTAGTGAGGAAGCTAATGATGATGATCATGTAACTTCATATCAAGTTACTACCGAATCTCGTAGGTAACCAGAGTGAGATCCGCACCAGAGTGGTACGGCACTCCTGTTTTGGAAGTCATGTTACTAGACCATGACGAACTTGCGAACTATGAGGAAGCGATGATGAGCCCAGATTCCGCAAAATGGTTTGAGGCCATTAAATCTGAGATAGGATCCATGAATGAGAACAAAGTATGGACTTTGGTTGACTTGCCCGATGATCGGGAAGCCATAGAAAATGAATGGATTTTCAAGAGGAAGACGGACGCTGATAGTAGTGTTACTATCTACAAAGCTAGACTTGTCGAAAAAGGTTTTTGACAAAGTTTAATGGTATTGACTACGATGAGATTTTCTCACTCGTATCAATGCTTAAAGTCTGTCCGAATCATGTTAGCAATTACCACATTTTATGAAATCTGGCAAATGGATAACAAAACTGCAATCCTTAATGAATTTCTTAGAGAAGAGTTGTATGTGATGCAACCAGAAGGTTTTGTCAATCCTAAAGGTGCTAACAAAATATGCAAGCTCCAGCAATCCATCTATGGACTGGTGCAAGCATCTCGGAGTTGGAATATACGCTTTGATAAGGTTATCAAAGCATATAGTTTTATACAGACTTGCGGTGAAGCCTGTATTTACAAGAAAGTGAGTGGGAGCACTACAACATTTCTGATAAGTATATGTGAATGACATATTGTTGATCGGAGATAATGTAGAATTATTCTGCAAAGCATAAAGGAGTGTTTGAAAGGATTTTTTCAAAGAAAGACCTCGGTGAAGCTGCTTACATATTGAGCATCAAGATCTATAGAGATAGATCAAGATGCTTGATAAGTTTTTCAATGAGTACATACCTTGACAAGATTTTGAAATAGTTCAAAATGGAACGGTCAAAGAAGGAGTTCTTGTCTGTGTTACAAGGTGTGAAGTTGAGTAAGACTCAAAGCCCGACCATGGCAGAAGATATAGAGAGAATGAAAGTCATTCCCTATGCCTCAGCCATAGGTTCTATAAAGTATGCCATGCTGTGCACCAGACCTATTGTATACCGTGCCTTGAGTTTGGCAAGGGACTACAATAGTGATTTAGGAGTAGATCACTGGACATTGGTCAAAATTATCCTTAGTGGAATAAGGATACGTTTCTCGATTATGGAGGTGACAAAAGGTTCATCGTAAAGGGTTACGTCGATGCAAGTTTTGACACTAATCCAGATGACTCTAAGTCTCAATCTGGATACATATTGAAAGTAGGAGCAACTAGCTAAAGTAGCTCCGTGTAGAGCATTGTTGACATAGAAATTTGCAAAATACGTACGGATCTGAATATGGCAGACCCGTTGACTAAACTTCTCTCACAAGCAAAACATGATCACACCTTAGTACTCTTTGGGTGTTAATCACATAGCGATGTGAACTAGATTATTGACTCTAGTAAACCCTTTGGGTGTTGGTCACATGTCGATGTGAACTATGGGTGTTAATCACATGGTGATGTGAACTATTGGTATTAAATTACATGGTGATGTGAACTAGATTATTGACTCTAGTGCAAGCGGGAGACTGAAGGAAATATGCCCTAGAGGCAATGATAAAGTTATTATTTATTTCCTTATATCATGATAAATGTTTATTATTCATGCTAGAATTGTATTAACCGGAAATATAAGACATGTGTGAATACATAGACAAACAGAGTGTCACTAGTATGCCTCTACTTGACTAGCTCGTTGATCAAAGATGGTTATGTTTCCTAACCATAGACATGACTTGTCATTTGATTAACGGGATCACATCATTAGGAGAATGATGTGATTGACTTGACCCATTCCGTTAGCATAGCACTTGATCGTTTAGTTTGTTGCTATTGCTTTCTTCATAACTTATACATGTGCCTATGACTATGAGATTATGCAACTCCCGTTTGCCGGAGGAACACTTTGTGTGCTACCAAACGTCACAACGTAACTGGGTGATTATCAAGGTGCTCTACAGGTGTCTCCAAAGGTACATGTTGGGTTGGCGTATTTCGAGATTAGGATTTGTCACTTCGATTGTCGGAGAGGTATCTCTGGGCCCTCTCGGTAATGCACATCACATAAGTCTTACAAGCATTGCAACAAATGAGTTAGTTGTGAGATGATGTATTACAGAACGAGTAAAGAGACTTGCCGGTAACGATATTGAACTAGGTATTGAGATACCGACGATCGAATCTCGGGCAAGTAACATACCGATGACAAAGGGAACAACGTATGTTGTTATGCGGTCTAACCGATAAAGATCTTCATAGAATATGTAGGAACCAATATGAGCATCCAGGTTCCGCTATTGGTTATTGACCTAAGACGTGTCTCGGTCATCTCTACATTTTTCTCGAACCGTAGGGTCCGCACGCTTAACGTTACGATGGTAGTTTCATTATGAGTTTATGTATTTTGATGTACCGAAGGTTGTTCGGAGTCCCGGATGTGATCACGGACATGACGAGGAGTCTCGAAATGGTTGAGACATAAAGAAAGATATATTGGAAGCCTATATTTGGATATCGGAATCGTTCGGGGTGAAATTAGGATTTTACCGGAGTACCGGGGGGTTACTAGAACCCCCCCGGGGGTTATTGGGCCTACATGGGCCCTATGGGAGAAGAGGAAAGGAGGCAAGAGGTGGCCCCGCGCCCCTCCCCTCCCTAGTCCGAATAGGACAAGGAGAGGGGGGCGGCGCCCCCCCTTTCCTTTCCCTCTTCCTCCTCTTTGCCACTTCTCCTTCTCCAACTAGGAAAGAAGGGAGTCCTACTCTCGGTGGGAGTAGGACTCCCCCTTGGCGCGCCTTCCTTGGCCGGCCGCCCCCTCCCCTTGGCTCCTTTATATACGGGGGCAGGGGGGCACCCTAGAACACACAAGTTGATCTTCGTGATCGTTCCTTAGCCGTGTGCGGTGCCCCCCTCCACCATATTCCACCTCGGTCATATTGTAGCGGTGCTTAGGCGAAGCCCTGTGACGGTTGAACATCAAGATCGTCACCACGCCGTCGTGCTGACGGAACTCCTCCCCGAAGCTTTGCTAGATCAGAGCCCGGTGAGCGTCATCAAGCTGAACATGTGCCAAGAACTCGGAGGTGCTGGAGTAACGGTGCTTGGAACGGTTGGACTGGGAAGACGCATGACTACTTCCTCTACGTTGCGTCAACGCTTCCGCTTCGGTCTACGAGGGTACGTAGACAACACTCTCCCCTCTCGTTGCTATGCATCACCATGATCTTGCATGTGCCTAGGAATTTTTTTTGAAATTACTACGTTCCCCAACAGAAATGCCCTCAAAATCAGAATCAGCTGGCTTTGCCTTCAACTGTCCATAACAATCAGCCCCATAACAACTATGCCAGACCTTATGGTCGTGGTCAGGCTAATCATATTGATCTGAATGAAGCTCAAGGCCAGCCTGCCACGGTGATGGGTACTCTTCTTGTTAATTCAGTACCGGCATCTGTTTTGTTTGATTCAGGAGCATCGCATTCCTTCATATCAGAAGAGTTTGCATTCATGCATGGCATTAAATATGAAGAGATGCACACTCCAGTAGTGGTAAAAACCCCTGCGGGCCAATGCCAAACATCCATGGTTAGCCACAATGTTTCAGTTGAAATCGAAGGGTTGGAATTTTTTGCATCCCCCATTATTCTGAAGTCTTCCAATATTGACCTCATTCTGGGAATGGATTGGTTGAAAGCACATACTGTTTCTATCGTTTGCGCCACTAAAACCGTCCACCTTCTGCACCCTTCAGATGAGATAGTAAGCTACCATGCTCAGATTGTTCAAACCGCTGAAGCACGACTTTATGCTTTGAATGCATTGAACGCAGCACCTCTTGAGGGAATTGAAAGGATTCCAGTTGGTTGCGACTTCCTAGATGTCTTTCCAGAAGAACTTCTAGGAATACCTCCTGCCCGGGCTGTCGAGTTCGTCATCGATTTGAAACCATGCACCGTTCCTATTGCCAAACGACCCTACGAGATGCCGCCTCATGAACTCCTTGAACTTAAGGAGGAAATCGACAAATCTCTTTGTAGTGGTTTCATTCGTCCAAGCTCCTCGGCTTGGGGAGCACCTTCTCTCTTTGTAAAGAAGAAGGATGGAACGAATCGTTTGGTCGAAGACTGCTGTCCTATCAACCAAGCTTCAATTCAGAACAAATATCCCCTTCCTCGGATCAATGATCTGTATGATCAACTGGCTGCTTCATCGATATTCTCTAAACTCGACTTGAGGTTCGGTTACCAACCAGATCCGTGTTCGTGAAGAGGATATTCCAAAGACCGCATTCGTCACTCGTTATGGTTCTTACGAGTACACCATCATGTCTTTTGGCTTGACCAATGCTCCAGCCACATTCTCTCGTCTGATGAACTACATATTCATGGATTACCTCGACAAGTTCGTCTTAGTCTATCTGGATGATATTCTGGTATATTCAAAGAACAAAGAAGAACATGCTGAACATCTTCGACTTGTTCTAGAGAAGCTTCGAGAACATCAACTTTATGCCAAGTATTCCAAGTGCGAAATTTGGTTACCTGAAGTCACCTACCTTGGTCATGTCATCTCCAAGGATGGTATTGCTGTCAGCTGTCGGGGGTGACTGATCCCCACGGACACCTATGGGACCACGGCGGACCGGGGCCCCTTTCGGTTCGGCACGGGGGCGGAGAGTGCGTGAAGAGCAGGTCGAGGCGAAGCGCACGAGTGACGCGATCAGTTTACCCAGGTTCAGGCCGCACGGATGCGTAAAACCCTACTCCTGCTTTGGTTTGTATTTGTGTTCTTGCTCGGGAGCGATGAATGCTACAGTACGCTTGAATGGCTAGCGAGACCGAGCGTGCGAATGATCGTCCCCCTTCCCTGTTGCGCATGGGCCTCCTTTTATATGTCAAAGGGGTCACCGACAGGTGGCAACAGAGATGAGGGTAAAAAGGTAAAAGAGGTGGTGGTTGGCGCCACCGCTTACTACAGTTGTATCATACCTAACCCTAACGGCAGGGGACAAAGGCATTAAATGCCTGTCTGTGTCGCCTAGACGGTGCAGAAAGGGGCCGTCAGGGGTGCCACCGTTTGCCACGATGGCTATCTTGTCAGCGCCTGCTTGCCACCGCATGCCCCTGGCTGCACAGCCTCCCGCCACGTATGCCAGGAACGGTCCCAGAGCGACACGTTGGTGGGTGAGCTGGAGCGCGGACTGCGGAGTAGTAGCTTGCTGCGGCAAGCGCCTTGCCGCGGATGTTGTCTTGTCGCGTCTGGGAGCTTGTCGCTCACCGGGTCTTGTCGCGTCCGGGAGCTTGTCGCTCACCGGGTCTTGCCGGGACGCGCAACGCGTCGCAGCAAGCTTCTCGAGATGCCTTGGTTGGTCTTCCCGGCAAGCTCCTCTTGCCGGGGTCTTGTCTCCTTCCCGGCAAGCTCCTCTTGCCGGGGTCTTGGATATTTTGTTCTTGAATGGCTCCAAAGGATCCACGGAGGATCTTGGCGGTCGCCCGGCAAGCCTTGCCGCGGGGCGCTGCGACTGCCCGTGCACAAGTTCGGGATACTAAGGTACCCCTACTTTAGTACACCGACAGGAGCCCCCGGGCCTGGGCCATACACGGTGCCGAGCGCTGTTGGGCCAGGCCCAAAACAGGGCACGGGCACGCGCGGCGTAGGTTACGCCGTACCTCACTCCGCATCCACCGCGCCCTCCCCGCACGGCACGCGTCGAACGCGGCATCGTGGGAGAGATCATTGGTGGTTTCTTTATTAGGAAAGGCGGAACGTCCGCCACCTCCCCCTTTATAAGCAAAGGGAAGCAGGGGTAGTGCGCCCACTCGCCCCCATTGCGCTCCAATCTTGAAAAGCTCCGCCCCACCTCCGTCTTCCCAAAGCACACAGAGCGCAGCGCCCTGCCCCCCCCGGCATTGCCACCAGCACCACCACGCCGTCGACCTCCTCCACTGCTTCCGCCATGGCTCCGAAGGGCGACAAGGGGAAGGCCGTGAAGTCGACCGAGGCGCAGCGGCTCACGGCGCTGCGGAAGGAGCGAGCCATTCCCCCCCTCCCAAGCTCAGCGCGAAGGAGCCACGGGAGTACTATTATCTCTTTTGGGCGACGGAGACGCGAGCTCACCCGCGGACCAAGGTGCTCCCACCTGCTGCTCACGCGACGGCTCCGAACGGGTACCCTTTCTTTGCCGTCTTCTTCTACTGCGGGCTCTGTCCGCCTTTTTCCGAGTTCTTCTGCGATATCATGAACACATACAATCTCTGCCTCCTTGATCTACCTCCTGAAGAGAGGGACAAGAAAGGGATTACGGGCATCTTATCTTTTTAATTTGTAAGCCTTCGGGCCTTAGTTGCATTTAAAACATGTAATCCTCTCTTTCATGTTTTTCATCCTCTATGGACTGTACCTGAGTGGAATGCTTTTTAATGAAAAGGGGATGCTTGCCGGGTCATTTGTCTCACGGGTAGAACCCACGTCAAGGAGCAAATCCTTGGTATCTTTCAGATAGACACTTCTTCTCCCGGCAACAGGCCCTGCCGTCTTCCCACGTCGCTCGACCTTTCTCACGCTTTTGACGGAGGCAGGGACGAGGCAGGTGCGGGCCCCTCGTTTCATCCCTTTGCTGCCGCGACTACAACCAAACTTGGCCCCAGGAACGAGCCCCAGGGCCTAGAGTGAAGGGAGCACGATAGTTTTCAGGAAGAAACGAGGTTTCGTATTCCCTAGTCCATAAGAGAATGCATGATGAGGGATGAAAGACTTATCTGAGATTGCAGCCCCCGGCAACTCTGGCTTGCCGTGGGTGAATCTTGGTACTTTCAGCCCCCGGCAACACTGGCTTGCCGGGGTCCAGATGCCGGTACGTCCTTCTTCTCCTTTTCGTCCTCAAGCGGTCCAGCCAGGATATGCGAGCCCTGCGAACCAAGGGAAACGAAAGAAAGGCAAAGGGACGCACACTCGACCTCTAAGCTAGGGGTTAGCCGCTGTTAAGCACTATCAACCCTAACCAAGGACGAGACTCGATCTAGCATGCATGCTATAACTCAGGACGCCAGTGCTTCATTTACTTGTGCTCAGGGTCTGCGCCTGGCTTTGTACAAAGGATTACATGCAACAACGGCAAGACTTGTACAAAAGGGTGGTTGCCGGACAGGGTCCGACAACCGCGCCTTACGGGTAAAACTTACGAAGATGCTCAATATTCCAGGAGTTGCTCACCGGAATGCCATCTTCAGTCTCAAGGCGGACAGCGCCAGGCCTAGTGACTTGTTTCACCCGGTAAGGGCCTTCCCACTTCAGCGTCAACTTGTTGGAACTCTTGGCGGACTGAACGCGCCGAAGAACAAGGTCGCCTTCCTCGAAGCTTCTGGCTTTAACTTTGCGGCTATGGTAGCGGCGCAAAGCTTGCTGGTAGCGAGCAGCTCGTACAACAGCCTGAAGACGATCTTCCTCAAGGAGCAGCGCGTCATCTTCACGCAGCTGCTCTTGCTCAAGCTCATCATAAGCGAGCACTCGAGGTGACCCGTATATGAGTTCCGTGGGGATAACTGCTTCTTCTCCATAGACTAGAGCAAAGGGTGTCTGGCCAGTGGCTCGATTTGGCGTCGTCCTGATCGACCAAAGAACCATTGGCAGCTCCTCGATCCAGTTTCTTCCGCACTTGTGCAGCCTGTCGAAAGTTCTGGTCTTGAGCCCGCGCAGCACTTCAGCATTTGCCCTCTCCGCTTGACCGTTGCTTCTCGGGTGAGCAATAGAAGCGAAGCAGACCTTGGCGCCAAGATCTTGGACGTACTGCATGAAGGTGCGGCTCGTAAATTGTGTACTGTTGTCGGTGATGATGCTGTTAGGGATCCCGAAACGGCAAACAATCGACCTGAATAACTTGACTGCTGACTGTGCTGTCACCTTCCTCACTGGTTCCACTTCCGGCCACTTTGTGAACTTGTCAATTGCAATGTACAAGTACTCAAAGCCCCCGATAGCTCGGGGAAAGGAGCCAAGGATATTGAGCCCCCAGACCGAAAATGGCCAGGATAAAGGGATCGTCTAGAGAGCTTGAGCTGGCTGGTGTATCTGTTTGGAATGGAACTGGCACGCTTCACATTTGGTTACTCATGCAGTTGCATCCTGGAGGGCTGTCGGCCAGAAGAAGCCTTGCCGGAGTGCTTTTCCGACAAGGGCTCTTGCGCCAATGTGGTGACCACATATGCCTCCATGTATTTCTGCCAACAGCTTTTGTCCATCTTCCCAGGGAATGCACTTCAATTTCACACCGTTGAGTCTTCTTCTGCACAGTATGTTATCGACAAACTGGTACATACTTGACTGCCGGGCTACTCTCTCCGCTTCTTCTTGCTCTTCGGGAAGTTCTCCTGTTTGAAGGAAACGGACGATCTGCTGCGCCCATGTTGGAGCCTGTGGCTCGACAACAAGGACTAAAGGCATATCTGCTGCTGCGGGAACGTCCGCTTCTACGGCAAGAGCCTGCGACTCTGCCGGAGCTTGACGTTCCCTGACAAGCTTGCCGGGGCAGAACTTGTCGGGAGTGTCTGCTTCAACGGTACAAACCCTAGGGCTTGCCGGAGCAGACTGCTCCTCAGCATTCTTGTTGTTTATCTTGGGGACCTTATTGGCGGCGGCTTCGGGAAGCTCTGCCGGAAAATAGTCACCAGAAATCAACTTCCTCTTCTTGCTCTGTCCATTTGTCGGTGTTACGGACGGCTGAGTTAGCTTGAGCACAAAGATCCCTAGTTCCATAGGTGACTTTAGTGCGGCGCACTTAGACAGGCCATCGGCAATGTCATTCTGAGCTCTTGGAACATGCTCCATCTGCAGGCCGTCAAAGTGCTCTTCTAGCTTTCTCACTTCGTCGATGTAAGCTTCCATTAACGGACTCTGATAGTTCTTGTTTACTTGGTGGACGACAAGCTGCGAGTCACCCCTGACAATAAGCTTCTTAATACCAAGGTCTGCCGCGATCCTGAGACCGGCAAGCAAGCCCTCGTACTCTACAGTATTGTTTGCCGCTTGCTCCTTGGGAAAGTGCATCTGGACTACGTACTTGAGGTGCTCTCCGGTGGGTGCGACAAGCAGCACACCCGCGCCGGCGCCTTGCAGCGAGAAGGCACCGTCAAAGTACAGGAGCCACTCTTTGTTTGCTTCCTTGACGGGGATGCTCGTCTCTGGGGTTTCTTCATCTGGAGTTGGTGTCCACTCTGCTATGAACTCTGCCAATGCTCTGCTTTGGATTGTTGATGTACTCTCAAATTTGAGGCCAAAGCTTGACAGTTCCAGTGCCCACTCAACAATCCTGCCTGTTGCTTCCGGATTTTGCAATATCCTCTTCAGCGGAAAGCGAGTGACAACCGTGATTTCATGTGCTTGGAAGTAATGGTGTATCTTTTCGAGGCCATGAGAAGGCCAAAAAGCAGCTTCTGCACACCAGAGTACCTTGACCTAGCCCCCTGTAAAAGGGAGCTGACAAAGTAAACTGGGCGCTGCACCATTTTCTTCTGTATCTCCTCTTGCATCTGCGCAGGTCCATGCTCATCGGGACCAGAGCTTGTCGGGGAAGCCCCCTGCTTGTCACTGGATGTGCTTGCCGCGGTTCCTGGCTCGTCATCCGCCTCCCTCTCTGCCACTAACGCAGCACTAACCACTTGATTGGTTCCCGCTATATACAGCAGCAACTTCTCTTGCGGTTTAGGTGCGACAAGTGTTGGAGTGGAGGACAGGTATCTCTTCAAGTCCTGCAGCGCAGCCTCCGCTTCCAGAGTCCATTTCATTGGACCTGCCTTTTTCAAAATTTTGAAAAATGGCAGGGCGTGCTCAGCAGACCGAGAGATAAACCTGCTGAGAGCAGCCACGTAGCTGGCAAGTCTTCGTACATCCTTGAAGCGCTTTGGTGCTTCGATCTGCTCAATGGCCTTGATCTTGTCGGGATTGGCTTCAATTCCCCACTGAGACACAAAGAACCCGAGAAGCTTGCCGGAGGGGACTCCAAACACACACTTCTCGGGGTTGAGCTTGAGGTTGATCTTGCGCAGATTCGCAAAGGTCTCGTCTAAATCTTGGATTAGAGTTGCCCTGTCTTTGCTCTTGACAACTATGTCATCCATGTAGGCTTCTACATTTCTGTGTATCTGTGCCTTCAGAGCGACATGGACTACTCTTGCAAATGTTGAACCAGCATTCTTTAATCCGAAAGGCATCCGTATGAAACAGTACGTGCCACATGGAGTAATGAATGCGGTCTTCTCCTCATCTTCTTCTGCCATGAAGATCTGATGGTATCCTGAGTATGCGTCAAGAAATGAAAGCAAATCACATCCGGCTGTGGAGTCAACAATCTGGTCAATGCACGGCAAGGGAAATGGATCTTTGGGACAAGCTTTATTAACATCAGTAAAGTCAATACAAAGCCTCCATTTTCCGTTTGCCTTGCGCACTACAACAGGATTGGCCAACCACGTGGGATGGAGCACTCCTCTGACAAGGCCTGCTGCTTCCAACTTCTTGATTTCCTCTGCTATGAACTCTTGGCGCTCCACTGCTTGCTTCCTGACCTTCTTCTTGACGGGCCACGCATGAGGACAAACGACAAGATGGTGCTCAATTACTTTCCTGGGAACACCGGGTATGTCAGACAGTTGCCATGCAAACATGTCGACGTTCGCCCGCAGGAAAGCAATGAGCGCGCTTTCCTATTTAGGGTCAAGCGTGGCACTGATGGTCAATGTACCACCAGTGCCGTCCTCCTTGGCGGACACCTTCTTGGTCTGTGGTGGAGCTGCCATAGCCTTCTTACACTTGCCGGTGGAGCTCGATGGTGCGTCCTCGACGGCAGCGCAGCACTCCCCGGTAGCTTGCCGGAGTGGGCATCAGAGCTCTTGCCGGACTTGGTCTTCTTCTTCCCCCCGGTAGCTTCAGCGGCAAGTGTCTCGTGATCTGTTGTAGCTGCTGCTTCCCGGTAAATCTTGTCGGCGCAGATAAGGGCATCCTTCTTGTCACCAGGGATAGAGATGACGCTTATCGGGCCTGGCATCTTGAGCATGTTGTATGCATAGTGAGAGGCTGCCATGAACTTGGCGAGCGCTGGACGGCCAAGTATCCCATTGTAAGGCAATGGGAAATCAGCAACGTCAAAAGTGACCCTCTCCGTTCTGAAATTCAGCTCGTTGCCAAATGTCACCGGCAACGTGACCTTCCCTTTCGGCTTGCTCCTTCCCGGGTTAATTCCTTGGAATGTGCCGGTCTCTTCAAGCTCGCTGTCAGGGATCTGGAGCTTCTGGAGCACAGCGGAGGAGATTAGATTTAAGCCGGCCTCGCCGTCAACTAGCATCTTAGTGACTTTGAGGTTGCGGATTGTTGGCGAAACCAACAACGGCAAGCACCCGACCGCAGTTGTGCGATCAGGGTGGTCCTCAATGTCAAAGATGATAGGCGTGCTGGACCATTTCAGAAGCTTGCGCGATTCGACAGGTGGCTCTGCCGCATTAACTTCCCACAGCCACTGTTTGAGTTGGCGGTGGGAAGTATGCAAAGAAGCACCGCCGTCAACATACAAGACTTCCGTAGCTTTCTGAAACTCCTGCTCACTGTTCTCGACATCATCCATGTCCTCGTCGTTGTCTTCGTCTTCATCCTTGTCGCGGCCGCGGGGAGGTCTATCTCCTTGCCGCTGCTTGGCCTTGCCACGGCATCCTCCCCGGCCAGCGCACTTCTTGCCGGCTTCTCCACCACCTCCTTGGGCTCTCGCCTTGTCGCACCGCTCGTACTCAGCTTTTTGTTGCTGGACAAGCTGCTCGACCTTCTTGCAGCTCTGGAGGTCATGGCCCTTGGTGCGGTGGATTTTGAAGTACTGCTTGTCGGAGCCGTCCTGCTTGTCGGCGGCCGCCATAGCTTGGCAGTTGGTGCATGCGGCAACCTCCTTGCCGGAGCTGCCAACTTTGGCTTGCTTGGTGCCACCATCATTGCCGGACTGCTCAACGACTAGTACCTCCTTGCCTTTCTTCTTCCTGTTGTGCCTCCGGTTTTTCTTTGCCGGGGCGGCATCCTCACTGTCAGATCCCCCTGTTCTAGTATTATCTCCGGGGAGTTTCCTCCCTTCTTCAGCGCGTGCACACTTGTCGGCCAGGGCGTACAGCTCGCTGACGTCTCTGATTCTGCTCATCGCCATCTCCTCCCGCATCCTGCGATTACGCACATTCTGGTGGAACGCGTTGATAACCGCGGCAGGGTGGATGTCTGGGATGTTGCGCTGTACACGACTGAATCTCTGGATATACTTGCACAGGGGCTCTCCTTCCTTCTGGGCAAGCAGGTGGAGGTCGCTCTCTTGGCCATGTGGTTTGTGGCCACCCGTAAAGGCGCCGACAAACTGGTGGCACAGGTCAGCCCAAGAAGATATGGAGTTGTCCGGCAAGTGCATGAGCCAGGACCTGACTTCGGGCTTGAGCACCAGCGGGAAGTAGTTGGCAACGACCTTGTCGTCTCGCCCCCCGGCAGCTTGCACCGCAATGGTGTAGATGCTGAGGTACTCTGACGGGTGCGACTTGCCGCCGTACTTCTCCGGTACGTCTGGCTTGAAATGCTTCTGGCTGAGCCACTGGATTTGCCGCAGCTCACGGGTAAACACAGGGTAACCTACCGCGTATGGCAAGTCGCCTGGTTCTCCGGGCGCATGCATGTCAAGAGAGGGCCCGGCGCGCAGGTCTGATTGACGCCGCGCTTCTCTTCGGCGCTCGATGCGAGTACGAGCGTCTTCTTGTTGTCGTTCGTGGAGAACTTGGCGCTGATCGCGACGAGCTCGCGGATCTGATGACGCAGTGGAGTCGCTGTCATGGTGGAGCCGGCGAATCGGCGATCTTGGCCTTCGAGGCGGGGAGTGCACAGTGGTTGCACCCTCCTCGGTCTTGTCGCCACCGGCTCGCGCCTGACTGACTTGCCGCGGCTGCGATGCGCTCGGCTGCCGTGGGTTGTCGCCGTTGGCGAAGCCGATGAGACTCTGGATAGTGGCCCTCCAGTCGTCGATCTTGTCTGCCGCTGGAGGGTAATCTAAGAGCAGCTGTACTCACGCCAAAGCTTCCGCTGGAGTGGTGGGCGGCGGCGGCGAACGGTGCAAGGAACGGGATATGCTCGGACTTCTAACTACGTTAGAAGGAGCAATATCTCGTCCAAGCGACCGTGCCACACTCGCGCCAGCATGTTGGCGTGCGTGCTGGTCTTGAGCACTCTGGGATCCGCCAGCTTGATCTTGGCCCAGCAAACGCATGGTACCGTGAGTACCATGACGCTGCTGGTCCCGCGCCTCCTGGGACGGGCGCGGAGCGTGTACGGACGCCAAGGTCTTGGAGTGCACTCGGTCATTGTGGGAGCCGACCGCGCCGCCGACGTGCAGCGTAGTCTTGTCCTTGGACCTGGCAGCACCATGAGTCCCCTCGTCGGCACCCGCTCTTCCGCCGGCGCCTACTCCACCAGCCGTTCGCTCCGGCGAGGTGGGCTCGACGCAGACAGAGCAGCTACTTCCGAAGCCTTCTTCTTCGGCGGCATGTCGATGAAGAGGATGAAGATTTAGCTTGCGCGAACACCGGATCAGGTTCACACAACCTCGACGCACCCCTACCTGGCGCGCCAAAGATGTCGGGGGCGACTGATCCCCACAGACACCTATGGGACCACGGCGGACCGAGGCCCCTTTCGGTTCGGCAGGGGGCGGAGAGTGCGCGAAGAGCAGATCGAGGCGAAGCGCACGAGCAATGCAATCAGTTTACCCAGGTTCGGGCCGCACGGATGCGTAAAACCCTACTCCTGCTTTGGTTTGTATTTGTGTTCTTGCTCGGGAGCGATGAACGCTACAGTACGCTTGAATGGCTAGCGAGACCGAGCGTGAGAATGATCGTCCCCCCTTCCCTGTTGCGCATGGGCCTCCTTTTATATGTCAAAGGGGTCACCGACAGGTGGCAACAGAGATGAGGGTAAAAAGGTAAAAGAGGTGGTGGTTGGCGCCACCGCTTACTACAGTTGTATCATACCTAACCCTGATGGCAGGGGACAAAGGCATTAAATGTCTGTCTGTGTCGCCTAGACGGTGCAGAAAGGGGCCGTCAGGGGCGCCACTGTTTGCCACGATGGCTATCTTGTCAGCGCCTGCTTGCCACCGCATGCCCCTGGCTGCATAGCCTCCCACCACGTATGCCAGGAACGGTCCCAGAGCAACATGTTGGTGGGTGAGCTGGAGCGCGGGCTGCGGAGTAGTAGCTTGCCGCGGCAAGCGCCTTGCCGCGGATGTTGTCTTGTCGCGTCCGGGAGCTTGTCGCTCACCGGGTCTTGTCGCGTCCGGGAGCTTGTCGCTCACCGGGTCTTGCCGGGGACGCGCAGCGCGTCGCAGCAAGCTTCTCGAGATGCCTTGGTTGGTCTTCCCGGCAAGCTCCTCTTGCCGGGGTCTTGTCTCCTTCCCGGCAAGCTCCTCTTGCCGGGGTCTTGGATATTTTGTTCTTGAATGGCTCCAAAGGAACCACCGAGGATCTTGGCGGTCGCCCGGCAAGCCTTGCCGCGGGGTGCTGCGACTGCCCGTGCACAAGTTCGGGATACTAAGGTACCCCTACTTTAGTACACCGACATCAGTCCAGAGCGCGTCCAGGCTATTCTTGATTGGACCCCTTCGAAGACTGTCAAGCAAGTGAGAAGCTTTCTCGGACTTGCCAGCTATTGTCGCTGCTTTGTCGAGAACTTCTCCAAGATCGCAAAGCCACTGACCAATCTGCTCCATAAAGGCGTTAATTTTGATTGGACAGATAAATGTCAGGAAAGTTTCCAGGCACTCAAAGACAAGCTGACATCTGCCCCAGTGCTTGCTCCCCCTGATTCTCGCAAGGACTTTGTCATCTATTGCGATGCTTCACGTCAAGGATTAGGCTGTGTCCTAATGCAAGAGAGCAGAGTGATTGCTTATGCCTCTCGTCAAGTGCGTTCCCATGAAGAGAACTACCCAGTTCATGACCTTGAGCTTGCTGCAGTTATCTATGCATTGGAGCTATGGCGACAGTACCTTCTCGGTAATCATTGCAAGATCTTCACTGATCATCAGAGTTTGAAGTATTTGTTTACTCAGCCAGATCTGAACCTCCGTCAGCAGTAATGGATGGAAGCTATTGCTGACTACAACTACGGTATATCTTATACACCTGGCAAGGCTAATGTAATGGCCGATGCCCTGAGCCGTAAGTCTTATTGCAACAATCACGTGGTCTTCAAAGCTCAACCCCGCCTTTATGAAGAGCTATGCAAGATGAACCTTCAACTAGTTCCACAGGGTTCTCTGAATAACCTTGTCTTGGAACCAACTCTTCTGAACGCAATCAAGTATGCTCAAGCCAAAGATGCTCATGTTGATTTGATGAAAAGGGATCTTGCCTTAGAGAAATCCAGAGATTTCTCACTTGGTGAAGATGGAACCTTATACTTCAGAGATCGCATTGTAGTGCCCCGGTTCGAGCTTATGACAGAGAAGGTGATGAAAGAAGCGCATGATACCCCTCTCTCTATTCATCCGGGAAGTACCAAGATGTATCTAGACATCCATCAGAAGTACTGGTGGTCTAATATGAAGCAAGACATTGCTCGATATATTGAAGAATGTGACATTTGTCGTCGCGTCAAAGCAGAACATCAGAAACCGGCTGGACTTCTACAACCGCTGCCGATTCCTGAATGGAAGTGGGATAAGATCCAAATGGACTTCGTCACTGGCCTTCCCAAGTCTCAGAAAGGTAAAGATGCTATCTTTGTCGTCATCGACCAATTTTCGAAGGTTGCTCACTTTCTTCCAGTCAAGGAGACTATCACTGCTAGTCAATTAGCAAACTTGTATATCTCCCAAATTGTGTCACTCCGTGGCATCCTGAAGGAGATTAGTTTAGACCGTGGCAGTATATTCACTTCAAAGTTCTGGGATAGTTTCCAAGAGGCAATGGGAACTCATATTACCTAGAGCACTGCTTATCATCCCCAATCCCAAGGCCAAGTCGAGCGAGTCAATCAAATTCTTGAAGACATGCTTCGAGCTTGTGTTATTTCTTTCGGCAAGAAGTGGGAAGAATCTCTCCCTTATGCGGAGTTCTCTTATAACAACACTTATCAAGCCAGCTTGAAGATGGCACCCTTTGAAGTGCTTTATGGACGTAAGTGCCGAACCCCTTTGAATTGGTCAAAAACTGGGGAAAGGACGCTCATTGGTCCAGACATTATTTAGCAAGCTAAAGAGCAGGTTCGCATTGTCCGGGATAATTTCAAGGCGGCCCAGTCCCGCCAGAAGAGCAACTATGACTGGAAACACTGGGGTTCAACTTATCAACCTCGTGAACAAGCTTATCTGTGTGTCACTCCTTTGAGAGGCACTCATCGGTTCGGAGTCAAGGGCAAGCTAGCTCCGCGCTACATTGGTCCTTTCCGCATTCTGGCCCATCGTGGACTGGTGGCTTATCAATTGGAGTTGCCACCTCAGTTCTCTCACGTCCATGATGTCTTCCACGTGTCGCAACTTCATCGATGCTTCAAGGATCCGGAACATGAAGTGGATCCGGAATTGATTGAAGTTCAAGATGATCTCACATACAAGGAGCATCTGATCTGCATTCTTGAAGAAGCTGAACGTCGAACATGCCAGAAGGTTACGAAGTTCCTCAAGGTGCAATGGTCAAATCATTCTAAGGATGAAGCCACTTTGGAACGTGAGGATAACCTCCGTGCTGAATACCCCGACATGTTCCCTTCTACCTCTTAATTCTCGGGACGAGAATTTCTTTTAGAGGAGGAGAGTTGTAACACCCTGGTGTAATGATGCTACAGTAACCCCTGGGGTTAAGTTAATCTTTTTGCTAAACATGTGCCTGATCATTGTTGTCTCATGTTCTTTCAAAATTCCAGTTGAATTCAAATTCAAATTCTGTGTGAAATTCAAAATGCTCAGACATGAAAACAAAAATGTTCATCATATGCCAAATATTCCACAACTAATATTGGTGGTGAACCAACATTTTTGCAAAGGGTTTAAGTGGCCTAAACTACTTAAAACAGTGACCTAAGCAATAAATTAAATGCCTTTTTAATTTATAAAATTGGCATTTCTTTTTCTAAAGTCTCACAATTTTTTTGTGGCAGTGCAATATACTTCTTTGAAATTATTTTGGCCAATGGCATAATTTTTGCAAAGTCTTTATTGGCTAAAAGAAAAAAAAGGAAAAGGAAAGAAGAAGGGGTGGGAGAGCCCCTGGCCTCCCCTTGGGCTTCGGCCCATCCCAGTAGGCCGGCCTACCTCACCCAGCCTGGTCGGTCCAGCTCCCCGAAGCGCGCCTCCCTCCTGTTCCCCCGACCGGGCGAGGCACAACGCGCCCGTCGTCGCCGAACCACCTCGCCGTCGACGCCTCCGCGAGAGGATAAGGCCTCCGCCCCCCCCCTCGACGCCCCGGCCTCCTTCTCAGCTAGCCCCACTCACCTCCGCCTCTCCCACTCCCCTCCAGATTCCCCTCAAGCTCTCCCCTCTCTCTGACCCGGGCGCGCCTGCCGCCGTCGCCGCGTCGATCCCGCGTCCACCGTCTTTGCCCCGCGTCGCCAACATGCCATAGGCGTCCGCCGTCGTCCTCCACGTCGAACAGTGCCCAATGTTGGAGTCGGAAGGCTCTGCAGCGTCGGATCCACCCCGTCTTCCTCCTCGGGACGCCCGAGCTCGCCGCCATCGATTCGCTCCGCCGAGCCTCCCCCGAGCCCACGTTTGCACACCTACAGGCGCCCGGTGAGCTTCGCACCTCCTCCCCCTCTCTGTTAGCTCTATCTAGCCCCGTAGCCACAGTCGTTTGCGTGGCCGAACCCGTTGCCGCCTAGCTCGTCGCCGGCGCAGATCCGGTGCCCTTTTGGTCCCGCCAACATGTCCAACAAGCTCCATGCGCCACGTAGACCTCACCCAGCTCGTTAGTTCGCCAACACGCTAACCGCAACACCGGTTCCGTCGCCGCCCGAACCTCGCCTCCGCCACCCCTCGTGGCCGGCGCCGTTCCCGGCCAACTCCAGCGAAGCCAACACCATCGTTCGACTCGCGGGCGAGGGCTCGTCCGAACGCAGCCAACTGCGCGGCAAATGGTGCCCTCTAGCGCCTTTCCGGGCTGCTCCGCCGCGCGCCGCCGTGCTTTGGGTCGCCGGAGCAGCTCCGGCGACGCGTCCGACGTGGCGCCAGCGTGGCCGTGGGCTCCACGCGTTGGGCCGCTGACCGCTGGGCCCCGCGGGCCCTGTTAACCAAGTCAACTACCCACGTGGCAGCTCTGGCTCGCTGAAATGTGGGTCCCGTGAGTAAAATGTTTAAAAAAACAAACGATTAATTAAAATGTTAGTTAAATTAGTTAGTTAATTAGTACTAACTAGTCACTGACTACTAGGGCCCATGCCCACTAATTAACCCTGTTAGTTTAGTTAAGCCTCTGTTAGACAGAGAGGCTGACAGGTGGGTCCCACCTGTTAGTTTGACTGGTCAGCAGAGCTGACGCAGTGCTGACATCATTGCTGACACAATAAACCTTTTCTGCTTTTAAAATAATTCAGAAATTGGTTTAAACTTCGAAAATCCATAACTTTTAAATCGTAGCTCAGATGAAAGTGTTTTCTACATGAAAGTTGCTCAGAAAAATCCAACGAATCCGAATACGCGGTCAGTTCATCTATCACATGCCCCTCGCATGTTGAACATGGAACTTTTCCCCTCTTTTCCTTGGTCCGGAATCCGCCTAACGCCGGGAATTCATCCTCGGATGTTTATCCCCTCTGTCTGCAACGTGTAGTATTACGTTAGGGCAACCCTAGCTCTGCCCATCGTCATGTTATGCCTTGTGATGCATTGTTTGCTCTGTATTTACTGTTTCTCCCCCCTGTTCTCTCCGGTAGACCCCGAGACCGATTATGCCGCTATGATCGACTACGTCACCGACGACCCTCCTTCTTGTCTGAGCGACCAGGCAAGCAAAACACCCTTGAGCATTTCGATATCGCCCATTTCTTTCCCTCTCATTCTTGCATTAGAACTGCTACTCCTTTATGTATGATCCTACCCTTATGCATAGCCTGTTGTTGTTACCTGTTTTCATACCTTACCTGCTTAGTATAGGTTGGTTAGTGATCCATCAGTGACCCACACCTTGTCCCAGTTACCCCGCTTTATGTTCGATGACTCGATCAACGTGATCGACATCCAGGCCCCGACACCGCACATCACCCCCCTAGTTGTACGACTCTGTAGAGTTACCATCGAGTGCCGAGGGTGGAACCTCTTACATCACTCCTGATGAGACCTCTGTAGTGTAGCTATTTAGTCGTGGTCATCGAGGGTGATTTCCTCCTTAACCACTTCCGTTACCGCTTTGTCATGCAACCCCTCAAGTGTGAACCTCGAGGGTGGATCCTCTTACGTTCACCATGATGATAGCATCGAGTGGGATTCACCGGGGGTGATTCCTCGGGTTTTCCCCTTGGTGTTAGACACACAGTTACTATGGTTACTATGACTTTACACTGAGCCATGATACTAAAGACGGGTCGGCCCTGAGGGGTACCTGCGCGAGCTTAATAGCGAGTGATATGGAGTCGGGTTGACCTGGAAGGTGCCCGCGAGATACTTACAAGGCATGGCCAGGCATTCTTAGCCCTTGCCGCGAGTACTCGAGACGGGGCGACGGGGTCACATCGATCGTGAGTCTCTGCTCGTTACCGCGTGCTCCTAATCCACTATAGTTTGGATATTTGATTCGAGGGGCCTTTGACCTGATAGCACTAACCATCACGTGGGCATAGTATGGGCGTTCTGCGTCATATACATCGGCCGAAGCTTAATAGACGTCAGCAACTGAGCGGCGCGCGCCGGGTTGGACTGCATAAGCTCCTGCCTTGTTGAAGGAGGTAGCTAGGTCTGCTCACCGGCCGCGTTCACAACGTGCAGTAGTTCCCGAGGAGATGGCCCATGACCCCCGGGGGCATAGGTTTAGTCCGGCAAGCTGACCTCTCTATTAAGCCTAGGTCGGGTTGCGGCATATTGTTTGGCCGAGGCCGGGCATGACCCAGGAAAGTGTGTTCGGCCGGAGTTAATTGAGCGTGGTGGGTAAGTTGGTGCACCCCTACAGGGAAGAAAACATCTATCGATAGCCTGTCCTACGGTAATGGACACTTGGAGTTGTATCCCAATCGATACAACTAGAACTGGATACTTGTGATGAGAAATGGATGGATATGAGACTTGGATATGAGATGATAACTGGATAGTATGGCTCTGGGATTTCTTTCTCGTAGGGAGTCAAGAAAGGATCTCTGGCTGAGGGTGATAACACTACTACTTTACATTATGTTGATCTGCACTCTTCTATATGCCGCAAGATGCTTGAAGATGCTAGTCTTTGATAGGCTAGGCCTTTCACCTTCTTTCTAGCATTCTGCAGTTTAGTCCACACATACAACCCATTTCCTTTGATACAGATGCATACTTAGTTTAGATTTGATGTAAGTCTTGCGAGTACTTTGGATGAGTACTCATGGCTACTTTGCTACCCCTTTTCCCCCATACCCGATTGGTGCGACCAGATGATGGATCCCAGGAGCCAGACGACACCATTGATGACTACTACTACCCCGAGGGTGCCTACTACTACGTGACGGCCGCTAACAACTTGGAGTAGTTAGGAGGCTCCCAGGCAGGAGCCCTTTCCTTTTCGATCAATGTTGCCTTTCTGCTAGCCTTCGTAAGGCAAAACTTGTCTAACTTATGTCTGTACTCAGATATTGTTGCTTCCGCTGAGTCTTGTGTATTCGAGCTTATGTATTCGAGACCTCGAGGACCCTGGCTTGTAATATAAAGCTTGTATTATTTTAATTTGTGTCTAGATTTGTGTTGTGATATCTTCCCATGAGTCCTTGATCTTGATCGTACACATTTGCGTGTATGATTAGTGTACGGTCAAATCGGGGGCGTCACACCCTCGCAGATCTAGTTTCTGTACGAGCGAGGTTGGCTTTGATTGCTAATGATGTACTAGCTGAAAATTTCCCCAACCCTAATAAGGAGGAGAGAGTGTGCTTCGTTTCATTTCTCTTGCGGGGCTTAGGATTTTCAATCTATCCTTTTGTCAGGGGTCTGTTGGAGTTTTATTGCATCCAGCTACACAAGCTCACCCCAGGTTCGATTCTACACATCTCAGGATTCGTCGCTCTCTGTGAACTATTTCTGGGCTGCGAGGCCCATTTCGAACTATGGAGAAAGTTCTTTTGCCTCGTCCCTCGCCATCGAGGGGATCCATATTTCAAGTGGGCGGCATGGCACGTAGCCGGATCAGGCAACCCTATTGGAACTCACAAAGAGGTATCCCCAGAATGGTCTTCGGAGTGGTTTTATATTGATGATGTTCCACTTCCATACTCAGTTCGGCGCGGCCTCCCCGAATTTTCCAGGGCTCCTCTGAAGAAATGGCTCAATTGGCGTCCCCAGTGCCCCAAGGAGGAAGACAATGCGGAAGGGAAAAGGCTAGTCGGTAAGGTTAGATTACTAGCTCATACCGAGCTCTAAATAATCAAAGTCATGGCCATCGCAATAAAGCAATGTATCCAACCCCTTCAGTCCAGAGTAACTCCTTTATGGTGCTACAACGGAGAAGACGGCGCATCTCGTTACAGTTGCAATGATCCTGGCTGATCTGTATAAGGGGGAAAAGAAGACTTCCTCCACTTAAACTGCCGAGAGGGTTATTCCATGTACAACCCCATTGAATGGGTAAGATTTTGATTATCGGTGATGCTTTACTGCTATTGAGGCACGCTAACCAAATTGTTCTTTGTTGTCTTGAAACATTCATGGAGGAAGATGATCGAGGATGTTCACTGTCCTGCCCCACAGTGAGAGGATCATAATTGCAACGAAGACCCTAGCTTCTGCGAGGATCCGGATATATACATAGAGTTCGATGATGGAGTATTTTATCAGGCAAGCTTTGACGGCTCGGAAGTGGCTATTATGGCCGACCACCCCTGCCCCTATTCCTTCTCCATTGTAAGTATTCAAAAAGCTTTCTTCAAAAAGAACCTCTCACTTGCACCTTATCCTTTGTACTAAACTGTACTTCATAGGATCAGCGCTCGGCAAGCCATATTACCTCGAGGGTGGCCTCTACGCAGGGGAATCATTTGAAACGAAAGGAAATCAGGAGCGCTGTCAAGCCTTCTCCTCCTTCAAATAGGTATGTCCTTTGATATATGTCTAAGCATGAGATCAAATTGTTAAATTCCTCCTCTACCTCTATTTCAGGAGGAGTATGTGGCAAACTTTGGGAACACGCCTTGCTAGCCGAATGTCAGTTAATCCGGCGTGGAACTCGTCAACTAGGACGAGGGCTGATACAGTGCCAGCTCCGCCTCTTCAAGAGGATCCGAACGAAGTATCCGTCATGAATTCTGAGGTAGAGAGCGTAATGAATCATCGTCAATAAAAAGAGGCCATGCGTGCTCTAGTTTTCTCCGAGCAGGAATTTACCGCACCCAGCTCTGTGGATGACTATATCCGAGCTGCCTGGGATGGACTTGCCGGAGTTACTCAACTGTTTTCAAAGGATATGCAGGTAATAGTTTGTGCAATTGTAATAGATATATGCCAGTAGCCCCCGAGACATGAAGCGGTTAGGCTTACCGATCTATGTATCGTTGCAACCTGCAGGTTCTCAGGGAGAAGAACAACGCATTGTCCCGGGAGCTGAAGAAAAACCAAATAAAGCTAAATGCCACCACCACAGACTTTGCAGAGATGAAAAAGGCCACAATGACCGCTGATCAGAAGAGAAAGCTTGAGGAGGAAAATGATAAACAAGTCGAAGAGATAAAGAGCTTGAAGGCACAATTATCGGTTGCACAGCGAGAAAATAAGAAGTTGAAAGGCGGCATATTTGGTATGACCTTTTGAAACATCTAAAGGACGTAGATCATCCGATAGTCTGGATTGTCACAACTTTGTTATTGTAGGTCTATTAACCGATGGACCCGGGGACGAAGTATCCAGATTTCGAGGCGACATGCTTAAGGAAATGTCTGTGATGAATGAACGGGCCTGAAAAGCTATGAGAGGTATGGAGAAGGCTTTATGGCCATCTAATGCCCCTTCGAAAAGTATGGATGGGTTAGCGGACCTGTTCAAAGGTGCTCGGCGCCATTTTGAGCTATGGAAGGCATATGCATGCTGGGAAGGTGCACGAGAATCATGGGCGATGGTGAAAACGCGCTACACCGGACTCGATCCTAATCATATGGCTTGAGCTGGACCTCGAGGGCCCGACGGAAAGGAAATTCCCATGAACTTGGTGTACGACCAAGTGATGATAGCTGCGAAGTACTCGCAAGAAGACTGCAGTTTAGACAGTCTAATAAATGGTATAGATAAGGAGTAAGTGTTTGTTGTGATGTATCAATGCACCCCTACTCTTTAATTTTTATCTCCGACCAAACATGTGAAAATTTGTCATCATAGACTTTTGGCTTCAGCCTCTAAGCCAAGAAGGTGGAGTGTTTCCGGATACTATTGTGGAATGTAAGAAACATTCGTTATGTCCAGAAACCAGGCAATCTAGTCATATTGCTCGAACAGACAAAATTTTTGTTCCCGGAGGTATGTTATATTACTTATGTAAACATCTTCCAAGGAGAATAGTTCTGTTAGGGGTTCCTTTCCTTGGGTTGGCATGCTTAATAGCGCGTGCCTAGGTTTTGATCCAAATTATAGGGAACCTATCCCGCATTATTTGTTCAAAGATTTACAGGAACGTAACAATCTGTCATTGCTTGCCGACCAATTATTCTCTGAAGAACGCTAGCTTTCGGCTTCACCCGTCTGAGGTACAGGTCCGGATAACCTGGTTGTAACAATCGCAGAGGTGCTCCCTTTACACCCTAGCCAAACAATCGGGAACGTAGGGTATAAACACAAAAGTGAGGCAACCCAGCTTGGCAAAAACTTCAGTCATAGAGGTGCATATAATGGCAAAAAAGTGTATATAACAAACGACATTGGTAATCTAAGCTCCAAGCTTTTAATAATAAGCTTCGTCAAAGAAGCCCCCAGTCATAGTGGGGTGTATACATTTAAAGATGTGTACCCCTAATAGTTCGGCATATTCGAACAGGCACTGGGAAGTATATAATAAAAAAGGAAGAGGAGAGAAAAATAAGAAAAACAAAGGGACTAAGAAAAAGGATTTGGCCGAACTATGCGTAGAATCTTCGGAGCTGAGCAGCGTTCCATGGATTCGGATCGAGACGATTATCTGATGCATTACGAAGGCGATAGGCTCCTCCTATGAGAACTTTGTCTATGATGAAAGCCCCTCCCATTTTGGTTTGAGCTTATCCTTCTTCTTCTCAGGGAGGCGCAGAACGAAATCGCCGACATTATAAGTCTTGGCCCGCACTTCTATGCTTTGGTATCTTAGCCTGTTGTTGATAAAATGCGGAACAGGCTCGTGCAATATCGCGCTCCTCCTCAAGGCCGTCCAGGTCGTCCTACCGATCGAGCTCGGCTTCTCTCTCTTCATACATGCGCACTCGAGGTGAGTCATCAATAATGTCGCAGGGCAAGTGATACGTCTCCAACATATCTACTTTTCCTAACGCTTTTCCTCTTGTTTTGGACCCTAATTTGCATGATTTGAATGAAACTAACCCCGGACTGACGCTGTTTTCAGCGGAACTGCCATGGTGTTGTTTTTGTGCAGAAATAAAAGTTCTTGGAATGAAACAAAACTTTGCGAGGATTTTTTATACAATAAATAAGAATTTCTGGAGCCAAGACCCACCGGAGGAGGGCACCTGGGTGGGCACAACCCACCAGGGTGCGCACCCTCCTGGCGCTCCCAGGTGGGTTTCCTCACCTGGTGGCCCCGTAGACCCTGAAACCGACGCTATAAAATCCTATTTTTCCAGAAAAAAATCAGGGAGAAAGAATTATCGCGATCCACAAGACAGAGCTGTCGTCACATCCTGTTCTTCATTGGAGGCCAAATCTGGACTCCGTTTGGGGCTTCGGAGAGGGGGATCTTTGTTCTTCGTCATCACCAACCCTTCTCCATCGCCAATTCCATGATGCACCCCACCAAGAGTGAGTAGTTCCTTCATAGGCTCGCTGGTCGGTGAGGAGTTTGGATGAGATTCATCATGTTACCGAGTTAGTTTTGTTAGGGCTTGATCCCTAGTATCCACTATGTTCTAAGATTGATGTTGCTATGACTTTTCCATGCTTAATGCTTGTCACTTTGGGCTCGGGTGCCATGAACTTAGATCTGAACTGTTTATGTTATCACAGTTATATCCATGTTCTAGATACGATCTTGCAAGTTATAGTCACCTTCTACGTGTTATGATCTGGCAACCCCGGAGTGACAATAGTCGGCACCACTCCCAGTGATGACCATAGTTTGAGGAGTTCATGTATTCACTATGTGTTAATGCTTTGTTCCGGTTCTCTATTAAAAGGAGACCTTAATATCCCTTACACTACTGGAATCAGCTTCTTTGCCGTCCGACATGGCGGACGGCAAAGGCACAGATCATGCATGGAAAACATCTTTGCCGTCCACTAGCGGACGGCAAACAGTCCGGATGAACGCCTGCTGAGGGAGTCCTGGATTAGGGGGTCTTTGGACAGCCGGACTATCTCCATTGGCCGGACTGTTAGACTATGAAGATACAAGATTGAAGACTTCGTCTCATGTCCGGATGGGACTCTAGCTGGCGTGGAAGGCAAGCTAGGCAATACAATTATGGATATCTCCTCCTTTGTAACCGACCTTGTGTAACCCAAACCCTCTCCGGTGTCTATATAAACCGAAGGGTTTTAGTCCGTAGCACAACAATCACAACATACAATCATACCATAGGCTAGCTTCTATGGTTTAGCCTCTCTGATCTCGTGTTCCTTGCCTCTTGTTACCATCCGTCCTAGACGCACAGTTCAGGACCCCCTACCCGAGATCCGCCGGTTTTGACACCGACATTGGTGCTTTCATTGAGAGTTCCGCTGTGCCGTCGCCACCAGGAAGGATGTCTCATCCCGTCTTCAAAGACAGCACTATCGCTGAGGGAGCTTTTGCTATCGGCCAAACTCTCCGACTAGGTGGTTTTCTTATGACCGCCTGTTCGGCCGCTGCACCGACGATGACTTCTCGGGTCATGAAAAGCAATCTTCACGTCAAGTCGGAACTCGCCGAGGAGTTCGATCCAATGGAGCTCTCTTCCCTGAATGAGCTATTGGATCGCATCGCCGCCCTGGGAGTCGCTACAGACTACGATCAGATTAGGCCTAAACCCGATCTGAGAGAGATCAACTCTCCCCAGGTCACCCATCACGTTGAAGTGGTGGAGGTCATCTATCTTAAGGACTAGCTATGTCCGTATTCCCAATCCCTCCAAGCCGGATACCTGTGTAGGGGAGGACGTCACTCAAGGCCTGAACCTAGAATTAGGCAGCGGGCTAGATTCATCGGAAAACATCCAAGACTCCAAACCTTTGAGTTCGGAAACTCCTTGGCCCCTGAGTCTTAGATTGGGTAAGGATTCGGATTCAATTCCACCCACCCACCCAAACATATGCGATCTATCCCAAATTAGGCAAGAGCCCGAAGAAACATTACATCATTACTGGGCCAAATTCCTCCTGATCATGAATAGGATAAAGGACTGCTGAGAGGAAGATGCAATTTCATTCTTCTGCAATAATTGCACCGACAAGGGAATCCTCAATGCCATAAGTTGTCGCAAAATTACACGCTTTGCCGACTTGGTGTCCATAGTACGAAAGTACTGTGTGATGGAAAGCGCCTGGAAAACCGAAATATAATTTTGGGATAATCCGTCCCTGAATACAAACCCAGTCCGAAATAAAAAGGTGCATTATCACAATTCACTTGGGTTAACTACCAAAAAGCATAAGCCCTCTACGGGGCAAGGAACCGTACTGGAGGGATGGCTCAATGGGCCCTGCAAAATTCATAGTACAATGGATGCAATACCAACACACAGCCTTAGAGCATGTTGGGTACTCTGGCAGGTGGCCAAAAGTGGTGAGGATCTACTCCTCCCAAAAACGACAGAGCACCATCCCGTGGACAACAATGCGGTGTTAACGGTCTTTGAGACCTTCGCATCAAATAATAGACGCAAGCGAATACTCCGCAGCATAGCTGAAATCTGCCACGTAGCAGAAATAAATCCTTGGAGTGACACGGCTATTACCTTCACCGCCAGTGACGAACCCAAATTCCAAACAACCCGAGCACCGGCCGCACTGGTCCTCAGTCCAATCGTGGACGGCTTTCGACTCACCAAGGTACTCATGGACGGCGGCAGCGGATTAAACCTCATCTATGAGGAAACTCTTCAAAAGATGGAAATAGACTGGAGCCGCAGTGAGCAAAGCAGCACAACCTTTAGAGAATCATCCCCAGTCGGGAAGCACGCTGTGCTGGAAAAATCACACTAGACGTGGTATTCGGCACACGGGATAATTACAGGTCCGAAGAAATTACATTCCAAGTGGCCCCGTTCAGCAGCGGATACCACGCTCTATTAGGGCGGGAGGCGTTTACAATCTTCCAAGCCATACCCCATTACGGGTACATGAAGCTCAAAATTCCCGGGCCCAACGGAATCATCACTCTTGTTAGTGATCCGGACATAGCACTCCACGCCGAAAATAAGACAGCTGCACTGGCCCTTTAGGCACTAACCGAGGCCCTAGCGGCCGAAGAACTAACTGCGCTGCGCTCCACGGTGAACAGGGACAACGTGATACTCGATAAAAGATCCAAGTCCACCTCCTTTATGCCGGTAGACGAAATAGTCAAATTCCAAGTCCATCCAATGGACCCTACAAAAACAACTTCCATCGGGGTACAATTAAAGCCTGATGTCGACGCCACACTGCATGAGTTCCTACGTGAGAACTGGGACATTTTTGCTTGGCACCGTTCAGACATGCCAGGAATCCCACACAGGCTGGCCGAACACAGCCTAAATATCCTAAAAGGATTCAAGCCAGTCAAGCAGGCTCTTCGACGTTTCTCCGAGCCTAAAAGAAAAGCCATGGGAGAGGAACTAGCCAACCTATTGGAGGCCAGATTCATCAGAGACATAAAACATCCGGACTGGCTAGCAAACCTAGTGATGGTACCAAAGTAGGACAAATCCTGGCGCTTGTGCGTCGATTTTAAGGACCTTAGCAAGGCCTGCCCAAAGGATCCCTTCCCCTCCCCCGCATTGATCAAATCATCGATGCTACCGCAGGACACGATTCACTGTGTTTCCTCGACGAATACTCCGGCTACCATCAAATCAAAATGGCAGAGCCAGACCAAGCCGCAATAGCATTCATCACACCATATGACCCATTCAGCTTCAACACAATGCCCTTCGGGCTAAAAAACGCCGGCGCAACATATCAGCGCATGATTCAGACATGTTTGGCAAACCAGATCGGCAAAACAGTGGAGGCTTACGTGGATGACATGGTCGTTAAAACCAAGCATGTCAAAACTCTAGTAGACGACTTGAGGGTCACATTCGACAACCTCCGAACATATGACATCAAGCTCAATCCAGAAAATGCATTTTTGGCGTACCAGCCGGAAAGCTCCTGGGGTTCATCGTCTCTAGTAGAGGCATCGAAGCTAATCCGGCCAAAATCCGAGCGTTGTCAAAGTTGGCTACCCCAATAGACCTCAAACAAATACAAAAATTGACTGGATGCATGGCGGCTCTAAGCCGCTTTATCTCCCGCTTGGGAGAAAAGGCATCACCCCTTTATCGCCTCCTCCGGCACACCAAACACTTCGAGTGGACGGACGCTGCCACGGCCAGACTCAATGAAATAAAAGCCATATTGGCAACAAATCCAGTCCTGGCCGCGCCAAACATTAGCGAACCAATGCTATTATACATTGCGGCAACTCATCAAGTAGTAAGCGCAGTGCTCGTTGTCGAGTGAGAAGTGGACGGACACAAATTCCCCCTTCAAAAGCCGATTTACTATGTGTCCATTGTCCTTACTCCATGCAAATCACGGTACCCGCATTATCAAAAGATAGCATACGTAGTATTTATGGCATCCCGGAAGCTGCGACACTACTTTCAAGAGTGTTCGATAACGATAGCCTCGGACGTACCACTTAACGATATTATAAACAACCGTGACGCGACGGGCCAGATTGCCAAATGGGCCATTGAGCTCCTCCCGTTCGACATAACTTACAAGCCACGGCGAGCTATTAAGTCGCAAGTTTTGGCTGACTTCGTCGCTGAATGGACGGAAGCCAAACTCCCTAAAGAGTACGACACATATTCAAACTGGATCATGCACTTCGACGGCTCCAAAATGTTGGCCGGTCTGGGGGCTAGTGTCGTTTTGACGTCCCCAACAGGAGATACCGTTCAATACGTACTATAGATAATGTATACAGACTCCAACAACGCAGCCGAATATGAGGCCCTTCTACATGGTCTCCGGATGGCAGTATCCATGGGCATTCAATGCCTAGAGGTGCGCGGGGATTCGAACCTCGCGATATCCCAAATAAATGGAGACTGCGACGCCAAGGATCCGAAAATGGCAGCTTATCGCAATGCCGTCCTAAAAATGTCAACTCGGTTCGAGGGGTTCGAATTTCACCATGTGGCTCGGGAAAACAATCAGGCGGCGGATATCCTCGCCCGCATCGGCGCAAAACGTGACGCGGTACCGCCCAACATATTTCTGGAACAGCTCTTCAAGCCATCTGTAGCATGGGAAGGAGACACCGGTAACAACAGTCCGGACCCGGCCAAAATACCCGAAACCGAACTCTCTGACACAATCGGAGGCTTCGCCACCGATATAACACAATCATCCCACGAAATAATGGCCATTGTTGCCCCGTGGACAGAACCATTCCTGGCCTACTTAACTAGACAGGAACTTCCGGAGGACCAAAATGAGGCACGCTGCATAGTGCGGCGATCCAAGGCCTACAGGGTCCACGAGGGAGAATTGTACAAAAAAAGCGCTATCGGAGTCCTTCAATGGTGCATCTTCGAAGAGGAAGGGCAGAACCTTTTGGCAGAAATTCATGCCGGACTCGGCGGTCATCACGCTGCAGCCCAGGCTCTTGTAAGCAAGGCCTTCTGTACAAGATTCTATTGGCCAACGACCTGGGCAGACGCACAGGACTTGGTCCAACGTTGCGCCGGTTGCCAGCTCTTTGCAAATGAAAGCCACATGCCACCCACCGCCCTCGGAACAATCCCCATTACATGGCCCTTCGCGCTCTAGGGGCTTGACATGGTTGGACCCCTTAAAGGGGGAACCCACAAGAAAAGATACTTATTGGTCATGGTGGATAAATTCACCAAATGGATAGAGGCCAAACCGGTTAAAACAGCCGAATCTGGACCGGTGATAGATTTCATATCCGGGGTTGTACACCGTTACGGCGTCCCCCACAGCATCATCACTAATAACGGCACGAACTTCACGGCCGACGAGGTAAAACTCTGGTGCAGCAAAATGGGCATCAAGCTCGATTATGCTTCAGTCTATCACCCACAAACCAATGGTCAAGCCGAACGAGCAAATGGTCTTATAATGAGCGGCATTAAACCCAGATTAGTGCGCTCCTGAACGGAGTCTGACACGCACTGGGTAGAGGAGCTCAACTCCATACTCCGGGGGCTACTGACCACGCCGAATCGTAGTACCGGATACACAACGTTTTTTATGGTGTACGGCGCAGAGGCAGTCCTGCCCCGTGACATAATTCATGACTCACCTCGAGTGTGCATGTACGAAGAAAGAGAAGCCGAGCTCGATCGGCAGGACAGTCTAGACACCTTGGAGGAAGAGCGCGACGTAGCCAAAGCCCGTTCCGCATTTTACTAGCAACAGGCTCGCAGATACCAAAGCAGAGAAGTACGGGCCAAAACTTATAACGTTGGAGAACTAGTTCTCCAGCTGCCGGATAAAAAAAGAACAAGCTAGAGCCCAAATGGGAAGGTCCCTTCATCATCGACCAAGTTCTGACTGGCGGAGCGTACCGACTGCAGGATGCATCGACTAGTCGACTCGAGACGAACCCATGGAACGCAGCCAGGCTCCGAAGATTCTATGCCTAGCACCGGACTTTATGTTAGTCCCCTCCCTTTGTCCATTTTCTACATATGCGTCATCTGTCTTGTTTCCCTTTCTTTCGTTTATTTCTCTAGGCCTTCAAGGGTCACCTTGTGCCTCACTTGTACATTATAGATGTGCTAGCCGCACTCTATACACCTCAGGGCTTCTTTCACAGAAGCTTAAATTATTCACCTGGGCATCATGCCCAACACATGCGTTATACTTCCGCATGTACCTTTTTTCACCATTATATGCATCGATATGACTTAAGTTTTGGCCAAGCTGGGTTGCCTGGCTCTTGTATTTATGCCCTACGTTCCCGTTAATTCGGCTATGGCATAAGGGGAGCACCTCTGCGATTGTTACCGCCGGGTCAACCGGACGTGTACCTCAGACTGGGTGAAGCCGAAAGCTAGCGTTCTTAAGAGAATATTCGGTCGATGAACAAAAGATGACTTTTATTTATTATCCATATCTGCCCCCAGATGTTTTTTCTGTGCTTCTTGTCGCAGTCCGGACATGCACTTTAGGGCATGCCTACCCAGAGAAAGGAACCCTTAACAGAACTATTCTCTCTGGAAGATGTTTCTTACTACCCATGTAATATAACATAACTAGTTGGGCACTTGTCTGATAAAGCACTAATGACCCCTACGCCTGGTCTCCACGCATGCCCCGGTTCTTACATAACCGAAAGGGTATTCGGATACACTCCGGACTATCCGGTTCCGAGGTTGAAGCGAAAAGGTCCACCACGACAAACGATCTACAATCCGGCTAGAAGGCATCATACATGTCACTTTAAAATTACATAGTCAATTTGACTGGTTGAATTCCTCTTCAATGCCATCCAATATGCTGTCTAGTCTACAGTCCTGTTGGGAATACTTTGCGGCCAATTCTACTTGGCCGTACACTAAACTGATAGGGATCTCCTTGCCATCAGGCCCCACTGGTCAGACTTCGGCCATGTGGTTCGGGTCAGCCTTCGTGTACCGTGTCTTCACCATTGCCCAGGCTTCCCTGGCAACCTGACGGCAGGCCGATATCTTCCATAATCGGAAGCGCCGATGTGCTCCCTTTAGCCTTTTTGCAAGCTCTCCAAGGCCTTCGGGTATGGAGACGGACGGCCACAAGGCCTGGGTGACGCCTTGCATCACCTGCCGAACTTGTTCGTGCAACTGCGAGAGCTCGGGAAGAAGATCACCCGTCGAACCAGGCATCTCTTCGGCAGGACGACCTGTTAGCATACCTATAAACATAACTATGTCAGCCAGCTTCCTCGCCAAACTCTTTTTTCAAAGTTCGTTCAAGCACTTCCTAAATATGCCGCGTTGAAGCCGCCGATTCTCCTTAATAGAGTCCGACAGTTGGGCACGAACATCTTTTAGTTCCACGCCCAGCTTGGTGTTGGCATCGTGGAGATCATTCTTCTCCTGCCTCACCCTCATCAGCACGCTCTCACCGGCCTTCAGCTGGCGTATGAGCTATTGCTTATCCGGATTTACTCCAGCGTCATCTGCAATTTTATCGTCAGATCTGCATATACGCCGCACTCTAATACGATACTTATCATTCGAAGGATATGTTATCAGAGGGGGTCTTTTTGGGCTCCCCCGCTGCGGCTAGTGCGGCCTGCAGTTGGTCTCTACACTCTTCCAACTCCTGGGACAGTTGAGTATTCTTTTCTGTAAGAACCTGCATAACAAATGATCCTTAAATCAGTTATCCTAACTGTTTCAAGTCTCAGGGGCTACTGATATATATAATCATCAAATTTTCTCACCCGTATGTCTTTTACATACTGCTACGTGGCTCTGGCTAGACCATTTTGAGCGGCACGGAGGTGCGCGTCTCCCGAGTTGAAGGCATCCAATGCCTCTTGGGAGAAACAAGCGGCACGAAGAACAGCCCGGCAACGCCTGTGGTTCATGGCACTTTCCACCTCGGAATGGGTGGCGGATAGTTTATCCGCATCCTCTGTCGGAGGAGCACCCGGCGCACGCCTTGTATTCGTTCCCGCCTCTGAATCCGGCCTTGGAGGCTGGCTTGTGGAGGCGCGATTGGTAGCCTCTCCGGGTATAGTCCGGCGAGCTCTCTTTTTCCTGAAAAGAAGGCATGGGCATTAATATGCCTCCGCAAATAATGTCTTGCAATAGAGATGGCGCACCGTACCGCTGCACCGGTGCCTCAATCTGGACTGCAGATCTTTTCAGCCTGCCTGGCCTCGCGGCCCCTTGTTGGCTAGTTGCCACAGGCTCAACCTTCTGCCCCGAGGACCTCCCCTGCAAAACACGGCTGTTATACGGCAATCAAAAAGCGCAAGGATGGATCCCTTTTTACGTGCTGGGACTTCGGTCTCAGTCAGCTGTGAGGCTGGAACTAGCCCAGGGTAATCGGCCGTAATGGCCACCAAGGCGTTGTCATTACTCCATTGGTAAAATACCCCGCCGGTCAGCTCCACAGATATGTCTGGATCCTCCTGGGAGGCCTGGTCAAGGGACCGTCCGGGGTCCTCGGGTTGCGGCGGAGGGCTGTTTATCTCCTTTACTGCCTAGTGCAGCTCCTGCGATAAAATCGCTAGAATAAATACTTAACCAAGTGAATACGAAATGGATGGGCAATAAAAAGTCTCCGCTTACCCAGCCCGGAGGATTGTACATAGAAAATCCGCCCTGCGGGTTGACACGAAGGAATTCCTCCTCTTCTCCCTTGTACAAAGTGGATAAGATCTTTATTAGATCACCAGCTGATCCCGACCCTTTGCGGCCGTGGCGGGTGGCGTCATCCTCCCCATTGAAATCCCACATTGGGTGGCCTCTATACTGAAGCGGCTCCACCCCCCGCATGATGCATATGGCCATGACCTCGATCATGGTCAATCCGGATCGAGCTAAAAAGCTTATCCGTCTCATCAGGTAAAGAATGTCCCTGTCATCTTCCTCCAGGGAGCTCCATGGACGCCAGCTCCGGTGCTTCTTCAAAGGGGCATTGTCGAACTCCGGAAGGCCGATCCGAATAGGGTCCGGGAGGGGGACATCTTCTATATAAAACCATTCCGAAGGCCAGTCTTCGGACGTCTTCTTCGGGGTCCCGGACAGGTATCCGGTCCCGGCAATACGCCACACTTTGGCTCCGCCCACTTGATATATTGATCCCTTCTTAGAACGGGGCACAAGGCAGAACAGCTTCTTCCACAAAGTGAAATGAGCCTCACAGCCTAAAAATAACTCGCAAAGGGCTACGAATCCCGCGATATGCAGCAAGGAGGCAGGCGTAAGGTTGTGCAACTGGAGGCCGTAGAACTCCAGAAGCCCCCAGAGAAATGGATGAATTGGGAATCCGAGCCCTCTTACCAAATAAGGTACAAGGCATACCTGCTCTCCCTTGGAGGGATTGGGACAGCTCTCCGCTTGCTCTCCCCCATTGTAGGTGGCAAGCCCGGCTCGAACCGGGACCAGGTACACTGGGGGAAGAAATCCCTTGGACTGAAGCTTCACCAATTTGCTCTGTGGGATGGAACATCTCTCCCAATCTCCCGGTTTGGAGTTAGGGGTGCGAGAGGAGGAGCTACGTCGACCGGCCATGATGGAATGGATCTCTATCGGGTGCGCTCCGATGAAGGCTCGCCAAGGGGGGATGGTGTGATTTGGATCTGAATCCTCATCTTTTTAAATAGGCGGCTCATTCACACAACTAAGGGGGTAAATATGAAAACACCCTGGCTCTTCACATTCGCTTGACACGTGGAAAGTGGCCATAATTGGGTGTTGTCGGTGTCAAAACCGGTGGATCTTGGGTAGGGGGTCCCGAACTGTGCGTCTAGGCCGGATGCTAACAGGAGGCAAGGAACGCGATGTTTTACCCAGGTTCGGGCCCTCTTGATGGAGGTAAAACCCTACGTCCTGCTTGATTAATATTGATGATATGGGTAGTACAAGAGTAGATCTACCACGAGATCAAGGAGGCTAAACCCTAGAAGCTAGCCTATGGTATGATTGTTGTATGATGAAGTTGTCCTACGGACTAAAACCTCTCCGGTTTATATAGACATCGGAGAGGGTTAGGGTTACACGAAGTCGGTTACAATGGTAGGAGATCCAAATATCCACATCGCCAAGCTTGCCTTCCAAGCCAAGGAAAGTCCCATCCGGACACGGGACGAAGTCTTCAATCTTGTATCTTCATAGTCCTGGTGTCCGGCTGAAGGTATAGTCCGGCTACCTGGACACCCCCTAATCCAGGACTCCCTCAGTAGCCCCGGAACCGGGCTTCAATGACGACGAGTCCTGCGCGCAGATTGTCTTCGGCATTGCAAGGCAGGTTCTTCTCCAAATTCCGTGTACCTGTTGAATAATGTCCGATTTTCGTAATGTAGCGCACCTTGGATTCCACGCCCAATAATGGCCGTCTTCCATGTGTCAAACGAATGCGAAAAGTCGGGGTGTTTTTACATTCACACTCCTAGCCGCATAAACAAGCCGCCTATTTAATGGGATGGGGATTCAGATCCAAACCACCCCTTCTCCTCTCCGCGAGTAATCATCAGAGCGCCTCCAGCAAAGGTCCATTCCAACATGGCCAGCCATCGCAGCTCCTCCTCTCGCCCTTCCAGTCCTAAATTTGGAGACTGGGAGAGGTGCTCCATCCCGCACAGCGAGCTAGTGTCGCTTCAGGCCAAGGGATTTCTCCCTCAGGCCTATATGGTCCCGGTCCGAGCCGGAGTCGCCACCTATAATGGCGGAGAGCAAGCAGAGAGCACCCCCAATCCCTCCAAAGGAGAGCGGGTGTGCCTCGTCCCTTATCTAATAAGAGGACTTGGATTTCCAATTCATCCATTTCTCCGTGGGCTTCTGGAGTTCTACGGCCTCCAGCTGCACAATCTCACGCCCGGCTCTATATTGCATATCGCGGGCTTCGTCGCCCTTTGCGAGCTATTCTTGGGTGTTGAGGCTCATTTCGCGCTGTGGAAGAGGTTATTCTGCCTGGTGCCCCGCTCTCAAGAGGGGTCTATATATGAAGTGGGCGGAGCCGAAGTGTGGCGTATCGCCGGGACCGGATATCTATCCGGAACCCCAAAGAAGGCATCTGAGGACTGGCCTTCAGTATGGTTTTATATAGATGATGTCCTGCTGCCGGATCCTATTCGGGTCAGTCTCCCCGAATTCAACAGTGCTCCCTTAAAGAAACGCCTGAGCTGGCATCCACGGAGCTCTCAGAGAGAAGGCGACAGGGACGTCCTTCACCTGATGGGTCGGATAAGACTATTGGCTCATTCCGGACTAACCATGATTGGAGTCATGGCCGCATGCATCATGCTGGGGGTGCTGCCGCTTCAATATAGAGGCCACCCCATGTGGGATTTTAATGGGGAGGATGACGCCACCCGTTACGATCATAAGGGGCCAGCCTCAGCTGCCGCTCTAGTAAAGATCTTATCCTCTTTGTACAAGGGAGAAGAGGAGGAATTCCTCCGCGTCAACCCACAGGGCGGATTTGCTATGTACAAACCTCCGAGTTGGGTAAGTGGACAATTGTACTTGCCCATCCGTTTTATATTCCCATGATTAAATATGTAGTCTAACGATTTCAATGCAGGAACTGCGTCAGGAAGTAAAGGATATAAACAGTCGTCCCGCACAGCCCGAGGATCCAGAACGGTCCGTCGATCCGGACTCCGAGGAGGATCCGGACATATCGGTGGAGCTGATCGACGGGGTGTTTCATCCGCTAAGCAAGGACAATACCTTGGTGGCCATTACGGCTGATTACCCAGGGTTAATCCCGGCCTCCCAGGTAACAGAGAGCGGAGTCTCATCCCCTTGAGAAGGAATCCATTCTCACGCATTTCAATTTTCCTGACAATGACCGTGTTTTGCAGGGGAGGTTTCCGAGGCGGGAGGCCGAACCTGCGGCGGCTAGCCAACGAGGGGCCGCAAGGCCCCATGGGGTAAAAAGGAATGTAGTCCGGGCTGAGACGCCGGCGCAAAGGTATAGCGCACTCTCTTTTCCCTGGTGTTATTCCTTCAGGGCATATTAACGTTCGTGCAATCGTCAGGACGAAGAGACCTCGCCGTACTACATCCGAAGAGGTTGCCAATCACGCCTCCACCAGCCAGGCTCCAATGCCTGGCCCGGAAGCAGAAGCGAACACAAGGTGCGCACCGGGCTCCTTCGACAGAGGATGCGGACAGGCTGTCTGCCACCAATTCCGAGGTGGAGAGTGCCATGAACCACAGGCGTCGCCGGACAGTTCTTCGTGACGCTTGCTTTTCCCAAGAGGCATTAGATGCCTTCAATTTGGGAGATGCGTACCTTTGTGCCGCTCAAAATGGTCTAGCCAGAGCCACGGAGCAATATATAAAAGACATACGGGTAAGAAAATTTTGGTAAATATATATATATATATACCAGTAGCCCCCGAGACATGAAACAGTTAGGGTAACTGATTTAAGGATCACTTGTTATGCAGGTTCTTATAGAGAAGAATACCGTACTGTCCCAGGAGCTGGAAGAGTGCAAAGCCCAACTGGAGGCCGCACTAGCCACGGCAGGGGAGCCCAAAGAGACCCCCTCTGGTAAGATACACTTCGAAAGATTAGTATCTTGCGAAGTGCAGTGTGGGTGTAAATCTGACAAATCATATGGCAGATGGCGCCGGACTCGATCCGGAGAGGCAACAACTCTTACGCCGGCTAAAGGCCGGTGAGAGTATGCTGACAAGGGTGAGGCGGGAGAAGAATGATCTTCAGGATGCCAACACCAAGCTGGACGTTGAACTTAAAGATGTCCGTGGCCAGCTGTCGGACTCCACTAAGGAGAATCAGCGGCTTTGACGCGGCATATTTAGTAAGTGCTTAAGCGAATCTTTGAAAGAAAAGAGTTCAGTGAGGAAGTCGACTAACAGAGTAATGTCTGTAGGTATGCTAACGGTTCGTCCTGCAGAGGAGATGCCGGTTCTACGGGTGACCTTCTTGCCGAGCTCTCGCAACTGCACGAGCGAGTTCGGCAGGCGATGCGAAGCATTGCCCAAGCCTTATGGCCTTCCCACTCTATGCCCGATGGACTTGGAGAGCTTTTGGAGAAGCTTAAGGGAGCTCGGCAGCGCTTCCGGTTGTGCAAGATATCGACCTGCCAACAAGCCGCTAGGGAGGCCTGGGCCATGGTGAAGACGCGGTACACGAAGTCTGACCCAAACCACATGGCCGAGGTCAGACCTGTGGGGCCTGACGGGAAAGAGATCCCTGTAAGCTTAGTGTACGGCCAAGTAGAATTGGCCGCAAAGTATTCCCAATAGGACTGTAAGTTAGACAGCCTGTTAGATGGTATTGAAGAGGAATACAAGCAGTCCCGAATTGTGCGTCTAGGCCGGATGGTAACAGGAGGCGAGGAACACGATGTTTTACCCAGGTTCGGGCCCTCTTGATGGAGGTAAAACCCTACGCCCTGCTTGACTAATATTGATGATATGGATAGTACAAGAGTAGATCTACCACGAGATCAAGGAGGCTAAACCCTAGAAGCTAGCCTATGGTATGATTGTTGTATGATGAAATTGTCCTATAGACTAAAACCTCTCCGGTTTATATAGACACCGGAGAGGGTTAGGGTTACACGAAGTCGGTTACAATGGTAGGAGATCCAAATATCCGCATCGCCAAGCTTGCCTTCCACGCCAAGGAAAGTCCCATCCGAACACGGGACGGAGTCTTCAATCTTGTATCTTCATAGTCCAAGAGTCTGGCTGAAGGTATAGTCTGGCTACCTGGACACCCCCTAATCCAGGACTCCCTCACCTTCCATTGTAACAAGTGACAGTAAATTTCAGCACACTATATAAATTTTTCCTTACCAAATTCCACCTACCAAAGGCACTTAAGTCCCCAGCAACGGTGCCAGAAAAGAGTCTTGATGACCCACAAGTATAGGGGATGTATCATAGTCCTTTTGATAAGAGTGTCGAACCCAACGAGGAGCAGAAGGAAATGATAAGCGGTTTCCAGCAAGGTATTCTCTGCAAGTACTGAAATAAGTGGTAACAGATAGTTTTGTGATAGGATAATTTGTAACGAGCAACAAGTAACAAAAGTAAATAAAGTGCAGCAAGGTGGCCCAATCCTTTTTGTAGCAAAGGACAAGCCTGGACAAACTCTTATATAGAGAAAAGCGCTCCCGAGGACACTTGGGAATATCGTCAAGCTAGTTTTCATCACGTTCATATGATTTGCGTCCGATACTTTGATAATTTGGTATGTGGGTGGACCGGTGCTTGGCTGCTGCCCTTACTTGGACAAGCATCCCACTTATGATTAACCTCTATTGCAAGCATCAGCAACTACCACAAAAGTATTAAGGTAAACCTAACCATAGCATGAAACATATGGATCCAAATCAGCCCCTTACGAAGCAATGCACAAACTAGTGTTTAACCTTCTGTCACTCTAGCAACCCATCATCTACTTATTACTTCCCAATGCTTTCCTCTAGGCCCAAATAATGATGAAGTGTCATGTAGTCGACGTTCACATAACACCACTAGAGGAGAGACAACATACATCTCATCAAAATATCGAACGAATACCAAATTCACATGACTACTAATAGCAAGACTTCTCCCATGTCCTTAGGAACAAAAGTAACTAGTCACAAAGCATAAACATGTTCATAATCAGAGGGGTATTAATATGCATATAGGATCTGAACATATGATCTTCCACCAATTAAATCAACTAGCATCAACTACAAGGAGTAATTAACACTACTAGCAACCTACTAGCACCAATCCCGGACTTGGAGACAAGAATTGGATACAAGAGATGAACTAGGGTTTTGAGAGGAGATGGTGCTGATGAAGATGTTGATGGAGATTGCCATCTCCCAATGAGAGGAGCGTTGGTGACGACGATGGCGATGATTTCCCCCTCCGGGACGGAAGTTTCCCCGGTAGAACAGCTCTGCTAGAGCCCTAGATTGGTTCCGCCAAGGTTCCGCCTCGTGGCGGCGGAGTTTCGTCTGAGAAGATGGCTTAGGATTTTTTTCCCATGGAAAGACTCCATATAGCAGAAGATGGCCACCCGGGGGCCCACGAGGTAGGGGGCGCACCCAGGGGGGTAGGGCATGCCTCCCACCCTCGTGGGCAGGGTGTGGCCCCCCTGGTGAAGTTCTTGCTCTCAGTATTTTTTATATATTTGGAAAACATCTTCCGTGAAGTTTTAGGACTTTTGGAGTTGTGCAGAATAGGTCTCTAATATTTGCTCCTTTTCCAGCCCAGAATCCCAACTGTCGGCATTCTCCCTCTTTATGTAAACCTTGTAAAATAGGAGAGAATAGGCATAAGTATTGTGACATAATGTGTAATAACATCCCATAATGCAATAAATATTGATATAAAAGCATGATGCAAAATGGACGTATCAGTCCCTTAGTGCACGCTCCCGTTCCCTCTTGGGAATGTGGATTGCATATATCATGTTCACCGTCTTCACTTGTGGGGGAAACCCCTTCTGTCTTCCTGTGTTCGGCGGCCGGGGCTCCTCCTTGTCTTCGCTATGTAGCCCCTTGTCCTTGTTTTCCGCATTTAACTTGCCGGCCTGCATGAACACCCAGCATTCTCTGTTGGTGTGATTGGCTGGCTTGTCGGGGATGCCGTGGATTTGACACGAGCGATCCTGTATGCGATCCAGACTGGATGAAGCCGGAGTATTTCTTTTGAATGGCTTTTTCCGCTGACCGGATCTAGAGCCTCTGAATCTAGCATTGACTATCGTATCTTCGGTGTTATCGTCGTGATTGCGGCGCTTTGGTCTATTACGATGCTGCCTACCGTTAACATCTTTGGTATCCGAGGTATCCGGATTCCTTGATGTGTTGTTGTTGCGAGCCAGCCAGCTGTCCTCGCCCGCGCAAAAGCGGGTCATGAGTGTCGTGAGGGCTGCCATAGATTTCGGCTTCTCCTGGCCGAGGTGTGGCGGGCGAGCCACTCGTCGCGGATGTTATGCTTGAATGCCGGTAGGGCCTCTGCATGAGGACAATCTACAATTTGATTTTTCTTAGTCAGGAACCGTGTCCAGAATTGTCTCGCCGATTCCCCTAGCTGCTGGGTTATGTGGCTCAAGTCATCAGCATCCGGTGGCTGCACATAAGTGCCGTGGAAGTTGTCAAGAAATGCGTCTTCCAGATCCTCCCAACTGCTGATGGAATCTGCTGGCAAGCTATTCAGCCAATGTCGAGCTGGTCCGTTGAGTTTTAGTGGGAGGTACTTGATGGCATGTAGATCATCACCGCGAGCCATGTGGATGTGAAGGAGGAAATCTTCAATCCATGCAGCGGGATCTATTTTGCCATCATATGATTCGATATTTACGGGTTTGAAACCCTCCGGGAATTCATGATTCATAACTTCATTAGTGAAGCATGGGGGTGTCCACCATGTATATATCATATGATGAGGTGGCAGTCCTGCGCCCTGAGGGCCGTGGTTCCTGTTCGTCTCCGGCTTCATCGTCCATACCGTCGAAGTCTTCGGAGTCGAAGTAGAGCATGTCGGTTAAGTCGTCGACAGTGGCTACTAAGTGGGTGGTGGGTGGGCAGCGAATTTCTTCGTTGTCCGCATCCCATTCTAGCCGGACATAGTTCGGCCAAGGTTCTCCTGACAGCGGGAGAGACCTTAATGAATTTAGCACATCTCCGAAAGGGGAGTGCTGAAAGATATCCGCACAGGTGAACTCCATGATCGGCGCCCAGTCGGACTCAACGGGCATGGATGTGAGCGGCTTGGAGTCCGTGGCCGGAGATGAATCCAGTGGTTCGGCGACACGACTCTCGTAAGGGGTGAAGTCAGTATCCGGCTCTATCACCACTGAGAGTGTGGCCTCCGTGGTGGGGTCCATCCCTCCGCTCTTCGATGGTGCGACTTGCTCCAGATTGAAGGCCGGAGGGGTTGCAGATGCGATCTCCCAAACATTGTCCGATGGCAGAGTTACGTCATGCTCGTCGCAACTATGTGGCGCGTCCGACATGGGCTCAAATCCGTCGAAGATCAAGTCTCCGCGAATGTCGGTCGTGTAGTTCACGTTTCCAAATCTGACCTGATGTCCAGGGGCGTAGCTCTCGATCTGCTCCAGATGGCCAAGCGAATTGGCCCGCAGTGTGAAGCTGCCGAATACAAAGATTTGTCCGGGGAGAAAAACCTCACCCCGGACCACATCGTTACCGATGATCGAAGGAGCCATCGAGCTTTATGGTGATGGCACAGTGGAACTCTCAATGAAAGCACCAATGTTAGTGTCAAAACCGGCGGATCTCGGGTAGGGGGTCCCGAACTGTGCGTCTAAGGCGGATGATAATAGGAGGCAGGGACATGATGTTGACCCAGGTTCGGGCCCTCTTGATGGAGGTAATACCCTACATCCTGCTTGATTGTTCTTGATGATATGTGTATTACAAGAGTTGATCTACCACGAGATCAGAGAGGCTAAACCCTAGAAGCTAGCCTGTGGTCTGATTGTATCTTGTCCTATGGACTAAAACCCTCCGGTTTATATAGACACCGGAGGGGGCTAGGGTTACACAAGGTCGGTTACAAAGGAGGAGATATACATATCCATATTGCCTAGCTTTCCTTCCACTCCAAGTAGAGTCCCATCCGGACACGAGACGAAGTCTTCAATCTCGTATCTTCATAGTCCAACAGTCCGGCCAAACAATATAGTCCGGTTGTCCGGAGACCCCCAAATCCAGGACTCCCTCAATGTCTCTCACACATATGCGTAAGGTTAACTCGAGTTCCGGAACCATATGAATACATACAATGGGATTCTAGTAGAGAACCTTTTGTTTTGAGATTTCGCCCTCTCTCTCACACACACATACACGCGCGCGCACACACACCCTCAATGTCTCTCACACATATGCCTAAGGTTAACTCAAGTTCCGGAACCATATGAATACATACAATGGGATTCTAGCAGAGCACCTTTTGTTTTGAGATTTCGCTCTCTCTCTCTCTCACACACACACACATACACGCGCATGCGCACACACACACACACATTGTTTCTTGCTTCAATTTTTCCGGCACTTGCGTGCACACATTTTTGTTTATCTTCGTGATGCTTTAAGTATGCCTCGCAGAAATGCTATCGACATATCCCGTAATATAGCCAGATATGTGTCACATAAACTCCTTCTCCCTACTAGCAAGACGCCCATGCGTTGTACCGAACATCAAGATGCATTTGTATGAGTAGTTTATATTGTGGGAGAAAAGGATGAACGAGGGAATGCCTTATTTGCAAATGCGGAGAGGGGTGTGGGTATCTTTTTGCAAAATTGCCACAGTTTCCTTCCTATCCGCCAGGTATAAATCGGATGGCATATATTGCAGGATGGCAGGAACACCATCATCACCAACTTTGTTTTTTATAAGAGTAGGGATATGTGAGTGTCACTGCCCCCCCCCCCCCCCCGACACACACACCCACACCCACACAACCACACACACACACGCACACTTCCCAACACCGAAGGAGTAGGGTGACACCTCGATCTTGATACTAATCTATTGATTGGCTTCTCTCTCAAACACACACACACACACACATGACACCGAAGGAGTAGGGCGGTACCTCGATCTTGATAGTAATCTATCTACTCCTCTTTCGAACACACACACACACACATACACACACTCGTTAGTTGTGCCTCTGTGCCTACTGCGCACACTCTCGATACGTTTTTCTCTCCCTCCCCCTCCCCCACCCCAACAATGACAACAGAAGGGTGACAACTTGATCTAATTGTAATCTGTCAATTGGTTTCTCTCTCGAACATTGTGTCTCTATACCTCGCTCTGTAGCCCCCTCGATATGTAGACTTCTCGCGTGTGCACAATTGTAGTGACGATGACGCTGAACCCAGTGTGCCTCGTTTTTACCGGCCTCATGTGATAGTTTTCACCCTGTTTTCTATTAATTAACAAGGCAAACTTTTCTTTGTTACTACTAGTGAATCTAAAATCATCCGTGGCAGACATAAAATATATCACTTCAACCCAATTATCGCAGTAACTATTTTAAAAGAAACTAGCTAGATGCGCGTGCATTACACGGAACATCAAGATGCATTTGTATGAGTAGTTTATCTTGTGAGAGAAAAGGATGAACGAGGGAAGACCGTATTTGAGAACGTGGAGAGGGGTGTGGGCATATTTTTGCAAAATAGCCATAGTTTTCTTCCTATCTGTTAGATATAAATCCTACGGCCTATATTGCAGGATGGCATGCGCACCATCATCACCAACTCTCTTTTCTACTCCCTCCGTTCCTAAATATTTTTCTTTTTAGAGATTTCAACAAGTGACTACATATGGAGCAAAATGAGTGAATCTACACTCTAAAATATGTCTACATACACATCCGTATGTAGTAGTCCATTTGAAATCTAAAAAAGACAAATATTTAGGAACGGATGGAGTATAAGAGTAGACATGGAGATATATCTCCAGCATGGTCTGCAACAAAAATGTGCTGGACTGGTTAGCGCCGGATGCTCGCAACGCGATGACATGAGTTCAAATTATGTCTTTAACTTTAGATTTTTATATTTTATATTACTTATTTAATATATACTTCTTTTGCTACTGTACTGACAGTGGAACCCATAGAGTACTTAGAATACAAGATTAAGGATGGACTTGTTTCTTTTTAACATTCTGTACGAAGCTGTAGCCACCCTGCAAGTCACGTGTACATTGTACATGCAATTAAATTTTTATAGAGGGACAATCATACATGCAATTAACTCAAATGGATTGGATGTCACTCTATTATTTCTAGCATAAGAGCATCTCCAACGGTAGCCGGCAAATTTCCTCTCGCTTCCTTCCGCGGAGGATGACATCAAACGCCATCGGCATACATTTTCACAACTCTAACCAGCCAGATGAAATTCGTGCAGACACGGACTGATTTCATATAAGCATGAAGGATTTCGTATAAAAAAGCTGGATCTTCATATAAACATGATGGATTTCATTACATTTACATGAACTAAGCGGTGCCAATCCGGCTCTCTTGGTATTATTAATACTCCCTTCGTCCGGAAATACTTGTCCTAGAAATGGATGTATCTAGACTTATTTTAGTTATAGATACATACAATTTACCCATTCTTAGAACAAAAATTTCCCGCCGGCTGGAGAGGGAGTACATAATCTAAATGGCCGCCCACGGATCCCTTGGTCTTCCTCATGTCCGGCAGACACTTTGCGGGATCGACGAAGGTCCTCGGAAGAGACGAAGAAGCAAAGAAACCACCTGAATGCGCAATCGTCGCCTCGGCGGTGGCCTTCATGGGACCCAAGAGGCGGCGGCCTCCCGTGCTCTACTTCTCCTCAATGATGGCGGCAGACATGGAGAAGCTGGCCACTGACTCGTCGCTCTCCATGCACCCGGCTTTTGTCTCTGCATCCATGGCGCTGCCGCAGGCACGGGAGGCGCGCCCACAGACACGGGAGGCGCGGCACCGCAGACACTGGTGGCGCGGTACGACGCGGCAGTGACGACGCCCGTACCGGTGTGCTCGCCATCGTGCCGGCGTGGAGCAACTCGCCACTCCTCATCGAGATGAACTAGAGCAGCGAGCTGCTGAACCATGCGCCTGCTTGGGGCGGCAACTGGCTCTATTGGGCCAAGCGAGGTTGGTGAAGCACCAAGCGGCGTCGCCCGTATTCGGCGGGCTCGGCGGGCCACCCAGCCGGGTAATATGCCGGAGAACGGCTCCTCGGAGGCCATTAGAAGAGTGGAGAAAATGGTGAAGGAGGAGATGGGGGAGCGGCGGAGGGGTGCGATTCTTGCCCACTATCTGTCTGGCCTCGTGTAAATAGATGGCGGACAGTAGGAGCTTGGCCGACGTCTGGCCTCGTTTAAACTGAGGGTGGACGGAAGGAGCTTGGCCGGTGTTGCATTTAATTCCGGCCCGCTCATGAACGAACATGTGGCCAGAGTAGGTTTCTTGGTTTGCATGCGGGTTTAACGGAGGGGTTAGATGGAGGCGAGGAGGCGTGTTCAGCCGGGCGTGCAGCGGGCGGCGTAGTACTATTCGATTTGACAGCAGGCGGCGCAGTTCCCGATACGGCTTTAATGCAGATGAGGGAGGGAGTAGCGGTTCCCGAAATGTTGAATGGCCAATGCATCCTCCTTCAATTAATGCATGAGGGAAGTAATGGGAGGAGGACCGGGAAAAGAGGCTGCACGATGTGAATGCAACGCAGTTTGCCCTCATATAAAGGCGCCCCTCCAGTCCAATGCATCTACCACATCGTACGCACCTAAGCATTTCCCTAAGCACCTACACTAAGCGCAAAACAGCTCACTCCAGACCCAAGGCGGCGATGCGCGCAAGAGGCCAGCGGCTGTGCCAGATGGTCCACGATGTCGGCATGCGGCATGGCGCCGAGGATCGTCTCCAGACGGTGTTGGATACCGGCTGGTGGATAGCCGCCGTCGATGCCAACTACGACTCTCAGTTGGACCAGATGATCGTTGCCACCACCAACAAGTTCACTGTACTCAAGAAGCTCGTGGACGACATCGCCGTACTCCTCCAGCCCGCGCGCACGGGCTCCTCATTACCTACCACCCTAATCGGCTTCCATGGCCGGAACCTCTTTCAAGCACTAGTGGCCCTGCGACTGTCCGCCGACACCACGAAGAATGTCCACCTGGAGGTCGCGCTCGCCGCCAGGCGCCTCTCCCTGCAAGAATTCGTTGACCTACACATCCACATGAACGAGTAAATCGTGTACATAGGTATCTACAAGGCTAGTGAGGACGTTACGACGTTGGCCTTCCAGAACCGGCTGGAAGCCTTGGATGCCTTTGCTGAGAAACACCTCGACCTCGCCACAAAAGCCGCCGCTCCTTAGCCGCCGGTCGGTGGCTCGGTGCACTAAGTTGAGGAGGAGGAGGTCGTACGTTGATGGATGCATCTTTCTTCTTGCCTTCTGTAACCACCACTGCGATTGCATCATCATCGTGGCCTTAATTCTTATTGTGCTGTTGCATTCTCGTTCTAGTCAATACCGACATGTGCGATCCCTTTGCTTAATTATATGCATCACTGTAACTAGTACTCCATCCGTCAGTTTATAAGTTGTGCTTACCTTTTCCATCAACTTCTTGCAACACGCGGGCATCTTGCTAGAAACAATAGAACATGTCAGACCGTGTGTGACCATACCGACGATGCGCCAACCTAGCTACTATGTACCCTGCTTATCTGGCGGGAATAGACCCGCCCTAGTGTTTCCAATCATTATTTCTATCTATCGATCGTGCCAAGGAGCAGAACCAAAATGTTACAATTTATACATGTTTCTCTACTCCTACTCCTATAAAAGACTCAGTTGATGATGGCGGTGTGTCTGCCATCCATCATTTCTGACCATTAGATCTGCATCTAACGGCTGTGAGGTAAGTTAGGGAATTTTTGCAACAATACCCCACTTCTCTGCTCCAATTTGCAAAAAACCCCTTATTATCTTGAAAGCAACCACATCCCTCCCTCATCTCATCAAACAGCCTGAGAAATATATACTCCTATAAAAGACTTAGTTGGTGATGGTGGTGTGTCTGCCATCCATCGTTTCTGACCATTAGATCTGCATCTAACGGCTGTGAGGTAAGTTGTGGCATTTTTGCAACAATAGCCCACTTCTCTGCTCCAATTTGCAGAAAACCCCTTATTATCTTGAAAGCAACCACATCCCTCCCTCACCTCATCAAAACAGCCCGAGAAATATATTTTGAGTGAAAAGTACACCCTCCGTTCCTAAATATTTGTCTTTCTAGAGATTTCAATAAGTGACTACATACAGAGCAAAATGAGTCAATCTACACTTCAAAATATGTCTATATAATCCGTATGTGATAGTCCATTTGAAATATCTAAAAACACAAATATTTAGGAATGGAGGGAGTAATATATTAGGAGTATATCAAAACAAGAGTGATTTCTTTCAAGTTTGTGAATAAGTACTACTATTCTACTACATTGGATCCGTCACAACGCACGGGCACATTGCTAGTAAAAGGAAAAGGCCTGCTGCGTTCGCGTCACACTCCCCCCACACACGCCCGGGAATCAGGAGTACTCCACCGCCCGTCCAGCACGACACATAGTTTAGGGAAGGCGTGTTGCCTAGCATTTTCACTTTCATGTGGGACCACCATTGAGAAAACCGACTATTGGCAAACCGCACCCTGCCCGCCGCCGGGTTGGAAAACAGAAACAAGGGGAAGATCTGGCTGTAGCACGGAAGCCAAGAACTTTGGTGTCAGATGGGGCTCGTTGATAGAGTAGGAGCATTCCGTACTACTCTACTCCTACTAGTACCAAGTTTGTAATACTATACAACTAGTACTACCACTATACAACTAGTAGGTACATGCACGACACAGCATCGTAGGAACAAAAGATGGGAAGATCTTGTTTTGGGTGATTTATCTTTTTTCCAGTCAATGTAGTACTCCCTCCGTTCCATAATGTAGTGCATATAGATTTTTTGAGAAGTCAAAATTTACAAACTTTCACCAAGTTTGTAGATAAAAATATTTATATTTACAATACCAAAAATATATAATGTAAAACTACATCTTATGATGAAACTAGTGATATATGTTTCGCACTCTAGATGTAAATATTTTTTGTCCACAAACTTGGTCAAAGTTTGTGAGGTTTGACTTTTAAAAAAAATCTATAGGCACTACATTATGGAATGGAGGGAGTATGAATAATATGATGTGGGGAGCACCCATGAAGCTTATGTGGCTTGGTTGCATGGCTACGAAAGGTTAGAGAAAAATAAATAGATAATGTGCTTAGAGTGCACTCCACTAAACAGATATACTTTGGATCCATTGCAACGGGCCGGCACATCTATATCTATACCCCCTATATAGTGTGTGAATGACTTTGAAAGTTCGTCGTTGGATGAAGCCAATCCGATGGTACAAAGATGGCAAATCCGAGCACTACTGGCCGTTGGATATCATCTACATTCCACCAGATTCTGCCACATGTAGAATCTAAATGACTCCATGGTTGAACTTCATTCATGACTAACTTTGCCACAACTAAGCTTAGGCAAAGTGTGTCTGCCACAAAAAATGTGGATAACAAAATGGCCACCACAAGTGTGGCAATATTTGGCAATAAGTTGAGTCTATGACATGTGGACCATGTAGCTAGAAAAGTGTGGCAAGCCACAAGTGTAGCAATGAACCAAACACATGCCTGGTGTGTTTGGTAGGGTGTATGAAGGGTGCATGATCCCAAGAGTTCCCTTCTCAACCCACTTTTTGGTGTTTGGTAGAGTGTATGGAGGGTGCATGAGTCCACACTAGATTAGCACAAATATACTAGAAGCATGAATGAAGAGATCATACATGAAGAGGGGTGTTGAGTTGAGCATGCATGAAGAGGGAACAACTATGCTGAGACGAGAACGCCACCAAACACACTTGTGGCATGCCTAAGCTTAGGCGTGGCAACCTTAGGCTGCAAACAAAACCATAACTTTGAAAGTTGGTCGTTGGATGAAGCCAATCCGACAATACAAAGATGGCAAATCCGAGAACTACTGGTCGTTGGATATCATCTACATTCCACTAGATTTTTCCACATGTAGAATCTAGAAGACTCCACAAGTAGAAGCATAATGCACAAACCACCAGAATCTCATGCGTGCAATGCACGTGTACCTTACTAGTAGTTGGTAGTAGTAAGAAACAAGTTCCGAGTTTGGCACGAGCTCGTACTACGGGAGCACCACAAGGCCTGCCGCAGGAGTTACATTTCCCTCTCGGGGCCCACGAGACCAAACTTCAGTGGCTTAGTGCCTGGCCTATAAGTCAATGACATGCGGACCTTAAATGTGGCTGGCCCACATGTCATTCTCATGGGGGTTGTGTGGTTCACAACTCACTCGTTCGAGATGAACCGGCCGGTGGTGGCGTGGCCGTGGCGAGGGTGCCATAGCTGGGCGTCGGGGCGTTACGAGGCGTAGATGGCCACACCGGCGGGTAATACCTGTAGTATAGAAGTACTCCAACTGAGGATTGATGCCAGGGACAAAATGTGTCACAGCCGCTGGATGAAAATTCGATGGTGCGGGAGTACGGATCGGAGCACAACAGCGGAGCAGGCAAACCGCGTCCAATCGGGTATGGCTGTGGTAGAAAGTTGATGGTCACCGCAGTTCAGCTAGCCCGCATGTCATGCACACAAAAGGTAGAGGAGCGGTGGGGCAGAGAGGGATGAGGCACACGTCGCGGGGATGAGGATCCCCTGACATGAACAAGCCTACCATTCTATCACTGACATGTGGGCCCCGCAAGTGTGGGTCCCACCAGTCAACGAAGGAAAGGCAGGGTAAGGCAGTGATAGCCATGTCAAAGGATCCATATCCATGTCGGGGGACATCGTGCTTATAGGTAGGGTTGGAGCGGCATCGTGGGAATCGTGTGTGGGTGTGGCAGTGGTAGAAACAAGAAATGTGATGGTCGACGTGGTTCAACTTCCATGGACAAGTTGTCATGTCTGCTGACACATGTATATCAAAACTAGAGTGTTTATATTTCAAGCACGTGAACAAGTATTATTCTACTACTTTGGATCCATTGCAATGCACGGGCCAGCACATTGGTAGTAGTAGTGTCTATCTCTATCTCTAGAGGCCTTCCCTCGTTCATCCTTTTCTCTCACAAGATAAACTACTCATACAAATGCATCTTGATGTTTCGTGGTGACAAACCAGGGGACTTGTTTCGTATGGGACACATCCTACGATATACTCCCTCTCTCCCAGTTTAATTGTTTTGAATCTTTTCATTTTATAAGTTTCAAATTCAAATTTAGAGGGCAGTGGGGCCGAGAGGGGTGAGCCGTAGGTCGGGGGACGTGTGGTGTCATGGGTTCGTGCGGCGTCGTGGGAATCGCATGTGGGTGTGGTAGAAACTTGATGCTCGCCGCATTTAAGGTGGCCCACATGTCATGCACACAAAGGAAGAGGGGCGATGCGGTCGAGAGGGGTGAGGCGCACGTCGGGGGAGGTGGTGTCATGGGTTGGAGCGGTGTCAAGGGAATCGTGAGTGGCAGTGGATGAAACGTGATGGTCATCGTAGTTGAACTTCCATGGACAAGTTGTCATGTCTACGGACACATGCATTGCATATCGATCATTGGAAGGAGTAGTAGAGAAAGCTAGGCGGATAAATAGTTCCTTATAGTCAAGCGAACCCACGCTACTACTTGTTCCAAAGACATGCACACCATCGAAATAGTCCATATATATCAATATACATATAGGGAATATTTTTTTACAAGAGAGGAAATAGTTCATCCATCCATAATGCCCTGCTGCTGGTGTAGCATCTTCTTCTTCTTCTTCTTCTTCTTCTTCTTCTTCTTCTTCTTCTTCTCATTTTCTGTGGGAGACGGCTTCGCAACAAGCTCTCTAGACCTTCCAGCTATCTCAAAACTCACACAGGCATCGAAGGCAACATATTTTATCCGCTCATACGTCAAGGGATAATTCTCCCATCCAGATGACCTTAATGCTAGCGTCTCTTCACCCTTCCGAAGATTTGTTCCGAGCACAAAATTTGCTACGTCGAATAGGGATGGTGTCGGTTTATCACAATCTTATACAGGAATTTTTTTTCTAGTTTGTAGGTCAGTGATGCTTTTCAAATCAAGGTTGTACGGCTCCAACTTTTGTTTGTCCCCTACGATGGCTGCCCCATAGAAGTATATGTCCTCCCGAGACAAGAAATCATGAAGCTCACCTGGTATGGCGGGCGCGTGTATGATGTGGTACACCAAAACATCATCTTCGAGGCACAACTGAAGGACAGCGGCGCGTTGGATCTTCCCAGTGGCAGGCTCTGTGTACTTTGCATCAAGACCGATGACATTCATCTCCACCTTTTGGAGGGAGTTGGATACATTGTTGATCCACTTCCGAACAACCCTTGGGTGGTCGGTGACTGTGGCAACTATGCTCAACGAGCCTTTGACGAGGACATGTTGGACGCTAAAATCCTGCATCTTGATCTCTTTCGCCATTTGGAACTGCTGGACCAGAGGGCTATGGTTTGGAGAATTAGGATTAGATGGCTAGTCTAACTGAAGAAGATGATTATTTATAGGGGCTTCAGAATTACTTCAAGAGGATGTGAAGAGGTTAAAACAATGTGAATGCAGTGTGATTTGGATGCAAATGAAGATCAAGGACTATTGAAAAAGCTGAGGAGAATCGGTTCTCGATGGAGAAGTAAATGGGAGAAGTTATGCGCATGCATGAGGAGAGCTGCGGTGGTTTGACTACTGCATGCAATAGATTGGACGGGCTCTTCGGTTGCCTTTTCTCTCTCCCACGCGCATAGAATGGCCCACTCGTATGCTACAGTTTATTGGCTGGAGTCTAGCTGCAGCTGCTCATGCCTACGCTAATTAATGTTGTGAATGCGGGGCATGGAGGGAAATGGGCGCATGCAAAAGGGTATATACGCAGATTAATTAGAGAATTACTGAAAAAAGTTATGTGAAGACAAAAGAGCACCGGAGGGAGTAGTACTCATGTTCCTACTACAGTTAAGGAATATGAGGTTATCCTCAAAAAAGAAAAGTCCTTCTTCGCGCTCCCGCATGCATAAGAATTTGGTTCTGCTCGCAATATGGATGATAGCTGGAGGATGAAGTGAACCCAGAGGCATGCTAGCATAGGACTGTACTCATGTTCCTACTACTCCTACTACTAGTAGTAGTACAACTGTGGTACAGTTGATGGTCAAAATACTATTATTCATCCGGTCCTCACAGTGAAGTGACAAGACCCTACCCCTGAGGTGACACCAGTCCAGGCGGCGTGTTCGGGTTACCAAAGTCAGCCTCACCTTGTGCACTGTGCAGTCACTGTCACCGCCGCTGTATAGCATGCCTCGCCTCGTCTCCCTCTCCCCTAGCACCACTCCATCTCCATCTCCGTCTCGCCGGAGATCCTGAGGTCACTCTTCATTATCTCACTGTGCCCCCGCATACCCTCGCCTCGCTCACCTCCCCCAGTACCACTATTCCCTCGCTAGCCGCTCCAGCACAGATAGCCTTCTCCCCCGTAAATCAAGCCCCCCAAAAACCCACCTTCCAAACTCGGCCGAACGCGAACCGCGCAGGATCCATATGAGGCGCGATTGGAGCAATCTCCCAAGTGACATCCTCGACCTCTATTGTTCGTGTATGGATATGTTGAGCGCCCTACGGCTGGCTGCATGCTCGAGGGGCATACACACGACCATCATTGAAGCAAGGCCAAAGCTTTTCAAGACACCCTGCTTGCTACTATCTGGTCTTGCGAGATTGGCTCACCATGATACGGAGGAATACATGATGACCCTCGACTTCAATCCGATCTACATTAGCCGAAACTTCTTTACAGGTATGTAGTGGGTCGTCCTACATCATTTCCCTTGACTTTGATCTAATCACCATCGCCCGAAACTTCTTGGTATGTCTGTACTGGGTCGGCATGAACTCTCACTGGATGGCTGCCTTCAGAGAAGACGGTAAAAAGTTGGTGCTCATGAACTTCCAGACCTCCCTTGAGATTATCCTTCCTCCGTTGGATTATATAGAGTTTTACCATCGCGGTCATAGTCATCTACATTACCAGGTCAGTTGGACGGACCTTGTTTTGCAGAAGATTGTAATCTGCCAAGTGCCCACACGACATGCGAAGTACGCAGACTTCAAGCTAATTGCCTTGTTCGACCGCGGGCTCGCCTATCTTTACGCCGGTGCCTTCTTTAGCTGGAGACAACTCAGCTCGCAGTGGATCATCGTCAGAGCTGATACACGCTTCTGTGATGCTATTGAACACAATGGCATCATCTACGCGACCGACAAAGCAGATGACACCACGTATTGTTGTGACAGCGCGTATAAGTTGTTTCCATCTCATGTTAATGATGACGCCATGACATTGTTTGAACTTTTTGTGATGATTGGCATATCCCTATTTGAGCAGAATTTGAGTAGAACTATGGCAATGTATTAGAGACGCTAGAAATCAGCTATATTTGGAATGAGTTAATTCATGTGATTGTGATCACGTCATTACAGCCAATTTGTACCCCTGGATAATCAAACGGTTAGGAATATACGGATATTCTCCTTATTTTACAGTAATCTATATACTACTACTAAATATGAGTGTGTATCAATGGCCATGTTGGTTTCCTCATTTTCGTGACGTAGAAACATGCACCACACTATTGGTTTCATCTAACCATACATTAGGGCAGTAAATGTGCATATGGAGAACTCTATATTTGGAAGTAGTGAAGTCCTGTAATGCTTACCATGTGTACATACCTATATCCCCCCTTCAACAATCAATTGCTAGAATAATATCCTCACAAAAAATTTGCCCATAGAACACGAGTATATAAAAATGCATGGTCTGTTAGTTACCTTGAAGAATTTTTTTGTGAGGACAAAACATGATTCCATAACATGCATGACATGGTAGTTTCCTGTGAAGAATCGATTGCGAGATAACATGAGTATAACCATGCATGGCACTTCTATATTTTTGAACCCAGTATACATTTCCCTGTATTTTCCTCCCAGTTCCAACAGGGACATATCAATGATGTTTCTTGCATTATCCTACTCATACTCTGAACAATGTTGATCTTACATTAACAATGCCTGTCCTTTTTGATATGATGCAGTGTCCCTGCATTTACTGCCCTTTGTAATCACACCACCATTGCCAAAAATAGGGAAGCACAACTGGTTCCTTGCTCGATTAGACGACGGCAAAAGAGTGATGATCATTCAGACACATGAGGCGGAAAAGTTATATTGCAAAAACCCCACTGTATACAAGCACCGTGAAATACGTGAGTATCCAGACAGTGGCTGTTACGTCTATGAACAGGATACCAGCTTGTTGGGGCCTTCAGGATTTTTTAGTTGGAGGCGGGTAAACAGCCTTGGTTCACACACTCTGTTTCTCAGACTCAATTATCCGATTAACCAGGAGATCACCGTTGGCAAGGACCTTGATGGCAGAGAGGCTCTGTTTGCTATGGAAAACTATGTCTACACGGCGAGCCCTAGGAGTTCGGGAGCAAACTCCTCTAATTGTCAATGATACAGCGTGCAGCCAAAATAAGGTGAGAATTACAAAGGCATCCGGATTAACTTTGATCCTTGGATGTCTCAATTACGACAGGCAGTGATGTGGTTCAAGCCTTTAGGTTGATAGGTAATTGGGCTATTGCCTCGAAACGGTGGAGTACTGGTGTCTCCGGATCATTGGTCGCTGAAGCGGGGCTGCAAATTATGATGGTATTGGATCATCTCTTCGAATGACTTTGTTGTCTTTGCTGCTTGTTCCAGATGGGTAGTTCTTTCTTTTATTATGCATATTCCTTGTCATTTGGTCATCCTCGCCTATGTCACTCTTGCTATATAATAGTTGCCTCTGTTTAGAATGTCATTCTTGTCTGGATCACGAGAGTCTGAGTGCTGCAGATGGGTGCATTTTGGTGGTGTAGCAAGACTTCTTATGAACTATCATGTCTTGTTGTTTATGTCAATAGTAGTCACTAGTCAGTGTTTGAATGTTGTATATATCGTTGTTTAGAACTGTTTATTGTCTCAAACTACTATAGGGCTAAATGAGGGCATCACCATTCTCCAGTGTTCAGAGTGTATCTCCTTTTTTCAAGTTATATAATTTGAGCTCAGTGTCTTTTCTATGATGTACACTTGTTTGGGCCAGTGAAGTGTCGTTGAATATGGGCCAAGTAGTAACGCAATGCCAAATAGGTCAATTATGACTCTCAGGCCGGGCTCTCAAAAGATCCTAGAAAAGGTCAGGCTCTCCAAAAAAGAAAGAATAAGGACTCTTAGGCCGACATGTGGGCGCCACCGGTGTTTTCGTGTGCTTGCGTGCCGAGAGCATATTGGCGCGTGTTCGAAATTCAAGTTACCTTTTCATCCCCAATCTCCCGCCCCCCCCACCTCTGGAATCTCGATTCCCACTCCAGTTCCCCCAAATCCCCCTCCTGTACTCCCTGTACTCAAGCTCACTATCATGTCGCCGGTCAACGCGGATCTCCGAGCCGGAGATCCTGAGGTCCGTCCTGCCTTCGGTCACTACATGCTGTCGCTCAACAGTGGCATGACGACGCTTGACAACCATCAATGGCGATCGGCCTCCCGTCTCGCCGGGCGACCTTGTCAAAGCTCTTAGCATTGTGCACGGCATCCAAATAAGTGACTTGCTCATCGAAGTCTGTCTGCCACCCGCTGATTTCTTCGTCAGGTTCCGGACAAGTTTCAACTGCAGTCATGTGTTCGAATCTTCCCGGCATTTGTTCTGCGATGGCGCGCTGGTGAGCTTTGATCGGTGGCACCCAGGATGGAGCTCGGTGCCCTCTGTGCTTGAGTTTTTAACAAAGCTTACCTTCCACGACATGCCTCGATGTTCTTGGAACAGCGAGTCCATGAATGAGCTTATAAATGACCTTGGAGGTGAGCTCGTAAGTATGTTTGTTCCTCCAGACAGCTGGACTCTGACGGTTATGGCATGGATGAAGAAGCCGTCCACCATACCGAAGGCGATTGGTGTTGAGATACTGGTGCAGGAACTGGGGTTGTACTATTCGTTGCCACCAAGGCCGCCGCGGACCACGTTAGGGATGTACCTGTATCGAGTGTTCGTGCATGTCGAAGAAGTGGTCAATCCATCAATCAAAGTCCTGCCGCCACCGCTGGTGCCAGGGTCCGTCGACGACGTCCATTATAGGAGTCAACGTCAGACTTTCCCCGTGTTGCTCGGAACGATGGATGGCACAGGGCCTACTCCATCGCACAACGGAGGCCACTGCTTCTTTGGGAGAAGAGGCAGGGTTGGCTTCCTGGATGTGCTCTAATTTGAGGTAACAACTGAATCTTGTTAGGTACTAGTTAAATCTGAGCTATGGGTGTGAAGCACTGATGTGCCAGTACATTTGATTGTGACCTGTTCTAATTTTGTACCTGAACTTTTTTTAGAAAGGGTTGTACGTCAAATTAATGTGCTAGCAGAACTTATTGTGTTGTCTGTCTGTTTTCTTTGCACAACATTCAAGGGATGAACCATTATGTACGAGTTCGTTGGTTTCAACATAGCCCTACCCATAGTGATCCACTGCTTCCATCCTGATTGTGCCGCCTGCGAGAAATTTTTGTATGCAAGTTCAGTGTGCTATGATGTGCTATATGATTGTGTCAACTATATAATTTTTTACTGAGCATCAGCAATGCATATGGCTAAAAGATGTATTTACGAGCATCGACCGATGGGTCTCTCTCTCTCACACACACATGCACAGACGCACACACGCACAAGTGGGACCCATTGAATTATTTCTTTGCTCGTGACAGCTTTTAATTAGATTCCACTGTAGTCTCTCTTTTTTCTTAAGTTATTAATTGAGCTCAGTAACTTCAAAAAGTTGTACAGAAGCCTTGTTTGGGCCTTTCCGGCGTCGCTGAATGTGGGCAGAGTAGCCATGTTAGGTTGTACTATACTACACAGGCGTTTTTTTCAGCATCAGCAATGCAACTGGGCCGACGGTTGTACACAATATCCGGGTCAACTTGTTATTCTCTGCCTCGCTGGGCTGCAAACTTTGCTAGGAGGTATGCATTAGGCTTAACAAGAAAATGGACTTTAAGAAATAATAAATGGGATGTAATTATAATAACTAGGCAGTAACTGTAAAAAATGCACCATCGCGTAATTAGTTTAAAAAATATATTATTTTTGGAATTTGAAAATTTTAATTTCATTACTTGTTGCGCGCACAATATATTGTTGGATTTTAACGTAATACAACTTTATTTTGAAATTATATTTAATCTGACTAGTAATTTCGGATGAAAATATTTCGGATCCCATAAAAATGTGGGAATTTTTTTTTGAATTCTGTTTTGAGCGGTTAATTGAAGTTATTAATCGTTGTCCTAGCTAGAAAATGGCATGTACATTCTTACAAATCGCAAATGGGCTATACGTTCTCTGCCACATAGTTGTGGGACTACTAAGTTGACGCATCCCCTAAAAAAACTAAGTTGACATGTATGCAAGGCTTTGTCAACAACACACGGTTCTGGCAGCTGTGGCCGTTGGATGTCCATCCAACGGATGTCGTGCTTCTTCTTCAATCTCGGAAATTCTTGCTTCAGCCGCCCAAAAAATGATTCCTCCCCCTGACATCTGAGCGCACCGTTTTGGAGGGTGACCTGTGGGCCTACTAAGTTGACGCGTACCAAGGGCTTTGTCAACTTAGTCAATATAAACGATTCTAGCTGCAGTGACCGTACGATGTCCGTCCAATGGCCATAGTGCTTCTTCAACCTCTGGTCTTCTTGCTCCAGCCGCCCAAAGCAGCGCCGGTCGTGCCGTGTGCTCCTGCCTCCCGTAGCCGGCTGAGATGCCGTGGAGGCCTCACCGCCCCCTACTACTCCCACCGCTAGCCAGGCCATCCTGCTACCTCTTGAGCACTACGTTGGTTTTCCCCGAAGAGGAAGGGATGATGCAGCAGAGTAGCGTAAGTATTTCCCTCAGTTTTTGAGAACCAAGGTATCAATCCAGTAGGACGCTATGTGCGAGTCCCTCGCACCGGCACAAAACAAATAAATCCTCGCAACCAACGCAAATAGGGGTTGTCAATCCCTATAGGGCCACTTCCGAGAGTGAGATCTGATAGATATGATAAGATAATATTTTTGGTATTTTTATGATAAAAGATGCAAAGTAAAATAAAGGCAAAGTAAATAGCAAAGGAAATAACTAAGTAGTAGGAGATTAATGTGATGAAGATAGACCCAGGGGCCATAGGTTTCACTAGTGGCTTCTCTCAAAAGTATAAGTATTCTACGGTGGGTGAACAAATTACTGTTGAGCAATTGACAGAATCGAGCATAGTTATGAGAATATCTAGGTATGATCATGCATATAGGCATCACATCTGAGACAAGTAGACCGACTCCTGCCTGCATCTACTACTATTACTCCACTCATCGACCACTATCCAGCATGCATCTAGAGTATTAATTTAAAAACAGAGTAACGCCTTAAGCAAGATGACATGATATAGAGGGATAGACTCATGCAATATGAAGAAAACCCCATCTTGTTATCCTCGATGGCAACAATACAATATGTGCCTTGCTGCCCTTATTGTCACCGGGAAAGGACACCTCAAGATTGAACCCAAAGCTAAGCACTTCTCCCATTGCAAGAAAGATAAAATCTAGTAGGCCAAACCAAACTGATAATTCGAAGAGACTTGCAAAGATAACCAATCATACATAAAAGAATTCAAAGAAAATTCAAATATTATTGATAGATAGACTTGATCATAAACCCACAATTCGTCGGTCTCAACAAACACACCGCAAAAAGAAGATTACATCGAATAGAGCTCCACAAGAGAGGGGGAGAACATTATATTGAGATCCAAAAAGAGAGAAGAAGCCATCTAGCTACTAACTATGGACCCGTAGGTCTGAGGTAAACTACTCACACTTCATCGGAGAGGCTATGGTGTTGATTAAGAAGCCCTCTGTGATTGATGCCCCCTCTGGCGGAGCTCCGGAACGGGCCCCAAGATGGGATCTCGTGGATACAGAAAGTTACTGCGGTGGAATTAGGGTTTTGGCTCCATATCTGATCGTTTGGGGGTACGTGGATATATATAGGAGGAAGGAGTACGTTGCTGGACCAACAGGGGGCCCACGAGGGTGGAGGCCGCGCCTAGTAGGGGTAGGCGCGCCCCCTACCTCGTGGCCTCCGCTTTTCTTTCTTGACGTAGGGTCCAAGTCTCCCGGATCATAATCTTCCTAAAAATCACGTTCCCGAAGGTTTCATTCCGTTTGGACTCCGTTTGATATTCCTTTTCTTCGAAACCCTAAAGCAGGCGAAAAAGCAATTCTGGGTTGGGCCTCCAGTTAATAGGTTAGTCCCAAAAATAATATAAAAGTGGATTATAAAGCCCAATAATGTCTAAAACAGTAGATAATATAGCATGGAGCAATCAAAAATTATAGATACGTTGGAGACGTATCAAGCATCCCCAAGCTTAATACCTGCTCGTCCTCGAGTAGGTAAATGATAAAAACAGAATTTTTGATGCGGAGTGCTACTTGGCATAATTTTAATGTAATTCTTCTTAATTGTGGTATGAATTTCAGATCCAAAAGATTCAAGACAAAAGTTCATATTGACATAAAAATAATAATACTTCAAGCATACTAACAAAGCAATTATGTCTTCTCAAAATAACATGGCTAAAGAAAGTTATGACAAAAAAATTATATAGTTTGGCTATGCTCTATCTTCACCACACAAAATATTTAAATCATGCACAACCCCGATGACAAGCCAAGCAATTGTTTCATACTTTTGACATTCTCAAAACTTTTTCAATCTTCACGCAATACATGAGCGTGAGCCATGGATATAGCACTATAGGTGGAATGGAATGGTGGTTGTGGAGAAGACAAAAATGGAGAAGATAGTCTCACATCAACTAGGCGTATCAACAGGCTATGGAGATGCCCATCGATAGATATCAATGTGAGTGAGTAGGTATAGCCATGCAACGGATGCACTAGAGCTATAAGTATATGACAGCTCAAAAAGAAACTAAGTGGGTGTGCATCCAACTTGCTTGCTCATGAAGACCTAGGGCAATTTGAGGAAGCCCATCATTGGAATATACAAGCCAAGTTCTATAATGAAAGACTCCCACTAGTATATGAAAGTGACAACATGAGAGACTCTCTACTATGAAGATCATGGTGCTACTTTGAAGCACAAGTGTGGTAAAAGGATAGTAACATTGTCCCTTCTCTCTTTTTCTCTCATTTTTTTATTTGGGCCTTTTTCTATTTTTTTATGGCCTCTTTTCTTTCTCTTTTTTTATTTGGGCTTCTTTGGCCTCTTTTATTTATTTTTTGTCCGGGGTCTCATCCCGACTTGTGGGGGAATCATAGTCTCCATCATCCTTTCCTCACTGGGACAATGCTCTAATAATGATGATCATCACACTTTTATTTTTCTTACAACTCAACAATTACAACTCGATACTTAGAACAAAATATGACTCTGTGTGAATGCCTCCGGCGGTGTACCGGGATATGCAATGACTCATGAGTGAAAAGTATGAAAGAATTACGAATGGTGGATTTGCCACAAATACGATGTCAACTACATGATCATGCTAAGCAATATGACAACGATGGAGTGTGTCATAATAAATGGAACGGTGGAAAGTTGCATGGCAATATATCTCGGAATGGCTATGGAAATGCCATAATAGGTAGGTATGGTGGCTGTTTCGAGGAAGGTATATGGTGGGTGTATGATACCGGCGAAAGGTGCGTGGTATTAGAGAGGCGAAGGGTGAGAGTGCGAATAATCCATGGACTCAACATTAGTCATAAAGAACTCATATAATTATTGCAAAAATCTACAAGTTATCAAAGCAAGTATTACGCGCATGCTCCTAGGGGGATAGAGTGGTAGGAAAAGACCATCGTTCGTCCCCGACCGCCACTCATAAGGAAGGCAATCAAAAAATAAAGCATGCTTCAACTTCATCACATAACAATTCACCATACATGCATGCTACGTGAATCAAAAACTTCAACACAAGCATTTCTAAAATTCACAACTACTCAACTAGCATGACTTTAATATCACCATCTCTATATCTCAAAACAATTATCAAGTATCAAACTTATCATAGTATTCAACACACTCATAAGAAAGTTTTATTATTAATCTTGTATACCAAGCATATTAAGATTTTAAGAAAATTACCATGATATTTAAGACTCTCAAAATAATCTAAGTGAAGCATGAGAGATCAATAGTTTCTATAAAACAAATCCACCACCGTGCTCTAAAAAGATATAAGTGAAGTACTAGAGCAAAATTATATAACTCAGAAGATATAAGCGAAGCACATAGAGTACTCTAACAAATTCCAAATCATGTATGGCTCTATCAAAAGGTGTGTACAGCAAGTATTATTGTGGTAAACTAACAAGCAAAGACTCAAATCATACAAGACGCTCCAAGCAAAACACATATAATGTGGCGAATAAAAATATAGCTCCAAGTAAAGTTACCGATAGAAGTAGACGAAAGAGGGGATGCCTTTCGGGGCATCCAAGCTTGGGCTTTTAGGTGTCCTTAGATTATATTGGGGGTGCCATGGGCATCCCCAAGCTTAGGCTCTTTCCACTCCTTGTTCCATAATCCATCAAATCTTTACCCAAAACTTGAAAACTTGACAACACAAAACTTAAAGTAGAAGATCTCGTGAGCTCCGTTAGCGAAAGAAAATAAAAGATCACTTCAAGGTTATGTAATGAACTCATTATTTATTTATATTGGTGTTATACCTACTGTATTACAACTTCTCTATGGTTTATAAACTATTTTACTAGCCATAGATTCATCAAAATAAGCAAACAACACATGAAAAACAGAATCTGTCAAAAACAGAACAGTCTGTAGTAATCTGTAGCTAGCGCAAGATCTGGAACCCCAAAAATTCTAAAATAAATTTCTGGACGTGAGGAATTTATCTATTAATCATCTTAAAAAATAATTAACTAAATATCACTCTCCAAATAAAAATGACCGCAGTTATCGTGAGCGCTAAAGTTTCTGTTTTTTACAGCAAGTTCAACAAGACTTTCCCCAAGTCTTCCCAACGGTTCTACTTGGCACAAACACTAATTAAACACAAAAAACACAACCAAAACATAGGCTAGATAAATTATTTATTAGTAAATAGGAGAAAAAAGCAAGGAATAAAAATAAAATTGGGTTGCCTCCCAACAAGCACTATCATTTAACGCCCCTAGCTAGGCATAACTAGCAAGAATAGATCTAGGTATTGCCATCTTTGGTAGGCAATCCATAAGTGGCTCTCATAACAGATTCATAAGGTAATTTAATCTTGTTTCTAGGAAAGAGTTCCGTGCCTTTCCTTAATGTCAATAATTGCACCAGTCGTTCATATCAATAATTGCACCAGTCATTCTAAGGAAAGGTCTACCAAGAATAATAGGACATGAAGGATTGCAATCTATGTCAAGAACAATAAAATCTACGGGAACATAATTCCTATTTGCAACAATAAGAACATCATTAATTCTTCCCATAGGTTTCTTAATAGTGGAATCCGCAAGGTGCAAGTTTAGAGAGCAATCATCAAAATCACGGAAACCTAACAAATCACACAAAGTCTTTGGAATCGTGGAAACACTAGCACCCAAATCACATAAAGCATAGCATTCATGATCTTTAATTTTATTTTTAATAGTTGGTTCCCACTCATCATCAAGTTTTCTAGGGATAGAAACTTGCAATTCAAGTTTTTCTTCATAAGATTGCATCAAGGCATCAACGATATCTTTAGTAAACGCTTTATTTTGACTATAAGCATGAGGAGAATTTAGCACGGATTGCAACAAGGAAATACAATCAATCAAAGAGAAATTTTCATAGTTAAATTCCTTGAAATCCATAATAGTGGATTTAGCAACATCTAGGGTTTTAATTTCTTCAATCCCACTTTTATCAAATTTAGCATCAAGATCAACAAATTCCGAATTCTTGGAACGCCTTCTAGGTAAAGGTGGATAATATTCAGTCCCATCATTATCAAGATTCATATTGCAAAACAAAGATTTAATAGGGGACACATCAATAACTTTTAGATCTTCATCTTTATTTTCATAGCAACTAGAAGAACACGCTCTTATAAAGGCATCTTTCTTAGCACACATCCTAGCTGTTCTTTCTTTGCACTCATCAATGGAAATTCTCATGGCTTTGACAGACTCATTGATATCATGCCTAGGTGGAATAGATCTAAGTTTCAAAGAATCAACATCAAGAGCAATTATATCAAAGTTCCTAGCCAAATAATCAATCTTAAGCAATTTTCTTCAATCATAGCGTTAAAATTCTTTTGCGAAGTAATAAATTCTTTAATATTAGATTCAAAATCAGAGGGCATCTTATTATAATTTCCATAAGAATTGTTGTAGGAATTACCATAATTATTAGAGGGATTACTATGGTAAGGCCTAGGATTGAAATTTCCTCTATACGCGTCGTTACCAAAATTGTTCCTACCAACAAAATTCACATCCATAGATTCATTATTATTCTCAATCAAAGTAGACAAGGGCATATCATTAGGGATCAGAATAAACACTCTTATTAGCAAATAATTCCATAAGTTCATCCATCTTTCCACTCAAAACATTAATTTCTTCTATCATATGCACCTTTTTATTAGTAGATATTTCAGTATGCCATTGAGAATAATTAGCCATAATATTATCTAGAAGTTTAGTAGCTTCTCCTAAAGTGATTTCCATAAAAGTGCCTCCCGCGGCCGAATCTAAAAGATTTCTAGAGGCAAAATTCAATCCGGCATAAAAGTTTTGTATAATCATCCACAAATTTAAACCAAGAGTAGGGCAATTACGTATAATTAATTTCATTCTCTCCCAAGCTTGTGCAACATTTTCACGATCAAGTTGCTTAAAATTCATAATATCGTTTCTAAGAGAGATGATCTTAGCGGGAGGAAAATACTTAGAGATAAAAGCATCTTTGCACTTGTTCCATGAATCAATACTATTTTTAGGCAAAGACGAAAACCAAGCTTTAGCACGATCTCTAAGCGAAAAAGGAAATAGCTTAAATTTAACAATATCATTATCCACATGTTTCTTCTTTTGCATGTCACACAAATCAACGAAGTTATTTAGATGAGTAGCGGCATCTTCACTAGGAAGGCCGGAGAACGGATCTTTCATGACAAGATTCAGCAAACCAGTATTAATTTGACAAGATTCAGCATCGGTAAGAGGAGCAATCGGAGTGCTAAAAAAATCATTGATATTGGTGAATTCACACAATTTAGTATTATCTTGAGCCATCATGACAAGCAAGCAAACTAACACACAAGCAAACAAAAAGCAAGCGAACAAAAAGAGGCACATAGAGAGGGAGGATAGAGAGAGAGGGCACATAAAACGGCAAGGGTGAAATGGGGGAGAGGAAAACGAGAGGCAAATGGCAAATAATGTAATGCAGGAGATAAGGGTATGTGATGGGTACTTGGTATGTTGACTTTTGCGTAGACCTCCCCGGCAACGGCGCAAGAAATCCTTCTTGCTACCTCTTCAGCACTGCGTTGGTTTTCCCCAAAGAGGAAGGGATGATGCAGCAGAGTAGCGTAAGTATTCCCTCAGTTTTTGAGAACCAAGGTATCAATCCAGTAGGAGGCTATGCGCGAGTCCCTCGCACCTGCACAAAACAAATAGATCCTCGCAACTAACGCAAATAGGGGTTGTCAATCCCTATAGGGCCACTTACGAGAGTGAGATCTGATAGATATGATAAGATAATATTTTTAGTATTTTTATGATAAAAGATGAAAAGTAAAATAAAGGCAAAGCAAATAGAAAAGGAAATAACTAAGTAGTAGGAGATTAATATGATGAAGATAGACCCGGGGGCCATAGGTTTCACTAGTGGCTTCTCTCGAGAGCATAAGTATTCTACGGTGGGTGAACAAATTACTATTGAGCAGTTGACAGAATTGAGCATAGTTATGAGAATATCTAGGTATGATCATGTATATAGGCATCACGTCCGAGACAAGTAGACCGACTCCTGCCTGCATCTACTACTACTACTCCACTCATCGACCGCTATCCAACATGAATCTAGAGTATTAAGTTAAAACAGAGTAACGCCTTAAGCATGATGACATGATGTAGAGGGATAGACTCATGCAATATGAAGAAAACCCCATCTTGTTATCCTCAATGGCAACAATACAATACGTGCCTTGCTGCCCTTACTGTCACCGGGAAAGGACATCGCAAGATTGAACCCAAAGCTAATCACTTCTCCCATTGCAAGAAAGATCAATCTAGTAGGCCAAACCAAACTAATAATTCGAAGAGACTTGCAAAGATAACCAATCATACATAAAAGAATTCAGAGAAGATTCAAATATTATTCATAGATAGACTTGATCATAAACCCACAATTCCTCGGTCTTAACAAACAAACCGCAAAAAGAAGATTACATCGAATAGATCTCCACAAGAGAGGGGGAGAACATTGTATTGAGATCCAAAAAGAGAGAAGAAGCCATCTAACTACTAACTATGGACCCGTAGGTCTGAGGTAAACTACTCACACTTCATCGGAGAGGCTATGGTGTTGATGTAGAAGCCCTCCGTGATCGATGCCCCCTCCAGCGGAGCTCCGGAACGGGCCCCAAGATGGGATCTCATGGATGCAGAAAGTTACGGCGCTGGAATTAGGGTTTTGGCTCCGTATCTGATCGTTTGGGGGCACGTGGATATATATAGGTGGAAGGAGTACGTCGGTGGAGCAACAGGGGGCCCACGAGGGTGGAGGGCACACCTGGTGGGGGTACGGTCCCCCTACCTCGTGGCCTCCTCTTTTCTTTCTTGATGTAGGGTCCAAGTCTCCCGGATCACAATCTTCCTAAAAATCATGTTCCCGAAGGTTTCATTCCGTTTGGACACCGTTTGATATTCCTTTTCTTCGAAACCCTAAAACATGCAAAAAACAACAATTCTGGGTTGGGCCTCCGGTTAATTGGTTAGTCCCAAAAATAATATAAAAGTGGATAATAAAGCCCAATAATGTCTAAAACAGTAGATAATATAGCATGGAGCAATCAAAAATTATAGATACATTGGAGTCGTATCACATCCCTCTACTAACCCACACCCCCTGTTATTCTGCGGCGACGGCGACCTCACACCGCAGCCGAACTAGGGAACCCTCGTACTCCTCTCCGCGTGGGCTCCCTCTTCCGCGGCTTCCCCGGCTCTGCGTCGCCACCTTCCTAGGCCTCGCGGTCATCCACCCCCTGGTGCTCTCGGCGCGGCGTGGTCAACGTGATCAAGGAACGGCTTCCATCGGACGTGGACTGTACGTGGAGAGGCTGACAGCTGGGATCCACGACGGCAGCAAGGAAGTGCCTCCTTATTACGCGGAAAATAATTTTTCCTACACCTGACAGTAGGGACCCACCGGACGGGCCACTGTATTTCATGAAAAAACGTTTCCCCCTGACTACTAGGAGCCACTGGATGGGCCACCGGATTGCGCGAAAAAAATGTTCCCCCCACTGTCAGCTCGGACCCACCGTAAGTGCCTCCTTATTACCCACAAAAAAATGAATACTCCCCTTGCTGGTCGGGACCCACCTTGGTGGGAGGCTGACTTGTGGGCCTACTAAGTTGACGGGGATGGAGTGCTTTGTCAACTTAGTCAATATGAACGATTCTAGCTCCCGTGACATACGATGTCCATCCAACTGCTGTAGTGCTTCTTCAACCTCTGGTCTTCTTGCTCCAGCCGCCCAAAGCAGCGCCGGTCGTGCCGCATGCTCCTGCCTCCCGTGGCCGGTTGTGCTGCCGCGGAGGCCTCACCGCTCCCTACTATTCCCACCGCTAGCCAGGCCCTGCGGCGACAGCAGCCTCACACTGCAGCGGAACCAGTGAACCCTCGTACTCCTCTCCGCGCGGGCTTACATTGCCGCGCCTTCCCCGGCTCCGTGTCGTCCCCTTCCTTGGCCTCACCGTCATCCACTGCCCTGGTGCTCTCGGCGCAGCGTGGTCAACGTGGTCAAGGAACGGCTTCCATCGGACGTGGATTGTACGTGGAGAGGCTGACAGTTGGGTCCATGGCCGCAGCAAGGAAGTGCCTCCTTATTACGCGCAAAGTAATTATTCCTCCACCTGACAGCAGGGACCCACCGGACGGGCCATCGCATTTCGCAAAAAAGGTTTCCCCTTGACTGCTGGGACCCACCAGCTACATCTTCACACGCAAGGAAGTGCGTCCGGGCAAAAAAACGATACACCCTCCTGACTGCTGGGACCCACCAGCTACATCTTCGCACGCAAGGAAGTGCCTGACAGTCGGGACCCACCTGGTTGAAGCATACATAGCATTGTCATTCTGGTCGCAAATGTGTACGTACATACTGGTCGATGTAGAGGCGCGCCCGTAGCATGTACATGTACATACATCGGCCAGTGTGCAAGAAAGAAAATACGGCCACGTACGTACATACGGGCAGGGTCTCGAACGCCTACTCGCGCATACGTACGACCAGGGCTTGTGTACATGGCTGGGTTGGAACGGAGAAATAGCATCATCTTAGTGTTCATGGGGAGCCAGACGGCTGGGTCGGAACGGAATGCTTCGTTGTGTTCATCGGGAGGGCTTGGACAGAACAGCCGATGGAAACGAGGCTTGGTGTACCGTAAAACGGAGGAAACAACCTTGTGTTCGACCGGCCACGTTCGAAATGGGATCCTGTTCATCAGGAGGGGTCTCGCGTACCGCAAAACAGAGGAAACGGACCTCCTACGGTCGAAACGGGGGTCCTGTTGATCGGCAGCGGTGTGGCGTACCGCAAAACGGAGGAAACGGACTTGTGTTGGAGCACTACAGTCGAAACGGGGGTCCTGTTCACCGGGATGGGTGTGGCGTACCGCAAAACGGGACTCCATGGGATACTGTTCATCTCCACCATCGACCCCCTCCAGCCTCCATGGGCTACTGTTCATCCACCGTCGACCTCCTCCAACCTCCACCTGCAACTGTTCATCCATGGGCTCCTGTTCATCCAGGCTCCACCGCGCGCTACACCACCGGCTACTGTTCAACCTGCCCTCTCCACGGGCTCCAGTTCAACTACCCCTCCACGTGCTACTGTTAATCTAGCCCTCCACCGTCTACTGTTCATCCTGCCCTCCATGGGGTGGTCTTGTTCATCCAGCCCTCCACGGGGTCCTATTCATCCAGCCCCAACCGGCTCGATCGATCGGGGTCCTGTTCATCCAGAGGCGACACCACGGGGTCCTGTTCATCCACCCCCACCGGGAACTGTTCATCCAATCCCCCCAGCAGCACTCACTGTTCATCCAGAGGCAGCATCGATCGGCTTTAGTTAGCAGCAATAGTGAAGGAATCACTCGATCGGGTTCAATTAACAGCCATCGATCGATCGCTTGGGTTCAGTAACGCGTAGCGTGCAGTGCAATCGCTCGGGTTGAGTTAGAGCCCAATGCCTCTCGGGTTCAGTTAGAGTCCAACGCCTCACACTCACGCGCGTGCATGTATCAGAGAAACGCGCATCGCTCGGCCCCGACCACCCACCGTAACTAGGAACACCCCGATATTTTCCTCGCCCTCGCTTCTACCATGGTTTTTTCCGTCATGGGCGGCCCAAAGAATGTCATGCAGCCGCGTCTCCGGCCCTCCCAGGACTAAAAGCCCATTTTCTGTCATGATTTTTTTGTCATAGAAGTAGGACCCCACCACATCTATGATGATACCATATTTGGTCACAATTATTGTCATAGAAGTGTCATAAGTATGACAGAATTTTTTTCGTTCGGCCCAAAATGTCACAAATGTGTCTTTTTTTGTAGTGAATGGATAATAATATACATGAATTTGTTGTTAGAGTTGCAACTAGAGGAGGTAAAATGACTCAGGAACCACTTTATCCTGAGGGACACCCAAATAGAATTGAACAAGATTCACAAAGAGTTAACACGGATGCACCTAGTCATTCTAGAAAGAAAAAGAAGAAGAAAAATGATAGGACTTTGCATGCTTCTAGTGAACCTGAAATAGAAAAACCTCCTGATAATGATAATGAAACTTCTATCCCTGATGCTGAAACTAGATCTGGTAATGAACACTCACCTTCTAATAATGAAAAAGATAATGATGAGGTTCATGAAGATGCTCATAAAGAACCAGACAATGGTGTTGAGATAGAACCACCTGTTGATCTTGATAACCCACAACCAAAGAATAAAAGATATGACAAAAGAGACTTCATTGCTAGAAAACAAGGTAAAGAAAGAGAACCGTGGGTTCAAAAACCTATGTCCTTTCCACCTAAGTCAGCTAAAAAGAAAGATGATGAAGAATTTGAACGCTTTGCTGAAATGCTAAGGCAAGTCTTCTTGCGTACTCGCTTGACTGATATCTTGAAAATGCCTCCCTATGCAAAGTATATGAAAGACATCATCACTAATAAGAGAAAAATACCGAAAGCTGAAATATCCACTATGCTTGCTAATTACACTTTTAAAGATGTAGTACCTAAAAAACTAGGAGATCTAGGAATACCAACTATACCTTGCTCTATCAAAAAGAATTATGTGAAAACTTCTTTGTGTGATTTAGGAGCTGGTGTTAGTGTTATGCCTTTCTCTTTATATAAAAGACTTGATTTGAATAAACTCACACCTACTGAAATATCTTTGCAAATGGCTAATAAATCAATTGCCATGCCTATGGTATTTGTGAGGATGTGCCCGTTGTTGTTGCTAATGTTACTATTTTGACTGACTTTGTTATACTTGAGATGCCCGAGGACAACAACATGTCGATTATCCTTGGTAGAACTTTCTTGAATACTGCAGGGGCTGTTATTGATTGCAATAAAAGCAAGGTCACTTTTCATATCTATGGTAATAAGCATACACTGCACTTTCTGAAAAAAACAATTCCAAGTGAATGGTATTAATGTTATTGAAAAATCTCCGACAATCACTATTGGAAGTTTTCAAATACCTCTACCTACTGTCAAAAAGAAATATGAAATGCTTATTATTGGGGACATTCATATCCCCGTTGAGGTAACCTAGTGAATTATGATAGTTCTTTGGTTTCATGCTATTCGAAAGTGGTTGTTAATAAGACCTGATCAACCTTATTAATGGATCATTTTTGAGCGGTGTGAAGTTGATGAATTTAGTAAGCACTACCTTCTGTCCCTACCTTTTGTTTTCTATTTTTATTAGTTAAATAAAATAAAATGCCGTGTTTTGTCTGTTTTCTGAATTTCCCGTGCAATAAAAAAATGACCCAAAACTAAAAGTTCTCAGAATGCTCTGAAAATTTAATACGATTTTTTCTGAATATTTAAGAATTTTTGGTGCAAATAATATCAGAGGGAGGTGCACCAGGTGGGTACAACCTACCTGGGCGAGCCAAGACCCCCAGGCGTGCCCTGGTGGGTTGTGGTCCCCACGTGCCCCCCTCACTTATCTCTTCACACCACATCATCACTTACCTCCAGAAAAAATTCTCCATTGCTCTCTCTCCCGTGTTCTTGCTCTCAAACCCGCGGATTTCAATCTCTTTGCTCGAAGCTCCGGTTTTGAAACCATTTCAGGGGATTGTTGCTTGGTATGTGACTCCACCGTTTGTCCAATTAGTTTTAGTTTTAGTGGTTTATATTTTGAATAGTTAGCTACTCTTGGTGCTGCTGTAGATGAGCTTGCATGTTGAATTCTTATAGTTCTAAGTAGTTTGAATGCTTGCTATGGCCTCTATGTATCCCTATGAGTAGTTGCTATCAATTTTGTGAAGTTTTGTTGAGAAAAAATTGTGGACTAAAGATTTCAGAATTTTTGTTCATACGAAAAGGATGAATATCTTTAGGAAGTTTTCCACTAAGAAGAACTTCAAGGGTGTTATTGGGGAGTCTTCTGACAGTGATCTCCATCCTCGGAGGTTGGCGGAGGTAAGGCCGTGCGAATGGCCACACACCCAGTTCATCGAAGAGGCTGGAATCCTTCAGGAGTTCACACAATATGCTGCTAATGCTGGCCTCATTGACTTCATCAAAGATGAATGTGAACAGCATCAAATCCTCACAAACATCTTTGTTCAAAGTTTGATTTATATGGTAGAAACCATCAGATACCACTTACTAAATTTTGTAACATATGCATGATCCCTTCTGAGGGGAGTTTAGCTGAGCCTAGGCCAGCAGAGTTTGAGGCCATTTATCACACCTTGACAGTGGGAGATGAGAGAGGGATGTCAGCTATCACTGCCGCTGGCTTGCATTTTCCTGCTGTTCATTACTTTGCTCTTTTCATTGCAAAATGCTTGCTTGATAGAGAGAAGGTGGGTGCAGTCATTTCACCAGACCTTGTTGTTTAACATCGTGCACTAGAGGGCGACAACGCTTATAGCTTGGGAGATATTGTGGCTCGTCGCCTCCACATTAATAAGTCCAAGGGTAAAATACATGGTGGGATTTTTGCTACTCGTTTAGCAGCTCACTTTAACGTTGAGATACACCATCATGATTACCCTCTGACCAAGGTTTACCTAGACCGCACAGCCATGGAACACCACCATTTTATTGCACGAGATTACCCTACCATTCCTATCCCTTATAACCTGGTTTTTCGCATTGAAACTTGTGATATTATTCCATTGCCTGCTCCTGCTTTATTTGATTCTGTTGCCAGGTGTCGGTGTACTAAACTAGGGGTACCTTAGTATCCCGAACTTGTGCATGGGCAGTCGCAGGGACCCGCGGCAAGGCTTGCCGGGCGACCACCAAGACCCTCCGTGGTTCCTTTGGGGCCATTCAAGAACAAAGTATCCAAGAGCAAAACAGGGTCCCGGCAAGAGGAGTTTGCCGGGAAGGAGACAAGACCCCGGCAAGAGGAGCTTGCTAGGAAGGAGACGAGGCCCCGGCAAGAGGAGCTTGCCGGGAAGGAGACGAGGCCCCGGCAAGAGGAGCTTGCCGGGAAGGAGACGAGACCCCGGCAAGAGGAGCTTGCCGGGAAGACAACCAAAGCATCTCAAGAAGCTCGCTGCGGCGCACTGCGCGTCCCGACAAGACCCGGTGAGCGGCAAGCTCCCAGACGCGACAAGGCAACATCCACGGGAAGGCGCTTGCCGCGGCAAGCTACTACTCCGCAGCCCGCGCTCCAGCTCACCCACCAATGTGTCGCTCTAGGACCGCTCCTGGCGCATGTGGCGGGAGGCTGGGCAGCCGGAGGCATGCGGTGGCAAGCAAGCGCTAACAAGATAGCCATCGTGGCAAACGATGGTGTTCCTAGCGGTCCCTCTTTGTACCGTCTAGGTGACACAGACTGGCATTTAATGCCCTTGTCCCATGCCGCCAGGGTTAGGTATGATACGTCTGTTGTAGGCGGTGGAGCCAACTACCACCTCTTTTACATTTTTACCCCCACCTCTGTTGCCATCTGTCGGTGACCCCTTAGACATATAAAAGGAGGCCCATGCACAACAGAGAGGGGGAGGACGGCCATTCTCACGCTCGCTCTTGCCAGCTGCTTGAGTGTACTGTAGCACTCATCGCTCCCGAGCAAGAACTCAATACAACCACCAAAGCAGGAGTAGGGTTTTACGCATCCGTGCGGCCCAAACCTGGGTAAACAGACCGCGTCGCTCGTGTGTTCGCCTCGATCTGCTCTTTGTCCATCCACCGCCCCCTGCCGAACCGAAAGGGGCTCGGTCCGCCGATCCCCGTAGGTGTACGTGGGACCAGCAACCCCTGACATCTTTGGCGCGCCAGGTAGGGGGTGCGTCGAGGTTGTGCGAACCTGTTCCGGCGTTCGCGCGAGCCAAATCTTCACCCTCTTCATCAACATGCCGCCGAAGAAGAAGGCTTCGGAGGTAGCCGCTCCGTCTGCGCCGATCCCACCATCGCCAGAGCGAACGGCTGGTGGGGTAGGCGCCGGTGGAAGAGCGGGCGACGACGGGGCGACTCATGGTGCTGCCGGGTCCAAGGACAAGGTTGCGCCGCGCGTCGGCGGCACGGTCGCCTCCCACGACGACCGCGTGCACTCCAAGACCTCGGCGTCCGTACACGCACCGCACCCGTCCCAGGAGGCGCGGGACCAGCAGCGTCATGGTACCTACGGTACCATATGTCTGCTGGGCCAAGATAAGGCTGGCGGATCCCGGAGTGCTCAGGACCAGCATGCACGCCAGCATGCTGGCGCGAGCGTGGCGCGGTCGCTTGGACGGGATGTGGTTCCTTCTAACGCAGTTAGAAGTCCGAGCATATCTCGCTCCTCGCACCGTTCACCGCCGCCGCCCACCACTCTGGCGGAAGCGTTGGCACGTGCCCAGCTGCTCCTAGACTACCCTCCAGCGCCAGAGAAGATCGATGACTGGAGGGCCACTATCTAGAGCCTCATCGGTTTCGCCAACGGTGACGACCCACGACAGCCGAGTGCATCGCTGGCGTGGCAAGTCAGCCAGGCGCGAGCCGGTGGTGACAAGACCGGCGAGGGTGCAACCACTGTGCACTCTCCGCCCCGAAGGCCAAGATCACCGACTCGCCGGATCCACCTCGACAGCTACTCCACCGCGTCGTCAGATCCGCGAGCTCGTCGCGATCAGTGCCAAGTTCTTCATGAGAGACAGCAGGAAGACGCTCGAACACGCATCGAGCGCCGAAGAGAAGCGTGGCGTCAATCAGACCTGCGCGCTGGGCCCTCTGTTGACATGCATGCGCCCGGAGAACCAGGCGACTTGCCGTACGCGGCAGGTTGCCCTGCGTTTACCCGGGAGCTGCGGCAAGTCCAGTGGCCCAGCCAAAAACATTTCAAGCCAGACGTTCCAGAGAAGTACGACGGCAAGTCGCACCCGTCGGAGTTCCTCAGCATCTACACCATTGCGGTGCAAGCTACCGGGGGGCGAGATGACAAGGTCCTTGCCAACTACTTCCCGCTCGTGCTCCAGCCCGAAGTCAGATCCTGGCTCATGCACTTGCCGGACAACTCCATATCCTCTTGGGCGGATTTGTGCCATCAGTTTGTTGGCGCCTTTACGGGCGGCCACAAACCACATGGCCAAGAGAGTGACCTCCACCTGCTTGCCCAGAAGGAAGGAGAACCCCTGCGCAAGTATATCCAGAGATTCAGCCGCGTGCAGCGCAACATCCCAGACATCCACCCTGCCGCGGTTATCAGCGCGTTCCATCAGAACGTGCGTAATCGCAGGATGCGGGAGGAGATGGCAATGAGCAGAATCAGGGACGTCAGCGAGCTGTACGCCCTGGCCGACAAGTGTGCATGGGCTGAAGAAGGGAGGAAACTCCCCGGAGAAGATGCTGGAGCAGGGGGATCTGACAGCGAGGATGCCGCCCCGGCAAGGAAAAACCGGAGGCGCAACAGGAAGAAGAGTGGCAAAGAGGTACTAGTCGTTGAGCAGTCCGGCGATGACGGCGCCGCCAAGCAAGCCAAAGTTGGTAGCTCCGGCAAGGAGGTTGCCGCATGCACCAACTGCCTAGCTGTGGCGGCCGCCGACAAGCAGGGCAGCTCCGACAAGCAGTACTGCAAGATCCACTGCACCAAGGGCCACGATCTCCAGAACTGCAAGAGGGTCGAGCAGCTTGTCCAGCAACAAAAAGCTGAGTACGAGCGGCGCGACAAGGAGAGAGCCCAAGGAGGCGGTGGAGAAGCCGGCAAGAGTAAGAAGACGATGGCCGCTCCACCACTTACCAAGAAGGTGTCCGCCAAGGAGGACAGCACTGGTGGTACCTTCACCATCAGTGCCACACTTGACCCTAAATAGGAAAGCGCGCTCGTTACTTTCCTGCGGGCGAATGTCGACGTGTTTGCATGGCAACCGTCTGACATCCCCAGTGTTCCCAGGAAGGTAATTGAGCACCATCTTGCCGTCTGTCCTCATGCGCGGCCCGTCAAGCAGAAAGTCAGGAAGCAAGCAGTGGAGCGCCAAGAGTTCATAGCAGAAGAGATCAAGAAGTTGGAAGCAGCAGGCCTTGTCAGAGGAGTGCTCCATCCAACGTGGTTGGCCAATCCGGTTGTAGTGCGCAAGGCAAACGGGAAGTGGAGGCTTTGTATTGACTTCACTGATGTTAATAAAGCTTGTACCAAAGATCCATTTCCCTTGCCGCGCATTGACCAGATTGTTGACTCCACAGCCGGATGCGATCTGCTTTCATTTCTTGATGCATACTCAGGATACCATCAGATCTTCATGGCAGAAGAGGATGAGGAGAAAACCGCATTCATTACTCCATGTGGCACGTACTGTTTCGTACGGATGCCTTTTGGATTAAAGAATGCTGGTTCAACATTTGCCAGAGTAGTCCATATCGCTTTGAAGCCACAGATACACAGAAATGTAGAAGCTTACATGGATGATATAGTGGTCAAAAGCAAAGACAGGGCAACTCTGATCCAAGACTTAGAAGAGACTTTTGCAAATCTGCGCAAGGTCAACCTCAAGCTCAACCCCGAGAAGTGTGTGTTTGGAGTCCCTTCCGGCAAACTTCTCAGGTTCTTTGTGTCTCAGCGGAGAATCGAAGCTAATCCCGACAAGATCAAGGCCATTGAGCAGATCGAAGCACCAAAGCGCGTCAAGGATGTACGGAAGCTTGCCGGCTGCGTGGCTGCTCTCAGCAGGTTTATCTCTCGGTCTGCTGAGCGTGCCCTGCCGTTTTTCAAAATTTTGAAAAGGGCAGGTCCAATGAAATGGACTCCGGTAGCGGAGGCTGCGCTGCAAGACATGAAGAGATACCTGTCCTCCACTCCAACACTTGTCGCACCTAAACCACAAGAGAAGTTGTTGTTGTACATAGCGGCAACCAATCAAGTGGTTAGTGCTGCGTTAGTAGCGGAGAGGGAGGCATATGACGAGCCGGCGACCACGGCAAGCACATCCAGCGACAACCAGGAGGCTTCCTCGACAAGCTCTGGTCCCGACAAGCAAGGGTCTGCACAGATGCAAGAGGAGATACAGAAGAAAATGGTGTAGCACCCAGTTTACTTTGTCAGCTCCCTTTTACAGGGGGCTAGGTCAAGGTACTCTGGTGTGCAGAAGCTGCTTTTCGGCCTTCTCATGGCCTCGAGAAAGCTGCGCCATTACTTCCAAGCACACGAGATCACAGTTGTCACTCGCTTTCCACTGAAGAGGATATTGCAAAACCCAGAAGCAACAGGCAGGATTGTCGAGTGGGCACTGGAACTGTCAAGCTTTGGCCTCAAGTTTGAGAGTACATCAACAATCCAGAGCAGAGCATTGGCAGAGTTCATAGCAGAATGGACGCCAACTCCAGACCAAGAAATTCCGGAGACGAGCATCCCCTCCAAGGAAGCAAGCAAAGAGTGGCTCATGTACTTTGACGGTGCCTTCTCGCTGCAAGGCGCCGGTGCTGGTGTACTGCTTGTCGCACCCACCGGAGAGCACCTCAAGTACATAGTCTAGATGCACTTTCCCAAGGAGCAAGTGACAAACAATGCTGCAGAGTATGAAGGCTTGCTTGCCGGTCTCAGGATCGCGGCAGAACTTGGGATTAAGAAGCTCATTGTCAGGGGTGACTCGCAGCTTGTCGTCCGCCAAGTGAACAAGGTTTACTAGAGTCCATTGATGGAAGCTTACGTTGATGAAGTGAGGAAGCTAGAAGAGCGCTTTGACGGCCTGCAATTGGAACATGTTCCAAGAGCTGAGAACGACATTGCCGATGGCCTGTCGAAGTGCGCTGCACTTAAATTACCTGTGGAACCAGGGATTTTTGTCCTCAAGCTGACTCAGCCATCCGTCACACTATCAACTGGACAGAGCAAGAAGAGGAAGTTGATTTCTGGTGACTATCTTCCGGCAGAGCTTCCCGAAGCCACCGCCAAGAAGGTCCCCAAGATCGACGCCAAGAATGCTAAGGAGCAGTCTGCTCCGGCAAGCCCCAGGATTTGTTCCATTGAAGCAGATTCTCCCGACAAGTTTTGCTCCGGCAAGCTTGCCGGGGAACGTCGAGCTCCGGCAGAGCCACGGGCCCTTGCCGTAGAAGCGGACGTTCCTGCAGCAGCAGATGTGCCTTTAGTCCTTGTTGTCGAGCCACAGGCTCCAACATGGGCGCAGCAGATTGTCCGTTTCCTTCAGACAGGAGAGCCTCCCGAGGAACCAGAAGAAGCGCAGAGAGTAGCCCGGGAGTCTAGTATGTACCAGTTTGTCGACAACACACTGTGCAGAAGAAGACTCAACGGTGTGAAATTGAAGTGTATTCCTCGGGAAGATGGACAGAAGCTGTTGGCAGAGATACATGGAGGCATATGTGGTCACCACATTGGCGCGAGAGCTCTTGTCGGAAAAGCATTCCGGGAAGGCTTCTTCTAGCCGACAGCCCTCCAGGATGCAACTGCACAAGTAACCAAGTGTGAAGCGTGCCAGTTCCATTCCAAGCAGATACACCAGCCAGCTCAAGCTCTCTAGACGATCCCTTTATCCTGGCCATTTGCGGTCTGGGGGCTCGATATCCTCGGCCCCTTTCCCCGAGCCGTCGGGGGCTTTGAGTACTTGTACGTTGCAATCGACAAGTTCACAAAGTGGCCGGAAGTGGAACCAGTGAGGAAGGTGACAGCACAGTCAGCAGTCAAGTTCTTCAGGTCGATTGTTTGCCGTTTCGGGATCCCTAATAGGATAATCACCGACAACGGTACACAATTTACGAGCCGCACCTTCATGCAGTACGTCCAAGATCTTGGCGCCAAGGTCTGCTTCACTTCTGTTGCTCACCCGAGAAGCAACGATCAAGCGGAGAGGGCAAATGCTGAAGTGATGCGCGGGCTCAAGACCAGAACTTTCGACAGGCTGCACAAGTGCGGACGCAACTGGATCGAGGAGCTGCCGGTGGTTCTTTGGTCGATCAGGACAACGCCAAATCGAGCCACTAGCCAGACACCCTTCGCTCTAGTCTATGGAGCGGAGGCAGTTATCCCCACGGGACTCGTATACGGGTCACCTCGAGTGCTCGCTTATGATGAGCATGAGCAAGAGCGGCTGCGGCAAGATGACGCGCTGCTCCTTGAGGAAGATCGTCTTCAGGCTGCTGTGCGAGCCACTCGCTACCAGCAAGCTTTGCGCCGCTATCATAGCCGCAAAGTTAACGCCAGAAGTCTCGAGGAAGGCGACCTTGTTCTTCAGCGCGTTCAGTCCGCCAAGAATTCCAACAAGTTGACACCGAAGTGGGAAGGCCCTTACCGGGTGAAACGAGTCACCAGGCCTGGCGCTGTCCGCCTGGAGACCGAAGATGGCGTACCAGTGAGCAACTCCTGGAATATCGAGCATCTTCGTAAGTTTTACCCGTAAGGCGCGGTTGTCGGACCCTGTCCGGCAACCACCCTTTTGTACAAGTCTTGCTGCTGTTGCATGTAATCCTTTGTACAAAGCCTGGTGCAGACCCTGAGCACAAGTAAATGAAGCGCTGGCGCCCAGAGTTATAGCATGCATGCTAGGTCGAGTCGGGTCCCTGGTTAGGGTTGATAGTGCTTAACAGCGGCTAACCCCTAACTTAGAGGTCGAGTGTGCGTCCCTTTTCTTTTCTTTCGTTTCCTTTGGTTTGCAGGGCTCGCATATCCTTGCCGGACCGCCTAGGGACGAAATGAAGAAGAAGGACGTGCCGGCATCTGGACCCCGGCAAGCCAGTGTTGCCGGGGGCTGCATGTACCAAGGTTCACCCACGGCAAGCCAGAGTTGCCGGGGGCTGCAATCTTAGATAAGCCTTTCATCCCTCTTCATGCATTCTCTTATGGACTGGGGAATACGAAACCTCGTTTCTTCCCGAAAACTACCGTGCTCCCTTAGCTCTAGGCCCTGGGGCTCGTTCCTGGGGCCAAGTTTTGGTCGTAGTTGCGGCAGCAAAGGGATGAAATGAGGGGGCCACACCCACCTCGTCCCTGCGTCCGTCAAAAGCGTGAGAAAGGTCGAGCGACGTGGGAAGACGGCAGGGCCTGTTGCCGGGGAAGGAGTGTCTATCTGAAAGATACCAAGGATTTGCTCCTTGGCGTGGGTTCTACCCGCGAGACAAATGACCCGGCAAACATCCCCTTTTCATTAAAAAACATTCCACGCAGGTACAGTCCGTAGAGGATGAAAAACATGAAAGAGAGGATTACAAGTTTTAAATGCAACTAAGGCCCGAAGGCTTACAAATTTAAAAGATAAGATGCACGTAATCCCTTTCCTGTCCCTCTCTTCAGGAGGTAGGTCAAGGAGGCGAAAAGGGGAAAGGGAGCGCCTAGGCGAGCTACGAGAGCCAGAGGACACCAAGAGAACATCCCGGGGGCCGTCAAGGCTGGACGGTGATGGCGGCGCCGGAAGCAGGGCTCGAAGACGAGGCGGCAGGACGTCAGCACGCTGTCGAGGGCACCACGCCCTCGTACTCCGGCTTGACGACCTTGCCGCCAGCCCTCTTCCTCTTCCGCAGCCTCCCTACGCCAGCCGCCCAAGGAGACGACCCCGGGGAGTTCAAGGAGCCGGCGACACGGATGATGGGGTCGCCGGTGCCGCACGGAGCGACGCCCGACACCTAGTTGGACCCGTCGCCCTGCCGCCCGCTACCCTTGTCGTCGCTGTCGCTCCCCTCCTCGTCACTCTCGCTCGAGAAGGGGCCTTCGCTATCGGAGGAGCTATCCACGTAGCACTTCGCCCGAGTGCCGAAGCACCCGAAGACCTTGACGGAGAGGAGATCGCCCTCTACCAACTTGAAATGGAGGCTGAGCCCCTCCGTCAAGTTGTGGATACGGGCGAACGTCTTCCACCCTCGACCAAGATACATCACGCCGGGGGCTGGGACTTCAACGCGGACTCGCGTGCCGCTGATCCCACAGCCCCTCATGTGCAATCTCAGCGTATCGGGCGAATCCAACTCCATCGCGCCCGCAAACGGAGCTGGGAGTCGGAGTCAACGATGCGGCACCTGGCGCAGCCTGACGAAGAACTCGCAGGGGTCGTCCCCAACATGGACCCCCGTGGGAAGAGGAGCCGCCGGCGGAGGCGAAGCCGGTGCGCCGCCCCTTCCACCTCTTCCCCGAGCGCCGCGGCCTCGTCCTGGACCTCATCCACGACCTCGCCCCCTCCGTCTTCCCCTTACGGCTGGCTCCGCCACCACGGGTGCGGGAGAGGGAGGGATGCGCTGTCTGGCGGCGACCCTCGCCGCCACTGATGAAGGACCAGGGTTCCCTTTCTCCATGGCGAATGAGAGAAAGGGGAGCAGGAGCTGAAGGAAGGAGAAGATGAGAGAATGCGGGCTTCCGTCTTCCCCTCCCGCTCTTTATAGAGGAGCGAGGTGGGGGCTCGGCCGCGCTGCTCAGCGAATCAAGACGCGGGAAGGCAGGGAGCTGGGGCCGACCGGCTGCCTCGGCCCACGACGTCCCCGTTTCCCGCCTCCGCCGTCCGCGACCCCAAGTGCATGGGAGCCGCGTGGCAGGCGTGCAGAACCGAGGCGACGGATGGGGCGGCCCCTCCCCACCCCGTGATCGTGGGGAGTGGGCACCTCGAAAACCGCCCACGATCTCTCCCACGATGCCGCATTTGACGCGTGCCGTGCGGAGAGGGAGCGGTAGATGCGGAGTGAGTTATGGCGTGACCTAGGCCACGCGTGCCCGTGCACTGTTTTGGGCCTGGCCCAACAGCGCTCGGCACCGTGTATGGCCCAGGCCCGGGGGCTCCTGTAGGTGTACTAAAGTAGGGGTACCTTAGTATCCCGAACTTGTGCACGGGTAGTCGCAGCGACTCGCGGCAAGGCTTGCCGGGCGACCACCAAGACCCTCCGTGGTTCCTTTGGGGCCATTCAAGAACAAAGTATCCAAGAGCAAAACAGGGCCCCGGCAAGAGGAGCTTGCCGGGAAGGAGACAAGACCCCGGCAAGAGGAGCTTGCCGGGAAGGAGACGAGGCCCCGGCAAGAGGAGCTTGCCGGGAAGGAGACGAGACCCCGGCAAGAGGAGCTTGCCGGGAAGACAACCAAAGCATCTCAAGAAGCTCGCTGCGGCGCACTGCACGTCCCGACAAGACCCGGTGAGCGGCAAGCTCCCAGACGCGACAAGGCAACATCCGCGGCAAGGCGCTTGCCGTGGAAAGCTACTACTCCGCAGCCCGCGCTCCGCTCCTGGCGCACGTGGCGGGAGGCTGGGCAGCCGGAGGCATGCAGTGGCAAGCAAGCGCTGACAAGATAGCCATCGTGGCAAACGGTGGCGTTCCTAGCGGTCCCTCTCTGTACCGTCTAGGTGACACAGACAGGCATTTAATGCCCTTGTCCCCTGCCATCAGGGTTAGGTATGATACGTCTGTTGTAGGCGGTGGAGCCAACTACCACCTCTTTTACATTTTTACCCCCACCTCTATTGCCACCTGTCGGTGACCCCTTAGACATATAAAAGGAGGCCCGTGCGCAACAGAGAGGGGGAGGACGGCCATTCTCACGCTCGCTCTCGCCAGCTACTTGAGTGTACTGTAGCACTCATCGCTCCCGAGCAAGAACTCAATACAACCACCAAAGCAGGAGTAAGGTTTTACGCATCCGTGCGGCCCGAACCTGGGTAAACCGACCGCGCCGCTCATGCGTTCGCCTCGATCTGCTCTTTGTGCATCCACCGCCCCCTGCCGAACCGAAAGGGGCTCGGTCCACCGATCCCCATAGGTGTACATGGGATCAGCAACCCCCGACACTAGGGGCGGATATAGTATTATGCCTGCGGACATCACCGCCTAACGGAACGATCAGGCTGCTGCAGAGGCAGTGGAGGAGCCTCAGCAGTGGGATGAGTGGATGCCCGCTCCTCAGCACCCCGACTATTATCCTGGTTACTGACCGATTACCAAGTTAGGCCAAAAGCCTAAGCTTGGGGGAGTACGTGTTTCTCACCGACATTACATTCATGTTTACTTACTTCATTTGTCGGTGTTCACACTTTTTCATTGTATCATCCATGCCTAAATTTATTTTCTTGCTTTCTTCTTGTGTGTTTGAAAAAACCTTATAAAAACCAAAAAAATAGTTATAGTTAATTTACCTTCTATGCATGCTTAGTAGTAATATTAAAAAGAAAACCCAAAAAGATTTCCTTGTTCTTCTTTTGCTTGTTGGGAGCTTTCCCGTGTAAATAGTTTTTCTCGTCTTTGCCTTTCCCTTTTATTTGCTTGTTCAAGAAAACCAAAAACTCCAAAAATATTTTAGTATGTTTCTCTGAATTTCTTTTCTTTTTATTTGAGTCATACCAAGGAGAAGACCATGATGAAAATGTTGAGTGGTTCTCATATGAATAACTGTTGATCTAATAAAGAGCCCATTTTACCTTGTCTTCTCCTGTTGAATAAAATGTTTGCAGATTCTAGTTTAGTCTATGCCACTCTTGCACTATTATTATTTTCATATCATTCGATCGTGCAAGTGAAAGTCAATAATGACGATATTCGATGAACTGGCCGTGGCAGAGAGAAACGGGTATGAACTCGACTTGTTCTGTTTGTGTAAATATGTTTAACCTAGTATCCATGATTCAACCCATTATGATTAAACATGTTTGCAATGACAATTAGAGATTATAGTTTCTCATGCCATGCATAAGTAGCTGGGATTGAATAATGATTTATCTTGGATATCAACATTGCGTTAAAATGATTGTGATGTAGTATGATGATATGGTATCCTCCCCTGAATGTTCAAGTGGCTTGACTTGGCACATGTTCCTCCATGTAGTTGAATCAAAACCGACATAGCCTCTATGATATTTATGTTCATGGTGTTCATATCCTACTCATGCTAGTGTCCAATGTTACTTATGCATAATGCATGTTCATGACCGTTGTTGCTCTCTAGCTGGCCGCTTCTCAATCTAATTGCTAGCCTTCGCCTGTACTAAGTGGGAATTTTGCTCGTACATCAAAAACCTTGAACCCAAAGTTATTCCAGATGAGTCCACCATACCTACATATATGTGGTATTACCTTGCCGTCCTAAGTAAATTTGCATGTGCCACCTGCCCACCTCTAAAAACTTCTAAATAAATGTCCTTTTTGTGTGCTTGGATCGTTCATGGATCGACAGGAGATGGTCGGTATCTTCCATGCTAAGCGGGTTATTCTTAGGTCAAGTTTTTATTCACTCGCCATCGCACGAGAGAATGGCAGTAATAGGGATTCCCACTCCCGGACTAAAAATGCAAATAATTAGACAAAACTCCCCTGGGACTGTTGTTGGTTTGGATGGCACCCATTGTTTCGGACAGCCGTGGAATGTGATTGTTGGTGGAGGGGGAGTAAACCTTTACTTTTATCGCGTGGGAACCGCCACTAGCTCTGGCACCTCTGCAAATCACTGCTTCCCTCTGCGAAGGGACTATCTATTTACTTTTATGTTGTGTCATCACCTTCTAAAACAAGCGCTAGAACCTGAGAGCATTGTTGTCATGACTTATGCATTGTGTGTAGCTAATGTTGGGTGCATCATGACCGGATCTTTTCTACCATGAATTACAATGTTTAGTCACTTCTTCAACTTTGGAGGTGCTCTGCATTTATGTTTTGCAGTTTCATAAAGGGCTAGCGAGATACCACTATTGTCATATTATATCATGGTTGTTTTGACAACGTGTTCCTGTTCGAGTTATCTTATTATTGCTCACTAGCTAATTATGTCATTGATAAGAGTTAATATAATCTTTAAGAGTTATTGTCGGCATGGTTAGTTATAATGTTGGCTGAAAACCTCGGTGATGTTTAAGCTTATTTATGCAAACAAGAGCAAAAGAGCTCATAAAAGTTTTTCTTTTTCACTTTCAGTTTATCAACTGAATTGCTTGAGGATAATCAAAGGTTTAAGCTTGGGGGAGTTGATACGTCTCCAATGTATCTACTTTTCCTAACGCTTTTCCTCTTGTTTTGGACTCTAATTTGCATGATTTGAATGAAACTAACCCCGGACTGATGATGTTTTCTGCGGAACTAACATGGTGTTGTTTTTGTGCAGAAATAGAAGGTCTCGAAATAGACCAAAACACTGCGAGGATTTTTTATACAATAAATAAGAATTCTGGAGCCAAGACCCACCGGAGGGGGGCACCTAGGTGGGCACAACTCACCAGGGCGTGCACCCCTCCTGGCGCGCCCAGGTGGGTTGTCCCCATCTGGTGGCCACGCAGACCCTGAAACTGATGCTATAAAATCCTATTTTTCTAGAAAAAATCAGGGAAAAAGAATTACCGTGATGCACGAGAAAGAGCTGTCGTCACATCCTGTTCTTCATCGGGAGGCCAGATCTAAAGTCCGTTTGGGGCTCTAGATTGGGGATCTTCATTCTTCGTCATCACCAACCCTTCTCCATCGCCAATTCCATGATGCTCCCCACCGGGAGTGAGCAATTCCTTCGTAGGCTCGCTGGTAGGTGAGGAGTTGGATGAGATTCATTATGTAATCGAGTTAGTTTTGTTAGGGCTTGGTGCCTAGTATCCACTATGTTCTAAGATTGATGTTGCTATGACTTTGCCATGCTTAATGCTTGTCGCTTTGGGCTCGGGTGCCATGAACTCAGATCTGAACCGTCTATGTTATCACAATTATATCCATGTTCTAGATCCGATCTTGCAAGTTATAGTCACCTACTACGTGTTATAATCCGGCAACCCCGGAGTAACATTAGTCGGGACCACTCCCGGTGATGACCGTAGTTTGAGGAGTTCATGTATTCACTGTGTGTTAATGCTTTGTTTTGGTTCTCTATTAAAAGGAGGCCTTAATATCTCTTAGTTTCTGTCGGTGTACTAAAGTAGGGGTACCTTAGTATCCCGAACTTGTTCGCAGGCAGTCGCAGCGACCCGCGGCAAGGCTTGCCGGGCGACCGCCAAGACCCTCCGTGGTTCCTTTGGAGACATTCAAGAACAAAGTATTCGAGCCAAGGCACAAGACCCCGGCAAGAGGAGCTTGCCGGGAAGGCCACTCAAAGTATCCAAGGCCCCAGCAAGAGGAGCTTGTCGGGAGGAAGCACAAAGACCCCGGCAAGAGGAGCTTGCCGGGAAGACCAACCAAGGCATCCCGAGGAACTCGCCGCGGCACGCCACGTGTCCCGACGAGACCCCATGTCCCAACAAGCTCCCGGACATGACAAGACAACTTCCGCGGCAAGGCGCTTGCCGCGGCAAGCTACTACTCCGTAGCCCGCGCTCTAGCTCACCCACCAACGTGTCGCCCTGGGACCATCCCTGGCGTACGTGGCGGGAGGCTGTGCAGCCAGGGGCATGCGGTGGCAAGCAGGCGCTGACAAGGAGCCATCATGGAAGACGGTGGCGCCCCTGACGGTCCCTTTCCGCCCCGTCTAGGCGACATAGACAGGCATTTAATGCCTTTGTCCCCTGCCGTTAGGGTTAGGTATGAAACAACTGTAGCAAGCGGTGGCACCAACTACCACCTCTTTTACCTTTTTACCCTCATCTCTGTTGCCACCTGTCGGTGACCCCTTAGACATATAAAAGGAGGCCCATGCGCAACAGTGAGGGGGGGCGACCATTCTCACGTTCGGCCTCGCTAGCCACCCAAGTGTACTGTAGCACTCGTCGCTCCCGAGCAAGAACACAATACAAACCAAAGCAGGAGTAGGGTTTTACGCATCCGTGCGGCCCGAACCTGGGTAAACTGATCGCGTCGTTCGTGCGTTCGCCTCGATCTGCTCTTCGTGCATCCCCCGCCCCCTGCTGAACCGAAAGGGGCTCGGTCCGCCGATCCCCGTAGGTGTACGTGGGATCAGCAACCCCCGACATCTTTGGCGCGCCAGGTAGGGGGTGCGTCGAGGTTGTGCGAACCTGATCCGGCGTTCGCACGGGCCAAATCTTCATCCTCTTCATCAACATGCCGCCGAAGAAGAAGGCTTCAGAGGTAGCCGCTCCGTCTGCGCCGATCCCGCCATCGCCAGAGCGAACGGCTGGTGGGGTAGGCGCCGGCGGAAGAGCGGGCGCCGACGAAGGGACTCATGGTGCTGCCAGGTCCAAGGACAAGGCTGCGCTGCACGCAGCCGGCGCGGTTGCCTCCCACAATGAACGCGCGCACTCCAAGACCTCGGCGTCCGTACACACACCGCGCCCGTCCCAGGAGGCGTGGGACTAGCAGCGTCATGGTACCCACGGTACCATACGTCTACTGGGCCAAGATCAAGCTAGCGGATCCCGGAGCACCCAAGACCAGCATGCACGCCAACATGCTGGTGCGAGCGTGGCACGGTCGCTTGGGCGAGATAGTGCTCCTTCTAACATAGTTAGAAGTCCGAGCATGACCCGCTCCTCGCACCGTTCGTCGCTGCCCTGCCGGTGGTTCTTTGGTCGATCAGGATGACGCCAAATCAAGCCACTAGCCAGACACCCTTCGCTCTAGTCTATGGAGCGGAAGCAGTTATCCCCACGGAACTCGTATACGGGTCACCTCGAGTGCTCGCTTACGATGAGCTGGAGCAAGAGCAGCTGCGGCAAGATGACGCGCTGCTCCTTGAGGAGGATCGTCTTCAGGCTGCTGTGCGAGCCGCTTGCTACCAGCAAGTTTTGCGCCGCTATCATAGCCGCAAAGTTAAAGCCAGAAGCTTCGAGGAAGGCGACCTTGTTCTTCGGCGCGTTCAGTCCGCCAAGAATTCCAACAAGTTGACGCCGAAGTGGGAAGGCCCTTACCGGGTGAAACGAGTCACCAGGCTTGGCGCTGTCCGCCTGGAGACCGAAGATGGCATCCCAGTGAGCAACTCCTGGAATATTGAGCATCTTCGTAAGTTTTACCCGTAAGGCGCAGTTGTCGGACCCTGTCCGGCAACCACCCTTTTGTACAAAGTCTTGCCGCTGCTGCATGTAATCCTTTGTACAAAGCCGGGCGCAGATCCCGTGCAGAAAGATTATGTGCTCAGCACACCTTGTCTATTTCATGCTTTCTAAATTTTGCATGTATTATCTGACATTTTGTGCAGCACTTACCCCCGGTAAGCAATAACGAGCCATAAGGCTCCATACTGTTATTTCCTCTTCTTTCTTTTTCGCAAGAAAAGGGGAGGTCCTCTCGCGCACAAGTTTGCCGGGAGGGGAGGGAAGAAGATACGGTATGGACCAGGCGTCGTTCAAGAAGGTTTTGCCTCGCCGGGAGCAAATAACAGAAAAGATAAGTCGCCAAAGTCTAAGGAATCAAATTTCCTTTAAATTTTTAAGTTATCTTCCTTGAACGACCGTCCCTTGTATGGAAAACCTGTGCGCGGAGGAACCAACTCGTAGCTAGTTGCGCACTTACCTTTGTTTCAAGTCCGCTCAACAACTTAGGTGAACTGCGACTAGCTCTGCGACAAGGTTTCTTGTCGGCTGCGGCACCGCCAGCAGGGAACCAACTCGTAGCTAGTTGCGCCCTTACTATTGTTTCGAGTCCACTCAATAACTTAAGTGAGCTGCGACTAGCTCCACGACGAGGTTCCCTGTCGGTTGCAGCACCGCCAGCATGCTGCAGATGTTCCGCACTCAGCGCTCGCGGCAAAGGTGCCCGCACCGGCAAGTTCCCTAAAAGTGTAGGGTAAAAACATACAAGGGGAGGAAGCAAGTAAAGGAAATAACATAGCAATTACTACTAAGGATAGAGTATATTACAAAATAGCTTGTCGCAGCTCTAACAGACTATTTTTCATAACATGATTGACAGCGACAAGGAAAGAAAAAGATAAATGGCCTAGTCTACGCGGTCGCCTTCGACCCTCCTGATTCCGCTCACCCTGTCCACAATGGGTGCGACAAGGGCCTTGAGCTCCTCTAGATCAGCATCTGGCGGCAAGCTCCGGAGGACGTTGGTGAGGCGGAGACCTGGGTTGCGGAAGGCCACCTTCATCAGCACCTTCTCGAGAGCTCCCGCGCAAATCTTGCGCGACTCGTCGGCAAGTTGCTTTGGGATTTGCTCCCGGAGTCGCTGGAGCGCCGTCGCCATGCCCTTGAAGAACAGGGTCAGCTTCGCGCTGGGTTGGAGGTTCTCATCGGAGGAGTACCCGAGATCCACCATCCCCAACTGCGCCAGCTCCTTGTCGACATCCGCGGCGACGTCCACCAGACCCTCCATCCAGTGCTCCACATTCTCTGATAAAGTCTTCCGGGCGGCAGCAGCCTTCGCCAGCAGCACCTTGCCGACCTTGACTTCTTCCTTCAGGGCCGCCTCCTGCCCCTTGGCATCGTCTAGAGATTGCATCAGAGCCGCCAACTTCACCTCGAGATCGGCGTTGGAGTTCTTGGCGGCGTCCAGTTCTTTGCCCTTCTCGGCGAAAAGGGCCTACAACTCTGAGTAGCTGTTGGCGTCCTTCTCACGCTCGAGCTTGAGCGCGGCAAGCTCGTCGCCGCTCGCCTTGAGGCTCGCTTCCAGCTGCACCACCTTCAATGCCAGCTCAGCCTTGGCGGCCTCGGAGGCTGCGGCGGCGTCTTCGGCCTGCTTGACGGCTCCGCCAACTGCTCGCTCGCGCGCGGCGAGTTCCTCCTCGTGGCTGTCGAGGTGGACCTTCCGCTGCGTCTAGTCACCCTCCTACGAAGATAGCCTCTCTGCGGCAAGGCGTTGGCACTCTTCGGCATCGGCTTTCTCGAGGAGGAAGGCCTACTGCGCCTCGGCAAGATCTTCCCGCTCCTTGGCCAGGGAGCGGAGAGCTTCCTGGTTGGCGCCCCGGAGCTCCTCCGCGCGCTTCTCGATATCAGCGCTGGCCTTTGCAACAAGCGCTTCGCGGGACTCCAGCTTGGCCTGCCGGGCGCGGTAGAGCGCCACTAGCTTCCGCAGCAGGCATTCCTCTTCAGGTTCACTGCTGCTGCTTGGCGCATCGACCAGTTTCAGCCCGGCGGAGGCAAGCACCTCTCCGTCGAGCATCTCCCCCTCGATCGGCGCCCTGGAGCTTGATGCCCAGGGGAGGTTGATGAAGATATCCTCGCCGGCCTTTAGGTAGACACCAGGCTGGGGCTCATCGGAGCATGGTGCGGTGGCTGCGGCGGAGGAGTCGGTGGTCGGAGCAGCGCCCGGCGCTCCTGCGGCCTCCGGGTCGTCAGTACGACCACCAGACTCCCCGCCCGCTTCCGCGGCGGCAGCCCTGGCGGCCTCCTCGCCGGCGCCGGCCGCGTCTTCGGCGGCGACTTCAGTCTCCATCGGCTCTGCGGCAGATGGACCTGACGGCCAGAAGAGGGGAGAAAATTCAAGCAAAATTCGAACAAAATCCGAGAAAGAGACCAAGGAGACGAAGAAGCCAAGGGGAGTCTGGAAGCAAGGAAGTTACCTGTGCTAGGGTCTGCAGCTGTGGTCTCCCTTGCTGGGGGCTCCTCCCTTGTCGGAATCTCCTCCCTTGCCGGAGATCCTTCCCTTGCCGGGGGCTCTTCCCCTACCAGAGTCTCCTCTCTTGCCGGGGGCTCCTCCCTTGTCGGAGTCGCCTCCCCTGCCGGAGACCTCTCCCTCGTCGGAGGACTCTCCCTTGGCGCCTTGGGAGCGGTCTCCAGGCTCCCCTGGGGAGGCTGCTCTGCTCCTGCACGAGTCAACAGACAAGTATCAGCACAGCAAGGATCTTCGCATGCGCCTAACAGCGGGAAGTAAACAAAACACTTACGCTGGGGGCTGCTCTGAAGATCAGCCGCCGGGTCCGACAAGTTCGTCTCAGGCACGTCCCCTGTTGATGCAGTGGGTTCGTCCTCGATGACGATCACCGGCACCTTGGCTCTCTTCGCCGCTCTCTGCGCCAGAGTCCTGAAAAGGAAGAGATGCAGAGGAAGGCAAGTGAGAAACAAGACAAGACAAAAACAGTGGAAATCAAAGAATTACAAGTACAATTAGAAGAACTTATTCCTCTTCTTCTTCCTCGTCGGAAATAAACGCGGAGAAGTCAAAATCCGGCCCGCGGCTGGCGCGGGAAGGTGGAGGGGTAGGCTCCCTCGGCCGCTTGGCGGGAGCAGAAGCGGCAGTCTGGGAAGACCCCGCTCCAGTCGAAGCAGTAGCATGGGGCGCTCCCGCGGCAACAGTGCTTGCCGCGGTGGAGCGCGTCATGCGGCGCGGGGACTGCCGGCCCGCCTGCCGCCTCGCCGCATCCCCGGCCTTGCGGAGACGCCTTCTTGGTGGAGACGGGGACGCTGCTGGCGGCGTACTGTCGGAGGACGAAGAGGAGGAGGATTCGATCTCCAAAGAGCCGCTCGTATCATCGGCAGGCTCGCTCGGTTCGGCGTCATGCCCGGCAACTTGGCTCGGCCCGGCATCGCCCCCGGCAACCTCCTTCTTGCCGGCAAGATCCTTCTTGCCGGCAAGGTCTTCCCGCTCGGCACGGTTTGCCGCCTCTGCCGCCGCAGCCTCCTCCAAGGTGAAGCTGAACTCGCCCGCCGCGGCAACTGCTGCCGCCTCTTCCAACCTGGTGGCGATGTACGCCAGCTCCGCCTCGGTGGTGTCGCGGGTGAGGCCGTCCTTCTCGTCGGCACGGATTGGCACTTCCACCAAGTCGTCGAAGAATTGCTGCACAACCTCGTCCTCTGGCTCTTGCCAAGTTGGCACGATTCCGTGCGAATCGCACAGTGGCATCATCACCCTGATGTGGTCGAGCGCCGAATTGTTGCACAGGGGGACGACGCCCTACGGCAATCTGAAGACCTCGGGGTGGTCTGAATCATACTTGAAGAGCTCCTGCAGTACTCCGTTGAGTTCAAGGACAGTAAAATTGTAGTTGAGGCCTGGGCGCAGCCTCATGACGTCTGCCGCGTTCTTGAACTCCCAGGCAGGCCTTCCCCGTTCCTGCAGGGGAGCGATGCGGCGACGAAGAAAGTCTGCACTGTCGGCCCCTACAGTAAGCCCGGCAAGCCTGAGGCGCTGGATCCTGGTGACAGCAATCTTCAGCCTGCTGTCCTCCGGGGCCACATCGCTCCAGTCACTACCACGCACTGCTGCTACTTGACGCCGGGCGGTGAATGGCTGTGGGCTCTCCTCGATAATCCAACACCAATTCGCTCTCCACTCCTCCCACTTGCCGCGGAACTCCCCCTCCAGATAAAATTCCTTCTTGCCGGCCCTAGAGACCCAGGCAATTCCGCTGGACAGGGTTTCTCCTCTCTCTACCCGGGGAATGAAAAAGTGGTGAAAAAGGGCTACGCTAGGGTGGACTCCGACAAAGTTCTCGCAAAGGTGTGCGAAACTGCCAGGGTGAGGATGGCGTTGGGAGTGAAGTCAAGGAGATAGAGATTGTATGTGTTCATGATATCGCAGAAAAACTCGGAAAATGGTGGGCAGAGCCCGCAGTAGAAGAAGATGGCAAAGAAAGGGTACCCTTCCGGAGCCGTCGCGTGAGCAGCGCCCGGGAGCACCCTGGTCCGCGGGTAAGCTCGCGTCTCCGTCGCCCAAAAGAGATAATAGAACTCCCGCAGCTCCTTCGCGTCGAGCTTGGGGGGGGGGGGAAGATGGCTCGCTCCTTCCGCATCGCCGCGAGCCGCTGCGCCTCGGTCGACTTCACGGCCTTCCCCTTGTCGCCCTTCGGAGCCATGGCGGAAGCAGTGGAGGAGGTCGACGGCGTGGTGGTGCTGGTGGCAATGCGGTGGGGAGGGGGGCAGGGCGCTGCGCTCTGTGTGCTTTGGGAAGACGGAGGCAGGGCGGAGTTTTTCAAGATTGGAGCAGAATGGGGGCGAGTGGGCGCACTACCCCTGCTTCCCCTTGCTTATAAAGGGGGAGGTGGCGGACGTTCCGCCTTTCCTAATAAAAAACCACCCACGATCTCTCCCACGACGTGACGCATGCACACGGGGCTTAGCCCCGCGCATGCTGCCCACGTCACGCACGATGCCGCGTTCGACGCGTGCCGTGCGGGGAGGGCGCGGTGGATGCGGAGTGAGTTATGGCGTAACCTAGGCCACGCGTGCCCGTGCACTGTTTTGGGCCTGGCCCAACAGCGCTCGGCACCGTGTATGGCCCAGGCCCGGGGGCTCCTGTCGTTGTACTAAAGTAGGGGTACCTTAGTATCCTGAACTTGTCCGCGGGCAGTCGCAGCGACCCGCGGCAAGGCTTGTCGGGCGACCGCCAAGACCCTCCGTGGTTCCTTTGGAGCCATTCAAGAACAAAGTATTCGAGCCAAGGCACAAGACCCCGGCAGGAGGACCTTGCCGGGAAGGCCACTCAAAGTATCCAAGGCCCCAGCAAGAGGAGCTTGCCGGGAGGAAGCACAAAGACCCCGGCAAGAGGAGCTTGCCGGGAAGACCAACCAAGGCATCCCGAGGAACTCGCCCCAGCATGCCATGTGTCCCGACGAGACCCCGTGTCCCAACAAGCTCCCAGACGCAACAAGACAACTTCTGCGGCAAGGCGCCGCGGCAAGCTACTACTCCGCAGCCCGCGCTCCAGCTCACGCACCAACATTTCGCCCTGGGACCATTCCTGGCGTACGTGGCGGGAGGCTGTGCAGCCAGGGGCATGCGGTGGCAAGCAGGCACTGACAAGGAGCCATGGTGGCAGACGGTGGCGCTCCTAACGGTCCCTTTCCGCCCCATCTAGGCGACACAGACAGGCATTTAATGCGTTTGTCCCCTGCCGTCAGGGTTAGGTATGATACAACTGTAGCAAGCGGTGGCGCCAACTACCACCTCTTTTACCTTTTTACCCTCATCTCTGTTGCCACCTGTCGGTGACCCCTTAGACATATAAAAGGAGGCCCATGCGCAACAGTGAGGGGGGCGACCATTCTCAGGCTCGGCCTCGCTAGCCACCCAAGTGTACTGTAGCACTCGTCGCTCCCGAGCAAGAACACAATACAAACCAAAGCAGGAGTAGGGTTTTACGCATCCGTGCGGCCCGAACCTGGGTAAACTGATCGCGTCGTTCGTTCGTTCGCCTCGATCTGCTCTTCGTGCATCCCCCGCCCCCTGCCGAACCGAAAGGGGCTCTGTCCGCCGATCCCCATAGGTGTATGTGGGATCAGCAACCCCCGACAGTTTCCAATAGGACCCCGATGCCACGGGAGGGTAGGACAAAAGATGTCATGCAAGTTCTTTCCATAAGCACGTATGAATATTTACGGAATACATGCCTACATTATATGGATGAACTAGAGCTAGTGTCATATCTCCCTAGGTTATAATTGTCTCATGATGAATATCATCCAACGAGTCACCGATCCGATGCCTAAAAAATTATCTTATATTGTTCTTGCTCAGTCACTACTGTTATCATCAATGTTACACTTGCTACAGAATTACTGCTATCACTGTTACCATTACTGTTACTACTGTCACTATTATCAAAACTATCATATTACTTTTCTACTGATCACTTTCCTACAAATAATTAATCTCTAGGTGTGGTTGAATTGACAACCCAGCTACTAATACCTTCAAATATTATTTGGTCCCCCTTGTATCGAATCTATAAATTTGGGTTGAATACTCTACCCACGAAAACTATTGCGATCCTCTATACTTGTGGGTCATGAGCAAGACAGCTTCTGAGCCGTACACCATGAAGAAAGGTGTGTATCCGGTCATGCGATTAGGCGTAGTTCGTAGCCCCCAGAGTACGGAATCGAGTTCCTCAACCCAGTGCTTATCTGACTCCCATAGGGAGTGCACTAGTCTGGGTTTAATGCCGCTCATTATGGGGTCGTTAACCCATTCAACCTGTCTGTTTATTTTAGGGTGGTACACGGATGCATAATCGAGCTTAATGCCCAAGTTGGCGCATCGGTTTTGCACCTCATCGGCTGTGAAGTTGGATACGTTATCAGTGATAATGCTGTGCGGGACACCATAACGGTGTACCACGCCGGATACAAAGTCAATCACTAGCCCTGCTTCAGCCGTTCTTACTGGTTTGGCCTCTCTCCTCTTAGTGAATTTATCCACCATAACCAGTAAATATTTCTTTTTGTGGCTTCCCCTTTAAGGGGTCCGACCATGTATAGCCCCCAGACCGCAAAAGGCCAAGTGATGGGGATTGTTCTTAAGGCGGTGGGAGGCATATGACTTTGATTGGCGAAAAGCTGGCATCCCACATAGCGTTGCACAATGCTTGTGCGTCTGCTCGGGCTGTTGGCCAAGAGAAACCTGTACGAAAGGCCTTGCTTACAAGGGCCCAAGCTACAACATGATGGCCGCCTAGACTAGCATGTATTTCAGCCAAAAGTTTCTGTCCGTCCTCTTCAGAGATGAACCGTTGAAGGACTCCAGTGGTGCTTTTCTTATAAAGTTCTCCTTCATGAACTTTATAGGCTTTAGAATGTCGAACTATTCGACGGGCCTCTTTTTGATCATCAGGAAGCTCCTACCTATTAAGGTAGGCCAGGAAGGGTTCAGTCCATGGAGCAATAACGACCATGATTGCATGGGCGGAGGGTGTTATTTTGGTACCTGAACCCCCGATGGTATATGTATTGTGTTCGGCTGCTGGGGGTATGATCGGGTCTGGACTAGTGTTGCCGCTCTCGTCCTACCATACCACGGATGGCTTAAAGAGCCTTTCCACAAAGGTGTTCGGCTGGACGGGATAGCCTTTGGCACCCATTCGAGCGAGGATGTCCGTTGCCTGGTTACTGTCTCGAGCAACATGATGGAACATGAGCCCCTCGAATCGAGCCGATATTTTGAGTATGGTGTTTCGACACGCCGCCATTTTTTGATCTTTTGCATCGAACTCTCCATTTATTTGGGAGATTGCAAGGTTTGAATCACTGCGCACCTCTAGGCGTTGTATGCCCATGGAGGCAGCCATTTGGAGACCATGTAGAAGTGCCTCGTATTCGGCTGCGTTATTATAGTCCGTATACATGATTTGCAGCATGTAGCAGACTATGTCCCATGTAGGGGATGCCAAGACGACACCAGCCCCCAGTCCAGCTAGCATTTTAGAGCCATCAAAGTACATGATCCAGTTGGAGTATGAACTGTACTCTTTAGGGAGCTTGGCTTCCATCCACTTGGCGACAAAGTCGGCCAGCACCTGAGATTTAATAGCTCGTCACGGCTTGTATGTTATTTCAAATGGCAAGAGCTCAATGGCCCATTTGGCTATGCGGCCGGTGGCGTCTCGATTATTTATGACGTCATTGAGTGGTACTTCGGATGCCACCATGATTGAACACTCTTGGAAATAGTGCCACGGCTTTCGGGGTGCCATAAAGACCGCATAATCTATCTTCTGATAGTGAGGGTATCGGGATATGCATGGTGTAAGGACCGTCGATACATAGTATACTAGTTTCTGGATAGGGAATTTGTGCCCCTCTTATTCTCGCTCGGCGACGAGTACGATGCTCACTACCAGGTGAGTCGTGGATATATAGAGAAACATAGGCTCGCCATCGCCTGGGGCAGCTAGGATTGGGTTGCCTTCTAACAAGGTCTTTATTTCTTCCATTCCAGCTATAGCCACGTCCTTCCATTCAAAATGGTCGGTGCATCGAAGCAGTCGATAAAGTGGTAACTCCTTTTCTCCCAATCTGGAGATGAAGCTGCTCAAGGCTGCCACGCACCCAACTAGTTTTTGGACCTGCTTTAAGTCTGTTAGTATGGCCAATTGTGACAGGGCTCGGATTTTAGCTGGGTTTGGTTCGATTCCTCTATTGGAAATAATGAACCCGAGCAGTTTTCTGGCAGGAATACCGAAAACACATATTTCCGAATTAAGCCGTATGTCATATGTTCGGAGGTTGTCAAATGTGAGGCGGAGATAGTCCACCAATGATTCGACATGTTTAGTCTTGATGACCATGTCGTCCACATATGCTTCCACTGTCTTGCATATTTGTTTTTCCAAACATGTTTGAATCATGCATTGGTAAGTGATACCAGCGTTTTTAAGCCCGAAGGGCATAGTGTTGAAACAAAAAGGTCCGTACGGGGTAATAAATGCCATTGCGGCCTAGTTGGACTCCTTCATCTTAATCTGATGGTATCTGGAGTAACCATCAGGAGACTCAATGAGTCGTGTCCTGTAGTTGCGTCAATGATTTGGTCAATGCGGGGCTGCAGGAAAGGGTCCTTAGGGCAAACCTTATTAATGTCTTTGAAATCGACACAAAGATGCTAGGATTTGTCCTTATTCGGCACCATGACCAAGTTGGCTAGCCAGTCCGGGTGCTTGATTTCTCTAATAAACCTGACCTCGAGTAGTTTGGCTAGCTCCTACCCCATAGCTTGTCGTTTGGGTTCAGAAAATCGCTGCATCGTTTGCTTGACTGGTTTGAATCCCTTGATTATGTTGAGGCTATGTTCGACTAGTCTGCGTGGGATCCCAAGCATGTCTGAAGGGTGCCAGGCCAAGATGTCCCAATTTTTGCACAGGAACGCTCGTAGGGCGGCATCGACTCTCGGATCCAGCTATGCTCGAATGGACGTTGTTTTGTTGGGATCTGTCGGGTGCACTTGAAATTTAACTATTTCATCTGCTGGTTTGAAAGAGGTAGATTTGGGCCTCTTATCGAGGATCACATCGTCTTTATCCATCGTGGATCTTAAGGTGGTTAGTTCTTCGGCCACAAGGGCTTTGGATAGTGCCTCGAGGGCAAAGGATGCGGTTTTGTTTTCGGCGCAGAGTGCTATATCCGGATCACTGGTGATAATGATTACCCCGTTGGGCACCGGCATTTTAAGCTTCATATATCCGTAATGGGGTATGGCTTGGAAGCGTGAGAAGGCATCCCACCCCAAAAGGGCATGATATCCATTGTCGAAGGGGGCCACGTGGAAGAGCAACTCTTCGGACCTGTAATCCTCAGGCGTGCCGAATACTACATCGAGTTTGATTTTCCCTAAACATCATGCTTCTTGTCTGGATATGATGCCTCGAAAGGTGGTACTGCTTTGCTCGATGTGGGTCTTGTCATTTGCATTTTGTCGAGCATGTCCTCATAAATGAGGTTAAGTCTGCTGCCACCGTCCATGAGAACTTTGGTGAGTCGAAAGCCATCCACAATTGGGTTTAAGACCAAGGCGGCTGGTCCTCGGACTGATAGGGCCCTTGGTTCATCGTCTGCGATGAACGTTATGGCCGCGTCGTTCCAAGGGCTCATTGCGGTTACTTGGTTGATTTCGGCAAGGTTGCGGAGCACCCTTTTGCGCCGATTATTTTAAGAGAAGGTCTCGAAGACCGTAAAGACGTTAAGATCGTCATCCTCCAAAGAATGCTTCTCTAGAGTAATGTTGGTGAGGATAGCTTCACTGCTTTTAGCCACTTGACGGAGTACCCAGCATGCCCGCGGGCTGTGAGTTGGTTCGGTACTCGGCGTCACATGTATCTGACAGGGTTTGTCGAGGAGTTCGTCAAGAAATGTTCCATGCCCCGTGAGGGGTTTGTTTTTCTTGCCGACGGGCTTATGATCGGATGCCTCATAGGGGTGTATCCGTTTTGCCCGTGTGGTGGACCGCTTAAAGGTAGCAGGTTCCAGCCGGGCTTTCTGGGCCTTCCATGTGCTTTCCATCACACAATACTTCTGTACTAAGTGTGATAATTCCGTGAAGGTATACATGAGATAGTGGTTGAGGGCGTTCAGAATTCCCTCGTCCGTACAATTATGATAAAAACCGAAACTTCTTAATCGTCGCAACAATCTTCGATCTTGTTTTTAAGGAGGAATCTGGCCCAAAAGTGATGGACCGTTTCCTGAGGTTGCTGCCATACATACATTAAGTCACATATGTCTGGAGGACCTAAATTACTTGGAGAGTATTGATTGTGGTGGGTGGGTGGGTTAAAACCCGAATCCTGACCCAAGATTGAATCTGGAGCTTGAAAGATCTCCGAGGTCACCAGTTCGGGCCCATGAAGATCCAAGTGCTTTCCGGGCTCTATGTCTAACCCTGAGTTTGAAGTACGTGAAGTCTCATCACGAAGGAGGGTGTCCGGCTCGAGGGGTTCGGAGATCCGAACATAGCTGGTCTTTAACTTAGGGGAAGAAGTGTTTTTGGCTCGTTCCTCAATGACCGCTACCAGATGGGTGATCGGCGGTGATTTGATTTCCCTCTGATCAGGTTTGAGCCCGATCCGATCATAGTCTGTTGAAAGCCCCAGGGTGGCGATGCGATCTAGCAGCTCTTTCAAGGATGAGACATCCACCGGATTCATCTTTTCGGAGTGTTCGAGGATGATGCAGAGGCGACATTGGGCGATTGTGGGGGCTGACGTTGGCTTAACGGCCATGCGAGCGCCCATGGTGAAACTGCCGAGCTGGAGGACCTGTCCTGAAGTATCCTTCTGTTGATGATAAGGCGAGCCATCGATCCTTCTGTTGACAACACAATGGAACTCTCAATGAAAGCACCAATGTCGGTGTCAAAACCAGCAGATCTCGGGTAGGGGGTCCCGAACTGTGCGTCTGAGGATTGATGGTAACAAGGGACAAGTGGGACATGAAGTTTACCCAGGTTCGGCCCTCTTAATGGAGGTAAAATCCTACGTCCTGTTTGATTGTATTCAATGAGTATAGGGGTTAGAAGAGTTGATCTACCTCGAGATCATAGTAGCTAAACCTTAGTTGTCTAGCCTATGAGAATTGTGATAGCGTCTACGGACTAAACCCTCCGGTTTATATACACATCGGAGGGGCCTAGGGTTGTACAGAGTCGGTTTGTGGGGGAAGGAAATAACATATCTGGAAAGCCATCTTGCCGTCCACGCATATAGGAGTCCTACCCGGACACAGGGAAATGTCTTCTTCTTGTATCTTCACGGTCCATCAGTCCGGTCCATATCAAATAGCCCGGACACCTGAGGACCCCCTAATCCCGGGACTCCCTCAGTGTGCATCCAACTAACTTGCTCACAAAGACCTAGGGCAATTTGAGGAAGCCCATCATTGGACTATACAAGCCAAGTTCTATAATGAAAAATTCCCACTAGTATATGAAAGTGAAAACATAGGAGACTCTCTATCATGAAGATCATGGTACTACTTTTAAGCACAAGTGTGGCAAAAGGATAGTAACATTGCTCCTTCTCTCTTTTCTCTCATTTTTATTCATAATTGGACATTCTCTCATTTTTTTGCCTCTTTTTTTCGTCCGGAGTCTCATCCCGACTTGTGGGGGAATCATAGTCTCCATCATCTTTTCCTCACATGGGACAATGCTCTAATAATGAAGATCATCACACTTTTATTCACTTACAACTCAAGAATTACAACTTGATACTTAGAACAAAATATGACTCTATATGAATGCCTCTGGCGGTGTACCGGGATGTGCAATGAATCAAGAGTGACATGTATGAAAGAATTATGAAAGGTGGCTTTGCCACAAACACGATGTGAACTACATGGTCATGCAAAGCAATATGGCAATGATGAAGTGTGTCATAATAAACAGAACAGTGGAAAGTTGCATGGCAATGTATATCGGAATGGCTATGGAAATACCATAATAGGTAGGTATGGTGGCTGTTTTAAGGAAGGTATATGGTGGGTGTATGGTACCGGCAAAAGTTGCGCGGTACTAGAGAGGCTAGCAATGGTGGAAGGGTGAGAGTGCATATAATCCATGGACTCAACATTTGTCATAAAGAACTCACATACTTATTGCAAAAATCTATTAGTTGTCAAAACAAAGTACTACGCGCATGCTCCTAGGGGGATAGATTGGTAGGAAAAGACCATCGCTCGTCCCCGACCGTCACTCATAAGGAAGACAATCAATAAATAAATCGTGCTCCGACTTCATCACATAACGGTTCACCATACGTGCATGTTACGAGAATGACAAACTTTAACACGAGTATTTCTAGAATCCACAATTACTCACTAGCATGACTCTAATATCACCATCTTTATATCTCAAAACAATCATAATGAATCAAACTACTCATAGTATTCAATGCACTCTATATGAAAGTTTTTATTATGCCACTCTTGGATGTCTATCATATTAGGACTAAATTTATAACCGAAGCAAATTACCATGATGTTTAGAGACTCTCAAAATAATATAAGTGAAGCATGAGAGTTCAATAACTTCTACAAAATAAAGCCACCGCCGTGCTCTAAAAAGATATTAGTGAAGCACTAGAGAAAAATTGCCTAGCTCAATAGATATAAGTGAAGCACATAGAGTATTCTAATAAATCATGATTCATGCGTGTCCCTCTCAAAAGGTGTGTACAACAAGGATGATTGTGGCAAACTAAAAAGTAAAGACTCATATTATACAATACGCTCCAAGCAAAACACATATCATGTGGTGAATAAAAATATAGCCTCAAGTAAAGTTACCGTTAGACGAAGACGAAGGAGGGGATGCCATCCGGGGCATCCCCAAGATTAGGCTCATGGTTGTCCTTGAATATTACCTTGGGGTGCCTTGGGCATTCCCAAGCTTAGGCTCTTGCCACTCCTTATTCCATAGTCCATCAAATCCTGACCCAAAACTTGAAAACTTCACAACATAAAACTCAACAGAAAATCTCATAAGCTCCGTTAGTATAAGAAAATAAATCACCATTTTTGGTACTATTGTGAACTCATTCTTTATTTATATTTGTGAAATATCTATTGTATTCCAACTTTTCCATGGTTCATACTGATACGTCTCCAACGTATCTACTTTTTCTCACGCTTTTTCTCTTCTTTTGGACTCTAATTTGCATGATTTGGATGAAACTAAACCTGGACTAACGTTGTTATCAGCAGAACTACCATGTTGTCGTTTTTGTGCAGAAATGAAATTTCTCGGAATGGAACGAAACTTTGCGAGGATTTTTCATACCAATAATAAGAATTTCTGGAGCCAAGACCGACTAGAGAGGGGGGCCTGGGTGGGCAAAACCCACCAGGGTGCGCGCCCCTCTCCTGGCGCGCCTAGGTGGGTTGTACCCACCTGGTGGCCCCGCTAACAACCCTCCTGATACTATAAAAAAGGGAGGGTAGATCTGGAGTCCGTTTGTGGCTCCGGAGAGGGGGGTGTTCGTTCTTGTCATCACCAACCAATCTCCATCGCCAATTCCATGATGCTCCCTGCCGGGAGTGAGTAATTCCTTCATAGGCTCGCTGGTCGGTGAGGAGTTGGATGAGATTCATCATGTAATCGAGTTAGTTTTGTTAGGGCCTGATCCCTACACTACTAGGAAAAGGCTAATTAGTGGCACACCTATTTTTGCGATTAATGGCGCACTATTGGTGCGCCATTAGTATGCGTAGAACTGCGCCATTACTAACAAATTTTTTTTCAATTTTTTTAGAATTTTTTTTAATTTTTTCTTAATCTCGGGTCAATATGCTTAATCTCAAGTCAAATCGCACTAAGTGGTCAAACTTCTCGGATGGTCACCCATCCTCACACTACTCCAGCCCGAGCATGCTTAACTTCGTAGTTCTATCCAACCCCAGCACCACCTCACTTCACAGGCACTTGTTGATATATCTATCATATCAATCCTAGTAAACCTTGTTGATCTCTAGGACTTTGTTCATGTTCATGAGTCTGATGAAATTTTGAAAAAATATTTCAGACTTCCCGGTCATATTACGTACATATTTTGAAAAAAAATCCAAAAAAATTTTGAAACCAAATTTTTTTAGTAGTGGTGCACCGTGGGTGTGGTGCGCCATTAGTAATGAGGACACTAATGGCGCACCTGTATCTGGTGCGCCACTGCCAGTGGCGCACGACATACATGGTGCGCCATTAATGTCCATATTGGCTATAGCCCTTTTCCTAGTAGTGCTAGTATCCACTATGTTCCTAGATAGATGTTGCTATGGTGCCATTTCATGGCACCAGCATGTTCTGGTTAAAAATTGGCTACATTTGGACAAGTTTTTGGTCTAAGCTTCTTGCAAACCCGAGTTTCTCTCAAGAAGACTCATGGTTCCCAAGGGGGGGGCGTGTCACCTTTCTGTGCGAAACGATATACGCTGCATCCCCCCCTTGATTTTTTACAGAGGCAACATAGTACTATATGAGTCCATGTTAAAATTTGGAATTATTCCGGGTTCGTTTGGTCTTTCTTATACATTAGTTGAATTTCTAGTCATTTAATGTGCATAATTCAAATTTGAACTACAAGCACATGCTCTAGTGCACCAAATTTTGTTGAAAAATCACATATGTGTCCTTGGGTGAATTTCTAGGTCCCATGCAAGAAATGAGAATGAAATTCAAACATCTGGGCGACGTGGCTCGGCTAGAAAGATTGAGAAACTTGGTTTTTTTATTCCTGTAAATCCAAAACATGCCTGAAAATCATGGAACTTGGCATGGTGTCATGACATGGCACCAACATGCTGTGGTAAATTTTTTGGCCAAATTGGGACAAGCTTTGATATAAGCTTCTTGCAAACCGAAGCTTCTCTCAAGAAGGCTCGTGGTTTCGAGAGGGAACGTGTCACCTCCGTGTGCGAAACGACATACACTGCCTTCTCCCGCCTTAATTTTTTTACACGGATAGATTGGACCAACTAGAAGTATCATGCTAAATTTTGGAATTATTCCGGGTTTGTTTGGCCTTTTTTAGATTAATTGAATTTTTGGTCATTTAATGTGCATAATTCAAATTTGAACTACGAGCACATGCTCCAGTGCACCAAAGTTGGTTGAAAAATCACATGTGTGTCCTTGGGTGAATTTCTAGGTCCCATGCAAGAAATGGGAATGGAATTCAAACATATGGGCGTCTTGTGTCGGCTGGAAATATTGAGAAACTTGGTTTTTTAATTCCTATAAATCCAAAACACGCCTGAAAATCATGAAACTTTGCATGGTGTCATGACATGGCACCAACATGTTGTGGTAAATTTTTTGGCCAAATTGGGATAAGGTTTGGTATAAGATTCTTGCAAACCGGAGCTTCTCTCATGAAGGCTCATGGTTCCGCGAGGGAACGTGTCACCTCCATGTGCGAAACAACATACACTGCCTTCTCCCGCCTTGATTTTTTTACACAAGTAGCTTAGACCAAATAGGAGTTTCGTGCTAAATTTTGGAATTATAGGTTTGTTTGGCCTTTTTATACATTAATTCATTTTCCAGGCATTTAATGCACATAATTCAAATTTGAAGTACAAGCGCATGCTCCAGTGCGCAAAAGTTAGTTGGAAAATCATTTTATGTGTACTTGGGTGTTGGTGTACTAAAGTAGGGGTACCTTAGTATCCCGAACTTGTGCACGGGCAGTCGCAGCGACCCGCGGCAAGGCTTGCCGGGTGACCGCCAGGACCCTCCGTGGTTCCTTTGGAGCCATTCAAGAACAAAGTATTCGAGCCAAGGCACAAGACCCCGGCAAGAGGAGCTTGCCGGGAAGGCCACTCAAAGTATCCAAGGCCCCGGCAAGAGGAGCTTGCCGGGAGGAAGCACAAAGACCCCAGCAAGAGGAGCTTGCCGGGAAGACCAACCAAGGCATCCCGAGGAACTCGCCGTGGCACGCCACATGTCCCGACGAGACCCCGTGTCCCGACAAGCTCCCGGACGCGACAATACAACTTCCACGGCAAGGTTCTTGCCGCGGCCCGCGCTCCAGCTCACCCACCAACGTGTCGCCCTGGGACCATTCCTGGCGTACGTGGCGGGAGGCTGTGCAGCCAGAGGCATGCGGTGGCAAGCAGGCGCTGACAAGGAGCCATCGTGGCAAACGGTGGCGCCCCTGACGGTCCCTTTCCGCCCCGTCTAGGCGACATAGACAGGCATTTAATGCCTTTGTCCCCTGCCGTCAGAGTAAGGTATGATACAACTGTAGCAAGCGGTGGCGCCAACTACCACCTCTTTTACATTTTTACCATCATCTCTGTTGCCACCTGTCGGTGACCCCTTAGACATATAAAAGGAGGCCCATGCGCAACAGTGGGGGGGGGGGGGACGACCATTCTCACGCTCGGCCTCACTAGCCACCCGAGAGTACTGTAGCATTCATCGCTCCCCGAGCAAGAACACAAATACAAACCAAGGCAGGAGTAGGGTTTTACGCATTCGTGCGGCCCAAACCTGGGTAAACTGATCGCGTCGTTTGTGCGTCCGCCTCGATCTGTTCTTTGTGCATCCCCCGCCCCCTGCCGAACCAAAAGGGGCTCGGTCCGCCGATCCCCATAGGTGTACGTGGGATCAGCAACCCCCGACATTGGGCGAACTTCTAGGTCCCATGGAAGAAGTGGGAATAGAATTAAAACATTTGGGCATCTTGGCTCGGCCGGAAACATCGATAAACTTGGTTTTAAAATTCCTGTTAATCCAAAACTCGCCTGAAAATCATGAAACTAGGCATGGTGTCATGACATGGCACCAACATGTTGTGGTAATTTTTCTGTCCGATTTGCAAAGGCACACACATTAACAATCAACAAAGTCGTTTGGAACAAGTGTTGTCACATTACAAATCGGAAACACAAGTATTATTGAAACCGTGGGCGTTCTACTTACCAATTAACTGTCGTCACACATCCCTTTCTTTATTGGCTAGGAGGTGTCGTGCGGGGTAGCTATTTGAGTACGGGAGGCGTGCGATCAGACCCCTGCGCGTGCTCATCAGGAATAGAGCCCTTTGACCTCTATCCGCCGCACACCTCCCTCTCAACGTCTCCATTAATGGCGCTCGAGCCCCTGTTCCACGGCGTGGCTATGTCTCACTAGACTGAGATTTAAGAGAGAAAAAATAAAATCTAAAAAGAAAGCTTTGCACGGATCATGATGTAAGATCCGATGGACCTATATAGCATCGACTGCGACTTATAGCAAGAATGATGAATATAAGGACGACGATAGTGGGTAATAATTGTCTTACATATTTAGGAACATACTTTAAAAAGACACATGCGGCAACGCCCGAAATACACAAGGGCAAAAGAAGAAGGAAGATAACGATCTGGCTCGCTGATCTCTACTTTCTTGATGCGTTGCTGCAGGCCGCGTAAACTAGTCTCCATGGCGAGCAGCAATGAGCTCTTTCTTGCCCTAAAGATGCTGCTTGAGAGCATCTACGGATTCCTCAACTATCCTTTTGCGCTTGATGTGCAGCATGGCATTCTCATCCATAATTTTCTCGATGATGACGCTACTCCTCTTCAACAAGGTAGTGGTTTCCTCCTGCTGCTCCGCACTTCTGACGATCTTTGCCCTCAGCAGGTTGCGCTTGGCCCAGAGCTTCACATTGCTCTCCCTTAGTTGTCGGATGACGTCAGTAGCCTGTTCAAACGCTGCATTCATGTCGTCCTACAACCTTGCCCAGCCAGAGATGTATCCATCTGGCTATGGACGATCACATGCATGCGCCTGTAAGAGTCATTGCCTGCTCGCAAGACATTTTACCAGGCTGTCGTGGCGCTGGAGGACATCTCTGCTGCATTCGTGGCGCGGCGGGACATCTCTACTGCTTCCGTGGTGTGGCCGAACTAGTCTGCTGCATCGACGACGCGGCAGGACTTCCGTGCTGCTTCGGCGGCGCTGCGGGACCTCTGTGCTGCTACGGCCACATGGCGGGACATGTCGGCTGCTTTCGCAGTGAGGCGGGACATCTCTCGTGCTTCTGCTTCCATACTCGCCTCTCCCTGGTGGCAACCTCTCGACCCAGAACTCACGCTAGCCATGATAGACGCAAGGGAACGATGATGAATGACTTGTTTGTTTTTGCGGATGAGGAGTTGAGGAGGAATGTGCAATCATCTTGGAGTAGTAGTATTTATAACCGAGTACTAATACGCTCCTAAGTGGGAAACCGTTTAGGTTTTGATCGGTGTGAACAGGTTTGTAACTAAATATAGTGTGGTATTAATTTGGAATGCGACGGGGCGCAGGCTCAAAATTTATTGACGGTTCTATAATTTCTAAGTGTGGCACTATTCCCGAGCGGCTAACGTGGGCACGCTTTCTCGGTCGCGTACGTGGTGTTTGCACCATATGGTGCACCGCAATAGGCAATGTCAGCACACGTCTTGTTCCAACAACCGTGCGCGCTCGTTATTACCATCGCGCACGCTTCTTTTAATTAGAATGTGTGCCCGTATAGCGCGCACACATTGATCTGTCTAACTATTTCTGTTTGTTGTGGCTAATCGCAAACTGTTCATCCGTGTGAAGTGTATGCCATCAATCGCAAACACTTTGATCGGGCTGACCATTTCTGTTCAGTTGCCTAATCACAAACAGTAATCCTTCTGAAGCGTATGCCCTCATCGCACACACCTTTAACTAGCTGGCCGTTTCTATTGCTCCTCCTCATCACAAACAGTTAATCTGAGTGAACTGTATGCCGTATATCGCACACATCTTCATCTAGCTTCCCATTTCTGCTCTTTTTCCTCATCGAAAATAGTTCATTGAACTGAACCGTATGCCCTGCATCGCACACGCAACTAAAATCGGAACCGTGTTTGATGCATCCGTTATCGCAAATGTTTTGCACCTTTTTACAGTTTTTTACATCAACATTTGCGATTAATGCATCGCACACAGTGTCATCAAAGGGTCTTTGATCATAGTGTCGCGTTAGCAGCATCCTGCAATAATGCTCGTCAAGTTTAACCTAAGTATTCTGCATGTGCAAAACTGTTTTGCACCCATTGTATGTGAACGTAGAGTCTATCACACCCAATCATCATGAGGTGCTTTGAAACAACGAACTTTGGCAATGGTGCGTACTCGGGGAGAACAATTTTATCTTGCAATTTAGTGAAGGGATCATCTTATAATGTTACTGCCATTCTAAGAAAAATAAGATGCATAAAGGATAAACATCACACGCAAACAAAATATGTGACATGATATGGCCATCATCATCTTGTGCTTTTGATCTCCATCTCCAAAGCATCATCATGATCTCCATCGTCACTAGCTCAACACATTGATCTCCATCGTTGCGACGGGGTCGTCTCGCCAACTATTGCTTCTACAACTATTGCTAAAGCATGGCGATAAAGTAAAGAAATTACATGGCGCTTGCACTTCATACAATAAAGAGACAATCCTAAGGCTCCTGTCGGTTGTTGATATTACAAAACATGATCATCTCATACATCAACATATATCACATCATATCTTGACCATATCACATCACAACATGCTCTGCAAAAACAAGTTAGACGTCCTCTACTTTATTGTTGCAAGTTTTACATGGCTGCTACAGGCTTCTAGCAAGAACGTTCTTACCTACGGCAAAAACCACAATGGTGATTCATCAAGTTTGTTTTTTACCTTCTTCAAGGACCAGTCGTAGTCAACTTCGATTCAACTAAAGTAGGAGAAACAGACACCCACCAGCCACCTTTATGCAAAACTAGTTGCATGTCTGTTAGTGGAACCGGTCTCATGTCACTACTGCTGGATGCTGCTCACGTGACACTACGATCAGAGACCCTTCGAGAAACTGCGTGCGATGCCATAATCGCAAACGGTGCTGTATGAAAACCATCAGAAATGATGTAAAACGTTTGCGATGAATGATACATCAAACACAGTTCAGATTATAGTTGCGTGTGCGATGAGGGGCATACGGTTGATCTATACGAACTATTTGCGATGAGACAGAACAACAGATGCGGGTAGCCATATCAATGTATGTGCGATATACAGCATACAGTTTGCTCCGATGAACCGTTTGCTATTAGGGAGTGCAACATAAACGGTTAGCCAGATCAAGGTGTGTGTGATATAGGGCATACAGTTCACTTGGACGAACTATTTTCGATTAGTGAACGCAACAGAAATGGTTCAACTTAACAAGATGTGTGTGATACGTGGCAAACAGCCGACTCGGATGAACTATTTTCGATGAGAAATTGCAACACAGACGGTTAATACAGTTAGTTCGTGTGTGATTCTATGTGTACAAAAAACTTTGAAAAATGCAAACTAGTTGCTTGCGGTGGCTAGGAGTATCACACACGATGCGTCTGCGAGACTCGTGTGTGATGATTAGTAAGTTACACATACGTTTCCTTGTGTTAACACTTGTGTGATAAATAACACGTGGCACCGGATATGGTATTTGGGTTGTGTGTGCTCCACTTAGTCTTCCCGCGCTCCAACGAATGCTTCCCGCGCTCCACATGGATGAACTGTAAAATCCACGCCTATTCCCTCACCGGTTTCCCGCCACCAGCTAACGGCTTGCTGCATATAACCCAGGCGGCAATGCACCACCACGGCACTCTGCGAAGATCTAGTCCTCACCCATCTACCATTAGTTATTCCAAGCATGTCAGGCAACGACCAAAGCTTTGAGGTCGACGCCTACCTGCATTACATCTTCGGCGAGGAGAACGAGCCGGAGCAGGTCGGGGAGAAAGAGCTTCATCGGCGGCGTAGGCACCATGGCCCATCGGCAACGATATCGGCGTCATAGTCCTTGGGAGCACAATCGACATATTGCAGAGGAGGTGTGATGAGCAATTTGCCATCCACCATGCAAAAGATCCAGAGCTGCTCGGCGGCATGATCGACAACCCACCTGAAGAGCCGCCGTCACCAGTGCTCATCGAGAGCCTGATGCCCCGCAAGGAATGGGCAGAGGAACTCTATGATTCAGTCAAGATAAAGGCAGCCTACGGCTTCATCATTGCCCGCGGCGGCCGTGTCAACCTCGATCCCGATGATGTGGTGGCCAGGCTCGAGCGCATCCTTGGCGGAGTTGACATCCCTAACAAAGTAGAATATCGCCAACGTGATATCTTGAGGATGTAGGTGATCGACGGAATTTGCTACCAGGACAGAGACATGGAAATGGAGCGGTTCTGGGAAGTTGTCATGCGTGTGATTGCACGCTGTCAAGCTCTTCTAGAAGAGGCCCAGCAGCCCCAAGAGCCTCCCAGCGCCAGCAGCTCCGTAGGCGGAGGCGGGTCAGGACACTCGGAGTGAACGGCCGCAAGGGTGCTATGCTGATCATGGGGTCCGAGAAGACCATCGTCGGAAGGCCGCCAGCTCAGCCTTTTAGCTTATATTTTATTATAATTGTATGCATATGTAGGTCATTAGTGTTCTGGGCCTTGCTGCATTTGCATTTTAAATTATCCTGAATATGTAAGACAATTATTAAGAATTATTAACAGTTGCCATTGTAACTTTGCCTCAACGGCGAGCAGAGTGCACGCAGGGACGCCAGAGCGGAGCGCGCTGCGGCCGCCTCAACGGCAAGCAACCACGTGGTTAACCTTCTGTCATCAATAAATTTTGACCTTGTTTCTCGTCACATTGCTGATTACAACGCAATAAGTAATTGCAAATCTGTTCACACCTATCAAACTAATATGTGTTCACACTTAGCATCGGGCTATAAAAACGACCCACTCGAAAATAACTTCACAGTTCCTCTCCTCATCACCCACAAAACTAGTTTTCTGTGTCAAGTCGTTCCGCCATGACCGGTAGGAGGAGTTTAGGGTGGACATGCATATAACCAGGCAGCAAAGACCAAGGCCGCGGAAGCACTAGAGAGGTCCCGCCGCGAAGCCGCAGCAGAGATGTACGGGCGCGCCGCGGAGCCCTCGAACGAGCTCTCACGGGCACGCGAGGGCTCTCACAAACACATTCGGAACGTCAGCCATCGCGATGAGCCGGTGTTCCTGAAGTCCTTGACCGGCAACGACGACATTCTCGCTGGCGTCACTACGCAGCAGGAGCTGGTCGACGGCTTGATGAAGCTTCTCAAGATCAGCGATGCCTCGGTTGACAAGGCACCCAGCCTCGTCGAGCAACTCATGGATGACAATGTGAAGCTCCTCAAGTTGGTCACCAAGAAGGAGGAGGAGGAGGCCGCCGGCTGGAAGATGCTGCATGAGCAGAGCAGTGCCTTGGAGATGACACAGAAAGCGGTCGTTGAGGAACTGATGTGTGGCTTGAGGAAGCTCCGGATCGAGTGCGAGCAGGAGGTGGAGGAATCCGTGACTGCTTTCAAGCAAAGTTGTGAGGAATTGAAGGAGCTGGAGGATTTCGCCGCCCGATGATCCATCGACGAGTAGAGACAGTAGTGACCCAGATCATTGTCTGCAATTTCCTTATTCTCTTGCCCCCGTGTCTTCCGGGATTTGCCGCATGTGGCATTTTAAATTATCGGGAATATGTAAGACAATTATTATGTGCGCCATTGTAAATTTGTCGTTGTATTATCCATTGCCATTTTATTTGTGGTCGTATTATCCGTTGCACTATGTGGCAATTTAAATCAGGGTGGAATACTAGTTGAAAACACGAACAAAGCAAATGTTGCCATGGGATCACAAGCAAACACCCTCTGTCCAGGTGCTTCAATTAACCCATTAATGGATAAGTTGTGAGCGACGCGAGCGGCGGCTGGTGCATGGAGGTCAAAGAGCTCGCTTTCCAGTGAGCATGGGCGGCCTTGCTGCTTGCTACCTCTTGAGCATGCGTTGGTTTTCCCTTGAAGAGGAAAGGGTGATGCAGCAAAGTAGCGTAAGTATTTCCCTCAATTTTTGAGAACCAAGGTATCAATCAAGCAGGAGATTACACGCAAGTCCCTCGTACCTGCACAAACAATCAATAACCTTGGAACCAACGCGATAAAGGGGTTGTCAGTCCCTTCATGGCCACTTGCAAAAAGTGAGATCTGATCAAGATAATAAGATAAATATTTTTGGTATTTTTGTTGTATAGATTGAAAAGTAAAGATTGCAAAATAAACGGCAACAGAAATAGCAAGTTGATAGGAAAATAATATGATGGAGAATAGACCCGGGGGGCATAGGTTTTACTAGTGGCTTCTCTCAAGATAGCATATTCTATGGTGGGTGAACAAATTAATGCCGAGCAATTGATAGAAAAGTACATAGTTATGAGAATATCTAGGCATGATCATGTATATAGGCATCACGTCCGTGACAAGTAGACCGAAATGATTCTGCATCTACTACTATTACACCAAACATCGACCGCTATCCAGCATGCATCTAGAGTATTAAGTTCATAAGAACAGAGTAACGCATTAGGCAAGATGACATGATGTAGAGGAATAACTCAAGAAATATGATATAAACCCCATCTTTTTATCCTCGATGGCAGCAATACAATACGTGCCTTGCTGCCCCTGCTGTCACTGGGAAAGGACACCGCAAGATTGAACCCAAAGCTAAGCACTTCTCCCATTGCAAGAAAGATCAATCTAATAGGCCAATCCAAACGTATAATTCAAAGAGACTTGAAAAGATATTTAAATCATGCTAAAATAATTCAGAGAAGAATCAAATATTGTTTATAGATAAACTTGATCATAAATCCACAATACATCGAATCTCGACAAACACACCGCAAAAAGAATTACATCGAATAGATCTCCAAGAGAATCGAGGTGAACTTTGTGTTCAGATCCAAAGAGAGAGAAGAAGCCATATAGCTAATAACTATGGACCCAAAGGTCTATGGTAAACTACTTACACATCATCGGAGAGGCAATGGTGTTGATGTAGAAACCCTCCGTGATCAATCCCCCCTTCGGCGGAGCGCCCGAAAAGGCCCAAAGATGGGATCTCACGGGTACAGAAGGTTGTGGCGGTGGAAACAGGGTTTCGTGGTGCTCCTGGATGTTTTTCAGGTATAAGAGTATATACAGGAGGAAGAAGTAGGTCGGTGGAGCTGCGAGGGGCCCACGAGGGTGGGGGTGCGCCCAACGTCCTAGGGCGCGCCCTCCTGCCTTGTGGCCTCCTCGCTCCTTTCTTGACGTCCAGTCCAAGTCTCCTGGATCACGTTTGTTCCAAAAATGATCCTCGCGAAGGTTTCATTCCGTTTGGATTCTGTTTGATATTCCTTTTCTGCGAAACACTGAAATAGGCAAAAAAAACAACAATTTGCATTGGTCTTCAGTTAATAGGTTAGTCCCAAAAATAATATAAAAGTGCATAATAAAGATCATTAAACATCCAAAATATATAATATAATAGCATGGAACAATCAAAAATTATAGATACGTTGGAGACGTATCAAGCATCCCCAACCTTAATTCCTGCTCGTCCTCGAGTAGGTAAATGATAAAAACAGAATTTTTGATGTGGAATGCTACCTAACATAATTTTCAAATTGATTCTCTTTATTGTGGCATGAATGTTCGGATCCGAAAGATTCAAGATAAAAGTTTAATATTGACATAAAAATAATAATACTTCAAGCATACTAACTAAGCAATTATGTCTTTGCAAAATAGCATGGCCAAAGAAAGCTTATCCCTACAAAACCATATAGTTTGGCTATGCTTCATTTTCATCACACAAAAATGCTCTAATCTTGCACAACCCCGATGACAAGCCAAGCAATTGTTTCATACTTTAGTAATCTCAAACTTTTTTCAACTTTCACGCAATACATGAGCGTGAGCCATGTATATAGCACTATGGGTGGAATAGAATATAATGATGGGGGTTATGTGGATAAGACAAAAAAGGAGAAAGTCTCACATTGACGCGGCTAATAAACGGGCTAGGGAGATGCCCATCAATTGATGTCAATGCAAGGAGTAGGGATTGCCATGCAACGGATGCACTAGAGCTATAAATGTATGAAAGCTTAGCAAAAGAAACTAAGTGGGTGTGCATCCAACTTGCTTGCTCATGAAGACCTAGGGCATTTGAGGAAGCCCATTGTTGGAATATACAAGCTAAGTTCTATAATGAAAAATTCCCACTAGTATATGAAAGTGACAAAGCAAGAGACTCTCTATCATAAAGATCATGGTGCTACATTGAAGCACAAGTGTCAAAAAAAGGATAGTAGCTTTGCCCCTTTTATTTCTTTCTATTTTTGGGGCCTTATTTTTTGGGCCTTTTTTTATTTGGGACAATGCTCTATTAATGATGATCATCACACTTCTATTTATTTACAACCCAATGATTACAACTCGATACTAGAACAAAATATGACTCTATATGAGTGCCTCCAGTGGTGTACCTGGATGGGCAATGAATCAAGAGTGACATGTATGAAAAATTATGCATGGTGGCTTTGCCACAAATACGATGTCAACTACATGATCATCCAAGGCAATATGACAATGATGAAGCGTGTCATAATAAATGAAGCGGTGGAAAGTTGCATGGCAATATATCTCGGAATGGCTATGGAAATGCCATAATAGGTAGATATGGTGGATGTTTTGAGGAAGATATAAGGAGGTTTATGTGTGATAGAGCATATCATATCACGGGGGTTGGATGCACCAGCGAAGTTTGCACCAACTCTCAAGGTGAGAAAGGGCAATGCACGCGGTACCGAAGAGGCTAGCAATGATGGAAAGGTGAGAGTGCGTATAATCCATGGACTCAACATTAGTCATAAAGAACTCACATAATTATTGCAAAAATCTACAAGTCATCAAAAACCAAGCATTAGGTGCATGCTCCTAGGGGGGTAGATTGGTAGGAATAGACCATTGCTCATCCCCGACCGCCACTCATAAGGATGACAATCAAAGAACACCTCATGTTTCAAATTTGTCACACAACGGTCACCATACGTGCATGCTACGGGACTTGCAAACTTCAACACAAGTATTTCTCAAATTCACAACTACTCAACTAGCACGGCTCTAATATTACCATCTTCATATCTCAAAACAATCATCAAGTATCAAACTTCTCATAGTATTCTATGCACTTTTTATAAAAGTTTTTATTATACCCATCTTGGATGCCTATCATATTAGGACTAATTTTATAGCCAAAGCAAACTACCATGCTGTTCTAAAAGACTCTCAAAATAATATAAGTGAAGCATGAGAGATCAATAATTTCTACAAAATAAAACCACCACCGTGCTCTAAAAAGATATAAGTGAAGCACTAGAGCAAAATTATCTAGCTCAAAAGATATAAGTGAAGCACATAGAGTATTCTAATAAATTACGATTCATGTGTGTCTCTCCTAAAGGTTTGTACAGAAAGTATGATTGTGGTAAACTAAAATTCAAAGACTCAAATCATACAAGACGCTCCAAGCAAAACACATATCATGTGGTGAATAAAAATATAGCCTCAAGTAAAGTTACTGATGGACGAAGACGAAAGAGGGGATACCTTCCGGGGCATCCCCAAGCTTAGGATTTTGGTTGTCCTTGAATTTTACCATGGGTTGCCTTGGGCATACCCAATCTTAGTCTATTGCCACTCCTTGTTCCAAAATCCATCAAATCTTTACCCAAAAACTTGAAAACTTCACAACACAAAACTCAACAGAAAATCTCATGAGCTCCGTTAGTATAAGAAAGAAAACCACCACTTCAAGGTACTGTAATGAACTCATTATTTATTTATATTGATGTTAAACCTACTGTATTCCAACTTATCTATGGTTCATACCCCCCGATACTAGCTATAGATTCATCAAAATAAGCAAACAACACACGAAAAACAGAATCTGTCAAAAACAGAATAGTCTGTAGTAATCTGTAGGTTTCGAATACTTATGTAACTCCAAAAATCCTACCAAATTAGTAAGACCTAAATAATTTGTATATTGATCTACTGTAGTTGGAATTGGTAATTTATCTCTCTCTGGTTAAAAATGAAAATTATTCTCGTGAGCGCATACTTTCTGTTTTTTTTTCAGCAAGATCAAACAACTATCACACAAGAAGATCCTAAAGGCTTTACTTGGCACAAACACTAACTAAAACACAAAAAACACAATCATAACAGAGGATAGATGAATTATTTATCACTAAACAGGAACAAAAATAAAATTGGGTTGCCTCCCAACAAGCGCTATCGTTTAACGCCCCTAGCTAGGCATAAAAGCAAGAATAGATCTAGGTATTATCATCTTTGGTATGAAATTATTCAATAGAACACATATAACCCTTGGGAGTTTCCTTCTTTTTATTAATGATCAAACTCCTAGGCAAGAAATCAAGAAATTCATTTGTAGCAAAAGGTTCCTTAATAATAGCGAAAAAGTTGGGGTGAACACTTATTGATTTGAGATCCGCATTTTCCTTACTAGAAGATTCACCTTTATTTTTAGGCACATACATAAGCTTGGCAACTTTAGTAATAAGAGGATTTGGAGTATTTTTCACGGAAGAAAAGGCAGACCCTAAGTTGGTAATAATATCCTCAAGTTTATCAGTTCTTGTGCAATCTTGATCTATCTTTTTGTTAAGTATGGGTTACTTTTATTTAAAAAAATCAGAGTAATAACTCCTACCTTAGATCCATATTGGGTAATTTGGTTGTGGATATTTTTATCCAAATTATCAACCAACTCTATAGTGGCAACTTTGTTTTCAATAATTTCAAGGCTTTGCATCACATGTTCCAAAGTCAAAATAGTTCCATTAACCAAAAGAGGTGGTGGGCCAAACAAATCTAACATAGCATTATAAGAATCAAAAGTATGGATACCCAAGAAATTCCCTCCGGTAATGGTGTCAAGAATATATCTGTTCCAAGGAGTGATTCCTACATAAAAATTGCGATGAAGAACGGAAGTAGATTGCTTCCTAGTAGATCTATTCTGAGCATTGCAAATTCTATGCCAAGCATCTTTTAGATTTTCTCCTCCCTTTGTTTAAAATTAAGCACTTCATGATCGGGAGTACTAACAACGATAGAAGGACTAGCCATAACGACGAAACAAACGATCTAACACACTAACACACAAGAAGCAAACGGAAAGAGACGGGCGGAAAAGAGGCGAACGGAAAAGAGGGTGAATAAAATGGCAAGGCTGAAGTGGGGGAGAGGAAAACGAGAGGCAAATGGAAAATAATGTAATGCGAGGGAGAAGAGTTTGTGATGGGTACTTGGTATGTCTTAACTTGTGCGTAAATCTCCCCGGCAACGGCACCAGAAATCCTTCTTGCTACCTCTTGAGCATGTGTTCGTTTTCCCTTGAAGAGGAAAGGGTGATGCAGCAAAGTAGCGTAAATATTTCCCTCGGTTTTTTAGAACCAAGGTATCAATCCAGTAGGAGATTACACGCAAGTCCCTTGTACATGCACAAACAATCAAAACCTTGCAACCAACGCGATAAAAGGGTTGTCAGTCCCTTCATGGCCACTTGCAAAAGTGAGATCTGATAAACATAATAAGATAAATATTTTTGGTATTTTTGTTGTATAGATTGAAAAGTAAAGATTGAAAAATAAATGGCAACAGAAATAGCAAGTTTATAGGAAAATAATATGATGGAGAATAGACCCAGGGGCCATAGGTTTCACTAGTGGCTTATGTCAAGATAGCATATTCTATGGTGGGTGAACAAATTATTGTCGAGCTATTGATAGAAAAGCGCATAGTTAGGAGAATATCTAGGCATGATCATGTATATAGGCTTCACGTCTGTGACAAGTAGACTGAAACAATTATGCATCTACTACTATTACTCCACACATCGACCGCTATCCAGCATGCATCTAGAGTATTAAGTTCATAAGAACAGAGTAACGCATTAGGCAAGATGACATGATGTAGAGGGATAAACTCCAGCAATATGATATAAACCCCATCTTTTTATCCTCGATGGCAACAATACAATATGTGCCTTGCTACCCTTGCTGTCACTGGGAAAGGACACCGCAAGATTGAACCCAAAGCTAAGCACTTCTCCCATTGAAATAAAGATCAAACTAGTAGGCCAAACCAAACTAATAATTTGAAGAGACTTGCAAAGATATTTAAATCATGTGTAAAAGAATTCACAGAAGAATCAAATATTGTTCATAGATAAACTTGATCGTAAACCCACAATTCATCGGATCTCGACAAACACACCGCAAAAAGAATTACATCGAATAGATCTCCAAGAGAATCGAGGAGAACTTTCTATTGAGATCCAAAGAGAGAGAAGAAGCCATATAGCTAATAACTACGGACCAGAAATTCTATGGTAAACTACTCACAAATCATTGGAGAGGCTATGGTGTTGATGTAGAAGCCCTCCGTGATCGATTCTCCCTCCGGCGGAGCGCTGGAAAAGTCCCCAAGATGGGATCTCACAGGTACAGAAGGTTGCGGCGGTGGAAATAGGGTTTCGTGGTGCTCCTAGATGTTTTTGGGGTATATGAGTATATATAGTAGGAAGAAGTAGGTCGGTGGAGCTGCGAGGGGCCCATGAGGGTGGTGGCGCCCACCCCCCCCCTAGGGTGTGCCCTCCTGCCTCGTGGCCTCCATGCTTCTTTCTTGATGTCTACTCCAAGTCTCCTGGATCACGTTTGTTCCCAAAATGATCCTCGCGTTTCATTCTGTTTGATATTCCTTTTCTATGAAACACTGAAATAGGAAAAAAACGGCAATTTGCACTGGGCCTTCGGTTAATAGGTTAGTCCCAAAAATAATATAAAAGTGCATAATAAAGCCCATTAAACATCCAAAACAGATAATATAACAGCATGGAACAATCAAAAATTGTAGATACGTTGGAGACGTATCACTTCTCGCACGTGTCCCGTCGAGCCTGCGAGGTGGACAGGATGCATGCGTCCCGTCGAGCCTGCATGGCGGACTGCTCGCACCCGTCTCGTCGAGCCTGCATGGCGGACTTCTCGCGCTCATCCCGTCTAATCAAACAGCTGCACGCACGCCACCGAGTATGGTTAAATTTCGACACGATAAATATAATACAACCGTTTGCAATATTAACGTGTCAGCTTTTTGTTTCAAAAAGGACTTCGTTGGCTACTAATGTGTGAGCCTCTTCACAAACTGGATGATTTTTTTTACCACGGCATATATGTGCCATGTCATGAAACCATGCCAAGTTCCATGTTTTTCGGTGACTTTTTTATTTACTGGGATTTAAAAACCGAGATTCTCATTGTTTCAGGATGACAAGTTTGTAATTCATTCTCATTCCTTAAACGAGACCTAAACATGCACCCAATGACACATGTACGATTTCCCACCCATTTTGCTTCACTAGAGCATGTGGTTGTAGTTCAAATTTGAATTATGGACTACATTAAATGCATTGAAAAATTAGTAATTAGTAATATATATACAATGGCCAAACGAACCCTGAATAGTTTCAAATTTCAGCCCGACACTCCTATTATTCTATGTTGCCCGTAGAAAAATAAGTTCAAGGCGAGAAGAGGCATCGATTATCGTTTCGCCCACAAGAGGGGCATGTTTCCCTACCGGAACCACGAGGGTTGCGAGAGGCTCCGGTTTGTAAAAGGCTTGTAATATAGATTCACCCAAATTGGACAATTATATATACCATGTAGTGACACCATGCCAAGTTTCATGATTTCCTGGTGAGTTTTGGATTTACAGACATTTAAAAACCGAGATTCGCAATGTTTGTGCCCAGGCCAGGACGGCGAGACTGTTGAATTCATTCTCATTCATACCATGGGACCTAAACATGCACCCCAAGGAAACATGTACATTTTTTCTAGCCATTTTGGTGCACTGGATCATGTATTTGTAGTTTGGATTTGAATGATCGACATTAAATGCCTAGAAAACTAAATTAATGAATAAAAAAGGTCAAAGAACCCTGAATAATTTCAAAGTTCAGCATGAATCTCCAGTTGTTCCGTGTCGCATGTATAAGAAAATACGAGGCTAGAAGAGGGAGTGATTATCGTTTGGCCCACAAGGGGACACGTTTCCCTATCGAAACCACGAGGGTTCTTGCGACAGGCTCCGGTTTGTAAGAGGTTTGTAATAAAGCTTGGCCCAAATTGGCAATGTTTTTACCACGACATATATGTGCCATGACATGACACCTTGCCACCTTTGATGACTTTCTGGTGAGTTTAGGATTTATGGGGACTTAAAAACCGAGATTTGAAATGTTTGAGGAAGAGCCAGGAACCGGTATGGTTGTAATTCGTTCCCATTCCTGGCATGGGACCTAAACATGCACCCAAGGACACATGTATAATTTTTCTAGCCATTTTGGTGAACTGGAGCATGTATTTGTAGTTCAAATTTGAATTATGGACATTAAATGCCTAGGAAACTCAATTAGTGTATAAAAAGGACAAACGAACCCTGGATAAGTTTAAATTTCAGAACGGATATCTTGTGGTTCCATGTTGCCCATGGAAGAAAATACAAGGCGAAAAGAGGCAGCGATTACGTTTCGCCCACAAGGGGAACACGTTTCCCTATCAGAACCACGAGGCTTCTTTGAGAGAAGCTCCAGTTTTTGTAAGAGCTTTGTAATAAAGCTTGGCCCAAATTGGACAATGTTTTTACCATGACATACATGTGCCATGACGTGACACCTTGCCACCTTTGATGACTTTCTGGTGAGTTTAGGACTTATGGGGACTTAAAAATCGAGATTCGAAATGTTTGAGTACGAGCCATGACACCACTACGGTTGTAGTTCATTCCCATTCCTGGTATGGGACCTAAACATGCACCCAAGGACACATGTATACTTTTTCTAGTCATTTTGGTGAACTGGAGCATGTATTTGTAGTTCAGATTTGAAATATGGACATTAAATGCCTAGGAAACTCAATTAGTGTATAAAAAGGCCAAATGAACCCTGAATAAGTTTAAATTTCAGCACGGATATCCTATCGTTCCATGTTGCCCGTAGAAGAAAATACAAGGTAAAAAGAGGCAGTGACTACGTTTCTCCCACAAGAGGGACACGTTTCCCTATCAGAACCAAGAGGCTTCTTTGAGAGAAGCTCCGGTTTGTAAGAGGCTTGTAATAAAAGCTGCGCCACAATGGACGAAAAATTTCCTCGACATATAAGTGCGTTGTCGTGACACCATGGTAGGTTTCACGATTTTTAGCTTAGTTTTGGATTTACGGGGATTTAAAAACCGAGATTCTTCTCACAAAATGTTTTCAAATAGCACATGGTTCACTCACGAAAGCCGATATTCAATCAAAACTTTGTGGAAACCATATTTTAAAGTTTCAGAAAAATCCAAAAAAATGTGGGATGTTAAGAAGGTGATGTTTTATAGCGACACAAAATTTGAAGTTGAAAAACATTACGAGATGTGAGCTATGAAAAAGACAAATTCCGCCCTGGATAGTGACATTACTATTTACCACTATTCAACACTGATTTTATCTTTTTCATAGCTCACATCTCTTAATGTGTTTCAACTTGAAATTTTGTGTGCCAATAAAACATCATCCTCTTAACATCCCGTATTTTTTTGAAACTTCAAAACATCTTTATCTCGTGGTTTTCACTGGTTTCCACCGAATGTTGGTTTCCGTATGATATCCCCCCCCCCGCTACGCGCGCGATCTGAGTCATGTGTTCTGACTGGCTAGAACCCAAACCCCACGGATCATACGGGTGCACCGTTGGATGCTCCCAGATCGAACGGCAACCCTGAGCCCTTTCGACAGCATATGCAGTACATGGATAAGCACTCTGCGCATGCGTCGTGTATCTCATGCTTCCTTCTCTACTAGGTTTTCATTCAAAACAGTCTACCGTTGCTCACCACTCCTCTCATCGGTTTCCCGCCTCTTCTCCCAGATATGCATGATGTATATCTTCATTTAATTCTTATAGTTCATCTCATCCAAAATCAACTAGTTTTGTAAAAAAAACTATTTTAAGATTCATGGAATTCTGCCTTGTAAAGGTAAAAACAAAAGGTGACAATTCATTTAGAAAAAAAGGTTTGGGCAATTAAGATATGAAAGATTTTAGAGAACAAAGGAGAAGTGCTTGTGTTTAGAGGTTTGTGCATTATGCTTAAGTTCAACCATGGAGTCTTCTAGATTGTTGAAAGCACAAGTGCTCCCTAGGTGGTTTTGGTAATTAATGACAACATATCTCTTGTTGGACTAATGTTTCTATCTAGTATGTTTCAGATAAGTTCAACAATGGAGTGGCATGGACTAAAGGTTGTGGGAAGTTCTCCAAGATGCTAAGGACAAAGGATTGGCTAAAGCTTAAAGCTCAAGACTCTTCATTTTACATTTTAGTGATCCAAGATCACATTGAGTCCATAGGAAAAGCCAATACTATCAAGGAGGGATGAGGTGTTGCTTAATGAGCCTCTTGCTCAAGTGCTTAATGATATGCTCCAAAATCCTCAGCTACTTTCCCACTTCCACATATGATCTAAACCCAAAGCCAAACTCGGACCTACCGATTATTTCTATCCGGCGCCACCGAGTTTCACTTGTCATAGCCACTGCCAGAAACCCTAATCAGTTTGGTCTCACCGATGGGATCTCGGTCTCACCGAGATGGGCTTGCAAGCTCTCTGTTACCTATTGCAATACCCTCGGTCCCACCGAGATATGCAATTAGCCCCACCGAGTTTGCTTGGCCAACTCTCTGTTTTGCTTATTACCAAAATCGGTCCCACCGAGTTTGAGTAATCGGTCAAACCGAGTTGTGGATTTACCCTAACACTAGCACATCGGTCCCACCGAGTTGATCCAGTCAGTCCCACCGAAAATCTCTAATGGTCACTAGGTTTACTATTTCGGTCTGACCGAGTTTGTTGATTCGGTCCCACCGAGATTGGTAAATTGTGTGTAACGGTTGGATTTTGTGTGGAGGCTATATATACCCCTCCACCTCCTCTTCACTCGAAGAGAGAGCCATCAAAACACATGTACACTTCCAACTCATATGTTCTGAGAGAGAACTACCTACTCATGTGTTGAGGCCAAGATATTCCATTCCTACCATATGAATCTTGATCTCTAGCCTTCCCCAAAATGTCATGCTCGTTGAATCTCTCGGCTACAACTTACTTTCAGTATCTAGACTTGCTGATTTCGGTTTGAATGTCCTAGTTACTGAGGTAGATTGCCAAGTGTTTCATCAAGACAATCATAAAATGGTCTTTACCAGTATGCGTACAGGTGATCTTTACATTGTCGATTTCTCTAAAAAGGCACAACCTAAAACTTGCTTTATTGCTAAATCCTCAAAAGGATGGTTGTGGCATAGACGACTAGGTCACGTTGGCATGAGAAACCTTGACAAGCTTATTAAAGGAAATCATATCCTTGGAGTTAACGATGTCATATTTGATAAGGATAGACTTTGCAGTGCTTGTCAAGCAGGTAAACAGGTTGGAGGAAGGCATCCCGTGAAGAATATCATGACCACAAGGAGGCCACTCGAGCTACTTCATATGGATCTTTTTGGTCCCAACACCTACAAGAGTCTAGGTGGAAATTCTTTTGGTCTAGTTATAGTTGATGAGTTTTCAAGATTTACGTGGGTGTTCTTTCTTAATGACAAGTCGCAGGTCCAGAAGATCTTCAAAAACTTCGCTAGGAAGGCCCAAAATCAGTTTGACGTGAAGATCAAGAAGGTTCGGAGTGACAACAGAACGGAGTTCTCGGCTACGTACACACCTCAACAAAATGGAGTTGTTGAGAGGAAGAACCGGACGCTCATCGAAATGGCAAGAACGATGCTTGATGAATACAAGACGCCGAAGCACTTTTGGGCAGAAGCGGTTGAGACAGCTTGTCATGCAACAAATCGCCTGTATCTTCACAAGCTACTCGGCAAGACAGCATACGAGCTCCTCACCAGTAACAAACCCCAAGTTTGATACTTTCGAGTATTCGGCTCAAAGTGCTACATTCTTGACAAGCATCATCGTTCAAAGTTTGCTCCTAAATCTCATGAAGGTTTTCTACTTGGTTATGGCTCAAACTCTCACACTTACCGTGTCTACAACAATTTCACCTGAAAGGTTGAAGAGACGGTAGATGTGAAGTTTGATGAATCTAATGGCTTGGAAGTAGAGCAATTGCCAATCGATGTAGGAGACAAAGACCCTTCAGAAGCAATCCAAGACTTGTCTATTGGCAAAATTCGTCCAACGGAGGTGAAGGAGAGTACCTCGTCCGTCCAAGTGGAAGCTTCTACTTCACGACAAGGTGAACCAAGAATTGATACGGAAGCATCCACAAGTGGGACACACCAAGATGAAGAAGACAAGGAAATGTATCAAGACGAACATCAACAACCTCCTTCTCCACCACGACAAGAGAACGACAACGTCAACAATGAAGAAGGCCAAGAAGAAGAACAAGATGAAAAGATGTTCAACGAAGACCCAAGCAAAAGCTCTCATGAGTTCGAGCAAGAATTGCCAAAGATCATCCCGTCGAGCAAATCTTCAATGATATACAAACCGGGAGAATCACTCGCTCAAAGACTTGTTTAGCTAACTTCTGTGAAAACTATTCATTCATCTCTAGCATTGAACCTATGAAGGTTGAAGAAGCATTGGAAGATCCGGATTGGATAAACGCTATGCATGAAGAGCTACACGACTTTGAGAGAAACCAAGTTTGGACATTGGTTGAGAAGCCTGACAACAACCACAACATCATTGGTACCAAATGGGTGTTTCGCAACAAGCAAGATGAAGATGGACAAGTGGTTCGCAACAAAGCACGTCTCATCGCCCAAGGGTACACACAAGTCGAAGGTATGGACTATGGTGAGACATATGCTCCCGCTGCTAGACTTGAGTCCATTCGCATCTTACTTGCCTATGCTAATCACCATAATATCACCTTGTACCAAATGGACATTAAAAGTGCTTTTCTAAATGGTGAAATAGAGGAGGAAGTTTATGTCAAACAACCTCCCGGCTTTATCAATCCTAAGAAACCAAATCATGTTTACAAACTTCACAAAGCTCTTTATGGTCTTAAACAAGCTCCTAGAGCATGGTATAAATGCTTGACCAAGTTCCTTATTGCAAGTGGTTTTGAAATTGGTAAAATTGATTCTACTCTTTTTACTAAAAGGGTTAATGGAGAACTATTTGTATGCCAAATTTATGTTGATGATATCATATTTGGTTCAACTAACCCTCTCTTTAGTGAAAAGTTTGGAAAGCTAATGTCAGAGAAGTTTGAGATGTCTATGATGAGTGAACTCAAATTCTTTCTCGGTTTGCAAATCAAGCAAACTAAGGAAGGTACATTTGTCTCTCAAACGAAGTACACCAAGGACTTATTCAAGAAGTTCAATATGCAAGAATGCAAAGGTATGCCTACACCCATGCCTACTAGTGGACATCTTGATTTGACCAAAGATGGTGAACCGGTTGATCAAAAGGTTTATCGCTCTATGATTGGTTCTTTGTTATACCTATGTGCTTCACGTCCCGACATTATGCTAAGTGTGTGCATGTGTGCACGTTATCAAGCTGCTCCTAAAGAATGCCATCTTAAGGCCGTGAAAAGGATAGTGAGATACTTAATTCATACACCAAACTTTGGCATTTGGTATCCTAAGAGGTCTTCTTTTGATCTTGTTGGCTATTCCGACTCGGATTATGCCGGGGACAAGGTTGATAGAAAATCTACTTCGGGTACTTGTCAATTTCTTGGTAGATCTCTTGTGTCTTGGTCTTCCAATAAACAAAACTCGGTATCCTTATCCACCGCCGAAGCGGAATACATTGCCGCTGGTTCATGTTGTGCTCAATTACTTTGGATGACCCAAACTCTTAAAGATTATGGGATCTATGTGAAACATGTTCCACTGCTTTGTGACAATGAAAGTGTTATCAAAATTGGTCATAATCCTGTACAACATTCTCGAACTAAGCATATTGAAGTTCGTCATCATTTCATTCGAGACCATGTTGCTAAGGGTGACATTGATCTTAAGCATGTTCGTACCGATAAGCAATTAGCGGATATATTTACCAAACCTCTTGATGAGAAAGTATTTTGCAGGTTGAGAGGTGAATTGAACATTATTGATGCTTCGAACCTGGAGTAGGAACTCCATTGGATACATGCAAGACATGAGCTTATGACTAATCCATGATATATCTCTTATGATGACTATCTTATGTCTTGGATATATTTGTACCTTGCATGTTGTCTAACCCATGTAGGTGCTTGGTTGAATCTAATTCCATGAGATTGCGACTCACTCACATCTTGAGCAATCTCTACATCACCAAGTCTCTACACAATGGTGGTTGAAGACAAGGAAGCACAAAACCATTCAAACATATCCTTTGACAAATTCTATGTTGAGCTTCATGATTGTCATTTTTGGATACACAAGTGCTCTTCCTTGCAAGAACTAACCCATGTAGGTAGATGAACTCAAACTCCAAGTGGTGCTCCCAACTCTTGATGAGCTACATCAACCTTGAGCACCCACACAAGTTCAACTACATGAGCAAGAACCACACCACCACCCAAGGTATGTTATTCCATCTTAGAGAAGCTTTACTCCAAGACATGAGTCAAAGCAACTCAACAAGATGTGAATACATCAAGATTCTTAAACGAAAAATGGTAACCCCATTTTGAGCTTAAACGATGAGTATGACCTATGATCAAGTGTTCTCACTTGACTCCTAAGTCAATATACTCTAACATAGGTGACTATGTCACCGCCCAACTCTAGATGAAGTTCTCTTGTGTTCTTTTATGTGTTATTGCATTTGTCTCATGCATGTTTATTTTCTTTCTTTTTTTTAGTTTCTTCTCTTCTCTTTTTTGTTTTTGTTCTGCATTTTCTGCATTCAATTCCTTGCAAAATCCTTCAGGTAAGTCATTGCAAATCTTTGTGAGATCCTACATGTCTAGTGAGCTGAGGTGACAAGTATTTTTCTCTGTGTGAACTCGGTTTCACCGACTTGTAATTTTCGGTCCAACCGAATCTTTTCGGTACCACCAAAACATGCCACTCGGTGCCACCGACTTCGCAACAGGAAAAACAGTTTGCCACTTGTTCTATATTTCTTCTGATCCAGCTCTACTCAATGAATCTTGTCCTCTACAAGCATCACAGTTTTATCCATTGCTTTGTGCTAAGTCTCAAGGACCAAACCTATACGACGGATTCTAGAAAGCCCTTCTTGGAAATTGATGTCAAAGGGGGAGAGAGAGATCACATCAAAGCTCAAGGGGGAGAGAAAGTCTCAAGGACCAAACCTACAAGAGAGAAAGTATTAAGGGGGAGAAAGAGATTTCCACGGGGAGAGAATACTCAAGGATCCCAGATGTCCCAGATGCTTGATGTTCAAGAGGAGAGATGTCACATGTCTTTTTGGGGGAAAGACATGTTCATATGTGCTTATTTGCATTAAGTTCTATCCATTTGTATCTTTCATCTCTGATTTTCTGTTCCCTATCTTCTCCCAATATCCCATGTAAGATTCAGGGGGAGCAAGACAGCTAAGGGAAAGAAATCAGTCAAATTCATTGCATATCTTTACTCTTGGGGACATGTTGAATCCAATGTGGTACCTTGTACTCACTCTCTACATGTCATCCCAGTCTTGGTTCTCTTGTGGCTTCCTTGGTTTGCTCTGGCTAGTGGAGGTACCTGTGTTATCTAACCTTGTTTGTGCAAGTCCATTCCATCCTAAGCCAGCCAAAGACTACAAGGTAAGTGTATGCATCAAAATCATGAGTATGAGGAATTCTTGCTTATGTACATATTGTTTGCAAGAAGGACTCATGAGCATGAAGGTATTTTCCTTGATAATCTTTTGCTCTGATGCATATGGCCAAGATACATGTAACACATTGCCTACTCTGTCATGGTTATGCTCTCACATGCCTCTATATTTCACATTTACATGAGTGCATACATGTAGGGGGAGCCTATGCTTGTTACATGTCCTTCCAAAGCTTTACTTGCTATTCTTTATATCTTTATCTAAAGCTTTGATGTATGTTGCCATCAATTACCAAAAAGGGGGAGATTGAAAGCACAAGTGCTCCCTAGGTGGTTTTGGTAATTAATGACAACATATCTCTTGTTGGACTAACGTTTCTATCTAGTATGTTTCAGATAAGTTCAACAATGGAGTGGCATGGACTAAAGGTTGTGGGAAGTTCTCCAAGATGCTAAGGACAAAGGATTGGCTAAAGCTTAAAGCTCAAGACTCTTCATTTTACATTTTAGTGATCCAAGATCACATTGAGTCCATAGGAAAAGTCAATACTATCAAGGAGGGATGAGGTGTTGCTTAATGAGCCTCTTGCTCAAGTGCTTAATGATATGCTCCAAAATCCTCAGCTACTTTCCCACTTCCACATATGATCTAAACCCAAAGCCAAACTCGGACCTACCGATTATTTCTATCCGGCGCCACCGAGTTTCACTTGTCATAGCCACTGCCAGAAACCCTAATCAGTTTGGTCTCACCGATGGGATCTCGGTCTCACCGAGATGGGCTTGCAAGCTCTCTGTTACCTATTGCAATACCCTCGGTCCCACCGAGATATGCAATTAGCCCCACCGAGTTTGCTTGGCCAACTCTCTGTTTTGCTTATTACCAAAATCGGTCCCACCGAGTTTGAGTAATCGGTCAAACCGAGTTGTGGATTTACCCTAACACTAGCACATCGGTCCCACCGAGTTGATCCAGTCAGTCCCACCGAAAATCTCTAATGGTCACTAGGTTTACTATTTCGGTCTGACCGAGTTTGTTGATTCGGTCCCACCGAGATTGGTAAATTGTGTGTAACGGTTCGATTTTGTGTGGAGGCTATATATACCCCTCCACCTCCTCTTCACTCGAAGAGAGAGCCATCAAAACACATGTACACTTCCAACTCATATGTTCTGAGAGAGAACTACCTACTCATGTGTTGAGGCCAAGATATTCCATTCCTACCATATGAATCTTGATCTCTAGCCTTCCCCAAGTTGCTTTCCACTCAAATCTTCTTTCCACCAAATCCAAATCCTGTGAGAGAGAGTTGAGTGTTGGGGAGACTATCATTTGAAGCACAAGAGCAAGGAGTTCATCATCAACACACCATTTGTTACTTCTTGGAGAGTGGTGTCTCCTAGATTGGCTAGGTGTCACTTGGGAGCCTCCGGCAAGATTGTGGAGTTGAACCAAGGAGTTTGTAAGGGCAAGGAGATCGCCTACTTCGTGAGGATCTACCGCTAGTGTCGCAAGTCCTTCGTGGGCGATGGCCATGGTGGGATAGACAAGGTTGCTTCTTCGTGGACCCTTCATGGGTGGAGCCCTCCGTGGACTCGCGCAACCGTTACCCTTCGTGGGTTGAAGTCTCCATCAACGTGGATGTAGGATAGCACCACCTATCCGAACCACGGGAAAAACATCCGTGTCTCCAATTGCGTTTGAATTCTCCAAACCCTTCCCTTTACATTCTTGCAAGTTGCATGCTTTACTTTCCGCTGCCTATACACTCTTTGCATGCTTGCTTGATATGTATTGTGAATGTTGAAATTATGCCAAAACTCCACTTAAACCAAGAAGGCTTAAAAATTGCAACTTTAGCATTAAGTGTCTAATCCCCCCCCCCCTCTAGACACATCTACTTCAAGGTCCTACAATTGTGCATGTGGCAGAATGTGGTGGAATGTAGATGATATCCAACGGCCAGTAGTGCTCGGATTTGCCATCTCTGTACCGTTGGATTGGCTTCACCCAACGAGCAACTTTCATAGTTATTCGCACACTATATATGTGTATAGATGTATAGATGTATAGATGTATAGATATAAATAGATGTGTCACATGGTAGAAAAATAAAGTTTGAGCGCATGCATGGGGCGACCCCCCCCCCCCCCCCGTTGCCGCCTCGAAGTTGAGAAACTGACATCATAGGTATTGAACCAGGCTTGGAGTCGGGTACGGTGTTCTGTTTGTAATGTACTTGGTGTGGCCCATCGAAGTTGTGCATTTGGGATTTAGACAGACCATACACTGATACGTCTCCAATGTATCTATAATTTTTGATTGTTCCATGCTATTATAAATTCTGTTTTGGATGTTTAATGGTCTTATTTATACACTTTTATATTATTATTGGGACTAGCCTATTAACCAGAGGCCTAGCCCAAATTGTTGTTTTTTTGCCTATTTCAGTGTTTCGCAGAAAAAGAATATCAAATGGAATGAAACCTTTGGGACCGTGATTTTTGGAACAAACGTGATCCAGAGGACTTGGAGTGGACGTCAAGCAATCAACAAGGACGCCATGAGGTAGGGGGCGCGCCTACCCCCTGGGCGCGCCCTCCACCCTTGTGGGCCTCTCGTGGCTCCACCGACCTACTTCTTCCTCCTATATATACCTATGTACCCTGAAAACATTAGAGGGAACCACGAAAACCTAATTCCACCGCTGCAACCTTCTGTACCCGTGAGATCCCATCTTAGGGCCTTTTCCGGCGCTCCACCGGAGGGGGCATTTATCATGGAGGGCTTTTACATCAACACCATAGCCTCTCCGATGATGTGTGATTAGTTTACCTCAGACCTTCGGGTCCATAGTTATTAGCTGGATGGCTTCTTCTCTCTCTTTGGATCTCAATACAAAGTTCTCCTTGATTCTCTTGGAGATCTATTCGATGTAATCTTCTTTTGCGGTGTGTTTGTCGAGATCCGATGAATTGTCCGTTTATGATCAAGATTATCTATGAACAATATTCGAATCTTCTCTGAATTCTTTTATGTATGATTGATTATCTTTGCAAGTCTCTTCGAATTATCAGTTTGGTTTGGCCTACTAGATTGATCTTTCTTGCAATGGGAGAAGAGCTTAGCTTTGGGCTCAATCTTGTGGTGCTCGATCCTAGTGACAGTAGGGGAAACGACACGTATTGTATTGTTGCCATCGAGGATAAAAAGATGGGGTTTATATCATATTGCATGAGTTTATCCCTCTACATCATGTCATCTTGCTTAAAGTGTTACTCCGTTCTTATGAACTTAATACTCTAGATGCATGCTGGATAGCGGTCGATGTGTGGAGTAATAGTAGTAGATGCAGGCAGGAGTCGGTCTACTTGTCACAGACGTGATGCCTATATACATGATCGTACCTAGATATTCTCATAATTATTCGGTCTTCTATCAATTGCTCGACAGTAATTTGTTCACCCACCATAATACTTATGCTATCTTGAGAGAAGCCAGTAGTGAAACCTATGGCCACAGGGTCTATTCTCCATCATATAAGTTTCCAATCTATTTTATTTTGGAATCTTTACTTTCAACTTATATCATAAAAATACCAAAAATATTTATCTTATTATTATCTCTATCAGATCTCACTCTTGCAAGTGGTCGTGAAGGGATTGACAACCCCTTTATCACGTTGGTTGCGAGGTTCTTATTTGTTTGTGTAGGTACGAGGTGACTCGCGCATGGTCTCCTACTGGATTGATACCTTGGTTCTCAAAAACTAAGGGAAATACTTATGCTGCTTTGCTGCATCACCCTTTCCTCTTCAAGGGAAAACCAATGCATGCTCAAGAGGTAGCAAGAAGGATTTCTGGCGCCGTTCTCGGGGAGATCTACGCCAAGTCAAGACATACCAAGTACCCATCGCATTACATTATTTAACATTTGCCTCTCGTTTTCCTCTCCCCCACTTCACCCTTGCCGTTTTATTCGCCCTCTTTTCCTTTCGCCCTCTCTTTTCGTTCGCTTTTTCTTTGCTTGTTTGCTTGTGTGTTGGATTGCTTGCTTGTCACGGTGGCTCAAGATAATACTAAATTGTGTGACTTTGCCAATACCAACAATAATTATTTTATTAGCACTCCGATTGCTCCTCTTACCGATGCCTAATCTTGTGAAATTAATACTGCTTTGCTGAATCTTGTCATGAAAGATCCGTTTTCTGGCCTTCCTAGTGAAGATGCCGCTACCCATCTAAACAACTTTGTTGATTTGTGTGATATGCAAAAGAAGAAAGATGTGGATAATGATATTGTTAATCTTAAGCTATTTCTGTTTTCGCTTAGAGATCGTGCTAAAGCTTGGTTTTCGTCTTTGCCTAAAAATAGTATTGATTCATGGAATAAGTGCAAAGATGCTTTTATCTCTAAGTATTTTCCTCCCGCTAAGATCATCTCTCTTAGAAATGATATTACGATTTTTATGCAACTTGATCATGAGCATGTTGCACAATCTTGGGAGAGGATGAAATTAATGATATGTAATTGCCCTACACATGGTTTGAATTTATGGATGATTATACAAAAAATTATGCTGGATTGAGTTTTGCTTCTAGAAATCTTTTAGATTCGGCCGCGGGAGGAACTTTTATGGAAATCACTTTAGGAGAAGCTACCAAACTCCTATATAATATTATGGTTAATTATTCTCAATGGCACACTGAAAGATCTACTAGTAAAAAGGTGCATGCCATTGAAGAGATTAATGTTTTGAGTGGAAAGATGGATGGACTTCTGAAATTGTTTGCTAATAAGAGTACTCTTACTGATCCCAATGATATGCCTTTGTCTACTTTAATTGAGAATAATAATGAATCTATGGATGTGAATTCTGTTGGTAGGAAAAAATTTGGTAACAACGAGTATAGAGGTAATTTTTCTAGGCCGTTTCCTAGTAATTCCTCTAATAATTATGGTAATTCCTACAACAATTCTTATGGAAATTATAATAAGATGCCCTCTGATTTTGAATCTAGTATTAAAGAATTTATTAGTTCGCAAAAGAGTTTCAATGCTTTGATTGAAGAAAAATTGCTTAAGATTGATGAATTGGCTAGGACCGTGGATAGAATTTCTCTTGATGTTGATTCTTTGAAACTTAGATCTATTCCACCTAATCATGATATCAATGAGTCTATCAAAGCCATGAGAATTTCCATTATGAGTGCAAAGAAAGAACCGCTAGGATGCGTGCTAAGAAAGATTGCTTTGTGAAAGCATGTTCTTCTAGTTTTCATGATAATAAAGATGAAGATCTAAAAGTTATTTATGTGTCCCCTATTAAATCCTTGTTTTGCAATATGAATCTTGATAATGATGGGACTGAAGATGAGTCAACTTTAGTTAGAAGGCGTTCCAAAAATTCAGAGTTTTTAGATCTTGATGCAAAAATTGGTAAAAGTGGGATTGAAGTGGTTAAAACTTTAGATAGCAATGAACCCACTATCTTGGATTTCAAGGAATTTAATTATGATAAATGCTCTTTGATAGATTGTATTTCCTTGTTGCAATCATTTCTAAATTCTCCTCATGCTTATAGTCAAAATAAAGCTTTTACTAAACATATCTTTGATGCTTTAATGCACTCTTATGAAGAAAAACTTGAGTCGGAAGTTTCTATCCATAGAAAACTTTATGATGAGTGGGAACCTACAATTAAAATTAAAATTAAAGATCATGAATGCTATGCTTTGTGTGATTTGGGTGCTAGTGTTTCCACGATCCCAAAAACTTTGTGTGATTTGCTAGGTTTCCGTGAATTTGATGATTGTTCTTTAAACTTGCACCTTACGGATTCCACTATTAAGAAACCTATGGGAAAAATTAATGATGTTCTTATTGTTGCAAATTGGAATTATGTGCCTGTATATTTCATTGTTCTTGATATAGATTGCAATCCTTCATGTCCTATTATTCTTGGTAGACCTTTCCTTAGAACGATTGGTGCAATTATTGATATGAAGGAAGGGAATATTAGATTCCAATTTCTGTTAAGGAAAAGAATGGAACACTTCCCTAGAAACAAAATTAAATTACCATATGAATCTATATGAGAGCCACTTATGGATTGCCTACCAAAGATGGCAATACCTAGATCTATCCTCGCCTTTATGCCTAGCTAGGGGCGTTAAACGATAGCGCTTGTTGGGAGGCAACCCAATTTTCTTTTTATTCCTTGCTATTCGTTCCTGTTTAGTAATAAATAATTTATCTAGCCTCTGTTTCGGTTGTGTTTTTTGTGTTTAATTAGTGTTTGTGCCAAGTAGAACCGTTGGGAAGACTTGGGGAGAGACTTTTTGATCTTGCTGTAAAAAACAGAAACTTTAGCGCTCATGAGAATTGCTGCCATTTTTTATTGGAGAGTGATATTTAGTTAATTATTTTTTAAGATGATTAATATATAAATTCCTCACGTCCAGAAATTTATTTTAGATTTTTTTGGGTTCCAGAAGTTTGCATTAGTTACAGATTACTACAAACTGTTCTGTTTTTGATAGATTCTGTTTTTTGTGTGTTGTTTGCTTATTTTGATGAATCTATGGCTAGTAATGGAGTTTATAAACCATAGAAAAGTTGTAATACAGTAGGTTTAACACCACTATAAATAAATAATGAGTTCATTACAGTACCTTGAAGTGGTGTTTTCTTTTCTTTCGCTAACGGAGCTCACGAGACTTTCTGTTAAGTTTTGTGTTGTGAAGTTTTCAAGTTTTGGGTAAAGATTTGATGGATTATGGAACAAGGAGTGGCAAGAGCCTAAGCTTGGGGATTCCCAAGGCACCCCAAGGTAAAATCCAAGGACACAAAAAGCCTAAGCTTAGGGATGCCCCGGAAGGCATCCCCTCTTTTGTCTTCGTTCATCGGTAACTTTACTTGGAGCTATATTTTTATTCACCACATGATATGTGTTTTGCTTGGAGCATCTTGTATGATTTGAGTCTTTGATTTTTAGTTTAACAAAATCATCCTTGCTGTACACACCTTTTGAGAGAGACACACATGAATTGGAATTTATTAGAATACTCTATGTGCTTCACTTATATCTTTTGAGCTATATAGTTTTTGCTCTAGTGTTTCACTTATATCTTTTAGAGCACGGTGGTGGTTTTATTTTATAGAAATAATTGATATCTCATGCTTCACTTATATTATTTTGAGAGTCCATTAGAACAGCATGGTAATTTGCTTTTAGGCATAATAAAAACTTTCATATAAGTGCATTGAATACTATGAGAAGTTTGATACTTGATAATTGTTTTGAGATATGGAGATGGTGATATTAGAGTCATGCTAGTTGAGTAGTTGTGAATTTGAGAAATACTTGTGTTGAAGTTTGTGATTCCCGTCGCATGCACGTCTGGTGAACCGTTAGGTGATGAAGTCGGAGCATGATTTATTTATTGATTGTCTTCCTTATGAGTGGCGGTTGGGGACACGCAATGATCATTTCCTACCAATCTATCCCCCTAGGAGCATGCGCGTAGTACTTTGTTTCGATAACTAATAGATTTTTGCAATAAGTATGTGAGTTCTTTATGACTAATGTTGAGTCCATGGATTATACGCACCCTCACCCTTCCACATTTGCTAGCCTCTCTATTACCGCGCACTTTTTGCCGGTACCATACACCCACCATATGCCTTCCTCAAAACAGCCACCATACCTACCTATTATGGCATTTCCATAGCCATTCCGAGATATATTGCCATGCAACTTTCCACCGTTCCGTTTGTTATGACACGCTTCATCATTGTCATATTGCCATGCATGATCATGTAGTTGACATCGTATTTGTGGCAAAGCCACCTTTCATATTTTTTTCCATACATGTCACTCTTGATTCATTGCATATCCCGGTACACCACCGGAGGCATTCACATAGAGTCATATTTTGTTCTAAGTATTGAGTTGTAATTCTTGAGTTGTAAGTAAAAAAGAAGTGTGATGATCGTCATTATTAGAGCATTGTCCCAGTTAGGAAAGGATGATGGAGACTATGATTCCCCCACAAGTCGGGATGAGACTCCGGACGAACAAAAAGGAGAAAAGAGGCCAAAAGAAAAAAAAGAAAGAAGACCCAAATAAAAAAGAGAGAAAAAGAGAGAAGGGACAATGTTACTATCCTTTTTCCACACTTGTGCTTCAAAGTAGCACCATGATCTTCATGATAGAGAGTCTCATATGTTGTCACTTTCATAAACTAGTGGGAATTTTACATTATAGAACTTGGATTTTATATTCCAATGATGGGCTTCCTCATGTTGCCCTAGGTCTTCGTGAGCAAGCAAGTTGGATGCACACCCACTTAGTTTCTTTTGTTGAGCTTTCATACAATTATAGCTCTAGTGCATCCGTTGCATGGCAATCCCTACCCACTCACATTGATATCTATTTATGGGCATCTCCATAGCCTGTTGATACGCCTAGTTGATGTGAGACTATCTTCTCCTTTTTGTCTTCTCCACAACCACAATTCTATTCCACCTATAGTGCTATGTCCATGGCTCACGCTCATGTATTGCGTGAAAGTTGAAAAAGTTTGAGAACATCAAAAGTATGAAACAATTGCTTGGCTTGTCATTGGGGTTGTGCATGATTTAATATTTTATGTGATGAAGATAGAGCATAGCCAGACTATATGATTTTGTAGGGATAACTTTCTTTGGCCATGTTATTTTGAGAAGACATGATTTCTTAGTTAGTATGCTTGAAGTATTATCAGGCCCGTCAATGAGGGGGAGCGAGGTGATCGACCGCACAGGGCCCCCAAAATCATGGGGGCCCCATCGAGAGAAAAACCGCTTCGTTTATGATGCCTCCTTCCGCTGAAAGATCGCTAGAAAAACCATAAAACTAACGTTTGTTTCTTTGAGGAAAAACTATGTGTGTTAACTAGATTTACGTGGTGAGAAAAATTGCTTTGTGTATGATGTCTCCTTTATACGGGGCATCTGGGCTGCTAGTTATAGAGGCCCAAAAAACATATACTTACAAACAAGAAAAGAAGGTTAGAGTATTTCACAAAAAAAGAAGGTTAGAGGCCTAGTAGCACGATCAGAAGACTGGATACAAATCACTCGATTCTAGTGATTGCAGCCGAACAGGCAGCGAACTGCCATCTCCGTCTCACGACCGGTGATCCGGGATTGACGAAGCACCAGACCCTCGCCCTATGCGTGGCCCTAGCAGTCGTGTCGGCGCCGGCGTAGTCACCTCCGATCCAATACATTGCTGATCATGTTACCGCATGAAGATGCAACAGTATGGACTGCGGATCCGTTGGTTGCTTCAATCAGGATTGAGGAACACATCAGGCCAAACTACGGACTATGTTCTAATCTCCAAAAGCAAGGTTCTTTTGCAATTCATTTTCTTTGTTTTGAATGATCTAGTCATCTAGCGATCGATGCTATTAGAAACTAATTAGATTCTGTTTGATTAATGGTCACTTATAATTTGTTAGGTTTTGTTTCTGAATCTTCATCATGTCTACTAGAATTAGGAAGCATACATATGGTTCTGCAAAGCGTAAGATACATGTGAAGATTTTATTTCAAGAAATACTAGACGGATGCTCCTTTTTGGTAAAACATGAGGTATGTTCATTGCTTTGCAATCCCTTCACCTTTTTAGCATTAGAGTTTGATATATGCCTAAATAAGGTACAAATAAAACAGACTCAAAATTATATAATGAAGTGAGAGTATCATGTACGCATACTAATACTTATGTTACGTGAATTATTTGAAATTTTGGGCCACAATTTGGTTTTCGCCCGGGGCCCCGAATTTTTGGAGACGACCCTGAGTATTATTATTTTTATGTCAATATTAAACTTTTATCTTGAATCTTTCGGATCTGAAAATTCATGCCACAATAAATAAAATTGCATTGAGAAATATGTTAGGAAGCATTCCACATCAAAAATTCTGTTTTAAACATTTACCTACTCGAGGACGAGCAGGAATTAAGCTTGGGGATGCTTGATATGTCTCCAACATATCTATAATTTTTGATTGTTTCATGCTATTATATATTCTATTTTGGAAGTTTAATGGGCTTATTTATACACTTTTATATTATTTTTGGGACTAACCTATTAACCGGAGGCCCAGCCCAAATTGTTGTTTTTTGCCTATTTCAGTGTTTCACAGAAAAAGAATATCAAATGGAGTCCAAACGGAATGAAACCTTCGGGAGCGTGATTTTGGAACAAACATGATCCAGAGGACTTGGAGTGGACGTCAAGCAATCAACAAGGAGGCTACGAGGCAGGGGGCGCGCCTACCTCCCTGGGCGCGCCCTCCACCCTCATGGGCCCCTCGTGGCTCCACCGACCTACTTCTTCCTCCTATATATACCTACGTACCCTGAAAACATCAAAGGGCACCACGAAAACCTAATTCCACAGCCACAACCTTCTGTACCCATGAGATCCCATCTTGGGGCCTTTTTCGGCGCTCCGCCGGAGGGGGCATTGATCACGGAGGGCTTCTACATCAACACCATAGCCTCTCCGATGATGTGTGAGTAGTTTACCTCAGACCTTCGGGTCCATAGTTATTAGCTAGATGGCTTCTTCTCTCTCTTTGGATCTCAATACAAAGTTCTCCTCGATTCTCTTGGAGATCTATTCGATGTAATCTTCTTTTGCGGTGTGTTTGTCGAGATCCAATGAATTGTGGGTTTATGATCAAGATTATCTATGAACAATATTTGAATCTTCTCTGAAATCTTTTATGTGTGCTTGGGTATCTTTGTAAGTCTCTTTGAATTATCAGTTTGGTTTGGCCTACTGGATTGACTTTCTTGCAATGGGAGAAGTACTTAGATTTGGGTTCAATCTTGCGGTGCTCGATACTAGTGACAGTAGGGGAAACGACACGTATCATATTGCTACCATCGAGGATAAAAAGATGGGGTTTATATCATATTGCATGAGTTTATCCCTCTACATCATGTCATCTTGCTTAAAGCGTTACTCCGCTCTTATGAACTTAATACTCTAGATGCATGCTGGATAGCGGTCGATGTGTGGAGTAATAGTAGTAGATGCAGGCAAGAGTCGGTCTACTTGTCACGGATGTGATGCCTATATACATGATCATACCTAGATATTCTCATAATTATTCAGTTTTCTATCAATTGCTCGACAGTAATTTGTTCACCCATCGTAATACTTATGCTATCTTGAGAGAAGCCACTAGTGAAACCTATGGCCCCGGGGTCTATTCTCCATCATATAAGTTTCCAATGTATTTCACTTTGCAATCTTTACTTTCAACTTATATCATAAAAATACCAAAAATATTTATCTTATTATTATCTCTATCAGATCTCACTCTTGCAAGTGGCCGTGAAGGGATTGACAACCCCTTTATCGTGTTGGTTGCGAGGTTCTTATTTGTTTGTGTAGGTACGAGGTGACTCGCGCGTGGTCTCCTACTGGATTGATACCTTGGTTCTCAAAAACTGAGGGAAATACTTACGCTGCTTTGTTGCATCACACTTTCCTCTTCAAGGGAAAACCAACGCATGCTCAAGAGGTAGCATACACCATCGTACCCATACATATTTTCGAGCCGCATGCAGTGTATACGGGGTCTTCTGATCGACCATGTCTCCCTTGTGCGGTTTTTTGTGACGACACGGATATCTGTGGGCTCCCTGAGTGTATATATATCATACCTTTGACCGATAATGAGGGGTATGTGTTGGCCATGAATGGTTTCCTCCTAGTTCATGTCAGGTCCGATCACCGTCAAATGTCGGTCAACCAAAGCTCGAGCTCATGCATTGTCAGGATTCCCTCCCAGATGCTCATTGCTGGGTTCAACCTACATCAAACCCTGCATACGTATCGCGTCCTTAACTACGTTGCCTTCATGGTTGTTGTCTGTATCAAGAGGTAGGCACCACATCCAAATTGTACATTATTCTATATTGAAAACACACATCACCCCTTCCTAACGTACATCATTTTGGGCCGCATGCAAGAGGTGCTGGTTTTGTGGTCCCTCTCGTGCGATGTTTATGATGGTTTAATCTATTGGCCCAAGCGGTTTATCGACAACAACAACTGTCATTTGAACAAACGAAAGATTCATTGGTCCGTCTTATGGTAGGTCATGGTGACATGCATGTATGACCAAAGTATCGATCATTACGTGCATCCGCCCCGCTGACACGAAGTGGGAGGTGGTGTGCCAAGCATCCTAGCTAGGTACGACATTATGTCATTATATATATCCTAGCTAGGTGGTTGTTAGGGTGCTTTCGGGTTTGCGAGGCAGGTGCCACCAAAGTTATGCATTGTGTATTTAAAGTTTTAAACATCCCCAATATTCGTACATATATTTGGCCACTCCCAGGTGGTTCTTGACTTCTGGACCCTCTCATCGATCTTCAATGACGCGCCCAACCGTGGGCCCGCGGGGTCAAAGTTGTGCATTGGAATTTTGAACATCACATACCACCCTTTTCACTCTTATATATTTGGGCCACATGCTGGTATGGCTGTCTTTTGACCCTCCCTAATGTTATTTTTTGCTGCAAAGACCCTAATGATCCTCAACGGACACGGGGTATAATATCTAAACCGTGTGCGATACAAGTGCGATGTGAATCACCACGACCATGCAAGCGTAAGCAAATTAAGGTGGAGGTACTGGCTCAACCGTGTGCGATGCAAGTGCACTGAAATCACCACGACCGCGCAAGTGCGAGCAAAGGGTGGAGGTACTGGCTCAACCGTGTGCGATGCAAGTGTGCTGAAATCACCACAACCGCGCAAGCGCGAGCAAAGGGTGGAGGTACTGGCTTAACCGTGTGCGATGCAAGTGCGATGTAAAACCACCACCCGTGGAAGCTAAATGCAGGTAAGTTTATTTGGAAAATAGGACGAACCGTGTGCGATAGACCAGCTATCTAGAAATATAAAAACAAACTACCCGCCTTGAGCGTTGCAAAAATCGACGGATCCACGCCACTTTTCCTTATTATCATACACGCATATTGTTATTGGACCGTGCGTGATCTTGGGCACTCCCGCCCCGCATCAATTCCTTTACCCAAATTTTAGTAGCCGCCGTACTTCAACCATCGCCCACACTCCTCCAGCACCGACCTTATAGTAAAATTTTAGCAGCCGAGGCATTAGAACCGTCGTCCTCCCTCGTCCACCACCATCTCCACCCACCATTAGTAAATTTTCAGTAGCCGCTGAGTATCCTCAAACACCACCCCCCCCCCCTCCACAGTTCCCCACCGGCCCCCTCCCCCCTTCAAACCCTAGCTCGCGGCCGCCGCCAACCCTGCCGGTCATCCCGTTCCTCCTAGCTTAGATAATAAAGTTCAGCTTATCCAGTGATTCCCATACCGTCGCCCCACTACCCTGAGTTTTTAGATGAGGCCTGCGATGTCCCTCCCCGCCAGATCCACATCCCTTGCTCCAGAATGTCGCAGCCTAAGCTCGACCACGTATCCCGAGAGTCCTACGAGCATTCGGCCAAGAAGAGGTTTATCATAGCCTCGCCGGTGGACGTTGGCGAGGTGACCACCGTTCGCCCCAACCTGTCGATCCTGGAGCAACACGTTGCCGCGGAAGCCGGCGAAGACGTTGACTACATTTCCATGCCGAAGGCTTCATGTCAGCGGGCTAGCGTATTACTGTATCTTGGGAAAGCTGGCTACGACATCAAGCTCGTCCACACCGATGGCTTCACGCGGGCCATGTCACAGGTTAAGTGGTCCATCCCCAACCCCTCTGGTTCAACCGTCGCCGATCTCTTCGACGGCCCTGCCGCTGATCTCCTCCGCCAAGCGGTCAAGGATTTGCGAGCTTTATACACCATCGAGCCCATTTTGTCACTTCTGAAGGACACGTTCTATGGCGGCGGCTTGGGATCCTCAATTGCCAAGTCAGATCTCATCGGCCACGACCACGACCACGAGGAGGGCACCCATGAAGGTTCTTCCAAGGTGAAACAGCCCATATGTGACATCAGAGAGCGCACTGATGTCTACTACACAACCTTCTTCTTGTAGACGTTGTTGGGCCTCCAAGTGCAGAGGTTTGTAGGACAATAGCAAATTTCCCTCAAGTGGATGACCTAAGGTTTATCAATCCGTAGGAGGCGTGGGATGAAGATGGTCTCTCTCAAGCAACCCTGCAACCAAATAACAAAGAGTCTCTTGTGTCCCCAACACACCCAATACAATGGTAAATTGTATAGGTGCACTAGTTCGGTGAAGAGATGGTGATACAAGTGGTATATGGATAGTAGATAAAAGTTTTTGTAATCTGAAAATATAAAAACAGCAAGGTAACTAATGATAAAAGTGAGCGTAGACGGTATTGCAATGTGTGGAAATAAGGCCTAGGGTTCATACTTTCGCTAGTGCAAGTCCTCTCAACAATAATAACATAATTGGATCACATAACTATCCATCAACATGCAACAAAGAGTCAATCCAAAGTCACTAATAGCGGAGAACGAACGAAGAGATTATGGTAGGGTACGAAACAACCTCAAAGTTATTCTTTCCAATCAATCCATTGGGCTATTCCTATAAGTGTCACAAACAGCCCTAGAGTTCATACTAGAATAACACCTTAAGACACAAATCAACCAAAACCCTAATGTCACCTAGATACTCCAATGTCACCTCAAGTATCCATGGGTATGATTATACGATATGCATCACACAATCTCAGATTCATCTATTCAACCAACACATAGAACCTCAAAGAGTGCCCCAAAGTTCTACGGAGAATCACGACGAAAACGTGTGCCAACCCCTATGCATAGGTTCATGGGCGGAACCCGCAAGTTGATCACCAAAACATACATCAAGTGAATCACGTGGTATCCCATTGTCACCACAGATACGCACGGCAAGACATACATCAAGTGTTCTCAAATCTTTAAAGACTCAATCCGATAAGATAACTTCAAAGGGGAAACTCAATCCATTACAAGAGAGTAGAGGGGGGAGAAAACATCATAAGATCCAAATATAATAGCAAAGCTCGCGATACATCGAGATCGTATCACCTCAAGAACACGAGAGAGAGAGAGAGATCAAACACATAGCTACTGGTACGTACCCTCAGCCCCGAGGGAGAACTACTCCCTCCTCATCATGGAGGGCACCGGGATGATGAAGATGGCCACCGGAGAGGGGTTGCCCCCTCCGGCAGGGTGCCAGAATAGGTCTAGATTAGTTTTCGGTGGCTACGGAGGCTTCTGGCGGCGGAACTCCCGATCTATTCCCTGTTCTGGATGTTTTAGGATACGTGGGTATATATGGGTGAAAGGAGTATGTTGCTGGACCAAAGGGGTGGCCACGAGGCAGGGGGGCGCGCCCCAGGGGGGTGGGAGCGCCCCTACCCTCGTGATTTCCTACTTCATCTTCTGACGTAGGGTCCAAGTCTATCCGGTAGGTTTCCTTCCAAAAATAACTTCTCCAGTTGATTTCATTCCGTTTTGACTCCGTTTGATATTCCTTTTCTTCAAAACACTGAAAATAGGCATAAAACAGCAAATCTGGGTTGGGCCTCCGGTTAATAGGTTAGTCCAAAAATAATATAAAAGTGGAAAATAAAGCCCAATATTGCCCAAAACAGTAGATAATATAGCATGGAGCAATCAAAAATTATAGATACGTTGGAGACGTATCAAGCATCCCCAAGCTTAATTCCTGCTCGTTCTCGAGGAGGTAAATGAAAAAAAAATTGATGTGGAATGCTTGTTGGCATAATTTCAATGTAATTCTTCTTACTTGTGATATGAATATTCAGATCCGAAAGATTCAAGACAAAAGTTCATATTGACATAAAAATAATAATACTTCAAGCAAACTAATAAACCAATTATGTCTTCTCAAAATAACATGGCCAAAGAAAGTTATCCCTAGAAAATCATATAGTCTGGCTATGCTCTATCTTCACCACACAATGTATTTAGATCATGCACAACCCTGATGACAAGCCAAGCAATTGTTTCATACTTTTGACATTCTCAAAACTTTTTCAATCTTCACGCAATACATGAGCGTGAGCCATGGATATAGCACTATATCTGGAATAGAAGGGTGGTTGTGGAGAAGACAAAAAGGGAGAAGATAGTCTCACATCAACTAGGCGTATCAACGGGCTATGGAGATGCCCATCAATAGATATCAATGTGAGTGAGTAGGGATTGCCATGCAACGGATGCACTAGAGCTATAAGTGTATGAAAGCTCAACAAAAGAAACTAGTGGGTGTGCATCCAACTCGCTTGCTCATGAAGACCTAGGGCATTTTGAGGAAGCCCATCATTGGAATATACATGCCAAGTTCTATAATGAAAGATTCCCACTAGTATATGAAAGTGACAACATAGGAGACTCTCTATCATGAAGATCATGGTGCTACTTTGAAGCACAAGTGTGGTAAAAGGATAGTAGCATTGCCCCTTCTCTCTTTTTCTCTCATTTTTTTATTTTTTATTTTTTATTTGGGCCTTCTCTTTTTTATGCCCTCTTTTTTTATTTGGGCTTATTTGGCCTCTTTTTTTTCGTCCGGAGTCTCATCCCGACTTGTGGGGGAATCATAGTCTCCATCATCCTTTCCTCACTGGGACAATGCTCTAATAATGATGATCATCACACTTTTATTTACTTACAACTCAAGAATTACAACTCGATACTTAGAACAAGATATGACTCTATATGAATGCCTCCGGTGGTGTACCGGGATGTGCAATGATGCATGAGTGACATGTATGAAAGAATTATGAACGGTGGCTTTGCCACAAATACGATGTCAACTACATGATCATGCAAAGCAATATGACAATGATGAAGCGTGTCATAATAAACGGAACGGTGGAAAGTTGCATGGCAATATATCTCGGAATGGCTATGGAAATGCCATAATAGGAAGGTATGGTGGCTGTTTTGAGGAAGGTATATGGTGGGTTTATGGTATCGGTGAAAGTTGTGCGGTACTAGAGAGGCTAGCAATGGTGGAAGGGTGAGAGTGCGTATAATCCATGGACTCAACATTAGTCGTAAAGAACTCACATACTTATTGCAAAAATCTATTAATATCGAAACAAAGTATTACGCGCATGCTCCTAGGAGGTATATTGGTAGGAAAAGACCATCGCTCGTCCCCGACCGCCACTCATAAGGAAGGCAATCAATAAATAAATCATGCTCGGACTTCATCACATAACGGTTCACCATACATGCGTGCTACAGGAATCACAAACTTCAACACAAGTATTTCTAAAATTCACAACTACTCAACTAGCATGACTCTAATATGACCATCCTCATATCTCAAAACAATCATGAAGTATCAAACTTCTCTTAGTCTTCAACACACTCATAAGAGAATTTTATTATTCTTGAATACCTAGCGTATTAGGAATTTTAAGCAAATTACCATGCTATTTAAGACTCTCAAAATAATCTAAGTGAATCATGAGATTTCATTTATTTCTTCAAAATAAAACTAGCACCATGCTCTAAAAGATATAAGTGAAGCACTAGAGCAAATGACACACTACTCCGAAAGATGTAAGTGAAGATCAATGAGTAGTCGAATAATTATGCAACTATGCGAAGACTCTCTCTCATTTAATAATTTCATATCTTGATAATTTATTCAAACAGCAAGCAAAGCAAAATAAAATGAAATTCTAAGAATGGCACACATCATGTGAAGAAGCGAAAACTTAGGATCAACCAAAACTAACCGATAGTTGTTGAAGAAGAAAGGTGGGATGCCAACCGGGCATCCCCAAGATTAGACGCTTGAGACTTCTTGAAATATTATCTTGGGGTGCCTTGGGCATCCCCAAGCTTGAGCTTTCGTGTCTACTTAATTCCTCTCATATCACGGTCTCCATAAATCTCAAAAGCTTCATCCACACAAAACTCAACAAGGACTCGTGAGATAAGTTAGTATAAACCATTGCAAAAACCTTATCATACTCTACTGTAGAAAATCACTAAAATTATTATTCAACATTGCATACTAAATTCCTCTGCATATTTAATAGTCGTACACTCAAATAGAATCATTAAAGGAGCAAACATATGCAAACAATGCAAACATAACAGCAATCTGCCTAAACAGGATAGTCTGTAAAGAATGCAGCAACATCCATACTTCCCTAGCTCCAAAAATTATGAAAAAAATTAACACTGTAGTAAATTTATCATATCTTAATATGAAAAATGTTTCAACATTTTATCACATTCTGACTTTTCTAGGGAATTATTGCAACAGCAGTAAACTTTCTGTTTTCAAACAGTAACATGTATACTTGTAACATAGGCATAGTAAAGACTATCAATGCCACTTTTATTGAAATGAAAGGTGCAAAACATTGTTCTAAATAACATAAAGAAAATCCTAACAAAATAAATTGACGCTCCAAGCAAACACATATCATGTGGCGAATAAAAATATAGCTCCAAGTAAAGTTACCGATGAACGAAGACGAAAGAGGGGATGCCTTCCGGGGCATCCCCAAGCTTAGGCTCTTGGCTATCCTTGAATATTACCTTGGGGTGCCTTGGGCATCCCCAAGCTTAGGCTCTTGTCACTCCTTATTCCATAATCCATCGAATCTTTACCCAAAACTTGAAAACTTCACAACACAAAACTTAACAGAAAACTCGTAAGCTCCTTTAGTATAAGAAAATAAATCACCACTTCAAGGTACTGTAATGAACTCATTCTTTATTTATATTGGTTTTTTAACTTATACATACTGTATTCCAACATCTCTATGGTTTATAAACTAATTTACTAGCCATAGATTCATCAAAACAAGCAAACAACACACGCAAAACAGAATCTGTCAAAAACAGAACAGTCTGTAGTAATCTGGATCGAACGTATACTTGTGGAACTCATAAAATTCTCAAATAAATTGCTGGACCTGAGTAATTTATCTATTAATCATCTGAAAAAAGAATTAACTAAATATCACTCTCCAAATAAAAATATCAGCAATTCTCGTGAGCGCTAAAGTTTATGTTTTTTACAGCATGATCGCAAAGACTTTCCCCAAGTCTTCCCAACGGTTCTACTTGGCACAAACACTAATTAAACACATAAAACCACATCTAAACAGAGGCTATATGGATTATTTATTACTAAAAAGGAACAAAAAGCATGGAACAAAAATAAAATTGGGTTGCCTCCCAACAAGCGCTATCGTTTAACGCCCCTAGCTAGGCATGATGATTTCAATGATGCTCACATAAAGGATAAGAATTGAAACATAAATAGAGCATCATGAAGAATATGACTAGCACATTTAAGCCTAACATACTTAATATTCATAGGGATTTTGTGAGCAAACAACTTGTGGGAACAATAATCAACTAGCATAGGAGGGTAAAACAAGCATAACTTCAAAACTTTAAGCACATAGAGAGGAAACTTGATATTATTGCAGTTCCTACAAGCATATATTCCTCCCTCATAATAATTTTCAGTAGCACCATGAATGAATTCAACAATATAACCAGCACCTAAAGCATTCTTTTCATGATCTACAAGCATAGAAAATTTACTACTCTCCACACAAGCAAAATTCTTCTCATGAATAATAGTGGGAGCAAACTCAACAAAGTAACTATAATGTGATTGAAAATTAAGATCAAGATGACAAGTTTCATGGTTATCATTATTCTTTAAAGCATACGTGTCATCACAATAATCATCATAGATAGGAGGCATGCTTTTATCACAATAAATTTGCTCATCAAAACTTGGGGGGCAAAAAATATCATCTTCATCAAACATAGCTTCCCCAAGATTGTGGATATTCAAGGAATTCATACTAACAACATTGCAATCATGCTCATCATTCAAATATTTAGTGCCAAACATTTTATATATTTCTTCTTCTAGCACTTGAGCACAATTGTCCTTTCCATCATACTCACGAAAGATATTAAAAAGGTGAAGCATATGACACAAACTCAATTCCATTTTTTATAGTTTTCTTTTACAAACTAAACTAGTGATAAAACAAGAAACTAAAAGAATCGATTGCAAGATCTGAAGATACACCTTCAAGCGCTAACCTTCCCGGCAACGGCGCCAGAAAAGAGCTTGATGTCTACTACACAACCTTCTTCTTGTAGATGTTGTTGGGCCTCCAAGTGCAGAGGTTTGTAGGACAGTAGAAAATTTCCCTCAAGTGGATGACCTAAGGTTTATCAATCCGTAGGAGGCGTAGGATGAAGATGGTCTCTCTCAAGCAACCCTGCAACCAAATAACAAAGAGTCTCTTGTGTCCCCAACACACCCAATACAATGGTAAATTGTATAGGTGCACTAATTCGGCGAAGAGATGGTGATACAAGTGGTATATGGATAGTAGATAAAGGTTTTTGTAATCTGAAAATATAAAAACAGCAAGGTAACTAATGATAAAAGTGAGCGTAGACGGTATTGCAATGTGTGGAAATAAGGCCTAGGGTTCATACTTTCGCTAGTGCAAGTCCTCTCAACAATAATAACATAATTGGATCACATAACTATCCCTCAAAATGCAACAAAGAGTCACTCAAAAGTCACTAATAGCGGAGAACGAATGAAGAGATTATGGTAGGGTATGAAACCACCTCAAAGTTATTCTTTCCAATCAACCCGTTGGGCTATTCCTATAAGTGTCACAAACAGCCCTAGAGTTCGTACTAGAATAACACCTTAAGACACAAATCAACCAAAACCCTAATGTCACCTAGATACTCCAATGTCACCTCAAGTATCCGTGGGTATGATTATACGATATGCATCACACAATCTCAGATTCATCTATTCAGCCAACACATAGAACCTCAAAGAGTGCCCCAAAGTTCTACCGGAGAATCACGACGAAAACGTGTGCCAACCCCTATGCATAGGTTCATGGGCGGAACCCGCAAGTTGACCACCAAAACATACATCAAGTGAATCACGTGGTATCCCATTGTCACCCCAGATACGCACGGCAAGACATACATCAAGTGTTCTCAAATCTTTAAAGAGTCAATCCGATAAGATAATTTCAAAGGGGAAACTCAATCCATTGCAAGAGAGTAGAGGGGGAGAAAACATCATAGGATCCAAATATAATAGTAAAGCTCGTGATACATCAAGATCGTATCACCTCAAGAACACGAGAGAGAGAGAGAGATCAAACACATAGCTACTGGTACATACCCTCAGCCCCGAGGGAGAACTACTCCCTCCTCGTCATGGAGAGCACCGGGATGATGAAGATGGCCACCGGAGAGGGATTGCCCCCTCCGGCAGGGTGCCGGAACGGGTCTAGATTGGTTTTCGGTGGCTACGAAGGCTTCTGGAGGCAGAACTCCTGATCTATTCTCCGTTCTGGAAGTTTTAGGATACGTGGGTATATATGGGTGAAAGGAGTACGTCGGTGGACCGAAGGGGTGGCCACGAGGCAGGGGGGTGTGCCCCAGGGGGGTGGGCGTGCCCCTACCCTCGTGAGCTCCTCCTTCATCTTCTGACGTAGGGTCCAAGTCTATCCGGTAGGTTTCCTTTCAAAAATAACTTCTCTAGTTGATTTCGTTCCGTTTCGACTCCGTTTGATATTCCTTTTCTTCGAAACACTGAAAATAGGCATAAAACAGCAAATCTGGGCTGGGCCCCAGTTAATAGGTTAGTCCCAAAAATAACATAAAAGTGGAAAATAAAGCCCAATATTGTCCAAAACAGTAGATAATATAGCATGGAGCAATCAAAAATTATAGATACGTTGGAGACGTATCACGCACCATGGTTTTGTGCTCTTCCAACTGGAAGGATCCCGTCCATGAAATGTGAGGCAACATTCTATCAGCAAATATTACCTTTTCTAGCTTGCTAACCCGTAACCTTTGTTGTAGTAGCATTTGTCATGCGGTGCTTTAACTATACCATGTTTAATTATTTTAGTTATGAAAAAATGTATATGTGATGTTTAAGTATGCATTGTCCACTTTAGTTTCACGAATGGCTATATTTGGTTGTTTATAGTGAGTAGATGCCTTGTTTATCTATATTTGATTGTTATGTTGGTTGGAGTGAGCATTTTTTTAGTTATCGAGCAGATGCCTTATTTATCTGTATTTGCTTCTTAGTTTGGTTGCATTGAGTATTTGTCCAGTTATCAAGCAGATGCCTTGTTTATCTGCATTTGGTTGTTAGGTTGCTTTTTTTAGCATTTGTCCAGTTATCAAGCAGATGCCTTGTTTATATGTATTTTCTTGTTAGGTTGTTTGCACTGAGACTCTGTCCAGTTGTCAATGGCTATATTTGGTTGTTATACTGGTCATTTATGCCTTGTTTATTTCAGTCATTCACAATGTGTGGTTCATTATGTGCAAGTCAGAACTGTGCCGCTCGACTACATCAATACCAGTTTGAATGGCTATATTTGGTTCCAGTTATTCCTGGTGTAGTTAACACATGCCCTTTATTTCAGTTTTACACATTTATCCAGTGTGATGTTTAAGCATTACCTACGTTCTATTCATTTTCAACAATACCAGTTTGAATTACAATATTTGATGGCTGTTAAGCCTGCTGTCGATAACATTACCTTCCATTTTATATCTGCTTTAACAGCATGCTGAAACCAACTCATTCAAGCTATCATTTGGAGATGATGTTGTTTACCTTTGCTATATTTGTTTGATGTTAAGATTGTTGTACTTATCATGCCTTTCCACTACTTATGCAGGACAACAATGGGAGTGGCCACCATTTTCCGCCGAGATTAGATTCATCCCTCGACTTGTACTCCCCCCGTCGTTCCATAATGTAGTTCACATAGATTCAGGCATGGACACTAGTTAGCTTCTAATATTGACTTGTTGCTTGTAGGTACATATGCCATTGGCAAGGATCCATGCATCGACCCTTTTTGCGTATGGGGCAATGAGATATTGATGAACAAGCATCAAGTGAGGAAACTGATAAGGATTATTAGCAAAAAGATACGAAAGGTGGCAAGAAAATTATTTGTTTATGCTCTATCGAACACAACAGTGAGCTGTAGGGTGGTAACTACAAACTCTGAAGCCTTCTCTTTTTACTGGCCAAAATGAGTTGTTAGACAACAATGTCTGAATCTTTTTCGTTCCCAGTGCTTCCCGAAGTAGTTCACTCAAGATTAATTCGCAAAGTACATGATTGATGGACACAAAATGAAGGTTAAAGTATTTCATCTAGACTACAATGAGCATCGAGAAGTCCTAATGAAGATAGTGAAGGATGGATGGGCAGCCATCACAAGGGGTTGGCCTAGAGTCGTGTGTGCCTTACGCATGGAGGAGGGCACAATATGGGCATTTCACTTCACCTTCTCCAGCAACTAGAATGCCTTTCGCCTCTCTCTTTACAGTCTTTAGTACAATTGTGGTTCATCATTCTTTACTTGGTGCTTCTGTAGTTCTTCAGTATATGTACCTGTGCATTGAATTATGGATTCGTGGTTGAACCTATATTTGTCATAAACATGCATGGTTGGATATGAAATAAGTGATTGCCTACTTTCAAATTCATAACATGTGATTTTTAAATTAGGGATTAATTGGATTAATTATGGATTAAATAGGGATTACACTGCACACGGTTTGCGAAAGCGAAACGTCTGTGATATACATGGAGATCAAAAACATTTCTAGGATCCACTACGTGTGCGATCAATCCCCACTGCACACATGACTTTCTCTTGAAAACTGCCTGTGTTAGGCCACCTTGCGCAAACATTTATCACATAAAAAGTGTGTGTGATGGACAGCCTTTGCCACACAGTTTCTTTCTACACACCGTGTGTGATGCATTCAATAACGCAAACGATAAAATTATTAATATCCTGTGCAACGGCAACGCTATCACAAACGATTTAACGGGAAACATTGTGTGTGATGTACCTGTGAACGGAAACGTTTTCCTTGGAGCGACTGTGTGGGATGTACATACGAACGGAAATGTTTTGCGGGGACTGACTGTGTGGGATGTACTTGCGACCGGAAACAATTTTGCGGTATAATTGTATTTTTTTAGTTGTACTATACGTATTTCCGTATTTGAGTGCTCACCGGTCGCACACGACCTCATTTTGCCGAACGTGTGTGCCAGGAGGGCATATCCCCGACGGTTTCTGGGTCGTGTGGGAAGGACCCCCCTGTCGCCCACACTCACTTGGCGATGGTTCCAGATGCCATCGCGGAAAGGGGTTAAAACCCGTTTGTTTAGGACCGACGCGCACTAGTGTGTGCGTGGACATGTAAAGTTGGTCCGGGACACTTCATCCCACAATATCGTCGAATCAAAATAAGACGTTGGTGATAAGTAGTATGACTATCACCATCCACAACTCTTTGTGTTCTACTTGTGCATATCATCTACGCATAGACCTGCTCGAATGCCACTGTTGGGGACGTTGCATGGAAAACAAAAAAATCTACACACACGCAAGATCTATCCATGGAGATGCATAGCAAAGAGAGGGGAGACTGTGTCTACGTCCCCTCGTAGACCGTAAGCGGAAGCATTTAGTAATGCAGTTGATGTAGTCGAACTTCTTCTCGCTCCAACCGATCAAGTACCGAACGTATGACACCTCCGTGTTCAGCACACGTTCAGCTCGGTGACGTCCTCCACCTTCTCGAGCCAGCAAGACAGCAAGGTAGTAGATGAGTTCCGGCAGCACGACGGCATGGTGACGATGATGATGAAGTTATCTCCACATGGCTTCGCCTAAGCACTACAAAAATATAACCGGGGTGTAAACGGTGGAGGGGGCGCCGCAAACGGCTAAGACAATGTTGTGGTTGTGCTAGGCACCCCCTTCCCACATGTATATAGGTGGGGAAGGTAGGAGGCAGCCTGGAGGCGCCCCAGGTGGGGCCGAACCCCACTTGGGGTCCTGCCCCAAGCCGCGCCCCCTGCCATGTATAGGTGCGGGGGGAAGGCAGGGGAGCTAGCCCTCCCCCCTTTCCTTCCCTAGGTCCGGCCTACCAGGGAGAGGGGAACACCAGCCCCCTTTAACCTGGTCTATACCCCCCTTGGCCCATTAGGCCCACACATCTATCGTGGGTGTCCGGAACCCCTTCCGGTGACCCGATGACTACCCGGTGCATCCCGAAACTCTTCCGGTGTCTGAATATTATAGTCCTATATATCAATATTTACCTCTCGACCATTTCGAGACTCCTCATCATGTCCGTGATCTCATCCAGGACTCCGAACAACATTCAGTCACCAAATCATATAACTCATATAACACTATATCATTAACAAACGTTAAGCATGTGGACCCTACGGGTTCGAGAACTATCTAGACATGACCGAGACACCTCTCCAGTCAATAAACAATAGAGGAACCTGGATGCCCTTATTGGCTCCTACATATTATACGAAGATCTTTATTGGTCGAACCTTATGACAACATATGTAATTCCCTTTGTCCGTCGGTATGTTACTTGCCTGAGATTCGATCGTCGGTATCTTCATACCCATTTCAATCTCATTACCGGCAAGTCTCTTTACTCATTCCGTAATACATCATCCTACAACTAACTCATTAGTCACTTTGCTTGCAAGGCTTCTTTTGTATTACCGAGGGGGCCCAGAGATACCTCTCCGATACTCGAAGTGACAAATCCTAATCTCGATCTATGCCAACTCAACAAACACCTTCGGAGATACCTGTAGAGCATCTTTATGATCCCCGAGTTACTTTTTGACGTTTTATAGCACACAACGTATTCCTTTGGTATCCGGGAGTTGCATAATCTCATAGTCAAAGGAATATGTATTTGACATTAAGAAAGCAATAACAATAAACTGAACGATCAATATGCTAAGCTAACGGATGGGTCTTGTCCATCACATCATTCTCCTAATGACGTGACCCTGTTATCAAATGACAACACATGTCTATGGTTAGGAAATCTTCACCATCTTTGATCAACGAGCTTGTGTAGTCGAGGCTTACTAGGGACATGGTATTTGTCTATGTATTCACACATGTATTTGAGTTTCCGATCAATACAATTCTAGCATTCTCGAGTGGTTGGTGCGACATATGCCAATGGATGGCTTATCATTGTGGGAGCCAATAAAACATCACCGGTGCCTGGAAATGGGATAAGGTGAAGACATGCACGCCGTCGAATCTTACCCAGCTTCAGGGCTCTCCGTGGAGATAACACCCCTAATGCTGCTCTGCGGGGTCTCCGCATGATCACTATCTCGACGGGTAGCTACAGGATGCTCCTTGAGCTGTTCGGTGAAAGGATGAAGAAGGGCAAGGCTAGCCCGCTCCTCTTCTCCTTGTGGTGTCTAAAAAACTATCCAAAGAGAGATCTCCCTGCATGGGAGCCTGGGGGATTTATATAGGCCTACCCCCCAGGGGTACAATGGTAATCCGACTAGGCATGGGCCCCAGCCGTCTGTGTCTATGCCCACCGGCTTTTTTGCCGACTGGTGGGCCCCGCCGGCTGCCGGTCCTCTAGTCGACAGGCCGGCCCCACCGCTCGGGGGCTTTGTCGGGGGCTGGTTACTATGGCCCCGCCTTTAGTAGCGAGGGCTTCGTCTTGGCAAGCACTGCTACAATGCCGCCGCCGGGCAGCTTATCACTGTAGCCTTACCTTGTCTTATCTCCTTAATGGGGCGCCTCCTTCGAGGGAGTGGACTGGCCGGCTACTGGGAATCGGCCGTACCCCAGGCCGACTGGGGGTGGCCCGGCCGCCTTCGGGTGTCTCCATGACGGATGGGACCCGCCGCCCACGGGTCGTACTGACGGCTCGCCGTGGGTGACATCATGGTCAATATGGCAACAGTGCCACGCTGAACGAGTGATGGCCACCCGTACGGCGTACAGTGGCTAGGCATGCTCCGGGATTCGGGTGAAGGAAATATGCCCTAGAGGCAATAATAAAGTTATTATTTATTTCCTTATATCATGATAAATGTTTATTATTCATGCTAGAATTGTATTAACCGGAAACATAATACATGTGTGAATACATAGACAAACAGAGTGTCACTAATATGCCTCTACTTGACTAGCTCGTTAATCAAAGATGGTTATGTTTCCTAACCATGAACAAAGAGTTGTTATTTGATTAACTAGGTCACATCATTAGTTGAATGATCTGATTGACATGACCCATTCCATTAGCTTAGCACCCGATCGTTTAGTATGTTGCTATTGCTTTCTTCATGACTTATACATGTTCCTATAACTATGAGATTATGCAACTCCCGTTTACCGGAGGAACACTTTGGGTACTACAAAACGTCACAATGTAACTGGGTGATTATAAAGGAGTACTACAGGTGTCTCCAATGGTAGATGTTGGGTTGGCGTATTTCAAGATTAGGGTTTGTCACTCCGATTGTCGGAGAGGTATCTCTGGGCCCTCTCGGTAATACACATCACATAAAGCCTTGCAAGCATAATAACTAAGATGTTAGTTATGAGATGATGTATTACGGAACGAGTAAAGAGACTTGCCAGTAACGAGATTGAACTAGGTATTGGATACCGACGATCGAATCTCGGGCAAGTAACATACCGATGACAAAGGGAACAACGTATGTTGTTATGCGGTCTGACCGATAAAGATCTTCGTAGAATATGTAGGAGCCAATATGGGCATCCAAGTCCCGCTATTGGTTATTGACCGGAGACATGTCTCGGTCATGTCTACATTGTTCTCGAACCGTAGGGTCCGCACGCTTAACGTTACGATGACAGTTATTATGAGTTTATGCATTTTGATGTACCGAAGGTTGTTCGGAGTCCCAGATGTGATCACGGACATGATGAGGAGTCTCGAAATGGTCGAGACGTAAAGATTGATATATTGGAAGCCTATGTTTGGACATCGGAAGTGTTCCGGGTGAAATCGGGATTTTACCGGAATACCGGGAGGGTTACCGGAACCCCCCGGGAGGCAAATGGGCCTATTGGGCCTTAGTGGAAAAGTCAAAGGGGCTGCCCACAAGGGCTGCGCGCCTCCCCCCCTTCCCTAGTCCTATTAGGACTAGGAGAAGGGGCCGGCCCCCCTCTTTCTCTCTTCTCTTTGGAGAATCCTATTAGGAATAGGATTGGGGGGGGGGAGTCCTACTCCCGGTAGGAGTAGGACTCCTCCTGCGCCCCTCTCCCTGGCCAGCCGAACCCCTCCCCCTGCTCCTTTATATACGGGGGCAGGGGGCACCCCATAGACACACAAGTTGATCATTGTTGATCGTTCCTTAGCCGTGTGCGGTGCCCCCTGCCACCAAATTCCACCTCGGTCATATCGTTGTAGAGCTTAGGCGAAGCCCTGCGTCGGTAGTACATCAAGATCGTCACCACGCCGTCGTGCTGACGGAACTCTTCCTCGACGCTTTGCTGGATCGGAGCCCGAGGATCGTCATCGAGCTGAACATGTGCTAAGAACTCGGAGGTGCCGGAGTAACGGTGCTTGGATCGGTCGGATCGGGAAGAAGACGTACGACTACTTCCTCTACGTTGTGTCAACGCTTCCATTGCGATCTACAAGGGTACGTAGATCAGACTCTCCCCCTCGTTGCTATGCATCACCATGATCTTGCGTGTGCGTAGGAAAATTTTCGAAATTACTACGTTCCCCAACAGTGGCATCCGAGCCTAGGTTTTTATGGTTTGATGTTATTTGCACGAGTAGAACACAAGTGAGTTGTGGGCGATACAAGTCATACTGCCTACCATCATGTCATACTTTGGTTCGGCGGTATTGTTGGACGAGACGATCCGGACCAACCTTACACGTACTCTTACGCGAGACCGGTTCCCTCGACATGCTATGCACACAGATGGCTTGCGGAAGACTGTCTCTCCAACTTTAGTTGAACCAAGTGTGGTTACGCCCGGTCCTTGAGAAGGTTAAAACAGAGTCTATTAGACAAACTATCGTTGTGGTTTTGATGCGTAGGTGAGATGAGTTCTTACTTAAGCCCGTAGCAGCCACGTAAAACTTGCAACAACAAAGTAGAGAACGTCTAACTTGTTTTTGCAGGGCATGTTGTGATGTGATATGGTCAAGGCATGATGCTGATTTTGTTGTATGAGATGATCATGTTTTGTAACCAAGTTATCGGCAACTGGCAGGAGCCATATGGTTGTCGCTTTATTATATGCAATGCAATCGCGATGTAATGCTTTACTTTATTACTAAGCGGTAGTGATAGTCGTGGAAGCATAAGATTGGCGAGACGACAATGATGCTACGATGGAGATCAAGGTGTCGCGCCGGTGACGATGGTGATCATGACGGTGCTTTGGAGATGGAGATCACAAGCACAAGATGATGATGGCCATATCATATCACTTATATTGATTGCATGTGATGTTTATCCTTTTATGCATCTTATCTTGCTTTGATTGACGGTAGCATTATAAGATGATCTCTCACTAAATTATCAAGAAGTGTTCTCCCTGAGTATGCACCGTTGCCAAAGTTCGTCGTGCCCAGACACCACGTGATGATCGGGTGTGATAAGCTCTACGTCCATCTACAACGGGTGCAAGCCAGTTTTGCACACGCAGAATACTCAGGTTAAACTTGATGAGCCTAGCATATGCAGATATGGCCTCGGAACACAGAGACCGAAAGGTCGAGCGTGAATCATATAGTAGATATGATCAACATGACGATGTTCACCATTGAAAACTACTCCATCTCACGTGATGATCGGTTATGGTTTAGTTGATTTGGATCACGTGATCACTTAGAGGATTAGAGGGATGTCTATCTAAGTGGGAGTTCCTAAGTAATTTGATTAACTAAACTTAAACTTATCATGAACTTAGTACCTGATAGTATCTTGCTTGTTTATGTTGATTGTAGATAGATGGCTCGTGCTGTTGTTCCGTTGAATTTTAATGCGTTCCTTGAGAAAGCAAAGTTGAAAGATGATGGTAGCAATTACACGGAGTGGGTCCGTAACCTGAGGATTATCCTCATTGCTGCACAGAAGAATTACGTCCTGGAAGCACCGCTGGGTGCCAGGCCTGCTGCTGGAGCAACGCCAGATGTTATGAACGTCTGGCAGAGCAAAGCTGATGACTACTCGATAGTTCGGTGTGCCATGCTTTACGGCTTAGAATCGGGACTTCAACGACGTTTTGAACGTCATGGAGCATATGAGATGTTCCAGGAGTTGAAGTTAATATTTCAAGCAAATGCCCGAATTCAGAGATATGAAGTCTCCAATAAGTTCTATAGCTGCAAGATGGAGGAGAACAGTTCTGTCAGTGAGCATATACTCAAAATGTCTGGGTATAATAATCACTTGATTCAGATGGGAGTTAATCTTCCAGATGATTGCATCATTGACAGAATTCTCCAATCACTGCCACCAAGCTACAAGAGCTTCGTGATGAACTATAATATGCATGGGATGAACAAGACTATTCCCGAGCTCTTCGCAATGCTGAAAGCTGCGGAGGTAGAAATCAAGAAGGAGCATCAAGTGTTGATGGTTAACAAAACCACTAGTTTCAAGAAAAAGGGCAAAGGGAAGAAGAAGGGAAACTTCAAGAAGAACAGCAAGCAAGTTGCTGCTCAGGAGAAGAAACCCAAGTCTGGACCTAAGCCTGAAACTGAGTACTTCTACTGCAAGCAGACTGGTCACTGGAAGCGGAACTGCCCCAAGTATTTGGCGGATAAGAAGGATGGCAAGGTGAACAAAGGTATATGTGATATACATGTTATTGATGTGTACCTTACTAGAGCTCGCAGTAGCACCTGGGTATTTGATACTGGTTCTGTTGCTAATATTTGCAACTCGAAACAGGGACTACGGAATAAGCGGACGCTAGCAAAGGACGAGGTGACAATGCGCGTGGGAAACGGTTCCAAAGTCGATGTGATCGCGGTCGGCACGCTACCTCTACATCTACCTTCGGGATTAATATTAGACCTAAATAAATTGTTATTTGGTGCCAGCGTTGAGCATGAACATTATATCTGGATCTTGTTTAATGCGAGATGGTTATTCATTTAAATCAGAGAATAATGGTTGTTCTATTTATATGAGTAATATCTTTTATGGTCATGCACCTTTGAAGAGTGGTCTATTCTTGTTGAATCTCGATAGTAGTGATACACATATTCATAATGTAGAAGCCAAAACATGCAGAGTTGATAATGATAGTGCAACTTATTTGTGGCACTGCCGTTTAGGTCATATCGGTGTAAAGCGCATGAAGAAACTCCATACTGATGGGCTTTTGGAACCACTTGATTATGAATCACTTGGTACTTGCGAACCGTGCCTCATAGGCAAGATGACTAAAACACCGTTCTCCGGTACTATGGAGAGAGCAACAGATTTATTGGAAATCATACATACCGATGTATGTGGTCCGATGAATATTGAGGCTCGTGGCAGATATCGTTATTTTCTCACCTTCACAGATGATTTAAGCAGATATGGGTATATCTACTTAATGAAACATAAGTCTGAAACATTTGAAAAGTTCAAGGAATTTCAGAGTGAAGTTGAAAATCATCGTAACAAGAAAATAAAGTTTCTACGATCTGATCGTGGAGGAGAATATTTGAGTTACGAGTTTGGTGTACATTTGAAAAATTGTGGAATAGTTTCGCAACTCACGCCACCCGGAACACCACAGCGTAATGGTGTGTCCGAACGTCGTAATCGTACTTTACAGGATATGGTGCGATCTATGATGTCTCTTACTGATTTACCGCTATCGTTTTGGGGATATGCTTTAGAGACGGCCGCATTCACGTTAAATAGGGCACCATCAAAATCCGTTGAGATGACGCCTTATGAACTATGGTTTGGCAAGAAACCAAAGTTGTCGTTTCTTAAAGTTTGGGGCTGCGATGCTTATGTGAAAAAGCTTCAACCTGATAAGCTCGAACCCAAAGCGGAGAAATGTGTCTTCATAGGATACCCAAAGGAAACTGTTGGGTATACCTTCTATCACAGATCCGAAGGCAAGACATTCGTTGCTAAGAATGGATCATTTCTAGAGAAGGAGTTTCTCTCGAAAGAAGTGAGTGGGAGGAAAGTAGAACTTGACGAGGTAACTGTACCTGCTCCCTTATTGGAAAATAGTACATCACAGAAAACTGTTTCTGCGACACCTATACCAATTAGTGAGGAAGCTAATGATCATGATCATGAAACTTCAGGACAAGATACTACTGAACCACGTAGATCAACCAGAGTGAGATCCGCACCAGAGTGGTACGGTAATCCAGTTCTGGAAGTCATGCTACTAGATCATGATGAACCTATGAACTATGAAGAAGCAATGGTGAGCCCAGATTCCGCAAAGTGGCTTGAGGCCATGAAATCTGAGATGGGATCCATGTATGAGAACAAAGTATGGACTTTGGTTGACTTGCCCGATGATCGGCAAGCAATCGAGAATAAATGGATCTTCAAGAAAAAGACTGACGCTGACGGTAATATTACTGTCTATAAAGCTCGACTTGTCGCAAAAGGTTTTCGACAAGTTCAAGGGGTTGACTACGATGAGACCTTCTCACTCGTAGCGATGCTTAAATCCGTCAGAATCATGTTAGCAATTGCCGCATTTTATGATTATGAAATATGGCAGATGGATGTCAAAACTGCATTCCTGAATCGATTTCTGGAAGAAGAGTTGTATATGATGCAACCAGAAGGTTTTGTCGATCCAAAGGGAGCTAACAAAGTATGCAAACTCCAGCGATCCATTTATGGACTGGTGCAAGCATCTCGGAGTTGGAATAAACGCTTTGATAGTGTGATCAAAGCATTTGGCTTTATACAGACTTTTTGAGAAGCCTGTATTTACAAGAAAGTGAGTGGGAGCTCTGTAGCATTTCTGATATTATATGTGGATGACATATTGCTGATTGGAAATGATATAGAATTTCTGGATAGCATAAAGGGATACTTGAATAAAAGTTTTTCGATGAAAGACCTCGGGGAAGCTGCTTACATATTAGGCATAAAGATCTATAGAGATAGATCAAGACGCTTAATTGGACTTTCACAAAGCACATACCTTGACAAGATTTTGAAGAAGATCAAAATGGATCAAGCAAAGAAAGGGTTCTTGCCTGTGTTACAAGGTGTGAAGTTGAGTCAGACTCAATGCCCGACCACTACAGAAGATAGAGAGAAAATGAAAGATGTTCCCTATGCTTCAGCCATAGGCTCTATCATGTATGCAATGCTGTGTACCAGACCTGATGTGTGCCTTGCTATAAGTTTAGCAGGGAGGTACCAAAGTAATCCAGGAGTGGATCACTGGACAGCGGTCAAGAACATCCTGAAATACCTGAAGAGGACTAAGGATATGTTTCTCGTATATGGAGGTGACAAAGAGCTCACCGTAAGAGGTTACGTTGATGCAAGCTTTGACACTGATCCGGACGATTCTAAATCGCAAACCGGATACGTGTTTACTTTAAACGGTGGAGCTGTCAGTTGGTGCAGTTCTAAACAAAGCGTCGTAGCGGGATCTACATGTGAAGCAGAGTACATAGCTGCTTCGGAAGCAGCGAACGAAGGAGTCTGGATGAAGGAGTTCATATCCGATCTAGGTGTCATACCTAGTGCATCGGGTCCAATGAAAATCTTTTGTGACAATACTGGTGCAATTGCTTTGGCAAAGGAATCCAGATTTCACAAAAGGACCAAACACATCAAGAGACGCTTCAACTCCATCCGGGATTTAGTCCAGGTGGGAGACATAGAGATTTGCAAGATACATACGGATCTGAATATTGCGGACCCATTAACTAAGCCTCTTCCACGAGCAAAACATGATCAGCACCAAGGCTCCATGGGTGTTAGAATCATTACTGTGTAATCTAGATTATTGACTCTAGTGCAAGTGGGAGACTGAAGGAAATATGCCCTAGAGGCAATAATAAAGTTATTATTTATTTCCTTATATCATGATAAATGTTTATTATTCATGCTAGAATTGTATTAACCGGAAACATAATACATGTGTGAATACATAGACAAACAGAGTGTCACTAGTATGCCTCTACTTGACTAGCTCGTTAATCAAAGATGGTTATGTTTCCTAACCATGAACAAAGAGTTGTTATTTGATTAATGAGGTCACATCATTAGTTGAATGATCTGATTGACATGACCCATTCCATTAGCTTAGCACCCGATCGTTTAGTATGTTGCTATTGCTTTCTTCATGACTTATACATGTTCCTATAACTATGAGATTATGCAACTCCCGTTTACCGGAGGAACACTTTGGGTACTACCAAACGTCACAACATAACTGGGTGTTTATAAAGGAGTACTATAGGTGTCTCCAATGGTAGATGTTGGGTTGGCGTATTTCGAGATTAGGGTTTGTCACTCCGATTGTCGGAGAGGTATCTCTGGGCCCTCTCGGTAATACACATCACATAAAGCCTTGCAAGCATAATAACTAAGATGTTAGTTATGAGATGATGTATTAAGGAACGAGTAAAGAGACTTGCCAGTAACGAGATTGAACTAGGTATTGGATACCGACGATCGAATCTCGGGCAAGTAACATACCGATGACAAAGGGAACAACGTATGTTGTTATGCGGTCTGACCGATAAAGATCTTCGTAGAATATGTAGGAGCCAATATGGGCATCCAGGTCCCGCTATTGGTTATTGACCGGAGACATGTCTCGGTCATGTCTACATTGTTCTCGAACCGTAGGGTCCGCACGCTTAACGTTACGATGACAGTTATTATGAGTTTATGCATTTTGATGTACCGAAGGTTGTTCGGAGTCCCAGATGTGATCACGGACAAGATGAGGAGTCTCGAAATGGTCGAGACGTTAAGATTGATATATTGGAAGCCTATGTTTGGACATCGGAAGTGTTCCGGGTGAAATCGGGATTTTACCGGAATACCGGGAGGGTTACCGGAACCCCCCGGGAGGCAAATGGGCCTATTGGGCCTTAGTGGAAAAGTGAAAGGGGCTGCCCACAAGGGCTGCGCGCCTCCCCCCCTTCCCTAGTCCTATTAGGACTAGGAGAAGGGGCCGGCCCCCCTCTTTCTCTCTTCTCTTTGGAGAATCCTATTAGGAATAGGATTGGGGGGGAGTCCTACTCCCGGTAGGAGTAGGACTCCTCCTGCGCCCCTCTCCCTGGCCGGCCGAACCCCTCCCCCTGCTCCTTTATATACGGGGGCAGGGGGCACCCCATAGACACACAAGTTGATCATTGTTGATCGTTCCTTAGCTGTGTGCGGTGCCCCCTGCCACCAAATTCCACCTCGGTCATATCGTTGTAGAGCTTAGGCGAAGCCCAGTACATCAAGATCGTCACCACGCCGTCGTGCTGACGGAACTCTTCCTCGACGCTTTGCTGGATCGGAGCCCGAGGATCATCATCGAGCTGAACGTGTGCTAAGAACTCGGAGGTGCCGGAGTAATGGTGCTTGGATCGGTCGGATCGGGAAGAAGACGTACGACTACTTCCTCTACGTTGTGTCAACGCTTCCGTTGCGATCTACAAGGGTACGTAGATCAGACACTCCCCCTCGTTGCTATGCATCACCATGATCTTGCGTGTGCGTAGGAAAATTTTCGAAATTACTACGTTCCCCAACATCGGGGGTGACAGGTTTCGCCATAGCCACGCCCCATCTCATCGTCGTTATGTGGGTGCAGATTTTGAGGGCACGATCTGAGCCGCCTGCTGAGGGGGGGCGGCTTCTTGGAGTCGGCCTTCTGGTGGCCGGCTTCATGGAGCCGGCCCTCTCGGGGCTTTCTTCTTGGATATTTTTAGGCCTAGGCCGCCTTCGCACAGCCAGCCTGAGGGGCAGTCGGCTGGAGGAAGGCGGCCCCATGTCTTGGAAGCTTGAAGGCTTGATTGGCCTATAATATTTCTGAAGTGCTAGGGGGAGCCGGCTAGGCTACCCATGGTCATTTACTCCGTCAGTAGTCCCCGAAGCTGGTTGGGCTCCGAGGCAGAAAAAGGAGTCGAGAAGCTCAAACAGCTTCATGTCTTGAGGAGCCGGAGCCGGCTTTGATTAGGTGCGCCGTCTTCTGGAGGGCGTCGAAGTTCATGGGCGGGAACCAAGCGGCGCGCGAGTTAGGCTGCGGGCTGACCACCCGCCGCCCGCGTGCCACGTGGCACCCAGTGGCTGGACGGGCCTGCCAGCCCACGCGTGCGACAGGACGCCGCCACAGTCCGGGGCCCGCCACTACCGGGCCACGACCCAGGCTCGGATCTTCTGCGGCCCGGGCAAACCGCGCACCTCCTTGCGGCGGTTGCCACACGCCATGGAGGCGCAACAAGCTCAGGACGTGGGGGGACTGGGCGCAGTTAATCTCACGTTCCCCCGACACCTCGCCTCCTCGGCTTCGCCGTACGAGGCTTATAAGTAGGGGGAGGAGGAAGAGCGGCAAACGCTCGCACGCTCGCCCTCGCCCCGTCCCTTCCGTTTCTTCTTCTCTGTTGCCACAACTCCCCGCCTCCGCCTGGCTCTTCCGCCAACCTCCTTGGCTCGCCATTGCTTTGCCGCGGTAGGGTCGCGTGTCTCTCCATCGCCGCATCTTTCTCGTCGCAGCTCCTGGGACGGCTCCAATGTCCATGACGACCACGTCGACTTTCTTTGCCGGAGGCGGCGGCCGCCGGGCGCGGACTACGTGCGGGTCCGTCTCGCGCCGGAGAGGGAGATCTCGCCGGCACCGGAAGAGGACGAGCGGGTAATCTTCCGCTCGCATTACTTGCGCGGCTTCGGCCTGCCGGGGAGCGGGTTCTTCTGCTCCTTCCTCAAATTCTATCATCTCCAGCCGCATCACCTCACTCCCAACGCGGTGATGCTACTGTCGGCCTTCGTCACCCTGTGTGAGGGTTTTCTTGGCGTCCTCCCACCCTTGAACTGTGGGGAGAGTTCTTCGAGTGCAATCTTGGCACTGTTGTTGCAGGCGTGCCTGCCCCATGCGGCGCCTTCATCGCCGTGCAGAGGACGGGCGACAACAACCCATTTCCGTCCATCCTGCTGATCCAGTCGGTGAAGCTCTAGCAGATGTCTTACTTCTACGTGAAGAATATCGCTTCGCAAGGCGACTTCGTCAACCTGCTGGCTTATGTAGCCGGCCCGCCGGCTGGGAGGCAGCCTTCATGGTCCTTCCGGTCCAGGTCGTTGTCTCCAGGCGGGGCCGCCTCCGTTGCCCGGCTCCGGGTGATGATCCAGTGGGAGGGTCTGTCCGGGGCTGACCTGGTGGCCGCCTTCGTGGAGCGTCGGGTGCTTCCGCTCCAAGGCCGACCTCACATGATCGGCCAGATGAGCGGCCGCTTCGACCCATGCCGGCTAAGCACTAAGGAGATGCCTCACGCCGAGGTGTCTTATATGGTGAATTATATTTCCAACTACAAGCTCACCGAGGAGTGGCAGTATGGCAAGGTGTCGTACTCTCGCGCCAATCCTCCGCTGGTAGTAATTTTCTCTTCTTTTCTTCTTTCCTTGTCGACGGGTTCATGATGGTCGACTCCTAACCAGTCGGCCTGTGTTGGCAGAATCCCGTGCTTCCACCGGCAACCGGGGCTGTGGGGGTGGAACGCCAGTTCCTCCCTGACCGCACGATGGACGACGTAGACGACCCTGAAGGAAATATGCCCTAGAGGCAATAATAAAGTTATTATTTATTTCCTTATCTCATGATAAATGTTTATTATTCATGCTAGAATTGTATTAACCGGAAACATAATACATGTGTGAATACATAGACCAACAGAGTGTCACTAGTATGCCTCTACTAGACTAGCTCGTTAATCAAAGATGGTTATGTTTCCTAACCATGAACAAAGAGTTGTTATTTGATTAACGAGGTCACATCATTAGTAGAATGATCTGATTGACATGACCCATTCCATTAGCTTAGCACCCGATCGTTTAGTATGTTGCTATTGCTTTCTTCATGACTTATACATGTTCCTATAACTATGAGATTATGCAACTCCCGTTTACCGAAGGAACACTTTGGGTACTACCAAACGTCACAACGTAACTGGGTGATTATAAAGGAGTATTACAGGTGTCTCCAATGGTAGATGTTGGGTTGGCGTATTTCGAGATTAGGATTTGTCACTCCGATTGTCGGAGAGGTATCTCTGGGCCCTCTCGGTAATACACATCACATAAGCCTTGCAAGCACTGCAACTAATATGTTAGTTGTGAGATGATGTATTACGGAACGAGTAAAGAGACTTGCCAGTAACGAGATTGAACTAGGTATTGGATACCGACGATCGAATCTCGGGCAAGTAACATACCGATGACAAAGGGAACAACGTATGTTGTTATGCGGTCTGACCGATAAAGATCTTCATAGAATATGTAGGAGCCAATATGGGCATCCAGGTCCCGCTATTGGTTATTGACCGGAGACGTGTCTCGGTCATGTCTACATTGTTCTCGAACCGTAGGGTCCGCACGCTTAACGTTACGATGACAGTTATTATGAGTTTATGCATTTTGATGTACCGAAGGTTGTTCGGAGTCCCGGATGAGATCACGGACATGATGAGGAGTCTCGAAATGGTCGAGACGTAAAGATTGATATATTGGAAGCCTATGTTTGGACACCGGAAGTGTTCCGGGTGAAATCGGGATTTTACCGGAATACCGGGAGGGTTACCGGAACCCCCCGGGAGACAAATGGGCCTGTTGGGCCTTAGTGGAAAAAGAGAAAAAGGGAAAAGGCCCAAGCTGGCCGGCGCCCCCCTTCCCCAAATCCTATTAGGAATAGGATAAGGGGCCGGCCCCCCTTCTCTCTCTTCCCCCCCCCCCCCCCCCCCCGGGAGTCCTAATTGGATTAGGATTGGGGGGGAGGAGTCCTACTCCCGGTGGGAGTAGGACTCCCCTGCGCCTCCCCCTCTTGGCCGGCCAGCCCCCCCTCCTCCAACATATAAATACGGGGGCAGGGGACACCCCAAGACACACAAGTTGATCCTTGAGATCGTTCCTTAGCCGTGTGCGGTGCCCCCTGCCACCAAATTCCACCTCGATCATACCGTTACAGTGCTTAGGCGAAGCCCTGCGTCGGTAGTACATCAAGATCGTCACCACGCCGTCGTGCTGACGGAACTCTTCCTCGACGCTTTGCTGGATCGGAGCCCGAGGAACGTCATCGAGCTGAACGTGTGCCAAGAACTCGGAGGTGCCAGAGTAACGGTGCTTGGATCGGTCGGATCGGGAAGAAGACGTACGACTACTTCCTCTATGTTGTGTGATCGCTTCCACAGTCGGTCTGCGTTGGTACGTAGACAACACTCTCCCCTCTCGTTGCTGTGCATCACCATGATCTTGCGTGTGCGTAGGAAAATTTTGAAATTACTACGTTCCCCAATAGTGGCATCCGAGCCAGGTTTTATGGTTTGATGTTATATGCACGAGTAGAACACAAGTGAGTTGTGGGCGATACAAGTCATACTGCCTACCAGCATGTCATACTTTGGTTCGGCGGTATTGTTGGACGAGACGATCCGGACCAACCTTACGCGTACTCTTACGCGAGACCGGTTCCCTCGACGTGCTTTGCACACAGATGGCTTGCGGAAGACTGTCTCTCCAACTTTAGTTGAACCAAGTGTGACTACGCCCGGTCCTTGAGAAGGTTAAAACGGAGTCTATTTGACGAACTATCGTTGTGGTTTTGATGCGTAGGTGAGATGAGTTCTTACTTAAGCCCGTAGCAGCCACGTAAAAATTGCAACAACAAAGTAGAGGACGTCTAACTTGTTTTTGCAGGGCATGATGTGATGTGATATGGTCAAGGCATGATGCTGATTTTATTGTATGAGATGATCATGTTTTGTAACCGAGTTATCGGCAACTGGCAGGAGCCATATGGTTGTCGCTTTATTGTATGCAATACAAATCACGATGTAATGCTTTACTTTATTACTAAGCGGTAGTGATAGTCATGAAAGCATAAAGATTGGCGAGACGACAACGATGCTACGATGGAGATCAAGGTGTCGCGCCGGTGACGATGGTGATCATGACGGTGCTTCGGAGATGGAGATCACAAAGCGCAAGATGATGATGGCCATATCATATCACTTATATTGATTGCATGTGATGTTTATCCTTTTATGCATCTTATCTTGCTTTGATTGACGGTAGCATTATAAGATGATCTCTCACTAAATTATCAAGAAGTGTTCTCCCTGAGTATGCACCGTTGCAAAAGTTCTTCGTGCTGAGACACCACGTGATGATCGGGTGTGATAGGCTCTACGTTCAAATACAACGGGTGCAAAACAGTTGCACACGCAGAATACTCAGGTTATACTTGACGAGCTATGCATATAAGATATGACCTCGGAACACGGAGACCGAAAGGTCGAGCGTGAATCATATAGTAGATATGATCAACATATTGATGTTCACCATTGAAAACTACTCCATCTCACGTGATGATCGGTTATGGTTTAGTTGATTTGGATCACGTGATCACTTAGAGGATTAGAGGGATGTCTATCTAAGTGGGAGTTCTTAAGTAAATTAACTGAACTTAAAATTATCATGAACTTAGTACCTGATAGTATCTTGCTTGTTTATGTTGATTGTAGATAGATGGCTCGTGCTGTTGTTCCGTTGAATTTTAATGCGTTCCTTGAGAAAGCTAAGTTGAAAGATGATGGTAGCAATTACACGGACTGGGTCCGTAACCTGAGGATTATCCTCATTGCTGCACAGAAGAATTACGTCCTGGAAGCACCGCTGAGTGCCAGGCCTGCTGCAAGAGCAACGCCAGAAGTTATGAACGTCTGGCAGAGCAAAGCTGATGACTACTCAATAGTTCAGTGTGCCATGCTTTACGGCTTAGAACCGGGACTTCAACGACGTTTTGAACGTCATGGAGCATATGAGATGTTCCAGGAGTTGAAGTTAATATTTCAAGCAAATGCCCGGATTGAGAGATATGAAGTCTCCAATAAATTCTATAGCTGCAAGATGGAGGAGAACAGTTCTGTCAGTGAGCATATACTCAAAATGTCTGGGTATAATAATCACTTGATTCAATTGGGAGTTACACTTCCGGATGATTGCGTCATTGACAGAATTCTCCAATCACTGCCACCAAGCTACAAGAGCTTTGTGATGAACTATAATATGCAAGGGATGAACAAGACTATTCCTGAGCTCTTCGCGATGCTGAAAGCTGCGGAGGTAGAAATCAAAAAGGAGCATCAAGTGTTGATGGTTAACAAAACCACTAGTTTCAAGAAAAAGGGCAAAGGGAAGAAGAAAGGGAACTTCAAAAAGAACGGCAAGCAAGTTGCTACTCAAGAGAAGAAACCCAAGTCTGGACCTAAGCCTGAAACTGAGTGCTTCTACTGCAAGCAGACTGGTCACTGGAAGCGGAACTGCCCCAAGTATTTGGCGGATAAGAAGGATGGCAAGGTGAACAAAGGTATATGTCATATACATGTTATTGATGTGTACCTTACTAATGCTCGCAGTAGCACCTGGGTATTTGATACTGGTTCTGTTGCTAATATTTGCAACTCGAAACAGGGACTACAGAATAAGCGGACACTAGCAAAGGACGAGGTGACGATGCGCGTGGGAAACGGTTCCAAAGTCGATGTGATCGCGGTCGGCACGCTACCTCTACATCTACCTTCGGGATTAATATTAGACCTAAATAATTGTTATTTGGTGCCAGCGTTGAGCATGAACATTATATCTGGATCTTGTTTGATGCGAGACGGTTATTCATTTAAATCAGAGAATAATGGTTGTTCTATTTATATGAGTAATATCTTTTATGGTCATGCACCCTTGAAAAGTGGTCTATTCTTATTGAATCTCGATAGTAGTAATACACATATTCATAATGTTGAAACCAAAAGATGCAGAGTTGATAATGATAGTGCAACTTATTTGTGGCACTGCCGTTTAGGTCATATCGGTGTAAAGCGCATGAAGAAACTCCATACTGATGGGCTTTTGGAACCACTTGATTATGAATCACTTGGTACTTGCGAACCGTGCCTCATGGGCAAGATGACTAAAACACCGTTCTCCGGTACTATGGAGAGAGCAACAGATTTATTAGAAATCATACATACGGATGTATGTGGTCCGATGAATATTGAGGCTCGTGGCGGATATCGTTATTTTCTCACCTTCACAGATGATTTAAGCAGATATGGGTATATCTACTTAATGAAACATAAGTCTAAAACATTTGAAAAGTTCAAGGAATTTCAGAGTGAAGTTGAAAATCATCGTAACAAGAAAATAAAGTTTCTACGATCTGATCGTGGAGGAGAATATTTGAGTTACGAGTTTGGTGTACATTTGAAAAATTGTGGAATAGTTTCGCAACTCACGCCACCCGGAACACCACAACGCAATGGTGTGTCCGAACGTCGTAATCATACTTTACTAGATATGGTGCGATCTATGATGTCTCTTACTGATTTACCGCTATCATTTTGGGGTTATGCTTTAGAGACGGCCGCATTCACGTTAAATAGGGCACCATCTAAATCCGTTGAGACGACGCCTTTTGAACTATGGTTTGGCAAGAAACCAAAGTTGTCGTTTCTTAAAGTTTGGGGCTGCGATGCTTATGTGAAAAAACTTCAACCTGATAAGCTCGAACCCAAATCGGAGAAGTGTGTCTTCATAGGATATCCAAAGGAAACTGTTGGATACACCTTCTATCACACATCCGAAGGCAAGACTTTTGTTGCTAAATTCGGAAACTTTCTTGAGAAGGAGTTTCTCTCGAAAGAAGTGAGTGGGAGGAAAGTAGAACTTGACGAGGTAACTATACCTACTCCGTTATTGGGAAATAGTACATCACAGAAAACTGTTTCTCTGAGAACTACACCAATAAGAGAGGAAGTTAATGATGATGATCATGAAACTTTAGATCAAGATACTACTGTACCTCGTAGATCAACCAGAGTAAGATCCGCACCAGAGTGGTACGGTAATCCTGTTCTGGAAGTCATGCTACTAGATCATGATGAACCTACGAACTATGAAGAAGCGATGGTGAGCCCAGATTCCGCAAAGTGGCTTGAAGCCATGAAATCTGAGATGGGATCCATGTATGAGAACAAAGTATGGACTTTGGTTAACTTGCCCGATGATCGGCAAGCAATTTAGAATAAATGGATCTTTAAGAAAAAGACTGACGCTGATGGTAATGTTACTATCTACAAAGCTCGACTTGTCGCAAAAGGTTTTCGACAAGTTCAAGGAGTTGACTACGATGAGACTTTCTCACCCGTAGCGATGCTTAAGTCTGTCAGAATCATGTTAGCAATTGCCGCATTTTATGATTATGAAATTTGGCAAATGGATGTAAAAACCGCATTCCTGAATGGATTTCTGGAAGAAGAGTTGTATATGATGCAACCCGAAGGTTTTGTCGATCCAAAAGGAGCTAACAAAGTGTGCAAACTCCAGCGATCCATTTATGGACTGGTGCAAGCATCTCGGAGTTGGAATAAACGCTTTGATAGTGTGATCAAAGCATTTGGGTTTATACAGACTTTTGGAGAAGCCTGTATTTACAAGAAAGTGAGTGAGAGCTCTGTAGCATTTCTGATATTATATGTGGATGACATATTACTCATTGGAAATGATATAGAATTTCTGGATAGCATAAAGGGATACTTGAATAAAAGTTTTTCGATGAAAGACCTTGGGGAAGCTGCTTACATATTAGGCATAAAAATCTATAGAGATAGATCAAAACGCTTAATTGGACTTTCACAAAGCACATACCTTGACAAGATTTTGAATAAGTTCAAAATGGATCAAGCAAAGAAAGGGTTCTTGCCTGTATTACAAGGTGTGAAGTTGAGTCAGACTCAATGCCCGACCACTGCAGAAGATAGAGAGAAAATGAAAGATGTTCCCTATGCTTCAGCCATAGGCTCTATCATGTATGCAATGCTGTGTACCAGACCTGATGTGTGCCTTGCTATAAGTTTAGCAGGGAGGTACCAAAGTAATCCAGGAGTGGATCACTGGACAGCGGTCAAGAACATCCTGAAATACCTGAAAAGGACTAAGGATATGTTTCTCGTATATGGAGGTGACAAAGAGCTCACCGTAAGAGGTTACGTTGATGCAAGCTTTGACACTGATCCGGACGATTCTAAATCGCAAACCGGATACGTGTTTACTTTAAACGGTGGAGCTGTCAGTTGGTGCAGTTCTAAACAAAGCGTCGTAGCGGGATCTACATGTGAAGCGGAGTACATTGCTGCTTCGGAAGCAGCAAACGAAGGAGTCTGGATGAAGGAGTTCATTCCGATCTAGGTGTCATACCTAGTGCATCGGGTCCAATGAAAATCTTCTGTGACAATACTGGTGCAATTACCTTGGCAAAGGAATCCAGATTTCACAAAAGAACCAAACACATCAAGAGACGCTTCAACTCCATCCGGGATTTAGTCCAGGTGGGAGACATAGAGATTTGCAAGATACATACGGATCTGAATGTTGCAGACCCGTTGACTAAGCCTCTTCCACGAGCAAAACATGATCAGCACCAAGGCTCCATGGGTGTTAGAATCATTACTGTGTAATCTAGATTATTGACTCTAGTGCAAGTGGGAGACTGAAGGAAATATGCCCTAGAGGCAATAATAAAGTTATTATTTATTTCCTTATATCATGATAAATGTTTATTATTCATGCTAGAATTGTATTCACCGGAAACATAATACATGTGTGAATACATAGACCAACAGAGTGTCACTAGTATGCCTCTACTAGACTAGCTCGTTAATCAAAGATGGTTATGTTTCCTAACCATGAACAAAGAGTTGTTATTTGATTAACGAGGTCACATCATTAGTAGAATGATCTGATTGACATGACCCATTCCATTAGCTTAGCACCCGATCGTTTAGTATGTTGCTATTGCTTTCTTCATGACTTATACATGTTCCTATAACTATGAGATTATGCAACTCCCGTTTACCGGAGGAACACTTTGGGTACTACCAAACGTCACAACGTAACTGGGTGATTATAAAGGAGTATTACAGGTGTCTCCAATGGTAGATGTTGGGTTGGCGTATTTCGAGATTAGGATTTGTCACTCCGATTGTCGGAGAGGTATCTCTGGGCCCTCTCGGTAATACACATCACATAAGCCTTGCAAGCACTGCAACTAATATGTTAGTTGTGAGATGATGTATTACGGAACGAGTAAAGAGACTTGCCAGTAACGAGATTGAACTAGGTATTGGATACCGACGATCGAATCTCGGGCAAGTAACATACCGATGACAAAGGGAACAACGTCTGTTGTTATGCGGTCTGACCGATAAAGATCTTCGTAGAATATGTAGGAGCCAATATGGGCATCCAGGTCCCGCTATTGGTTATTGACCGGAGACGTGTCTCGGTCATGTCTACATTGTTCTCGAACCGTAGGGTCCGCACGCTTAACGTTACGATGACAGTTATTATGAGTTTATGCATTTTGATGTACCGAAGGTTGTTCGGAGTCCCGGATGAGATCACGGACATGACGAGGAGTCTCGAAATGGTCGAGACATAAAGATTGATATATTGGAAGCCTATGTTTGGACACCGGAAGTGTTCCGGGTGAAATCGGGATTTTACCGGAATACCGGGAGGGTTACCGGAACCCCCCGGGAGACAAATGGGCCTGTTGGGCCTTAGTGGAAAAAGAGAAAAAGGGAAAAGGCCCAAGCTGGCCGGCGCCCCCCTTCCCCAAATCCTATTAGGAATAGGATAAGGGGCCGGCCCCCCTTCTCTCTCTTTCCCCCCCCCCCCCCCGGGAGTCCTAATTGGATTAGGATTGGGGGGGAGGAGTCCTACTCCCGGTGGGAGTAGGACTCCCCTGCGCCTCCCCCTCTTGGCCGGCCAACCCCCCCTCCTCCAACATATAAATACGGGGGCAGGGGACACCCCAAGACACACAAGTTGATCCTTGAGATCGTTCCTTAGCCGTGTGCGGTGCCCCCTGCCACCAAATTCCACCTCGATCATACCGTTATAGTGCTTAGGCGAAGCCCTGCGTCGGTAGTACATCAAGATCGTCACCACGCCGTCGTGCTGACGGAAATCTTCCTCGACGCTTTGCTGGATCGGAGCCCGAGGAACGTCATCGAGCTGAACGTGTGCCAAGAACTCGGAGGTGCCGGAGTAACGGTGCTTGGATCGGTCGGATCGGGAAGAAGACGTACGACTACTTCCTCTACGTTGTGTGATCGCTTCCGCAGTCGGTCTGCGTTGGTACGTAGACAACACTCTCCCCTCTCGTTGCTGTGCATCACCATGATCTTGCGTGTGCGTAGGAAAATTTTGAAATTACTACGTTCCCCAACAGACCCAGACCTGGGGCGGCCGCCATGGAAGACGACGTCGCGGGGGAAGGGGGCGACGCAGGCGGGTCCGGGCTCGGGGCCGCCTTTGAGGACTGGCTAGATGACGACGAGGCCGAAGTCATTCCGCGCCACCGACCGGCGCCCGATCACCAAGGCACGGGTCCATCTGCCGGGCCGGCTGCCCATGGCAGCACGCAGAAGTGCCGAGCCGCGACGACCCACTTCGGTAGTCGGCCGAAGAAGCCCAAGAGTACCACGGCGGTGACCAAGCGGGACGAGGCGGCCGCGAAGGCAGCCCGCTTCCGTAAGGTGGTGAAGCAGCCGCAGGCGGTCTCAGCGTAAGTGTCGCTGTTCTCATGCCTTTCTTTTTTCTTCTTCTTCGGTTGGTGTTTTTCCAAACCCTTTTTCTCAATTTATCAAACAAGGCCCCTCTTTCCCTTGGGCGGGTCCCGGCCGCCTCCATAGTTGGAGCTGTGGGAGGGTCTTCAAGCTCCCGCCGGGTGGATCCCCACGCCGACCTCCTAGAGGCGACGGAGCGGAACGCGCGGGAAGTGCGGGAGGAGCGGGAGGCGGAGGAGCGGAGGGCGGCTCGAGAGGCGAAGCAAAAGTCGGCGGAGGCGCGAGCCGTCACGGCCGCCAAGGCCCAGGCAGAGGCCGCAGACGCGGAGAGGGAGGCGGAGGCCTAGCAGAACCAGCCTCCACAGTTCATCATTCCCCTCCGCGCCGCGGCTCCCGGCACCCCTGTGCCCCCGTTGGAGGAGGCCGGCCGCGGCCAGCCAAAGATGGAGAGGGAGGTGGCGCCATCGCCGCCGACTGGAGCGGGCCGAGGAAGTCGGCCTGAAGTGCCGCCCTTGCAGCCGGCTGGAGGCGAGCCGTCCGTGGGAGGGGATCTTGTGATCTCGTCGTCGTCTCGCCGGCGCGCGGGGAAGGCGACTTCAGTGCCGGACGCGCAGAAAACCGTGGACGCCGGCTCGTCGGCCGAGGACCAAGAAGCAGCCAGTGATAGCTCGTCCGGGTGGATGCCAGACGGCGGGACAACCGTGCTGAATGTGGCGGCGCAGGACGTCCGGAACCGGCTTCAGGCCCAAGCCACCGCGCTAAAGCAGTACACCCAGCAGTTTCTCACGACGTGATCGGTTATTCGGGTGAGTCCTCCTGCTCTTTGTTGATTGCTTTTGATTACTTCCGTGGGTGCGCATCAGCGCACCCACTGGGTGTAGTCCCCGAGTTCCGAGCCGGCTGCTAAGCAGGTGGCTTGGAACTTCTTGGAAAGCTTGATTGCCGTTTTGTTCTTACTCGTGTCCCTTGTCTTAACTGCAGGAGTACCACAACCTCCGCGCGGCCGCTTTCAACTCCCAGGCCCAGGAGTTGAATCAGAAGGCTACTGATCTGACCGAAAGCTGGAGTAAGCGCTTCGTTTTTCTTTTAAGTGGGGGCTCGTCAGCGCACCCACTGGGTGTAGTCCCCGAGATTCGGGCCGACTACCGAGTAGTCGGGTCGGATCTTTTCCTGACGACTTCTTCTTCATATTTGCAGGGGCCAATGCTGACTTGAGGAGCTACCTAAGTGGAGCCCAGTCCTCCCTTCGCGCCAAGGAAAATGAGTGCGCCGCCCTATCCCAGGAGCGTGATCGCCTGGCCAAGAAGCTGGCTGTCGGTGTCAAAACCGGCGGATCTCGGGTAGGGGGTCCCGAACTGTGCGTCTAGGCTGGATGGTGACAGGAGGCAAGGAACACGAAGTTTTACCCAGGTTTGGGCCCTCTCGATGGAGGTAAAACCCTATGCCCTGCTTGATTAATATTGATGATATGGGTAGTACAAGAGTAGATCTACCACGAGATCAGAGAGGCTAAACCCTAGAAGCTAGCCTATGGTATGATTGTTGATGTGTATGTTGTCCTACAGACTAAAACCCTCCGGTTTATATAGACACCGGAGAGGGTTAGGGTTACATAGAGTCGGTTACAATGGTAGGAGATCTGAACATCCGTATCTCCAAGCTTGCCTTCCACGCCAAGGAAAGTCCCTTCCGGACACGAGACGGAGTCTTCAATCTTGTATCTTCATAGTCCAGGAGTTCGGCTGAAGGTATAGTTCGGCTATCCGAACACCCCCTAATCCAGGACTCCCTCAGTAGCCCCCGAACCAGGCTTCAATAACGATGAGTCCGTGTCGGTGTACTAAAGTAGGGGTACCTTAGTATCCCAAACTTGTGCACGGGCAGTTGCAGCGTCCCGCGGCAAGGCTTGCCAGGCGACCGCCAAGTTCCTCCATGGTTCCTTTGGAGCCATTCAAGAACAAAGTATCCAAACCAAGGAAACAGGGCCCCGGCAAGAGGAGCTTGCCAGGAAAGGAGACAAGACCCCGGCAAGAGGAGCTTGCCGGGGAGGCCAACCAAGGCATCTTAAGGAACTTGCCGCAGCGCACCATGTGTCCCGGCAAGACCCAGTGAGCGACAAGCTCCTGGACACGACAAGATAATAACCGTGGCAAGGCGCTTGCCGCGGCAAGCTTCCATCCTGTACCTGCGCTCCAGCACATCCACCAACGTGCCGCTCTGAGACCCTTCCAGGTGTACGTGGCGGAAGGCTGTGCAGCCAGAGGTACACGGTGGCGAGCGGCGCTGACAAGATAGCCATTGTGGCAAGCAGTGGCGTCCCTAGCAGTCCCTTTCTGCACCGTCTAGGCGACGCAGACATGCATTTAATGCCTTTGTCCCCTGCCGCTTAGGTTAGGTATGATAACACTGTAGTAGGCGGTGGTGCCAACCACCACGTCTTTTCCATTTTTACCCTCGTCTATGTTGCCACCTGTCGGCGACCCCTTTGACATATAAAAGGAGGCCCATGCGCAACGTAGAGGGGGTTGGACGATCATTCTCACGCTCGGTCTGGCTAGCTGCTAGTGTGTACCGTAGCAATCAGCGCTCCCGAGCAAGAACTCAATACAACCACAAAGCAGGAGTAGGGTTTTACGCATCCGTGCGGCCCGAACCTGGGTAAACTGATTGCGTCGCTCGTGCGCTTCGCCTCGATCTACTCTTCGTGCATTCTCCGCCCCCCTGCCAAACCGAAAGGGGCCTCGGTCCGCCGTGGTCCCATAGGTGTCTGTGGGATCAGCACCCCCGACATCTTTGGCGCGCCAGGTAGGGGGTGCGTCGAGGCTGTGTGAATCTGATACGGCATTCTCACGAGCCGAATCTTCATCATCTTCAACAACATGCCACCGAAGAAGAAGGCTTCGGAGGCAGCTGCTCCGTCCGCACCGAGCCCACCACCGCAAGAACGAACGGCTGGTGGGGTAGATGCCGGCGGGAGAGCAGGCGCCGACGAGGAGGCTCATGTTGCTGCCAAGTCCAAGGACAAGACTGCGCTGCACATCGGCGGCGCGGTCGGCTCCCACAACGACCGAACGCACTCCAAGACCTCGGCGTCCATACACGCACCGCGCCCATCTCAGGAGGCGCGGGACCAGCAGCGTCATGGTACTCACGGTACCATACGTTTGCTGGGCCAAGATCAAGCTGGCGGATCCCGGAGTGCTCAAGACCAGCATGCACGCCAGCATGCTGGCGCGAGCGTGGCACGGTCGCCTGGACGAGATATTGCTCCTTCAAACGTTTTTAGAAGTCCGAGCATATCCCATTCATCGCGCCGTTCGCCACCGCCGCCCGCCACTCCGGCAGAAGCTTTAGCACGAGCTCAACTGCTCCTAGATTACCCTCCAGCACCAGAGAAGATCGATGACTGGAGGGCCACTATCCAGAGCCTCATCGGATTCGCCAATGGCGACGACCCGCGGCAGCCGAGCGCATCGCAGCCGCGGCAAGTCGGTCAGGCTCGAGCCGGTGGCGACAAGACCGGGGAGGGTGCAACCACTGTGCACTCTCCGCCTCGGAGGCCAAGATCGCCGACTCGCCGGATCCACCTCGACGGCGACTCCACCGCGTCATCAGATCCGCGAGCTCGTCGCGATCAGCGCCAAGTTCTTCATGAGAGACAGCAAGAAGACGCTCGAACAAGCATTGAGCGCCGAAGAGAAGCGCGGCGTCAATCAGACCTGCGCGCTGGGCCCTCTGTTGACATGCATGCGCCCGGAGAACCAGGTGACTTGCCGTACACGGTAGGTTGCCCTGCGTTTACCCATGAGCTACGGCAAGTCCAGTGGCCTAGCCAGAAGCATTTCAAGCCAGACGTACCGGAGAAGTACGACAGCAAGTCGCACCCGTTAGAGTTCCTCAGCATCTACACCATTGCGGTGCAGGCAACTGGGGGGCGAGAAGACAAGGTCCTTGCCAACTACTTCCCGCTGGTGCTCAAGCCCGAAGTCAGGTCCTGGCTCATGCACTTGCTGGACAACTCCATATCCTCTTGGGCAGAACTTTGCCATCAGTTTGTCGGCACCTTTACAGGCGGCCACAAGCCACATGGCAAGGAAAGTGATCTTCACCTACTTGCCCAGAAGGAAGGAGAGCCCCTGCGCAAGTATATTCAGAGATTCAGCCGTGTGCAGCGCAACATCCCAGACATCCACCCTGCCGCGGTTATCGGCGTGTTCCATCAGAACGTGCGTAATCGCAGGATGCGGGAGGAGATGGTGATGAGTAGGATCAGAGACGTCAGTGAGCTATATGCCCTGGCCGACAAGTGCGCACGCGCTGAGGAAGGGAGGAAACTCCCCGGAGAGACTGCAGGAGCAGGAGGATCTGACAGTGAGGATGCCGCCCCAGCAAAGAAAAACCGACGGCGCAATAGGAAGAAGAAGGGAAAAGAAGTACTAGTCGTTGAGTAGTCCAGCAACGACAGTGGCGCCAAGCAAGCCAAAGTTGGTAGCTCCGGCAAGGAGGTTGCTGCATGCACCAATTGCCAGGCTGTGGCGGCCGCCGACAAGCAGGACGGCACCGACAAGCAATATTGCAAGATCCACCGCACCAAAGGCCATGACCTCCAGAGCTGCAAGAAGGTCGAGCAGCTCGTCCAGCAGCAAAAAGCTGAGTATGAGTGGCGCGACAAGGAGAGGGCCCAAGGAGGCGGTGGAGAAGCCGGCAAGAAGCGCGCTGGCCGGGGAGGGCGCCGCGGCAAGGCCAAGCAGCGGCAAGGAGACAAACCTCCCCGCGGCCGCGACAAGGACGAAGACGATGACGACGACGAAGACATGGATGATGTCGAGAACAGTGAGCAGGAGTTTCAGAAAGCTATAGAAGTCTTGTGTGTTGACGGCGGTGCCTCTCTGCATACTTCCCACCGCCAACTCAAACAGTGGCTGCGGGAAGTTAATGCGGCAGAGCCACCTGTCGAATCACGCAAGCTTCTGAAATGGTCCAGCACGCCTATCATCTTTGACATTGAGGACCACCCTGATCGCACAACTGCGGTCGGGTGCTTGCCGTTGTTGGTTTCGCCAACAATCCACAACCTCAAAGTCACTAAGATGCTAGTTGAGGGCGGGGCCGGCTTAAATCTGATCTCCTCCGCTGTGCTCCAGAAACTCCAGATCCCTGACAGCGAGCTCGAAGAGACCGGCACATTACAAGGAATTAACCCGGGAAGGAGCAAGCCGAAAGGAAAGGTCACGTTGCCGGTGACATTTGGCAGCGAGCTAAATTTCAGAACGGAGAGAGTCACTTTTGACGTTGCCGATTTTCCATTGCCTTACAATGGGATACTTGGCCGTCCAGCGCTCGCCAAGTTCATGGCAGCCTCTCACTATGCATACAACATGCTCAAGATGCCAGGCCCGATAAGCGTCATCTCTGTCCCTGGCGACAAGACGGATGCCCTTATCTGCGCCGACAAGATCTACCGGGGAGCAGCAGCCGCTACAGATCGCAAACCACTTGCCGTTGAAGCTCCCGGGGGGAAGAAGAAGACCAAGTCCGACAAGAGCTCTGATGCCCACTCCGGCAAACGCACCTCCTCGGAGTGCTGCGCTGCCGTCGAGGACGCACCATCGAGCTCCACCGGCAAGTGTAAGAAGGCAATGGCAGCTCCACCACATACCAAGAAGGTGTCCGCCAAGGAGGATGGCACTGGTGGTACCTTCACCATCAGCGCCACACTTGACCCTAAATAGGAAAGCGCGCTCGTTGCTTTCCTGCGGGCGAATGTCGACGTGTTTGCATGGCAACTGTCTAATATCCCCGGTGTTCCCAGGAAAGTAATTGAGCACCATCTTGCCGTTTGTCCTCATGCGCGGCCCGTCAAGCAGAAGGTTAGGAAACAAGCAGTGGAGCGCCAAGAATTCATAGCAGAAGAAATCAAGAAATTGGAAGCAACAGGCCTTGTCAGAGGAGTGCTCCATCCCACGTGGTTGGCCAATCCTGTTGTAGTGGGCAAGGCCAATGGAAAATGGAGGCTTTGTATTGACTTTACTAATGTTAATAAAGCTTGTCCCAAAGACCCATTTCCCTTGCCGCGCATTGACCAGATTGTTGACTCCATAGCCGGATGTGATTTGCTTTCATTTCTTGACGCATATTCAGGATACCATCAGATCTTCATGGCAGAAGAGGATGAGGAGAAAACAACATTCATTACTCCATGTGGCATGTACTATTTCATACGTATGCCTTTAGGATTAAAGAATGCTGGTTCAACATTTGCAAGAGTAGTCCATGTCGCCTTGAAGCCACCGATACACAGAAATGTAGAAGCCTACATGGATGACATAGTGGTCAAGAGCAAAGACAGGGCAACCTTAATTCAAGATTTAGACAAGACCTGTGCAAATCTACGCAAGATCAACCTCAAGCTCAACCCCGAGAAGTGTGTGTTTGGAGTCCCTTCCGGCAAGCTTCTCGGGTTCTTTGTGTCTCAGCGGGGAATTGAAGCCAATCCCGACAAGATCAAGGCCATCGAGCAGATCGAAGCACCAAAGCGCGTCAAGGATGTACTGAAGCTTGCCGGTTGCGTGGCTGCTCTCAACAGGTTTATTTCTCGGTCTGCTAAGCGCGCCCTGCCGTTTTCAAAATTTTGAAAAAGGCAGGTCCAATGAAATGGACTCCAGAAGCGGAGGCTGCGCTGCAGGACTTGAAGAGATACCTGTCCTCCACTCCAACACTTGTCGCACCTAAACCGCAAGAGAAGTTGCTGCTGTATATAGCAGCAACCAATCAAGTGGTTAGTGCTGCGTTAGTGGCAGAGAGGGAGGCAGATGACGAGCCAGCAACCGCGGCAAGCGCATCCAGCGACAAGCAGGGGGCTTCCCCGACAAGCTCTGGTCCCGACAAGGATGGATCTGCACAGGCATGCGAAGAGGTGCAAAAGAGAATGGTGCAGCGCCCAGTCTACTTTGCCAGTTCCCTTCTGCAGGGGGCTAGGTCAAGGTACTCTGGCATGCAGAAGTTGCTTTTCAGCCTTCTTATGGCCTCGAGAAAGCTGCACCATTACTTCCAGGCACATGAGATCACAGTTGTCACTCGCTTCCCGCTGAAGAGGATACTGCAGAATCCAGAAGCGACAGGCAGGATTGTTGAGTGGGCATTGGAACTGTCAAGCTTTGGCCTCAAGTTTGAGAGCACTTCAACTATCCAAAGCAGAGCATTGGCAGAATTCATAGCAGAATGGACGCCAACACCAGACGAAGAAATTCCAGAGACGAGCATCCCCGCTAAGGAAACAATCAAGGAGTGGCTCATATACTTTGACGGTGCCTTCTCGCTGCAAGGCGCCGGTGCTGGTGTGCTGCTTGTCGCACCCACCGGAGAGCACCTCAAGTACATAGTCCAGATGCACATTCCCAAGGAGCAAGCAACAAACAATACTGCAGAGTATGAAGGCTTGCTTGCCGGTCTCAGGATCGCGACGGAACTTGGGATTAAGAAGCTCATTGTCAGGGGTGACTCGCAGCTTGTCGTCCGCCAAGTGAACAAGAATTACTAGAGTCCTTTGATGGAAGCCTATGTTGACGAAGTGAGAAAGCTAGAAGAGCACTTTGACGGCTTGCAGATGGAGCATATTCCAAGAGCTCAGAATGACATTGCCGATGGCCTGTCGAAGTGCGCCGCACTTAAGTTACCTGTGGAACCAGGAATCTTTGTGCTCAAGTTGACTCAACCGTCCGTAGCGCCGCCAACTGGACAAAGCAAGAAGAGGAAGTTGGTTTCTGGTGACTATTTTCCGGCAGAGCTTCCCGAAGCCGCCGCCAAAAAGGTCCCCGAGATCAACACCAACAGCGCTGAGGAGCAGTCTGCTCTGGCAAGCCCCAGGGTTTGTTCCGTTGAAGCAGACGCTCCCGACAAGCTTTGCTCTGGCAAGCTTGCCGGGGAACATCAAGCTCCGGCAGAGCCGCAGGTTCTTGCCGTAGAAGCGGGCGTTCCCGCGGCAACAGATATGCCTTTAGTCCTTGTTGTCGAGCCACAAGCTCCATCATGGGCGCAGCAAATTGTCCATTTCCTTCAGACAGGAGAACTTCCCGCAGAACAAGAAGAAGCAGAAAGAGTAGCCCGGCAGTCTAGTATGTACCAGTTTGTCAATAACATACTGTGCAGAAGAAGACTCAACGGTGTGAAATTGAAGTGCATTCCCCGGGAAGATGGACAAAAGCTGTTGGCAGAGATACATGGAGGCATATGTGGTCACCACATTGGCGCAAGAGCACTTGTCGGCAAAGCATTCCGGCAAGGCTTCTTCTGGCCGACAGCCCTCCAGGATGCAACTGCACAAGTAACCAAGTGTGAAGCGTGCCAGTTCCATTCCAAGCAGATACACCAGCCAGCTCAAGCTCTCCAGACGATCCCTTTATCCTGGCCATTTTCGGTCTGGGGGCTCGATATCCTCGGACACTTTCCCCGAGCTGTCGGGGCCTTTGAGTACTTGTACGTTGCGATCGACAAGTTCACAAAGTGGCTGGAAGTGGAACCAGTGAGAAAGGTGACAGCATAGTCAGCAGTCAAGTTCTTCAGGTCGATTGTTTGCCGTTTTGGGACCCCTAATAGGATAATCACCGACAACGGTACACAATTTACGAGCCGCACCTTCATGCAGTACGTCCAAGATCTTGGCGCCAAGGTCTGCTTCGCTTCTGTTGCTCACCCGAGAAGCAACAGTCAAGCGGAGAGGGCAAATGCTGAAGTGCTGCGCGGGCTCAAGACCAGAACTTTCGACAGGCTGCACAAGTGCGGAAGAAACTGGATCGAGGAGCTGCCGGTGGTTCTTTGGTCGATCAGGACGACGCCAAATCGAGCCACTGGTTAGACACCCTTCGCTCTAGTCTATGGAGCGGAGGCAGTTCTCCCCACGGAACTCGTATACGGGTCACCTCGAGTGCTCACTTATGATGAGCTCGAGCAAGAGCAGCTGCGGCAAGATGACACGCTGCTCCTCGAGGAAGACCGTCTTCAGGCTGCTGTGCGAGCTGCTCGCTACCAGCAAGCTTTGCGCCGCTACCATAGCCGCAAAGTTAACGCTAGAAGTCTCGAGGAAGGTGAACTTGTTCTTCGGCGCGCTCAGTCCGCCAAGAATTCAAACAAGTTGACGCCGAAGTGGGAAGGCCCTTACCGGGTGAAACGAGTCACTAGGCCTGGCGCTGTCCGCCTGGAGACCGAAGATGGCATCCCAGTGAGCAACTCCTGGAATATTGAACATCTTCGCAGATTTTACCCATAGGGCGCGGTTGCCGGAACCCGTTCCGGCAACCACCTTTTGTACAAGTCTTGCCGCTGTTGCATGTAATCCTTTGTATAAAGCCGGGCGCAGATCTCGTGCATAAATATCATGTGCTCAGCACACCTTGTCAGTTTCAAGCCTTTTATTGTTATTTGCATGTGCGGTCTGACATTTTGTGCAGCATTTACCTCCGGTAAGCAACAACGAGCCATAAGGCTCCATACTGTTATTTCGTCCTTTTTTCTTTTTTGCAAGGAAAAGAAGGTTCCCTCGCGCACAAGTTTGCCGGGGGGAAGGGAGAAGATACGGTATGGACCAGGCGTCGTTCAAGAAGGCTTTGCCTTGCCAGGAAGCAAACAACAGAAAAGATAAGTTTGCCAAAGTTTGAGCAATCAGATTCTTAAATTTATAGAGTTATCTTCCTTGAACGACCGTCCCTTGTATGGAAAACCTGTGCGCGGAGGAACCAACTCGTAGCTAGTTGCGCCCTTACTGTTGTTTCGAGTCCGCTCAACAACTTAAGTGAGCTCCGACTAGCTCTGCGACAAGATTTCTTGCCGGCCGCGGCACCGCCTGCAAGCTGCTGATGTTCCGCACTCAGCACTCGCGGCAAAGGTGCCCGCGCCGGCAAGTTCCCTAAAAGCGTAGGGTAAAAACATACAAGGGAAGGAATCAAGTAAAGGAAATAACATAGCCATTACTAACCAAGATAGAGTATATTACAAACTAACTTGTCGCAGCTCTAACAACCTGTTTTTCATAACATGATCGATAGCGACAAGGAAAGAAGAAGATGGATGGCATAGTCTACGCGGTCACCTTCGACCCTCCTAATTCCACTCACCCTGTCCACGATGGGTGCGACCAGGGCCTTTAGCTCCTCTACATTAGCATCTGGCGGCAAGCTTCAGAGGACGTTGGTGAGGCGGAGATCTGGGTTGCGGAAGGCCACCTTCATCAGCACCTTCTAGAGAGCTCCCGCGCAAATCTTGCGCGACTCGTCGGCAAGCTGCTTTGGGATCTGCTCCCGGAGTCGCTGGAGCGCCGTCCCCACGCCGTTGAAGAACAGAGTAAGCTTGGCGCTGGGTTGGAGGTTCTCATCGGAGGAGTACCCGAGATCCACCATCCCCAATTGCGCCAGCTCCTTTTCGACGTCCGCGGCGACGTTCACCAGACCCTTCGTCCAGTGCTCCACGTTCTCCGACAAGGTCTTCTGGGCGGCAGCAGCATTCGCCAGCAGCACCTTGCCGGCCTCGACTTCCTCCTTCAAGGCCGCCTCATGCTCCTTGGCGCCGTCCAGAGATTGTGTCAGAGCCGCTAGCTTCGCTTCGAGATCAGCGTTGGAGTTCTTGGCGGCGTCAAGTTCCTTGTCCTTCTCGGCGAGATGGGCCTGCAGCTCTGAGTAGCTATTGGTGTCCCTCTCCCGCTCAAGTTTGAGCGCGGCAAGCTCGTCGCCGTTTTCCTTGGACTTGCCTCCAGCTGTGCCACCTTCAGCTCCAGCTCATTCTTGGCGGCCTCTGCAGCTGCGGCTTCGTCTTCGGCTTGCTTGAGGGCCCCGCCAACTGCCCGCTCGCGCGCGGCAAGTTCCTCCTCATGGCTGTCGAGGTTGACCTTCCGCTGCGCCAAGTCACCCTCCTGCAAAGACAACTTCTCCGCGGCAAGCCGTTGGTGCTCTTCGACGTCGGCCTTCTCAAGGAAGAAGGACTGCTGCGCTTCGGCAAGTTGCTCCTGCACCTTTGCCAGGGAGCAGAGAGCTTCCTGATTGGCGCCCCGGAGCTCTTCTGCGCACTTCTCGATATCAGCACTGGCCTTCGCAACGAGCGCTTTGCGGGACTCCAGCTTGGCCTGCCGGGCGCGGTAGAGCGCCACTAGCTTCCGCAGCAGGCGCTCCTCTTCAGGTTCACCGCTGCTGCTGCTTGGCGCGTCGACCAGCTTCAGCCCGGCGGAGGCAAGCACCTCTCCGTCAAGCATTTCTCCCTCGACCGGCGCCCTGGAGCTCGACGCCCAGGGGAGGTTGATGAAGATGTCGTCGCCGGCCTTCAGATAGACGCCAGGCTGGGGCTCTTCAGAGACTGGCGCGGCGGCAGCTGCGGAGGAGTCGGTGGTCGGAGCGGCGCCTGGCGCTCCTGCGGCCTCCGGGTCGTCAGTACGACCGCCAGACTCCCCGCCCGCTTCCGCGGCGGCAGCCCTGGCGGCTTCCTCGCCGGCGCCGGCTGCTTCCTCAGCGGCAACAGCATCGTCGGCGGCGACTTCCGTCTCCATCGGCTCTGCAGTAGATGGATCTAATAGCCGGAAGAGGGGAGAAGATTCAAGCAAAATTCGAGCAAAATCCAAAAGAAGAAGAAGCCAAGGGGAGTTTTGGAACAAGGGAGTTATCTATGCCAAGGTCTGCAGCTGTGGTCTCCGTTGCCGGGGGATCGCTGACGCGGTCCCTTGCCGGAGATCCCTCCCTTGCCGGGGGCTCCTCCCTTGCCGGAGCCTCCTCCCTTGCCGGCGACTCCTCCCTTGCCGGAGTCTCCTCCCTCGCCGGAGAGCTCTCCCTTGCCGGAGTCCTCTCCCTCGCCGGAGGACTCTCCCTTGGCGCTTCAGGGGCGGCCTCCGGGCTCTCCTAGTGAGGCTACTCTGGTCCTGCACAAGTCAATAATCGAACATCAGCAAAAGCAAGGATCTTCATGCGCACCCGACAGCGGAAAACAAACAAGACACTTACGCTGGGGGCTACTCTGAAGATCAGCCGCCGGGTCCGACAAGTTCGTCTCAGGCGCGTCCCCTGTTGACGCAGTGGGTTCGTCCTCGATGACGATCACCGGCGCCTTGGCTCTCTTTGCCGCTCTCTGCGCCAGAGTCCTAGAAAGGAACAGATACAGGGAAAGGCAAGTGAGAAACAAGACAAGACAAAAACAGCAAAAATCAAAGAATTGCAAGTACAGTAAGAGAAACTTACTCTTCCTCTTCTTCCTTGTCGGAGCTGAACGCGGAGAAGTCGAAGTTAGGCCCGCCTCCGGCGCGGGAAGGTGGAGGAGTGTGCTCCCTTGGTCGCTTGGCGGGAGCGGAGGCAGCAGTCCGAGAAGACCCAGCTCCAGTTGTTGCGGCAGCATGGGGCGCTCCCGCGGCAACGGTGCTTGCCGCCGTGGAGCGTGTCGCGCGGCGCGGCGACTGTCGACGTGCCTGCCGCCTCGCTGCATCCCCGACCTTGCAGAGACGCCTTCTTGGTGGAGACGGAGGCGCTGCTGGCGGCGTGCTGTCTGAGGACGAAGTGGAAGAGGAGCCGATCTCCAACAACCCGCTCACATCCTCGGCAGGCTCGCTCGGTTCGGCGTCTTGCCCGGCAGCCTTGCTCGTTTCGGCATCACGCCAGGCAACCTCCTTCTTGCCGGCAAGATCCTTTTTGCCGACAAGATCTTCCCTCTCGGCATGGTTTGCCTCCTCTGCTGCCGCTGCCTCCTCCAAGGTGAATCCGAACTCGCCCGCCGCGGCAGCTGCCGCTGCCTCCTCCAACCTGGTGGCGATGCGCTTCAGCTCCGCCTCGGTGGTGTCGCGGGTGAGGCCGTCCTTCTCGTCGGCACAGATTGGCACTTCCACCAAGTCGTCGAAGAACTGCTGCACGACCTCGTCTTCTGGCTCTTGCCAGGTTGGCACGATTCCGTGCGAATCGCATAGTGGCATCATCGCCCTGATGCGGTCAAGCGCCGAATTGTTGCATAGCGGGACGACGCCCTGCGGCAACCTGAAGACTTCTGGGTGGTCAGGATCATATTTGAAGAGCTCCTGCAGCATTGTGTTGAGCTCCAAGACGGTGAAATTGTAGTTGAGCCCCGGGCGCAGCCTCATGATGTCTGTCGCGTTCTTGAACTCCCAAGCAGGCCTTCTCCACTCTTGCAGGGGGGCGATGTGGCGGCGAAGGAAGTCTGCGCCAACGGTGCCTACGGTGAGTCCGGCAAGCCTGAGGCGCTGGATCCTGGTGATGGCAATCCTTAGCCTGCTGTCCTCCGGGGCCACGTCACTCCAGTCGCTGTCGCGTACTGCTGCTACTTGGCGCCGGGCAGTGAACGGCTGTGGGCTCTCCTCGACAATCCAACACCAATCTGCCCTCCACTCCTCCCACTTGCCGCGGAACTCGCCTTCTAAATAGGAATCCTTCTTGCCGGTCCTAGAGACCCAGGCGATTCCACCGGACAAGGGCTCTCCTCTCTCTACCCGGGGAATGAAGAAATGGCGGAAAAGGGCTACATTAGGGTGGACTCTGACAAAGTTCTCGCAAAGGTGTGCGAAAACGGCCATGGTGAGGACAGCGTTGGGAGTGAAGTCAAGGAGGCAGAGGTTGTAGGTATTCATGATGTCACAGAAGAACTCGGAAAAGGGCGGGCAGAGCCCGCAGTAGAAGAAAACAGCGAAAAAGGGGTATCCTTGCGGAGCAGTTTTGTGAGCAGCAGCTGGGAGTACCTTGGTGCCCGGGTGAGCTCGCGTCTCCGTCGACCAAAACAGGTAATAGTACTCCCTCAGCTCCTTCGCGGCGAGCTTTGGGGGGAAAATGGCTCGCTCCTTCCGCAGCGCCGCAAGCCGCTGCGCCTCGGACGACTTCACGGCTTTCCCCTTGTCGCCTTTCGGAGCCATGGCGGAAGCGGTGGAGGACGTCGACGGGGTTGGTAGTGCTGGTGGCGATGCGGGGGGCAGGGCGCTGCGCTCTGTTTGCTTTGGGAAGACGGAGGCGGGCGGAGTTTTTCAGGATTGGAGCGGAAAGGGGCCGAGTGGATGCACTACCCCTGCTTCACCTTGCTTATAAAGGGGGAGTGGGCGGACGTTCCGCCTTTTCGAATAAAGCAACCACCCACGATCTCTCCCACGATGCCGCGTTCGACGCGTGCCGTGCGGGGAGGGCGCGGTGGATGCGGAGTGAGCTACGGCGTAACCTAGGCCGCGCGTGCCCGTGCCCTGTTTTGGGACTGGCCCAACAGCGCTCGGCACCGTGTATGGCCCAGGCCCGGGGGCTCCTGTTGGTGTACTAAAGTAGGGTTACCTTAGTATCCCGAACTTGTGCACGGGCAGTTGCAGCGTCCCGCGGCAAGGCTTGCCAGGCGACCGCCAAGTTCCTCCATGGTTCCTTTGGAACCATTCAAGAACAAAGTATCCAAACCAAGGAAACAGGGCCCCGGCAAGAGGAGCTTGCCGGGAAAGGAGACAAGACCCCGGCAAGAGGAGCTTGCCGGGGAGGCCAACCAAGGCATCTTAAGGAACTTGCCGCAGCGCACCATGTGTCCCGGCAAGACCCAGTGAGCGACAAGCTCCTGGACACGACAAGATAATAACCGCGGCAAGGTGCTTGCCGCGACAAGCTTCCATCATGTACCTGCGCTCCAGCACATCCACCAACGTGTCGCTCTGAGACCCTTCCAGGCGTACGTGGCGGAAGGCTGTGCAGCCAGAGGTACACGGTGGCGAGCGGCGCTGACAAGATAGCCATCATGGCAAGCAGTGGCGTCCCTAGCAGTCCCTTTCTGCACCGTCTAGGCGATGCAGACAGGCATTTAATGCCTTTGTCCCCTGCCGCTTAGGTTAGGTATGATAACACTGTAGTAGGCGGTGGTGCCAACCACCACGTCTTTTCCATTTTTACCCTCGTCTATGTTGCCACCTGTCGGCGACCCCTTTGACATATAAAAGGAGGCCCATGCGCAACGTAGAGGGGGTCGAACGATCATTCTCATGCTCGGTCTGGCTAGCTGCTGGTGTGTACTGTAGCAATCAGCGCTCCCGGGCAAGAACTCAATACAACCACAAAGCAGGAGTAGGGTTTTACGCATCCGTGCGGCCCGAACCTGGGTAAACTGATCGCGTCGCTCGTGCGCTTCGCCTCGATCTGCTCTTCGTGCACTCTCCGCCCCCTGCCGAACCGAAAGGGGCCTCGGTCCGCCGTGGTCCCATAGGTGTCCGTGGGATCAGCACCCCCGATAGTCCGGCGTGCAGATTGTCTTCGGCATTGCAAGGCGGGTTCTCCTCCAAATTCCATGTACCTGTTTGAATAAAGTCCGGTTTCTTGTAGATGTTGCGCTCCTTGGCTTCTACGCCCAATAATGGCCGTCTCCCACGTGTCAAATGAATATGAAAAGTCTGTGTGTGTTTTCGTTCACACCCCTAGCCGCGTAAATGAGCTGCCCTATTTAAGGGGATGAGGATTTAGATCCAATCCACACCTTCTCCCCTCCACGAGTGTTCATCAGAGCGCATCCGACAAAGGTCCATTCCACCATGGCCAGCCGCCGCAACTCCTCCGCCCGCCCTTCCAGCCCTAAGCCTGGATATTGGGAGAGATGTTCCACTCTGCATAGCGAGCTAGTGACGCTCCAGACCAAGGGATTTCTCCCCCCGGCCTATATGGTCCTGGTTCGAGCCGGTCTTGCCGTCTACAATGGCGGAGAGCAAGCAGAGAATGCCCCTAATCCATCCAAAGGAGAGTGGTGTGCCTTGTCCCTTACTTAATAAGGGGGCTCGGATTTCCCATCAACCCATTTCTCCGGGGGCTGCTAGAGTTCTACGGCCTCCAGCTACATCATCTCACGCCTACCTCAGTATGGCATATCGCTGGCTTTGTAGCCCTCTGCGAGCTATTCTTGGGTATTGAAGCTCATTTCGGACTGTGGAAGGAGCTATTTTGCCTCGTGCCCCGTTCCAAGAAAAGGTCAATGTATCAAGTGGGTGGAGCCGAAGTATGGCGCATCGCCGGGACCGGATATCTGTCCGGAACCCCAAAGAAGGCGTCCGAAGATTGGCCCTCGGAATGGTTCTATATAGAAGACGTCCTGCTGCCAGATCATGTCCGGATCGGCCTCCCAGAATTCAATAGTGCTCCCTTAAAGAAGCGCCTAAGTTGGCGTCCACGGAGCCCTCAAAGGGAAAGTGACAGGAACATCGTTTACCTGATGGACCGAATAAGATTGTTGGCCCATTCTGGACTAAACATGATCGGAGTTATGGCCGAATGCATCATGCGGGGGGTGCAGCTGCTTCAGTATAGAAGTCACCCCATGTGGGATTTCAACGGGGAGGACGACGCCACCCGCTACGGCCGTAAAGGGCCGGATTCAGTTGCCGCTCTATTAAAGATCTTGTCCACTTTGTACAAGGGAGAAGAGGAGGAATTTCTCCACGTCAACCCACAGGGTGGATTCTCTATGCACAATCCCCCAAGCTGGGTAAGTGGTCGCATTTACTTGCTCATCCGTTTAGTGTTCCCATTGTTAAATACTTAGTCTGATGACTTCAACGCAGGAACTGCGCTGGGCTGTTAAGGAAATAAGCAGCCCGCCTCCACAACCGGAGGACCCAGGATAGTCTCTCGACCCGGCCTCTCAAGAGGATCCGGACATATCTGTGGAGCTGATTGATGGAGTGTTCCATCAATTGAGCGAGGACAACGCTTTGGTGGCCATTACGGCCGATTACCCAGGGCTAATCCCAACGCCCCGGGTACTTGAGATCGAAGTCCCAGTACCCTGGATAGGGGTACGTCCATGCGTGTTCAATTTCCTGATTGCAACTGAACTTTGCAGGGGAGGTTGTTGAGGCGGAAGGCCGAACCTACGGCGACAAGCCAACGAGGGGCCGCATGGCCCCGTGGGCAGAAAAGAGGTGCAGTCCGGACTGAGGCACCAGTGCAAAGGTATGGCGCGCCCCTCTATCCCAGTTGTTATACCTTCGAGGCACATTTAACACGCGTGCCCTCTTCAGGACAAAGAGACCTCGCTGGACTATATCCGGAGAGGCATCCAATCGCGCCTCCACCAGCCAGGCTCCAAAGCCTGGTCCGGGGCGGAGGCGAACGCAAGGCGCGTGCCGGGCGTTCCTCCAACAGAGGATGCGGATGGGTTGTCTGCCACCAACTCTGAGGTGGAAAGTGCCATGAACCACAGGCGTCACCGGACAGTTCTTCGCGGCGCTTGCTTCTCCCAAGAGGCGTTAGACGCCTTCAATTCGGGAGATGCGCACCTCCGTGCCGCTCAAAATGGTTTGGCCAGAGCCACGAAGCAATATGTAAAAGACATATGGGTAAGAAAATTTTGGTAAATATATATGTAGCAGTAGCCCCCGAGACTTGAAATAGTTAGAATAACTGGTTTTTAAGGATCATTTGATATGTAGGTTCTTACAGAAAAGAATTCCCTACTGTCCGAGGAGCTAGAAGAGTGCAAAGCCAACTGGAGGCCGCACTAGCCGCGGTAGGGGAGCCTAAGGAAGCCCCCTCTGGTAATATACATTTCGAAAGATAAATATTTTGCGAAGCACGGCTTTGGTGCGAATCTGACAAATAAAATTGCAGATGGCGCCGGATTGAATCCGGAAAAGCAACATCTCCTACGCCAGCTAAAGGCTGGTGAGAGGGTGCTATTAAAGGTGATGGGGGAGAAGAACGTTCTCCAAGATGCCAACACCCGGCTGGGCGTCGAGCTGAAAGACGTTCGTGCCCAGCTATCAGACTCCGTGAAGGAGAATTAGCGGCTTCGGTGCGACATATTTAGTAAGTGCTTGAACGAACCTTTTGAAAGAAAGTTCGGTGGGGAAGTCGACTGACAGAGCAATGTCTGTAGGTGTGTTAACAGGTCGTCCGGCGGAGGAGATGCCTGGTTCTACGGGTGACCTTCTTCCCGAGCTCTCGCAACTGCTCGATCGAGTTCGGCAGGCGATGCGAGGCGTCGCCCAGGCCCTGTGGCCATCCGTCTCCATGTCTGAAGGTATTGGAGAGCTTGCGGAGAAGCTAAAGGGAGCACGGCGACGCTTCCAATTGTGGAAGATGTCAGCCTGCCGTCAAGGCGCTAGGGAGGCCTGGGCCATGGTGAAGACACGGTACTCAATGGCTGACCCCAACCACATGGCCGAGGTCGGTCCTATAGGGCCCGATGGGAAGGAGGTCCCTGTAAGCTTAGTGTACGGCCAAGTAGAGTTAGCCGCAAAGTACTCCTAGCAGGACTGTAAATTAGACAGCCTGTTAGATGGTATTGAAGAGGAATACAATCAGTCAAAATGACTATGTAATCGAATTGACATTTATAATGCCTTCTAGCCGGATTGTAGATCATTTGTCATGGCCGACCTTTTCGCTTCAACCTCGGGGCCAGACGGTCCGGAGTGTGTCCGAATTCCCATGCGGTTATATAGGAACCGGGGAATGCGTGGAGACCAGGCATAGGGGTCATTAATGCGTGAACAGACAAGTGCCCGACTAGTTATGTTACATTACATGGTTAGTAAGAAACATCTTCCAGGGAGAATAGTTCCGTTAGGGGTTCCTTTCCCTGGGGGGCATGCCCTAAAGTGCATGTCCATGCTGCAAAAAGAAACGTAGGAAAAATGCCTGGGGCACATAGATAAAGAAAAGATCATCTTTAGTTCACCGACCAAATATTCTCTTAAGAACGCTAGCTTTCGGCTTCACCCAGTCTGAGGTACACGTCCGGCTTATCCGGTAGTAACAATCGCAGAAGTGCTCCCTTTACCACCTAGCCGAATAATCGGGAACGTAGGGGTAAGCACAGGAGCCAGGCAACCCAGCTTGGCCAAAACTTAAGTCATATCGATGCATATAATGGTGAATAAAAGGTACATGCGGAAGTTTGACACATGTGTTAGGCATGAAGCCCGTATAAATAAGCTTATGTTTAAAGAAGCCCCCAGGTTTACTGAGCGCGGATAGCGCATCAATTTGTAAGCCTTTAAAGGTTATAAGAGAGAGAAAAAGGGAGAAGGAGAGAAATGTAAGACGGATAGTATATAAAAAATGGATAGAGTAAGGAGACAAACACAGGATCCGGCGCTAGGCATAGAATCTTCGGAGACGGGCCGTGTTCCATGGGTTCGGCTCGAGTCGGTTATCTGATGCGTTTCGCAGGCGGTACGCTCCACCAGTCAGGACTTGGTCAATTATGAAGGGACCTTCCCACTTGGGCTTGAGTTTGTCCTTTTTCTTGTCCGGTAGGTGTAGAACTAATTCGCCAACGTTGTAATTTTTGGCCCGTACTTCTTTGCTTTGGTATCTTCGAGCTTGCTGTTGATAGAATGCAGAATGGGCTTTCGCCACGTCACGCTCCTCCTCTAATGCATCCAAACTATCCTGCTGATCGAGCTCGGCTTCTCTTTCCTCGTACATGCGCACTCGAGGTGAGTCATGAATTATGTCGCAAGGCAGAACTGCCTCTGCGCCGTACACCATGAAGAATGGTGTGTATCCGATGGTGTGATTCGGCGTGGTCCGCAGCCCCCAGAGTACAGAGTTGAGCTCCTCTACCCAGTGCGTGTTAGATTCCTTGAGGGACCGCACTAGTCTGGATTTGATGCCGCTCATGATAAGACCATTTGCACGTTCGACCTGGCCGTTAGTTTGTGGGTGATAGACGGAAGCATAATCGAGCTTTATGCCCATGTTTTTGCACCAGAGTTTTACCTCATCGGCCGTAAAGTTTGTGCCATTATCAGTGATGATGTTGTGGGGGACGCCGTAACGGTGTACAACCCCGGATATGAAGTCTATCACAGGTCCGGATTCGTCCGTCTTAACAGGCTTGGCTTCTATCCATTTGGTGAAGTTATCCACCATGACCAGTAAGTATTTATGCTTGCGGGTTCCGCCTTTAAGGGGTCCAACAATATCAAGCCCCCAGACCGCAAAGGGCCAAGTGATGGGGATAGTTTGGAGGGTGATGGTGGCATATGGCTTTGGTTTGAAAAGAGCTGGCAACCGGTGCATCGTTGGACTAAGTCCTGAGCGTCTGCCCGGGCTGTCGGCCAATAAAAGCCTATATGGAAGGCCTTGCTTACCAGGGACCGGGCTGCAGCGTGATGACCGCCGAGTCCGGCATGGATTTCAGCCAGGAGATTCCGGCCCTCCTCTTCGGAGATGCACCTTTGAAGGACTCCGGTAGTGCCTTTCTTATAAGGCTCTCCCTCGTGGACTCTTTAGGCTTTGGATCGCCGCACTATGCAGCGTGCCTCATTCTGGTCCTCTAGGAGTTCCTGCCTAGTAAGGTAGGCGAGGAATGGTTCTGTCCACGGGGCGATGACGGCCATTATTACGTGGGCTAAAGGTGTTATTTCAATGGCAGAGCCTCCGATTGTGTCAGAATGTTGGGTGTCGGGCAGTGCGGTTGGGTCCGGGCTGTTATTGTTTGGCTCCCCTTCCCATGCCACGGATGGCTTGAAAAGCCTTTCCAGGAAGATGTTGGGGGGGACTACATCACGTTTTGCGCCGATGCGTGCCAGGACATCTGCCGCCTGATTATTTTCCCGGGCTATATGGTGAAATTCAAGCCCCTCAAACCGAGCTGACATTTTTAGGATGGCGTTGCGGTAAGCTGCCATTTTTGGATCCTTGGCATCGAAGTCTCCATTTATTTGGGAGATTGCGAGGTTCGAGTCCCCGCGCACCTCTAGGCGTTGGATGCCCATGGATACTGCCATCCGGAGACCATGTAGAAGGGCCTCATATTCGGCTGCATTGTTGGAGTCCATGTACAGAATCTGTAGTACGTATTGAACTGTGTCTCCTGTGGGGGACGTCAAAACGACGCCAGCCCCCAGTCCAGCCAACATTTTGGAACCGTCGAAATGCATGATCCAGTTTGAATATGTGCCGTACTCTTTAGGGAGTTCGGCCTCCGTCCATTCTGCGACGAAGTCGGCCAAAACTTGTGACTTGATGGCTCGTCATGGCTTATAAGTTATGTCTAACGGGAGGAGCTCGATGGCCCATTTCGCAATCCGGCCCGTTGCGTCACGGTTGTTTATAATGTCGTTAAGTGGTACTTCCGAGGCTACTGTTATTGAACACTCTTGAAAGTAGTGTCGTAGCTTCCGGGATGCCATGAATACCGCGTACGCAATCTTTTGATAATGCGGGTACCATGATTTGCAGGGAGTGAGGACATTGGACACATAATAGACCGGCCTTTGAAGGGGGAATTTGTGTTCGTCTGCTTCTCGTTCGACGACGAGCACTGCGCTTACAACCTGATGTGTTGCTGCGATGTACAATAGCATTGGTTCGCCGGTGTTTGGCGCGGCCAGGACTGGATTTGTTGCCAGTATGGCTTTTATTTCGTCGAGTCCGGCCGTGGCTGCGTCCGTCCATTTGAAGTGTTCGGTGCACCGAAGGAGGCGGTAAAGGGGAAGGGCCTTTTCTCCCAAGCGGGAGATAAAGCGGCTTAGAGGCGCCACACATCCGGTTAACTTTTGTATTTGTTTGAGGTCCTTTGGGATATCCAGTTGCGACAGAGCTCGGATCTTGGCTGGATTTGCTTCAATTCCTCTACTGGATACAATGAAGCCCAAGAGCTTTCCAGCTGGAACGCCGAAAACGCATTTTTCCGGGTTGAGCTTGATGTCGTATGTTCGGAGATTATCGAATGTGAGCCTCAAGTCGTCTACTAGAGATTCAACATGTCTTGTTTTGACGACCACATCATCTATGTATGCCTCCACTGTTTTACCGATCTGGCTTGCCAGACATGTCTGAATCATGCGCTGATATGTTGCGCCGGCGTTTTTGAGCCCGAAGGGCGTCGTGTTGAAGCAGAATGGCCCGTATGGTGTGATAAATGCCCTTGCGGCTTGGTCTAGTTCTGCCATCTTGATTTGATGGTAGCCAGAATATGCGTCGAGGGAACACAACTGATCGTGTCCTGTGGTAGCATCGATAATTCGATCGATGCGGGGGAGGGGGAAGGGATCCTTTGGGCAAGCCTTGTTAAGGTCTTTAAAATCAACACACAGGCGCCAAGATTTGTCCTTCTTTGGTACCATCACCAGGTTTGCTAGCCAGTCCGGATGTTGTATATCTCTGATGAATCCGGCCTCTAATAGCTTTGCTAGCTCCTCTCCCATAGCCTGTCTCTTAGGTTCAGAAAAACGCCGAAGAGCCTGTTTGACAGGTTTGAATCCTGTTTGGATATTTAAGCTGTGCTCGGCCAGCCTGCGTGGGATTCCTGGCATGTCTGAAGGGTGCCAGGCGAAAATGTCCCAGTTCTCTCATAGGAACTCTCGCAATGCGGCGTTGACATCATGGTTTATCTGTGCCCCAATGGAAGCTGTTTTATTGTGGTCCGTTGGATGGACTTGGAATTTGACTATTTTGTCCGCTGGTTTAAAGAAGGTGGATTTGGATCGTTTGTCTAGTACCACATCATCCCTATTCACCGTAGAGCGCAGCGCAGTCAGCTCCTCAGCCGCTAGTGCTTCAGATAGTGCCTCGAGGGCCAGTGCGGTTGTCTTGTTTTCGGTGCGGAGTGCTACGTCCGGATCACTAGCAAGAGTAATGACCCCGTTAGGCCCGGGCATCTTGAGCTTCATGTACCCGTAATGGGGTATTGCTTGGAAGATTGTGAATGCTTCCCGCCCTAGCAGAGCGTGATAACCGCTGCTGAACGGGGCCACATGGAACGTGACCTCTTCGGACCTGTAATTGTCCGGCGTGTCGAACACCACATGTAGTGTGATTTTTCCTATACAGCGCGCTTCCCGACTGGGGATTATTCCTCTAAAGGTTGTGCTGCTTCGCATGATGCGGTTCCAGTCTATATCCATTTTTTGAAGAGTTTCCTCATAGATGAGGTTCAATCCGCTGCCGTCGTCCAAGAGTACCTTGGTAAGACGAAAGCCGTCCACTATTGGACTAAGGACCAATGCAGCTGGTGCTCGGGCTGTTCAGAATTTAGGTTCATCACTGGCATTAAAGGTAATGGCCGTGTCACTCCATGGGTTTATTGTTGCTACTTGGTAGACTTCGGCAAGGCTGCAGAGTGTCCTTTTTCACATATTATTTGATGTGAAGGTCTCAAAGACTGTTAATACCGTATTGGTGTCTCTGGGGTGGCTTTCTGTGGCCTCCGAAATTAGGAGATTTTTGCCAATTTTGGCCACCTGTCAGAGTATCCAACATGCTCTATGGCTGTGAGTTGGGGTGGCGTCCTTTGTACTATGCCTTCTAGTGCGGTTCCATGCCCTATAGAGGGTTTTTGCCTTTTGGTGTTTGACCCGGGTGTCTGGCAATGATGCACCCTTTTATTTCGGACTGGGCTTGCCTTGAGGGCCGGATTGTCCCAAAATTTTGTTTCGGTTTTCCGGGTGCTTTCCATCGCACAGTACATTCATACTATGGATGCTAAGTCAGCGAAGCCTGTAATATCACGGCGACTTATGGCGTTGAGTATTCCCTTGTCCGTGCAATTATTGCAGAAGAATGAAATTGCGTCTTCCTCGCGGCAGCCCTTTATCCTGTTCATAACAAGAAGGAATCTGGCCCAGTAATGATGTACTGTTTCTTTGGGCTCTTGCCTGATTTGGGATACATCACTAATGTTCGGGTGGGTGGGTGGAATTAAATCCGAAGCCTTACCCCTTTTGAGGCTCAGAGGCCGAGGAATTTCCGAACTCGAGAATTAGGATTCCTGGATGTCGTCCAATGAATCCAGTCCGCCGCCTGATTCTAGGTTCAGGTCTTGAGTGATATCCTCCCCTCCGCGGACGTCCAGCTTGGAGGGATCGGGAATCCGGACGTAGCGAGTCCTTAAGATAGATGAAGGGTCGCCGCACTGTCCCTCTACCACGGCAACATGATGGGTGGCTTGGGGAGAGTTAATCTCTCTTAGATCAGTTTTAGGCCCAATCTGGTCGTAATCCGTAGCGACTCCCAGGGCGGCGAAGCGATCCAAGAGCTAGTTTATGGAGGAAAGCTCTATTGGATCTAACTGCTCGGCAAGTTCCGAGTTGACATGAAGATTGTTTTCGATGGCTCGAGAGGTCATCATCGGTGCAGAAGCTGAACAGGTGGTCATAAGAAAACCACCTAGCCGGAGGGTTAGGCCGACAGCCAAAGCTCCCTTAGCAATGGTGCTGTCTTTAAAGACGGGGCGAGGCATCCTTCCTGATGGCGACGACACAGAGGAACTCTCAATGAAAGCACCAATGTCGGTGTCAAAACCGGCGGATCTCGGGTAGGGGGCCCCGAACTGTGCGTCTAGGCCGGATGGTAACAGGAGGCAAGGGACACGAAGTTTTACCCAGGTTTGGACCCTCTCGATGGAGGTAAAACCCTACGTCCTGCTTGATTAATATTGATGATATGGGTAGTACTGTTGGGGAACGTAGAAATTTCAAAATTTTCCTACGCACACACAAGATCATGGTGATGCATAGCAACGAGGGGGAAAGTGTTGTCTACGTACCAACGCAGACCGACTGCGGAAGCGATCACACAACATAGAGGAAGTAGTCGTACGTCTTCTTCCCGATCCGACCGATCCAAGCACCGTTACTCCGGCACCTCCGAGTTCTTAGCACACGTTCAGCTCGATGACGATTCTCGGGCTCCGATCCAGCAAAGCGTCGAGGAAGAGTTCCGTCAGCACGACGGCGTGGTGACGATCTTGATGTACTACCGACGCAGGGCTTCGCCTAAGCACTGTAACAGTATGATCGAGGTGGAATTTGGTGGCAGGGGGCACCGCACACGGCTAAGGAACGATCTCAAGGATCAACTTGTGTGTCTATGGGGTGCCCCCTGCCCCTGTATATAAAGGATGGAGGAGGAGGCCGGCCAAGGCAAAGGTGCGGCCAGGATAGGGAGTCCTACTAGGACTCCAAGTCCTAGTAGGAGTCCACCAAAAGGGGAGGGAGGGAGAAGGAATAGGAGGAGAAGGAGAGGTGGCCGGCCCCCTTTTCCCTAGTCCGATTCGGACCAAAGGGGAGGGGGGGCGCAGCAGCCTTTTCCTCTTCCCACTAAAGCCCATCAAGGCCCATTACTTCTCCCGTAACTACCCGGTACTCCGAAAAATACCCGAATCACTCGGAACCTTTCCGATGTCCGAATATAGTCGTCCAATATATCGATCTTTACGTCTCGTCATGTCCCCGATCTCATCCGGGACTCCGAACTCCTTCGGTACATCAATACTCATAAACTCATAATATAACTGTCATCGAAACCTTAAGCGTGCGGACCCTACGGTTCGAGAACAATGTAGACATGACCGAGACACGTCTCCGGTCAATAACCAATAGCGGGACCTGGATGCCCATATTGGCTCCTACATATTCTACGAAGATCTTTATCGGTCAGACCGCATAACAACATACGTTGTTCCCTTTGTCATCGGTATGTTACTTGCCCGAGATTCGATCGTCGGTATCCAATACCTAGTTCAATCTCGTTACCGGCAAGTCTCTTTACTCGTTCCGTAATACATCATCTCACAACTAACATATTAATTGCAGTGCTTGCAAGGCTTATGTGATGTGCATTACCGAGAGGGCCCAGAGATACCTCTCCGACATTCAGAGTGACAAATCCTAATCTCGAAATACGCCAACCCAACATCTACCTTTGGAGACACCTGTAGTACTCCTTTATAATCACCCAGTTACGTTGTGACGTTTGGTAGCACCCAAAGTGTTCCTCCGGTAAACGGGAGTTGCATAATCTCATAGTCATAGGAACATGTATAAGTCATGAAGAATAGCAACAGCAACATACTAAACGATCGGGTGCTAAGCTAATGAAATGGGTCATGTCAATCAGATCATTCAACTAATGATGTGACCTCGTTAATCAAATAACAACTCTTTGTTCATGGTTAGGAAACATAACCATCTTTGATTAACGAGCTAGTCAAGTAGAGGCATACTAGTGACACTCTGTTTGTCTATGTATTCACACATGTATTATGTTTCCGGTTAATACAATTCTAGCATGAATAATAAACATTTATCATGATATAAGGAAATAAATAATAACTTTATTATTGCCTCTAGGGCATATTTCCTTCAGTCTCCCACTTGCACTAGAGTCAATAATCTAGTTCACATCGCCATGTGATTTAGCAGCAATAGTTCACATCACCATGTGATTAACACCCATAGTTCACATCGTCATGTGACCAACACTCAAAGGGTTTACTAGAGTCAGTAATCTAGTTCACATCTCTATGTGATTAACACCCAAAGAGTACTAAGGTGTGATCATGTTTTGCTTGTGAGATAATTTTAGTCAACGGGTCTGTCACATTCAGATCCGTAAGTATTTTGCAAAATTCTTTGTCTATAATGCTCTGCAAGGAGCTACTCTAGCTAATTGCTCCCACTTTCAATATGTATCCAGATTGAGACTTTTAGATTCATCTGGATCAGTGTCAAAAACTTGCATCAACGTAACCCTTTACGACGAACCTTTTTGTCACGTCCATAATCGAGAAACATATCCTTATTTCACTAAGGATAATTCTGACCGCTGTCCAGTGATCTACTCCTAGATCACTATTGTACTCCCTTGCCAAATTAGTGCAGGGTATACAATAGATCTGGTACATAGCATGGCATACTTTATAGAACCTATGAATGAGGCATAGGGAATGACTTTCATTCTCTTTCTATCTTCTGCCGTGGTCGGGCTTTGAGTCTTTACTCAAATTCACACCTTGTAACACAGGCAAGAAACTTTTTCTTTGACTGTTCCATTTTGAACTACTTCAAAATCTTGTCAAGGTCTGTACTTATTGAAAAACTTATCAAGCGTCTTGATCTATCTCTATAGATCTTGAAGCTCAATATGTAAGCAGCTTTACCGAAGTCTTTCTTTGAAAAACTCCTTTCAAACACTCCTTTTATGTTTTACAGAATAATTCTACATTATTTCCGATCAACAATATGTCATTCACATATACTTGTCAGAAACGTTGTAGTGCTCCCACTCACTTTCTCGTAAATACAGGCTTCACCGCAAGTCTGTATAAAACTATATGCTTTGATCAACTCATCAAAGCTTATATTCCAACTCCGAGATGCTTGCACCAGTCCACAGATAGATTGCTGGAGCTTGCATATTTAGTTAACACCTTTAGGATCGACAAAAACCTTCTAGTTGCATCGTATACAACTCTTCTTTAGCAAATCCATTAAGGAATGCAGTTTTGTTTATCCATTTGCCAGATTTCATAAAATGCGGCAATTGCTAACATGATTCGGACAGACTTAAGCAGAGATACGAGTGAGAAAATCTCATCGTAGTCAACACCTTGAACTTGTCGAAAACCTTTTGCGACAATTCTAGCTTTGTAGATAGTAACACTACTATCAGCGTCTGTCTTCCTCTTGAAGATCCATTTTTCTATGGCTTGCCGATCATTGGCCAAGTCAACCAAAGTCCATACTTTGTTCTCATACATGGATCATATCTCAGATTTCATGGCTTCAAGCCACTTTGCGGAATCTGGGCTCACCATCGCTTCTTCATAGTTCGTAGGATCATCATGATCTAGTAGCATGACTTCCAGAACAGGATTACCGTACCACTCTGGTGCGGATCTTACTCTGGTTGATCTACGAGGTTCAGTAGTGTCTTGTTCTGAAGTTTCATGATCATCATCATTAGCTTCCTCACTAACTGGTGTAGGTGTCACAGAAACATTTTTCTGTGATGTACTACTTTCCAATAAGGGAGCAGGTACAGTTACCTCGTCAAGTTCTACTTTCCTCCCACTCACTTCTTTCGAGAGAAACTCCTTCTCCAGAAAGTTTCCGAATTGAGCAACAAAAGTCTTGCCTTCGGATCTGTGATAGAAGGTGTATCCAATAGTTTCCTTTGGATATCCTATGAAGATGCACTTCTCCGATTTGAGTTTTGAGCTTATCAGGATGAAACTTTTTCATATAAGCATCGCAACCCCAAACTTTAAGAAACGACAACTTTGGTTTCTTGCCAAACCATAGTTCATAAGGCGTCGTCTCGACGGATATAGATGGTGCCCCTTTTTAACGTGAATGCAGCTGTCTCTAATGCATGACCCCAAAAACAATAGTGGTAAATCGGTAAGAGACATCATAGATTGCACTATATCCAATAAAGTACGGTTATGACGTTCGGACACACCATTATGATGTGGTGTTCCAGGTGGCGTGAGTAGTGAAACTATTTCACATTGTTTTAACTGAAGACCAAACTCGTAACTCAAATATTTGTCTCCGCGATCAGATCGTAGAAACTTTATTTTCTTGTCACGATGTTTTTCACTTCACTCTGAAATTCTTTGAACTTTTCAAATATTTCAGACTTATGTTTCACCAAGTAGATATACTCATATCTGCTCAAATCATTTGTGAAGATCAGAAAATAATGATACCTGTCGCGAGCCTCAATATTCATCGGACCACATACATCAGTATGTATGATTTCCAACAAATCTTTTCTCGCTCCATTGTTCCGGAGAACGGCGTTTTAGTCATCTTGCCCAAAAGGCATGGTTCGCAAGCATCAAGTGATTCATAATCAAGTGATTCCGAAAGCCCATCAGCATGGAGTTTCTTCATGCGCTTTATACCAATATGACCTAAACAGCAGTGCCACAAATAAGTTGCACTATCATTATTAACTTTGCATCTTTTGGTTTCAATATTATGAATATGTGTATTATTAAGATCGAGATCCAATGAACTATTTTCATTGGGTGTGTAACCATATAAGGTTTTATTCATGTAAACAGAACAACAATTTATTCTTTTACTTAAATGAATAACCGTATTACAATAAACATGATCAAATCATATTCATGCTCAACACAAACACCAAATAACACTTATTTAGTTTCAACACTAATCCCAAAAGTATAGGGGAGTGTGCGATGATGATCATATCAATCTTGGAACTACTTCCAACACACATCGTCACTTCACCCTTAACTAGTCTCTGTTTATTCTGCAACTCCCGTTTCGAGTTACTAATCTTAGCAACTGAACTAGTATCAAATACTGAGGGTTTGCTATAAACACTAGTAAAGTACACATCAATAACATGTATATCAAATATACTTATGTTCACTTTGCCATCCTTCTTATCCGCCAATCACTTGGGGTAGTTCCGCTTCCAATGACTAGTCCCTTTGCAGTAGAAGCACTTAGTCTCAGGCTTAGGACCAGACTTGGGATTCTTCACTTGAGCAACTCGCTTGCCGTTCTTCTTGAAGTTGCCCTTCTTCCCTCTGCCCTTTTCTTGAAACTAGTGGTCTTGTCTACCATCAACACTTGATGTTTTTCTTGATTTCTACCTTCGTCGAGTTCCGCATTACGAAGAGCTTGGGAGTCGTTTCCGTTATCCCTTGCATATCATAGTTCATCACGAAGTCTTACTAACTTGGTGATGGTGACTAGAGAATTCTGTCAATCACTATCTTATCTGCAAGATTAACTCCCACTTGATTCAATTGATTGTAGTACTCAGACAATCTGGGCACATGCTCACTAGTTGAGCGATTCTCCTCCATCTTTTAGCTATAGAACTTGTTGGAGACTTCATATCTCTCAACTCGGGTATTTGATTGAAATATTATCTTCAACTCTTGGAACATCTCATATGGTCCATGACGTTCAAAACGTCTTTGAAGACCCGATTCTAAGCCATTAAGCATGGTGCACTAAACTATCAAGTAGTCATCATATTGAGCTAGCCAAACGTTCATAACGTCTGCATCTGCTCCTGCAATAGGTCTTTCACCTAGCGGTGCATCAAGGACATAATTCTTCTGTGCAGCAATGAGGATAAACCTCTGATCACAGATCCAATCCGCATCTTTGCTACTAACATCTTTCAACACAATTTTCTCTAGGAACATATCAAAATAAACATAGGGAAGCAACAACGCGAGCTATTGATCTACAACATAATTTGCAAAATACTACCAGGACTAAGTTCATGATAAATTTAAGTTCAATTTAATCATATTACTTAAGAACTCCCACTTAGATAGACATCCCTCTAATCCTCTAAGTGATCATGTGATCCAAATCAACTAAACCATGACCGATCATCACGTGAGATGGAGTAGTTTTCAATGGTGAACATCGTTATGTTGATCATATCTACTATATGATTCACGCTCGACCTTTCGGTCTCCGTGTTCCGAGGCCATATCTGTATATGCTTGGCTCGTCAAGTATAACCTGAGTATTCCGCGTGTGCAACTGTTTTGCACCCGTTGTATTTGAATGTAGAGCCTATCACACCCGATCATCACGTGGTGTCTCAGGACGAAGAACTTTCGCAACGGTGCATACTCAGGGAGAACATTTCTTGATAATTTAGTGAGAGATCATCTTATAATGCTACCGTCAATCAAAGCAAGATAAGATGCATAAAAGGATAAACATCACATGCAATCAATATAAGTGATATGATATGGCCATCATCATCTTGTGCTTGTGATCTCCATCTCCAAAGCACCGTCATGATCACCATCGTCACCGGCGTGACACCTTGATCTCCATCGCAGCATCGTTGTCGTCTCGCCAATCTTATGCTTCCACGACTATCACTACCGCTTAGCTATAAAGTAAAGCATTACATCGCGATTGCATTGCATACAATAAAGCGACAACCATATCGCTCCTGCCAGTTGCCGATAACTCGGTTACAAAACATGATCATCTCATACAATAAAATTTGGCATCATGCCTTGACCATATCACATCACAACATGCCCTGCAAAAACAAGTTAGACGTCCTCTACTTTGTTGTTGCAAGTTTTACGTGGCTGCTACGGGCTTAAGTAAGAACTCATCTCACCTACGCATCAAAACCACAACGATAGTTTGTCAAATAGACTCTGTTTTAACCTTCTCAAGGACCGGGCGTAGCCACACTTGGTTCAACTAAAGTTGGAGAGACAGTCGCCTGCAAGCCATCTATGTGAAAAGCACGTCGAGGGAACCGGTCTCGCGTAAGCGTACGCGTAAGGTTGGTCCGGGTCGTCTCGTCCAACAATACTGCCGAACCAAAGTATGACATGCTGGTAGGCAGTATGACTTGTATCGCCCACAACTCACTTGTGTTCTACTCGTGCAAATAACATCAAACCATAAAACCTAGGCTCGGATGCCACTGTTGGGGAACGTAGTAATTTCAAAATTTTCCTACGCACACACAAGATCATGGTGATGCATAGCAACGAGGGGGAGAGTGTTGTCTACGTACCAACGCAGACCGACTGCGGAAGCGATCACACAACGTAGAGGAAATAGTCGTACGTCTTCTTCCTGATCCGACCGATCCAAGCACCGTTACTCCGGCACCTCCGAGTTCTTAGCACATGTTCAGCTCGATGACAATCCTCGGGCTCCGATCCAGCAAAGCGTCGAGGAAGAGTTCCGTCAGCACGACGGCGTGGTGACGATCTTGATGTACTACCGACGCAGGGCTTCGCCTAAGCACTGTAACGGTATGATCGAGGTGGAATTTGATGGCAGGGGGCACCGCACACGGCTAAGGAACGATCTCAAGGATCAACTTGTGTGTCTATGGGGTGCCCCCTGCCCCTGTATATAAAGGATGGAGGAGGAGGAGGCCGGCCAAGGCAAAGGTGCGGCCAGGATAGGGAGTCCTACTAGGACTCCAAGTCCTAGTAGGAGTCCACCAAAAGGGGAGGAAGGGAGAAGGAATAGGAGGAGAAGGAGAGGTGGCCGGCCCCCTTTTCCCTAGTCCAATTCGGACCAAAGGGGAGGGGGGGCGCAGCAGCCTTTTCCTCTTCCCACTAAAGCCCGTCAAGGCCCATTACTTCTCCCGTAACTACCCGTTACTCCGAAAAATACCCGAATCACTCGGAACCTTTCCGATGTCCGAATATAGTCGTCCAATATATCGATCTTTACGTCTCGACCATTTCGAGACTCCTCGTCATGTCCCCGATCTCATCCGGGACTCCGAACTCCTTCGGTACATCAATACTCATAAACTCATAATATAACTGTCATCGAAACCTTAAGCGTGCGGGCCCTACGGTTCGAGAACAATGTAGACATGACCGAGACACGTCTCCGGTCAATAACCAATAGCGGGACCTGGATGCCCATATTGGCTCCTACATATTCTACGAAGATCTTTATCGGTCAGACCGCATAACAACATACGTTCTTCCCTTTGTCATCGGTATGTTACTTGCCCGAGATTCGATCGTCGGTATCCAATACCTAGTTCAATCTCGTTACCGGCAAGTCTCTTTACTTGTTCTGTAATACATCATCTCACAACTAACATATTAATTGCAGTGCTTGCAAGGTTTATGTGATGTGCATTACCAAGAGGGCCCAGAGATACCTCTCCGACATTCGGAGTGACAAATCCTAATCTCGAAATACGCCAACCCAACATCTACCTTTGGAGACACCTGTAGTACTCCTTTATAATCACCCAGTTACGTTGTGACGTTTGGTAGCACCCAAAGTGTTCTCCGGTAAACGGGAGTTGCATAATCTCATAGTCGTAGGAACATGTATAAGTCATGAAGAATAGCAACAGCAACATACTAAACGATCGGGTGCTAAGCTAATGAAATGGGTCATGTCAATCAGATCATTCAACTAATGATGTGACCTTGTTAATCAAATAACAACTCTTTGTTCATGGTTAGGAAACATAACTATCTTTGATTAACGAGCTAGTCAAGTAGAGGCATACTAGTGACACTCTGTTTGTCTATGTATTCACACATGTATTATGTTTCTTGTTAATACAATTCTAGCATGAATAATAAACATTTATCATGATATAAGGAAATAAATAATAACTTTATTATTGCCTCTAGGGCATATTTCCTTCAAGTACAAGAGTAGATCTACTAGGAGATCAGAGAGGCTAAACCCTAGAAGCTAGCCTATGGGTATGATTGTTGATGTGTATGTTGTCCTACGGACTAAAACCCTCCGGTTTATATAGACACCGGAGAGGGTTAGGGTTACATAGAGTCGGTTACAATGGTAGGAGATCTGAACATCCGTATCGCCAAGCTTGCCTTCCACGCCAAGGAAAGTCCCTTCTGGACACGGGACGGAGTCTTCAATCTTGTATCTTCATAGTCCAGGAGTCCGGCTGAAGGTATAGTTCGGCTATCCGAACACCCCCTAATCCAGGACTCCCTCACTGGCTGACCAGGAGGAGAGCCACAAGGCAGCCCTGAAGGCGGCACAGGACAGCGAGGCCGCCCTCAAAGCCGAATATGAAACCGAGGCGGCAAACTGGGCCGAGACGAGGCAGGCGCTGAGCCAAGGCTACAGCCGGGTGGAAGACTTGATTGACGATAGGCCGCCTTCTTCTTTGTTTCCTTGCCTGCCTCCTACTATCTGATTCATTTTTTGACTTTGTGCCACTGCTTTCCTCTTTGTGCAGATTACTTTCTCGGCTACTCTGCCGCCGCCGCCCAAGCCATCGAGGCCTACCGCGACGCACGATGGCAGGTGGGGGCCGAGATCGCGCCAGGTGCTAGCCGGTCACTTGAGGAACAGCTTCTGGGGCTTCAAGCCCGCCTGCAGCCGGCCCACCGCATGCTCCGCCGTCTTCAGCGCGCCAGACGCAAGTGCTGGCCGCCCTCTTGCCCAACGAGGTGATCCCGCGCACCCCAAGTCGGACCGCCGACTGGCTGGAGGTCGTAGTCGGTCGCTTCGAGGCTTGGAAGGCGTCAGTGAGCCGGTCCGGTGCTGGGCGGGCACTGGAGTTCGTCCGAGCTTGGTATCCTGGGCTGAACTTGGACCAGCTGAGCACCTGGCGGCAGGAGGCTGACGAGGAGCTGGAGGCGGTGCGGCCGGCTATCATCCAGCGTTCCTCGGCGATCGCCGAGTATACCGACACCAGCGCCTTTGCTCCTGAGGTGGATAACTCCGGCGTCGCTCAACCGGAGGAGTGGTTCGGGCTGAACCCGGCTGAAGGTGAGGACTCGGTGGAGGAGATTGCCTCCAGTGATGAGGGCGAAGGGGAAGAGGGAGAGGATGATGAAGACGCTGCGCCGGATGGTGAAGCGACCAGCCCGCCTCAGCCCGATCGTGCCTCTAGCAAAGATGCCGAGACTCGCCAGCCGTTCACTCCTCTAGCCGGCACCGCCGACTCCACCAACCTGCCCAACTCGCCCGTTGTCCCCCTGGCTTGATCCGCCGTCCTTGATTTCCTGCTTGTTACTCTTTTGGAAAATCTTTAAATTTGCGCAGTTCCACCCACTGGGGGTGTATTCAGACTATGTTGAATGCTGGCCTTTCGAAGGTATTTTGTGTAAATATTATGCATGTGTTTGGCTTCCGTTCACGTTTGCTTTTTATCCTTTGGCTTTTTCCTTTGCCACCTTCCCTTGGCCGCCGCCTTCCCAGCCATACAGCTGCTCTGTAGTCTGTGGCCGGAGAAGGACTTGATCATTTTGGGAAGGCAAGTACTCGAGCTTTCTCAGATTGCAGCAAGGTGAACGAGAAGCCGGCCAGCTGACTGCTCTGGTAGCCGGCTGGTGGGGTGGGAGGCCGGCTCACATTATATAAGTTCGTTGGTCCTTAGTCGTTTTTCGCGTGGGCATCCTTTCCTGCCCTTGGCTCTTGCCAGTCGGATAGTCGATTCTTCAAGCTGTGACTTTTGGCAAGAAGGGGCTTGGGTGCCGGCACACTACTTGTCTGATTGCAGGTAGAACTTCAGATATAACTTGAGGCGGCGAATCCCCGGGCCGACTGGTCGAACCCGGTGCCGGATGAAGAAAGCAAATGTAGTAACATAATCATATGCGTGATACTCATCATTCATAGATAAAAGAGGGTAGTCCCCAAGTGCTCCTTGGGGCACCCCTTGTCTCGTACTTTAGTACAAAAGGTAGCGTGCTACGTACTGCTTTTTAACTATAAAATCTTCGGAGGAGATTGGCGTTCCACGGTCGTTCCGACTCCTTGTCGAAATCATGTCTCTTGCGTTCCTTCGGCTTCTGCGTGTCGATTAGGTAGTAGGAGTCATTGCCTAAAGCTCTGCTGATGATGAAGGGGCCCTCCCAAGGGGCCGAGAGCTTATGCTGGCCGGCTGTTCGCTAGATCAGCCGGAGCACAAGATCTCCATCTTGGAAAGATCTTGGCTTGACCTTCCGGCTGTGGTAGCGGCGCAGACCCTGCTGATAGATGGCGGACCGACTGAGGGCTAACAGCCGGCCTTCTTCCAGCAGGTCAACGCCATCTTCTCGTGCTTCCTTGGTTTCCGCCTCCGTGTACATGGTGACCCGAGGCGAGTCAAACTCGATGTCAGTTGGGATGATAGCCTCGGCACCATATACATGGAAGAAAGGGGTGAAGCCGGTTGACTTGTTTGGGGTAGTGCGCAAACTCCAAAGGACGGCCGGCAGCTCGTCGAGCCAATAGCCGGCCGAACGCTCCAGTGGCACGACCAGTCGGGGCTTGATGCCGGAGAGGATGAGACCGTTTGCTCGCTCGACCTGGCCGTTTGACTGCGGGTGGGCAACGGACGGTAGGTCCAGCCGGATGCCGTGTGTTGCGCAGAAAGGTGCCAGTGCTCCCTTTGCAAAATTTGTGCCGCTGTCGGTGATGATGCTATGCGGCACGCCATACAAGGTTGTAATATCTGCGATGAAAGTAACGGCAGTCGGCCCATTCAGCTTCTTGATCGGCTTTGCCTCAATCCACTTGGTAAATTTGTCCACAGCGACGAGCAGATGTGTCATGCCGCCGTGTGCTGTCTTGAACGGGCCCACCATGTCTAGCCCCAAACGGCAAAGGGCCAGGTGAGGGGGATGGTCTTGAGTGCAGAAGCCGGCAAGTGTTTCTTGGAGCTGAAAACTTGGCACCCTTTGCAGTGTTTGACTAGTTCCTTGGCGTCTTCCAAAGCAGTCGGCCAGAAGAATCCATGGCGAAAAGCTTTGGCGATGAGTGATCTTGAGGCTGCATGGTGGCTGCATTTGCCTTGGTGGATGTTCTTGAGGATTGCTATGCCCTTCTCTGGTTTGCTGCAGCGCTGGAAGACTCCAGTGACGCCGCGCCTAACAAGCTCTCGGCTAACGATTGTGTAAGCTTCGGGTCGGCATTGAACCTGTCTTGCCGAGATCTCTATCGGAGTAATGGGCCACGGGTAGGCCAACCCGAGCCCAGAACCTTTCAAGACATCGGGGTAGGCTGCGCCCCTCAAGACCCCAGGACGAAGAGCCTCCTTCTGAGAAGTCGGCGGCAAGATGACCGACTGCCCACTCGCGGCCGAGTCCCAGGGACAACTTCAGGATAAGCCGACTCCTGACTGGTGACCTCCAGAGAAGCCTGAAGGAAATATGCCCTAGAGGCAATAATAAAGTTATTATTTATTTCCTTATATCATGATAAATGTTTATTATTCATGCTAGAATTGTATTAACCGGAAACATAATACATGTGTGAATACATAGACAAACAGAGTGTCACTAGTATGCCTCTACTTGACTAGCTCGTTAATCAAAGATGGTTATGTTTCCTAACCATGAACAAAGAGTTGTTATTTGATTAACGAGGTCACATCATTAGTTGAATGATCTGATTGACATGACCCATTCCATTAGCTTAGCACCCGATCGTTTAGTATGTTGCTATTGCTTTCTTCATGACTTATACATGTTCCTATAACTATGAGATTATGCAACTCCTGTTTACCGGAGGAACACTTTGGGTACTACCAAATGTCACAACATAACTGGGTGATTATAAAGGAGTACTACAGGTGTCTCCAATGGTAGATGTTGGGTTGGCGTATTTCGAGATTAGGGTTTGTCACTCCGATTGTCGGAGAGGTATCTCTGGGCCCTCTCGGTAATGCACATCACTTAAAGCCTTGCAAGCATTGCAACTAATGAGTTAGTTGCGGGATGTTGTATTACAGAACGAGTAAAGAGACTTGCCGGTAACGAGATTGAACTAGGTATTGGATACCGACGATCGAATCTCGGGCAAGTAACATACCGATGACAAAGGGAAAAACGTATGTTGTTATGCGGTCTAACCGATAAAGATCTTCATAGAATATGTAGGAGCCAATATGGGCATCCAGGTCCCGCTATTGGTTATTGACTGGAGACGTGTCTCGGTCATGTCTACATTGTTCTCGAACCGTAGGGTCCGCACGCTTAAGGTTTCGATGACAGTTATATTATGAGTTTATGAGTTTTGATGTACCGAAGGAGTTCGGAGTCCCGGATGAGATCGGGGACATGACGAGGAGTCTCGAAATGGTCGAGACGTAAAGATCGATATATTGGACGACTATATTCGGACATCGGAAAGGTTCCGAGTGATTCGGGTATTTTCGGAGGTACCGGGGAGTTACGGGAATACGGGGAAGAGTATTGGGCCTTGATGGGCTTTAGTGGGAAGAGGAAAAGGCTGCTGCGCCCCCCCCCCCTCCCCTTTGGTCCGAATTGGACTAGGGAAAAGGGGGCCGGCCACCTCTCCTTCTCCTCCTATTCCTTCTCCCTTCCTCCCCTTTTGGTGGACTCCTACTAGGACTTGGAGTCCTAGTAGGACTCCCTATCCTGGCCGCACCTTTGCCTTGGCCGGCCTCCTCCTCCTCCATCCTTTATATACAGGGGCAGGGGGCACCCCATAGACACACAAGTTGATCCTTGAGATCGTTCCTTAGCCGTGTGCGGTGCCCCCTGCCACCAAATTCCACCTCGATCATACCGTTATAGTGCTTAGGCAAAGCCCTGCGTTGGTAGTACATCAAGATCGTCACCACGCCGTCGTGATGACGGAACTCTTCCTCGACGCTTTGCTGGATCGGAGCCTGAGGATCGTCATCAAGCTGAACGTGTGCTAAGAACTCGGAGGTGCCGGAGTAACGGAGCTTGGATCGGTCGGATCGGGAAGACGTACGACTACTTCCTCTACGTTGTGTGATTGCTTCCGCAATCGGTCTGCGTTGGTACGTAGACAACACTCTCCCCTCTCGTTGCTATGCATCACCATGATCTTGCGTGTCCGTAGGAAAATTTTTGAAATTACTGCGTTCCCCAACAGTGGCATCCGAGCCTAGGTTTTATGGTTTGATGTTATTTGCACGAGTAGAACACAAGTGAGTTGTGGGCGATACAAGTCATACTGCCTACCAGCATGTCATACTTTGGTTCGGCGGTATTGTTGGACGAGACGACCCGGACCAACCTTACGCGTACGCTTACGCGAGACTGGTTCCCTCGACGTGCTTTGCACATAGATGGCTTGCGGGCGACTGTCTCTCCAACTTTAGTTGAACCGAGTGTGGCTACGCCCGGTCCTTGAGAAGGTTAAAACGGAGTCTATTTGAAAAACTATCGTTGTGGTTTTGATGCGTAGGTGAGATGAGTTCTTGCTTAAGCCCGTAGCAGCCACGTAAAACTTGCAACAACAAAGTAGAGGACGTCTAACTTGTTTTTGCAGGGCATGTTGTGATGTGATATGGTCAAGGCAAGATGCTGATTTTATTGTATGAGATGATCATGTTTTGTAACCAAGTTATCGGCAACTGGCAGGAGCCATATGGTTGTCGCTTTATTGTATGCAATGCAATCGTGATGTAATGCTTTACTTTATTACTAAGCGGTAGTGATAGTCGTGGAAGCATAAGATTGGCGAGATGACAACGATGCTATGATGGAGATCAAGGTGTCGCGCCGGTGACGATGGTGATCATGATGGTGCTTCGGAGATAGAGATCACAAGCACAAGATGATGATGGCCATATCATATCACTTATATTGATTGCATGTGATGTTTATCCTTTTATGCATCTTATCTTGCTTTGATGGCCATATCATCTCTCACTAAATTATCAAGAAGTGTTCTCCCTGAGTATGCACCGTTGCCAAAGTTCGTCGTGCCCAGACACCACGTGATGATCGGGTGTGATAAGCTCCATGTCCATCTACAACGGGTGCAAGCCAGTTTTGCACACGCAGAATACTCAGGTTAAACTTGACGAGCCTAGCATATGCAGATATGGCCTCGGAACACGGAGACCGAAAGGTCGAGCGTGAATCATATAGTAGATATGATCAACATAACGATGTTCACCATTGAAAACTACTCTATCTCACGTGATGATCGGTTATGGTTTAGTTGATTTGGATCACGTAATCACTTAGAGGATTAGAGGGATGTCTATCTAAGTGGGAGTTCTTAAGTAATATGATTAAATTGAACTTAAATTTATCATGAACTTAGTCCTAGTAGTATTTTGCAAATTATGTTGTAGATCAATAGCTCGCGTTGTTGCTTCCCTGTGTTTTTTTGATATGTTCCTAGAGAAAATTGTGTTGAAAGATGTTAGTAGCAATGATGCGGATTGGATCCGTGATCTGAGGTTTATCCTCATTGTTGCACAGAAGAATTATGTCCTTGATGCACCGCTAGGTGACAGACCTATTGCAGGAGCAGATGCAGACGTTATGAACGTTTGGCTAGCTCAATATGATGACTACTTGATAGTTTAGTGCACCATGCTTAATAGCTTAGAATCGGGACTTCAAAGACGTTTTGAACGTCATGGAACATATGAGATGTTCCAGGAGTTGAAGTTAATATTTCAAGCAAATACCCGAGTTGAGAGATATGAACTCTCCAACAAGTTCTATAGCTAAAAGATGAAGGAGAATCGCTCAACTAGTGAGCACGTGCCCAGATTGTCTGAGTACTACAATCGCTTGAATCAAGTGGGAGTTAATCTTCCAAATTAGATAGTGATTGACAGAATTCTCTAGTCACCATCACCAAGTTAGTAGAACTTCGTGATGAACTATGATATGCAAGGGATAACAGAAACGATTCCCAAGCTCTTCGTGATGCTTAAATCGACGAAGGTAGAAATCAGGAAAAACATCAAGTGTTGATGGTTGACAAGACCACTAGTTTCAAGAAAAGGGCAAAGGGAAGAAAGGGAACTTCAAGAAGAACGGCAAGCAAGTTGCTGCTCAGGTGAAGAAACCCAAGTCTGATCCTAAGCCTGAGACTAAGGGCTTATACTGCAAAGGGACTGATCACTGGAAGCGGAACTACCCCAAATGATTGGCGGATATGAAGGATGGAAAAGTAAACATAAGTATATTTGATATACATGTTATTGATGTGTACTTTACTAGTGTTTATAGCAACCCCTTAGTATTTGATGCTAGTTCAGTTGCTAAGAGTAGTAACTCGAAACGGGAGTTGCAGAATAAACAGAGACTAGTTAAGGGTAAAGTGACGATGTGTGTTGGAAGTAGTTCCAAGATTGATATGATCATCATCGCATACTCCCCTATACTTTCGGGATTAGTGTTGAACTTAAATAAGTGTTATTTGGTTTTTGCGTTGAGCATGAATATGATTTGATCATGTTTATTGCAATACGGTTATTCATTAAAGTAAGAGAATAAATTGTTGTTCTGTTTACATGAATAAAACCTTATATGGTTACACACCCAATGAAAATAGTTCGTTGGATCTCGATCATGGTGATACACATAATCATAATATTGAAACCAAAAGATGCAAAGTTAATAATGATAGTGCAACTTATTTGTAGCACTGCCGTTTAGGTCATATTGGTGTAAAGCGCATGAAGAAACTCCATGCTGATGGGATTTTGGAATCACTTGATTATGAATCACTTGATGCTTGCGAACCGTGCCTTTTGGGCAAGATGACTAAAACGCCATTCTCCGGAACAATGAAGCAAGCAACAGATTTGTTGAAGATCATACATACTGATGTATGTGGTCCAATGAATATTAAGGCTTGCAGCAGGTATCATTATTTTCTGACCTTCACAGATGATTTGAGCAGATATGGGGATATCTACTTGATGAAACATAAGTCTGAAACATTTGAACAGTTCAAAGAATTTCAGAGTGAAGTGGAAAATCATCGTAACAAGAAAATAAAGTTTCTACGATCTGATCGTAGAAAATAGTATTTGAGTTACGAGTTTGGTCTTCAGTTAAAACAATGTGAAATAGTTTTCACTGCTCACGCCACCTGAAACACCACAGCATAATGGTGTGTCCGAACGTCATAACCGTACTTTATTGGATATAGTGCAATCTATGATGTATCTTACCGATCTACCACTATCGTTTTGGAATTATGCATTAGAGACAGCTGCATTCACGTTAAAAAGGGGCACCATCTAAGTCTGTTGAGACGACACAATCTGAACTGTGGTTTAGCAAGAAACCAAAGTAGTCGTTTCTTAAAGTTTGGGGTTGTGATGCTTATGTGAAAAAGGTTTCATCCTGATAAGCTCAAACCCAAATCGGAGAAATATGTCTTCATAGGATACCCAAAGGAGACTGTTGGGTACACCTTCTATCACAGATCCTAAGGCAAGACATTCGTTGCTTGTAATGGATCATTTCTAGAGAAGGAGTTTCTCTCGAAAGAAGTGAGTGGGAGGAAAGTAGAACTTGACGAGGTAACTGTACCTGCTCCCTTATTGGAAAATAGTACATCACAGAAAACTGTTTCTGCGACACCTATACCAATTAGTGAGGAAGCTAATGATGATGATCATGAAACTTCAGGACAAGATACTACTGAACCACGTAGATCAACCAGAGTGAGATCCGCACCAGAGTGGTACGGTAATCCAATTCTGGAAGTCATGCTACTAGATCATGATGAACCTACGAACTATGAAGAAGCGATGGTGAGCCCAGATTCCGCAAAGTGGCTTGAGGCCATGAAATCTGAGATGGGATCCATGTATGAGAACAAAGTATGGACTTTGGTTGACTTGCCCGATGATCGGCAAGCAATTGAGAATAAATGGATATTCAAGAGGAAGACGGACGATGGTAGTAGTGTTACTATATACAAAGCTAGAATTGTCGCAAAAGGTTTTCGACAAGTTCAAAGTGTTGACTACGATGAAAGCTTCTCACTCGTATCTATGCTTGAGTCTGTCCGAATCATGTTAGTAATTGCCGCATTTTATGAAATCTGGCAAACGGATAAACAAAACTGCATTCCTTAATGGATTTATTAAAGAAGAGTTGTATATGATGCAACGAGAAGGTTTTGTCAATCCGAATGGTGCTAACAAAATGTGCAAGCTCTAGCGATCCATCTGTGGACTGGTGCAAGCATCTCGGAGTTGGAATATACGCTTTGATAAGTTGATCAAAGCATATAGTTTTATACAGACTTGCGATGAAGCCTGTATTTACAAGAAAGTGAGTGGGAGCACTACAGCATTTCTGATAAGTATATGTGAATGACATATTGTTGATCAGAAATAATGTAGAATTATTCTGTAAAACATAAAAGGAGTGTTTGAAAGGAGTTTTTCAAAGAAAGACTTCGGTAAAGCTGCTTACATATTGAGCTTCAAGATCTATAGAGATAGATCAAGATGCTTGATAAGTTTTTCAATAAGTACAGACCTTGACAAGATTTTGAAGTAGTTCAAAATGGAACAGTCAAAGAAAAAGTTTCTTGCCTGTGTTACAAGGTGTGAATTTGAGTAAAGACTCAAAGCCCGACCACGGCAGAAGATAGAAAGAGAATGAAAGTCATTCCCTATTCCTTGGCCATAGGTTCTATAAAGTATGCCATGCTGTATTCCAGATCTATTATATACCCTGCATTGATTTGGCAAGGGAGTACAATAGTGATCTAGGAGTAGATCACTGGACAGCGGTCAGAATTATCCTTAGTGAAATAAGGATATGTTTCTCGATTATGGACGTGACAAAAAGGTTCGTCGTAAAGGGTTACGTCGATGCAAGTTTTTGACACTGATACAGATGAATCTAAAGTCTCAATCTGGATACATATTGAAAATGGGAGCAATTAGCTAGAGTAGCTTCGTGCAGAGCATTATAGACATAGAATTTTGCAAAATACTTACGGATCTGAATGTGACAGACCCGTTGACTAAAATTATCTCACAAGCAAAACATGATCACACCTTAGTACTCTTTGGGTGTTAATCACATAGATATGTGAACTAGATTACTGACTCTAGTAAACCCTTTGAGTGTTGGTCACATGACGATGTGAACTATGGGTGTTAATCACATGGTGATGTGAAATAATGCTGCTAAATCACATGGCGATGTGAACTAGATTATTGACTCTAGTGCAAGTGGGAGACTAAAGGAAATATGCCCTAGAGGCAATAATAAAGTTATTATTTATTTCCTTATATCATGATAAATGTTTATTATTCATGCTAGAATTGTATTAACCGGAAACATAATACATGTGTGAATACATAGACAAACAGAGTGTCACTAGTATGCCTCTACTTGACTAGCTCGTTAATCAAAGATGGTTATGTTTCCTAACCATGAACAAAGAGTTGTTATTTGATTAACGAGGTCACATCATTAGTTGAATGATCTGATTGACATGACCCATTCCATTAGCTTAGCACCCGAGCGTTTAGTATGTTGCTATTTCTTTCTTCATGACTTATACATGTTCCTATAACTATGAGATTATGCAACTCCCGTTTACCGGAGGAACACTTTGGGTACTACCAAATGTCACAACGTAACTGGGTGATTATAAAGGAGTACTACAGGTGTCTCCAATGGTAGATGTTGGGTTGGCGTATTTCGAGATTAGGGTTTGTCACTCCGATTGTCGGAGAGGTATCTCTGGGCCCTCTCGGTAATGCACATCACTTAAAGCCTTGCAAGCATTGCAACTAATGAGTTAGTTGCGGGATGTTGTATTACGGAACGAGTAAAGAGACTAGCCGGTAACGAGATTGAACTAGGTATTGGATACCGACGATCGAATCTCGGGCAAGTAACATACCGATGACAAAGGGAACAACGTACGTTGTTATGCGGTCTGACCGATAAAGATCTTCATAGAATATGTAGGAGCCAATATGGGCATCCAGGTCCCGCTATTGGTTATTGACTGGAGACGTGTCTCGGTCATGTCTACATTGTTCTCGAACCGTAGGGTCCGCACGCTTAAGGTTTCGATGACAGTTATATTATGAGTTTATGAGTTTTGATGTACCGAAGGAGTTCGGAGTCCCGGATGAGATCGGGGACATGACGAGGAGTCTCAAAATGGTCGAGACGTAAAGATCGATATATTGGACGACTATATTCGGACATCGAAAAGGTTCCGAGTGATTCGGGTATTTTCGGAGGTACCGGGGAGTTACGGGAATACGGGGAAGAGTATTGGGCCTTGATGGGCTTTAGTGGGAAGAGGAAAAGGCTGCTGCGCCCCCCCCCCCTCCCCTTTGGTCCGAATTGGACTAGGGAAAAAGGGGCCGGCCACCTCTCCTTCTCCTCCTATTCCTTCTCCCTTCCTCCCCTTTTGGTGGACTCCTACTAGGACTTGGAGTCCTAGTAGGACTCCCTATCCTGGCCGCACCTTTGCCTTGGCCGGCCTCCTCCTCCTCCATCCTTTATATACAGGGGCAGGGGCACCCCATAGAGACACAAGTTGATCCTTGAGATCGTTCCTTAGCCGTGTGCGGTGCCCCCTACCACCAAATTCCACCTTGATCATACCGTTACAGTGCTTAGGCAAAGCCCTGCGTCGGTAGTACATCAAGATCGTCACCACGCCGTCGTGATGACGGAACTCTTCCTCGACGCTTTGCTGGATCGGAGCCCGAGGATCGTCATCGAGCTGAACGTGTGCTAAGAACTCGGAAGTGCAGGAGTAACGGTGCTTGGATCGGTCAGATCGGGAAGACGTACGACTACTTCCTCTACGTTGTGTGATCGCTTCCGCAGTCGGTCTGCGTTGGTACGTAGACAACACTCTCCCCTCTCGTTGCTATGCATCACCATGATCTTGCGTGTGCGTAGGAAATTTTTTGAAATTACTGCGTTCCCCAACAAAGCCGGCTTTGGGGAGTCAGCCCGTGACTCCAGCAAAACCCCATGTCCTCATCAAGAGGGACAGGACAGGGGAGTGGCTAGAGTGAAGACTGCTCCCACCCCTCTCCAGAGGCAGGCATGGCTACAGTACGCCGTACTCGTAGAGATATCCGAGTGGCGTGGCACTATTGCCATGCCAACCCTGCCATCAGCACCAGTGGACCGAATCCTGCGCCCACGACGGCTTGTCTGTATGGCCTTGGGGCAGTAGGTCCCACCAGCCAGCGGGACCCCAGAAGACGGCAAGTGCGCCACCAGTCGGACTCGTTGGGAGTTGGCCCCTGGGAGTCGGCCAGCTCCTCCCCCGGGGCCCACGCACCATTAATTAGATGTGACGGAGAGTGGCAATAGTGATCGCCCGCCAAGCGGCGGGGCTGTTGCCACGACTCCATGACGAAGCCCGCGTGATTAGAAGCACGGCTACAGTAATCAGCAGCCGGCAAGACCCGCCCGCGGCGGACGCGGCCTGTCGGCTCCGTACCTAGCCAGTCGGCAGGGCCCACCAGTCGGTGGGCCCCAGCAGTCGGAGGAGAAGACGGAGGCCAGAGGCACTGACGGCTGGGCCCGCATCCAGCCAGATTACCATTGTACACCTGGGGGTAGGCCTATATAAACCCCCAGGGCACCCATGCAAAGGGTTGGAACCCATTCGCTCTAGACCAGATCATATAGGAGGGAGAGAGCTAGCCTTGCCCTCTCCTACCTCTAGGAAATAGCTGAAGGAGCAATCGTGTAAACACTTTGCCATAGTGATCATGCGGAGACCCCGCAGAGCAGCAGTAGGGGTGTTATCTCCCCGGAGAGCCCTGAAGCTGGGTAAGATTCGCCGGCGTGCATGTCTACGCCCCATCCCGTTTCCAGGCACCGGCGACGTTCTACTCGCCCCCACCATGATAAGCCATCCTTTGGCATATGCCACACCCAACCCTCGACATTTGGCGCCCACCGTGGGGCCTGGTGCACCGCCGTCCGGAGACCTGTTCTGGGCGGGAACCCTTTTCCTCCTTGGCGAGCGCAGCCAGCCAGGCACGCCAGACGGAGTTTGCACCGACGCACTACACGGCATTGAGCTCGCCTGCACAGCCAGCTGCCTCGCCGAACTTGTCGGCGAGGTTCGCCTCTCCGACGAACCTGCATCCAACGCAGGCACGGGGGGCTCCGAGAGCCTCCTCGCGGGCCTCCTCGATCAACTCCACGTCTCCGGCGAGCCTGCCGTGGACTTGGAGTCTGCAGGCTCCGCCGACCCGATGCTGGTCGACTCCGACACCGCGTCGCTCGACGCGTTCCCCACTAATGTGGTGGTCTACGACGAGCCTCTCCCTCGCGTGGAGAGCAACGGAAGCACCGTCACCGTGGTGCTCATCATCAGTCATGGCAAGCTCTCCGGCGGAGGAGCGTATGACCCACTTGGCGTGACGCTGCAAGACCTGACTGCGCCCATTCCGGGAGACGCTGACGCAGAGACGTTGGAGGCGCGCTGCCTTCAGCTCATCGAAGGCGCGAAGAAGCTGGCTAGCATGAGACGCTTGTCAGAAGCCTACCAGCGAGAGATGGATCGCGCTGTTGGCGGCTCGCTAGCCCTGGCTGGGCCCAGCCGCCTTGGCCCGATCCAGCAGCGCGGCGTAGCCATCACCGACCTGTTCGGGGCAAGACGCCCTGTGTACGCTACACCAGCGGAGAACTTCCGAGCCGCCCAGGCAGCGGCGGACGAGCTGGACAATTTCTAGGGCAAAGAACGCCGCCTGATGATGGAGCGAGTCCAGCGGCTCCTCGACGCGGCTGCCGCACGGAGGCGCCGCAGCGGCAGAACGACGACCTGTGCCGAGATCAAGGCGCGACGTCTCGGACGCCGACAGGCGGTGCCCGAAGAAGAAAAGACCAGGATCCGGCTGTCAGCCACAGTCAAACTCACATTACCATAGAGCGCGACCGAGACGGCCACCCGAGAGCAGTGGAACGACGGGACGACTGCCCGCCTCCTCCTCCTCGCAAGGAGAGGCGAGTCTCCCCGCCGCCTGTTGACCATCCGACTCTCAGCGACCACCTTGGCCATCGAGAGGGAGTCGGAGAAAATGACGCCAGCCACCGGATCGACCGACTTCATCGATCCCTGGCGCTGGAAGAAGAAGATGAGTTGGGTCCGCCTTGTTTCGGGCCCCGCATTCGAGATGAGCCCTTTCCCAAAGGGTTCGCGCTCCCAAGAGACACGCCTAAATATACTGGCTCCGTGAAGCCGGAAGACTGGCTAGTCGACTACTCTACGGCTATCAGCATAGCAAAGGGCAACAAGCGTGTCGCCCTAAAGTACGTTCCGCTCATGCTCCAGGGCACGGCCCGGACATGGCTGAACAGCCTGAAGCCCCGCAGCATCAACAGCTGGGTCGACTTCACCGAAGCATTCGTCTGCAACTTCACCAGCACGTACAAGCATCCTCCCAAGCCTTGTCAGCTCTCTTTGTGCATGCAAGGTCCCGACGAGTCGACTCGCGACTACCTCACGCGTTAGGCTGAGCTTTGGAACTCCTGCGAGGGCGTGCAGAAGGTGCAGGCTATCGAGTACTTCACCGCCGGGTGCAGAGAAGGCACCCTCCTCAAGCACAAGCTCCTCTATGATGAGCCAGAAACCCTCGACGAGCTGCTGATCATAGCAGACAAGTACGCCACGGCCGACTCCTCCATGAAGGCGGACATTCAAGTCAGCGCAACTGGCAAAGTGGCCCCTCAAGCTCCAAGAACTCCGGCGGGAGACACCAGTCGGTGGCAATAGCAGAGTGACCACAAGCGCAAAGCCCCGCAGCCGGCTTCCAATAGCCGGCAGGTCGCGACAGTTGAAGCCCAGCAGCCGGATGGGCAGCCTCTGCCAAAGCGACAGAAAGGCGGCAAGCCCAACTGGTTGCCGGCCTTCTCCTACGAGCAGACTCTAGATGGACCTTGCAAGTTCCATAGCGGCACAAGGCCGTCGAATCACACCACCCGGAAGTGCCACTGGCTCACCAGGATCGCCAAGGGAGACGGCCTCCTACCTCCCCCGCCTGCTGGGCAGCCGCCTCCGCCTCCGTCCCAGCAGCCGGCTGTCAGGCCAGTCGGTGCGGTACAAGACGAATACCCTGAAGAAGACGGAGCCTACATGGTGTTTACCAGTATGGCTGATGATCGACGCAGCAGGCGGCTGCAGCGACAAGAGGTGAATGCAGTAGCATCAGAGACACCAGACTTCATGCACTGGTCCGAGAAGCCAATCAGCTGGAGCCGGGCTGACCACCCAAAGGTGATGCCGAGTCCGTGCTCCTATGCCTTGGTCTTGGATGCCACCTTTGCTAGAATTGACGAGCCGCGTGTTTCTCACGAGTTCTGATAGACGGAGGCAGCAACATCAACATCATGTACAAAGACACCATGGAGAAGTTAGGAATCAAGCAAAGACAGCTTCAGAACAGCCGGACTGTGTTCCACGGCATTGTTCCTGGGCTTTCCTGCTCACTAATCGGCAAGATCCTGATGGACGTCCTCTTTGGAGACAAAGATCACTTCCGCCGAGAGTCAGTTTGGTTTGAGGTGGTGGACCTTGAGAGCCCATACCATGCGCTACTCGACCGACCCGCCTTGGCCAAGTTCATGGCAGTCCCCCACTACGGCTACCACAAAATGAAGATGCCCAGTTCCAGGGGAATTCTGACTGTAGCTGGCGACTACCAGAAGTGGTTTGCCTGTGCGGCTGAGAGCAGTCGGCTAGCCGAGTCCCTGGTGATCGCAGCCGAGAAACGGCTCCTGGAGCGGGTTGTGGCGATGGCCGGCAAGCAGCCTGAGGTGTCGCCCAACCTAAAGGTTCGGAGGCTAAGGGTTCGTTCAAACCGGCCAAAGAGACAAAGAAGATACCCTTAGATTCGGAGCACCCGAAGAGGTACGCTGTCGTAGGCGCAAACCTCGACAGCAAATAGGAAGGCGAGCTCGTCGATTTCCTCCGTGAGAATCGGGACATCTTTGCATGGTCCCCCAAATACATGCCAGGTGTACCGACGGAATTCGCCGAGCACAAGTTACATGTCCGATCTGATGCAAAGCCGGTCAGGCAGCCCCTGCACCGCCAATCAGAAGAGAAGAGAAGAGTTGTCGGAGAAGAGATAGCCCGACTCCTAGCAACCGGCTTCATTATGGAAGTATTCTTTCCAGAATGGCTAGCAAATCCGGTCCTGGTACTGAAGAAGAACAAGCAGTGGCGAATGTGTATTGACTACATGAGCCTCAACAAGGCCTGCCCCAAGGACCTGTTTGCTCTACCAAGAATTGATCAGGTGATAGACTCCACAGCCGGATGCGAGCTGTTGAGTTTTTTGGATGCATACTCAGGATATCACCAGATCAAGCTGAATCCGGCTGACAGACTGAAGACCACCTTCATCACGCCATTTGGAGCCTTCTGCTAACTCACCATGATGTTCGGCCTGAGGAATGCCGGCGCCACCTTTCAGCGTTGCATGCAGAAGTGCCTCCTCAAGCAGCTCGGCAGGAACGCCCACGTCTACGTGGACGACGTGGTGGTGAAGACGGAAAAATGTGGAACACTGCTGGAAGACCTCAAGGAGACCTTTGAGAACCTGCGCCGATTCCAGATCAAGCTCAACCCCGAGAAGTGTGTCTTCGGAGTACCAGCCAGCCAGCTCCTTGGCTTCCTGGTCTCTGAACGCGGCATAGAATGCAACCCTGTGAAGATCAAGGCCATTGAGAGAATGGAGGTACCCAGCCGACTGCTGGATGTGCAAAAATTCACTGGCTGCTTGGCGTGCATCAGCCGATTCATCAGTCGGCTAGGCGAGAAAGCTCTTCCCTTATACCAACTCATGAAGAATACCACTTTTTTCGAGTGGAACCACAAGGCGGACGAAGCTTTTCTCCAGTTGAAAAAGATGCTGACTACTCCACCCGTTCTGGCAGCTTTGACTCCTAAGGAACATATGCTCCTGTACATCGCCGCCACCAGCCGGGTAGTCAGCACGGTCATTGTAGTGGAACGCAAGGAGGAAGGCAAGGCGCTACCTGTCCAGAGACCAGTATATTACCTGAGCGAAGTACTGTCGACTTCCAAGCAGAACTACCCCCACTACCAGAAGATGTGCTATGGCATACACTTTACCGCCAAGAAATTGAAGCCTTACTTTCAAGAGCATCCAATCACTATGGTCTGCACGGCCCCACTTGCCGAGATCATCGGAAGCCGAGATGCTTCTGGCCGAGTGGCCCAGTGGGCCATAGAGCTGGCTCCTTACACCATCCACTACCAGCCCCGCACCGCCATCAAGTCACAAGCACTGGCCGATTTTCTCGTCGACTGGGCCGAGGCCCAGTACCTGCCTCCAGCGCTCGACTCCACCCATTGGCGGATGCATTTCGACGGTTCCAAGATGCGCACCGGCTTGGGAGCCATCGTCGTCCTCACTTCCCCTAAAGGCGACAAGCTCAAATACGCACTGCAAATCCATTTTGCCGCCTCCAACAACGTCGCCGAGTACGAGGCGCTCATTCAGGGGCTCCGGCTTGCTAAAGAACTCGGCATTCGCTGGATCCTGTGTTATGGCGACTCGGACTTAGTGGTCCAATAGTCATCTAGCAACTGGGATGCCAAAGATGCAAACATGGCGAGTTACCGTTTCCTTGTGCAGCAACTCAGCGGGTATTTCGAGGGGTGCGAGTTCCTCCATGTGCCAAGAAACGACAACGACCAAGCAGACGCCTTGGCACGAATCAGCTCTACCCGCCAAGCGATACCATCCGGCGTCGCCCTTCAGCGCCTCCTCAAGCCGTCTGTCAAGCCTTCACCAGAATCAGACTCCATCTTCATGCCGGCTCCTCCCGAAGAAGTCAAATCTGACTCCAGAGCCCCAATAGACGGTATGAGGATTTTGGCAGATGGCTCCAAAGGCGCCACAGCCGAAGCCCGCCCAGGGACTGCAGTACCCGGCCTGAGGACTGCGGCGGCAGACTCGAAGACTCCAGAACTCGGCCCAAGAACCGCGCTAGTTGGCCTGGGGACTTCATTAACCCAGCAAGCGGTTGTTGATTCCAGCCCACCGCCTCCCAGCCCAACCGCCCTCGTCCAAGTCGCAGTTCTGGCAGTCAAAGAAATAGCAGCACCCTCATGGGCCCAGCCCATCCTCAAATTCCTGGTGAGCAAAGAGCTGCCGACTGATGAGACCTCGGCTCGGCAAGTACAACGCCGAGCGGCAGCCTACACCATAGTCAACAGAGAGCTGGTCAGGCACAGCGTCATTGGTGTTTACCAGCGCTGCGTAGAGCCAGAGCAAGGCCAAGAAATTCTCAAAGACATCCATCAAGGCGAGTGCGGCCACCATGCCGCTTCAGAGCACTCATCGCCAAAGCCTTTCGACATGGTTTCTTCTGGCCGACTGCCTTAGAAGAGGCCAAGGAATTGGTCCAAAAATGCAAAGGGTGCCAGAAGTTTAGCTCCAAGCCGCACCAGCCGGCTTCTGCACTCAAGACCATCCCCATTGCTTGGCCTTTCGCAGTTTGGGGTCTAGACATGGTGGGACCATTCAAGACGGCACGAGGTGGCTTAACTCACTTACTTGTCGCAGTGGACAAGTTCACCAAGTGGATAGAAGCGAAGCCAATCAAGAAACTGAACGGTCCGACTGCCGTGACTTTCATCTCCGATATCACAATTCGGTATGGCATACCACACAGCATCATCACCGACAACGGCACAAATTTTGCCAAAGGTGCCTTGGCCCATTTTTGCGCAACACAGGGCATCCGACTGGACCTAGCGTCCATCGCCCATCCTCAGTCAAACGGCCAGGTGGAGCGAGCAAACGGCCTCATCCTGTCCGGCATCAAGCCCCGGCTGATCGAGCCTCTGGAGCGCTTGGCTGGCTGCTGGCTCGACGAGCTGCCAGCCGTCCTCTGGAGTCTGCGCACAACTGCAAACAAGTCAACCGGCTTCACGCCTTTCTTCCTCGTCTACGGTGTCGAAGCCGTCATCCCAACAGACATAGAGTTCGACTCCCCATGAGTCACCATGTACACTAAGGAGGAACCAGAAGAAGCACGACAAGACGGCGTCGATCTGCTGGAAGAGGGCCGGCTGTTGGCACTCAGCCGGTCTAGCATCTATCAGCAGAGCCTGCGCCGATACCACAACAGGAAGGTTAAGCCAAGATCTTTCCAAGAAGGTGACCTTGTGCTCCAGCTGATCCAGCGAACAGCCGGCCAGCACAAGCTGTTGGCGCCTTGGGAAGGCCCTTTCATCATCAGCAAAGTGCTGGGCAACGACTCCTACTACTTGATTGACGCTCAGAAGCCCCGAGCACGCAAGAGGGACGACTCCGGCAAGGAGATAGAATGGCCATGGAATGCAAATCCCCTCCGAAGATTTTACAGTTGATGCAGTATGTACCACGCCACCTTTTGTAATTAAGTACCAAGACTTCGGGCCCCCCGAGACGAGCTCGGGGACTGCCCTCTTTTGTCTGTATGATAAAAATTATGCCTACAAGTATGTTACTCTTTGCTATGCCGCTTGGCACCGGGCTCGACAAGTTAGCCCGGGGACTTGCCGTCTTGCACTATGAAATGCTTCCTGCAGCCGGACAAGTAGTGCGTAACGCCTAAACCGTCTCCTGTCAGAAGCCGCAGCTCGTAGAGCGACTGTACGGTGGGCAGGAGTAAGGTAGAATGGGCGTTCGCATGAAAAATGGCTAAGGACTCAAAGCATAAAACATAGCTCAAGATGGCTTCTAGCCTTTTTTCGCAAACCGACTCTTGAATAGTCGGATTGCCGCCTTCTATTCAACTTGCTCAAAAACTCTTAAAAACGGCTAAGTACTTGCCTTCCCAAAGTAGCCAAGCATTTGATCCAACGGCAGTCCGCAGAGCGGCTGTCCGATTGGCAAAGCAGGCAATTAAGGGAAAGCGGCAAAGGAAAAAAGCCAAAAGAGCAATGAGCAAGAAAAGATAGAATTCAGATAAATATTTACATAACTTAGGCCCTTGGCCGAATCTTCGATCAGAAGTTCAAAATACACCCCGCGGGTGGAATTGTGCAAATTAACAACTTCTTTAAAGACTACTAAAGCAGATAAAATAAAGATAAGGCGGCAGCTTAGGAAGCAGCAGACGGATTCGGAGGGTCGGAGGAGGCGGCAGCCTCAGGCGTTGGGGCGGCCGGCTGGGCAGTTTCGGCTTGATCGCCTCTGGCAGCAGTCGGCTCAGTCGCACGCGGCTTGTTGCTGGAGGCGCGGTCGAGCTGAGGCTGGCCGTCCGTTCCGTCTTCTGGCACTTCCGTCTCGCCTCCGTCCGCCGCCTTGCCTTCCTCCTCGATGCTGGAGCCGATCACCTCCGCCGAGTCCTCGCCGTAGTCTAGGTTCATCCCAAACCACTCCGGCGGTACCTCCTCGCCGTCTTCAGACCGCTCGGGGACGAAGATGCTGGTGTCGGTATACTCAATGATCGTCGTTGCATGCTTGACAAGGGCATCTTCCGCGGCTGCCAGCTCCGGCTGGGCCTCTGACCGGAGGGTGGCCAGCCGGTCTAGATCCAGCCCCGGATACCACGCCTTGACGAACTCCAAGGCCCGTCACGCTCCAGCTCGGGCCGAGGAACCCTTCCAGGCCTCAAGACGACTAGCCGCGACCTCTAGCTAGTCGGTAGTCAGGCTGGGGGTGCGCGGAGCCTGCATGTCTGGCCATAGGGCGGCAACCGCCTGGGCACCGACACGTTGAAGCCGGCGCAGCATCCGGTGAGTTGGCCGAAGGCGAGCCTCGATGCTCAGGATATGCTCATCAAGGGTTCGGGGGGCATCGGCAGCGATCTCTGCACCTTCCGCTCTCTGACCTTCATGGTCAGCCTCGATGGCTTGGATGGCGGCCTGTGAGTGCCCAAGGAAGAAGTCTGCCAAGACGGAAGAAACGAAGAAGGAAGTCAAAAACCGGGAGTCGGCATGACTTATAATCGGCAGCTCGAAGAAATAAAGTAAAGAAACTCACCATCAACGATGTCTTAAATCTCGTGGAATCCGGAGGCCAGCATCGCCTCCTTGTCAGTCCAAGAGGAGCGCTCGCTCGCGAACTCGGCCAGGAGGGCGGTTTCCGCTTCCTCCGCCTCCTTCTGCGTCTTCGCAAGCAGCCCCCTCTGCTCTGCCAATTGAGTGGCCAGCAGATCACGCTCTATGGCGAGCTTGCTGCACTCCCCCCCCCCTTGGCGCGCAACGCGAACTTGGCGTCACTCAACTGCTGTTGAAGAACAACGTTAGCTTCTGAAGAGAAGGAAGAAAGAAGGCGTTAAGTCATCAATAAAGAAGGTCGCCGGGGAGATCCGGCCCGACTGCTCAGCAGTCGGCCCGAATCTCGGGGACTATAGCCCGCGGGTGCGCCAGCGCGCCCCCGCAAAGAAGAAAAAAGGACTTACTCCGGCTCTCTGACAAGTCGGTGCTCCGCTTGCCCAGCTCTTGAACGTTACGGTTGAAGGCAGTAACGCGGAGGTTGTGGTAGTCCTGCGACAAGTGTTTCAGACGAAAGTTAGTACCCGGAGCTCACCAATTGGAGTTTCGGGCCGCCTGCGCAGCAGCCGGCCCGAAACTCGAGGACTACACCTAGTGGGTGCGCTGGCGCGCCCCCACAGAGAGGAACAAGAAAACAAGGACCAAAGAAAAAACATACCCGGACGGCTGCCCGCGATGCCAGGTACGCCTTGGTGCAGTTCTGGAGGGCGTCGCCCTCAGCTCGAAGCTTCGCCTGGACGTCCAGAAGCGCCTGGTTCAGCGGCCCTGTGCCGCCTCCTCGCACCCACCCAATGGGCGCGGCGCTCGTCGCTTCGGCGTCTGGGATCGCCGAGCTGGCGGTGCCGGCCTCCAGGGGGCGGGGCGCCGAAGTCGCCTTCTCCAGATGGCGGAGCGTTGACGAGCCGACTTGGAGGAGTAACCTCACCACGGCCTCATCTTCGGTCGGCAGCACCAGAAGGTCCGTTGGTTGTTTGCCCCCTGCGCACTCCCAGACGGCGGTGGAGGCGGCGGCAGAACGATCACGTCCGGCGTAGAGGAGTCGCCGCCTTCCTTCTCCATGATGGGGTTCTCGCGGCCGGCTTCCCCAGTCTGCCCCGTGAACTCTAGAGGCGGCGGCGCAGAGTTCAGCGGGGTAACAAGCACCGCCGATTGGCGGCGCGTGGCCTCCTTAGCCTGCCGCTTCGTCGCGGCGGCGGCTTCGGCCTCCGCCAGTTTCTTCTTGGCGGAGGCCTCTGCCTTATCGGCCTCCGCTTTCTCCAGGCGGGCGGCCTCTTCCTCGTTGCGCTTCTCCTGCGCATTCCGCTCCATCACCTCCCGAAGGTCAGCAGCGGGGTCAATCCGCCGAGTGGTGGCGGACGTCTCCGCTGACCCCATGACGGAGGCGGCGGTAACCCTCTCAAGAGTAAGGGGAGCCCTAAAGCAAGGGAAGCAAGCAAAAGACTCAGACAAAGCTGCAGAGAAAGAATAAAGCGTTAAGATGGAATACTCACGCGGAGAACAGTGGCGGCTTCTTCACTTCCTTACGAAAGCGGATGGCCTTCGCAGCCGCCTCATCCCGCCGGGTCGCCGCAACTGAACCTTGGGCTTCTTCGGCCGACTGCCGAACAAGGTCGGCATGGCCCTACACTTCTTCCCGCCGCCTGGAGCACCCGGCGTGGCAGAAGAGCCTGCGCCAGGCTGGCTGGCTCCTGGCCGTTGGCGGGGAGCGACTTCTCCCTCGGCCTCGTCATCAGGCCAGTCGGCAAAAGTGGCCGAAGGCCTGGAGCCGCCTGCTGCTCCTCCTCCTCCCTCCGCGTCGTCTTCCAAAGCAGCCGCTCCCAGATTAGGGTTGTCGACGTTGCTCTCTGCCCGGTCGGCAAGGAACTCGCGGGCCGGCCCCGAGGTGCCGGCTGGTGGATGGTGGAGAGGATTCTGACCAAGGCTGACTAGTCAGGTCACACAAAACAGACTCGACAAGAAAGAAGACAATCCAAAGAAAGAAAAGGCAACTCACTTTGGGCGGGGGGTTGGCGCGGGAGTACGGCTCCTTGCCGAACCGCCAATCCTCCAGGAGCTTGCTGTCCAAGAGGTAGTTCACCATGTAGGCCAGCTCCTCATGAGGCATGTCCTTGGTGCACATCCGACTCGGGTCACGGTGCCTGCTCATTTGGCATATCATGTGGGGGCGACCTTGGAGCGGGAGAACTCGGCGCGCCATGAAGGCAGCCAGCAGGTCTGGACCAGTCAAGCCCTCCGACTGCGTCAGCACTCGGAGTCACGTGATGGCGCCTGCCGGCATTCTGGGAACGAGGGTCCCTAGACTTGCCTGCCTGCGGCCTGCGGCGTGGCTCAAAGGAGGCCCAGCATGGCCCATCTTCATCGACACAAGACTCAAGACCCTCGCGAGGGGCCAAGCCTCGCGGGGCGGACGACACGGCGCATCCCCAGGCGCAGCCTCCTCAGGCTGGCTCGCAAGGAGGCGGAGGAATCAACGCGGGGTACCTCGCGAGGTGCCCGTGACGCAAGCCATGACGATCGAGGGTGCCAGGCGGGCGCCAGCGCGCGCAGCGTCCTTCTTTCCTCTTCGGTGCAAAGGGGGCAAGCGCAGCCGCGGTGTACCGAGGCATTAGGTAAAGGTTGCCATTTCGGTGCAACGAGACCAGGACCAAGCGGACTACGAGACGGAGGTCACCATGGAGCCCGGCACGGCGTCACCGCAGAGTCTTTCGCAGGAGAAGACCAACTTTAGTCAGGATAGGAGTACTTGCTGTCCCCCTTCAAATTAGCCTGCCATTGTTGGCTCCCTTCCCGCTCGATATTTGGGAAGAGGACCAGGGCCCCTATAAATAGGGACGGCCACCCACGTAGCAAAGGGTTCGGCATGTGGATCTGACTAGCAAGTAGAGAGAGTAAGTGAGAGAGAGAGAGAAGGTGACTGAACTCCTCCTAGCTGTTCATCACCCCAGCCAAGAACAGACCCTCGCGAGGCTGTTCTTCCTTGTACTGTTCGTCATCACCAGCCCCAGGAGGCAATCCATCCACCACACACTGGAGTAGGGTATTACACCACAATGGTGGCCCGAACCAGTATAAATCTTGTGTCCCTTGTGCAGTTCCTTTAGTAGTTTAGATCTTTGTGAGACGGGGAGGTAGAGGGCGAGATTTCCGCGCGCACCCAAGTGTTCGAACCTTAAGGGTCTCCCGGAACCCGTGAATCCGAAATTTGGCGCGCCAGGTAGGGGTGTGCCGGAATCTGTCTTCCACCACTCCGCTCCGCCTCCCGTCGCATCGTCATCACCATGTCCGGCGACCAGGCGGGCAACCAAGGTCCATGGGCGGCGTGGCCCACCTGCGCGGAGCCGCCCGCCTCGGGCGGCCCCGCGCCCCAGGCAGCTCATGGCCCGCAGGGCGCTGTGGGCCGCGGGCGACACGGACAGGCTTCCGCGACCCTCACACCGCGACAAGCGCGGTCGGCGGCATGGGCCTCCAATCACGCCGCAACCACGACGCCGTACACCCGCCGGGAACAGGCAAATTCAAGGGCCGCCCTCATGGTGGCCCGGGAGCTGCTGCGATGCAGACTGCTGGAGGGCGGCCACGACGTGCTGCTGGAGCGGGTGGCGGAGCTCCTGGGCTTCGCCGCCTCGGGGGCTCACCTCTTCTCCACCCAGCTCCCATCTCAAGCCCAAGGCGGCCTGTGTCAGGACCCCGATTCCAGGCCACATCGATCTAGCCGGTAACACCTCATATCACTTTGCGGCCTCACGCACGGTATCCCATGGGTGTCGCCTTACCATGGCCCGGGACCGTTTGCGCCTTTTGGCTCGCGTATATGACAATGTCGCTAGCATCCATATGACCGAGAACCCGGGCCGACATGGCTAGTCGTGAACCCAAAGCGGCACAGACCTATGGAGACAGGCATACATGAATCACATCGAACATGTCGGTCATCAACGAGTGGTTCCGGGCTGTAGCACTGGGCTAACAGGACTCCGGGGATCCCGGGCTGTAGCAGGCTAGACAGGACTCCGGAGATCACCGCGTGACATTTCCCCGAAGGGACAGACATAGGGACGAAGTGAAACACATGCCGGCCAGTCAAGTGTCCTGAACAGTAGTGCTGGGCTAGCAGGACTCCGGTGAACCGGGCTGTAGCGGACTACTATGGCTCGAGGAGCACTAGACTACATTTCCCCATAAGTAAGGCTGCGAAGGACAAACAACTAGATTGTCGGATCCCACTCATACCAAGCATTTCAATCATACACACAATATGCCCGATATGAGTACATACAACATGGCATCACAACAAAACTCTACAACTCAAGTACTTTATTTAAAGGCTCCAGGGAGCCATACATAACATATCCATACAGGTAGGGGTCACATGACCCGACACTCAAGTCATACAGTCATACAAGCACATGCGGAAGCAACTAGTCTGAGTACAGACTCTAGAAAGAAAGAAGGCTTCTCGAAGCCTGTCTATCTACATAGGGCCCTCCATGGCCTGGATCACCACCTGGGTGGCTAGTCACTCGTCGACGTCAAGGTCTACGTAAAACCCATCGGAGGGGGCAGTGTTGTCGTCTGAAAACAATAAATAAGCAAACATGAGTACAAAGGTACTCAGCAAGTCTTACATTAGAACCTACTATACATGCTCATTCTCAAGAGGGTGGTGGGGTTTATGCAGCAAGCCAGCTTTGACTCTTGGCTAAGCTATCATACGGAATCTTTTAGCAAAATAGTTTTCGCACATGAGTCCACTACTCACCATCACAATACTCCACCGTGGATCCTCCCTCGTAACCTGCGAGAGGGCCATCCTCGGTACTCACACTTATCTTGAGTCTTTTAGTAGTATCCTTTAACTTGTCTATGAACTGTATATGCAATCAAGTAGTCCTTTACCGCGGACACGGCTATTCGAATAGTTTTATACCCTGCAGGGGTGTACTTCGTCACACATGTTTCCACCACTTAGCGTCTGCACACGAAATGTGCTCGGCAGACTTCAAGCGAAAACCGACGTGGGTGTAGACCACGACCTGACTAACCTCACAAGTCTCTAGTCCAGGGTCATCGCCTATTCAGGTTCCATCCGCAAGGAAATCCGGCCGGGGTGTCCTCAACGGCCCCGAACGATGTGAACAGGGTTCCCAAGACACCAAACGGGTGACTCGGTACACCGTGCCACGGTGTATCTACCGCAACATAGCCCACCCCTTGGGTCAGCGCTACGCACGGCCGCCAACACATATCCTACAAACACCAGAAACTAGTTGCAACTCCTGGACTGAGGCGAGAGGGGTCAGTAAGTCGAGCGGGGTCATATTTCAGGGCTCAATGTGTGGTAGTAGCTGAATCTTAATTCATGCATACAGAACTCAGTTCTTAGGGACGGCTTCAATGAAACAACCCACCATGTACTCCTACATGGCCTCTCATCGATACCTTTACCAAAACATGTTCAACACATCCCACATATTACTGGCACAAGCATTTCACTCTAGCCCATCACCCAGATGAACCAGACCTGACACAACTCTAAGCATAGCAGGCATAGCAAGGTAGGAATCACAAAACATGGCTCAATCAACTCCTACACATGCTAGTGGATTTCATCTAGTTACTGTGGCAATGACAGGTCATGCAGAGGATAAGGGTTCAACTACCGTAGCACACAGCAGTTTGAATCGTGTTGTCTTAATGCAGTAAACAAGAGCAGGAGCGAGAACATGGGTTGTATCGGAATGATCAATGGTTGCTTGCCTGATGGAGTGGTAACGGGATACTGCCCTAAAGTTGGATACTCGTGAATATCCTCGGAGGCAGAACCTACCACGAATAACACAACCGAGCACAATCAACACATGACGATATGCAACAATATGATGCATGCTATGACATGGCAATATGGATGTGTCTTGAGCTAATGCAACTAGCTATGATTTAAATGAAGTTGGTTTGAGTACAAGATTCAAATTCCAACCCCATATATGATTATTTAAATGCCCTTTATTTGTTTTGTCCAAAACAGAGGGCAAACATTGTTCAAACATGCATGAAAATGGTACAGATGGATTCCTTGAATTTTTCTGATAATTTTTCATATATAATTTGTCTCATTTGGAGTTATGGTTGAATTTCTATGAATTTTTGAAGTTTAGGCAATTTTCTGGAATTTTCTATATAAAATTAAATCCAGAAAAAGAGTTATTGCGTCAGCATGACATCACCCTGATGTCAGCAGGTCAACTGGGCGCCTCCAGGTCAAACCTGACCAGTGGGGTCCACTGGTCAGTGACACAATCAACTAACCAAGTTAATTAGCCCTAACTAACTTAGTTAGCCGGGCGGGGCCCGCATGTCAGTGGCTCACTAATTAGCTAATTTTATTAACACTAATTAACTAACACTAATTAAGCAGGCGCCTGGGCCCACACGTCAGTGAGTCAGGGGGGAGTCAACCCAGCCGACCGGGGTCAAAACACGCCGGAGTTGACCCCGGCTCGTCGCCGGCAAGGCCAGAGACGGCGGAGCGGCTCGGAAATCCTCCTCCGGCGAGCAAATGGCCAACGGAGGGCATCTACGCGGAGCTGGGACTCGCCCGCATCCATCTATGCACACGGCAGGGGCTGAGATGGCCCGAGCTCGCCGGAGGCAAGCTCGCGGCGGTGGCCGGAGTTAGGGGCTGGTGCGGGTTAGCGCTAGGGGGCACGGCAGGTCGAACGGGTGGGTGCATTAGGCTCCTGGGGACGCGTTGAAGACGGTGGTGCGCTCGGACGCGTGCTTGCATGGCCGTAGCCACGACGGCGTCGAGGCTCAACGGCGGCGAGCTTCGGGTGCTCGCGGGGCAACGGCTACGGGGCGAAGTCAACGGCGTGGCTAAGGGGAAAAGGACCGGGAGATCACAGTGGTGCCGTAGGGGTGGCTAGCGGGCTCGGGGGCGACCTTGACGGCGCGAATCGACGGCGAGGAGCTCGGGCGGCCGAGGTTGAAGAAGAGCTCGAAGTCGACGATGCAGGGCTTCCGGCGGGGCGTGGTTCGGTGAGGGGGGTCGAGGACAACGTTGCGGAGCTCGTGGGCACAACCGAGGGGCGAGGGGGTGGCTGTGGCCGTGGTGGTTCTCGTCGGCGGCGACGGCCGCGTTCTGTGGAAGAGAGGGGGAGAGCCAGAGGAGGGGATGAGCACGGGGGAGGGGAATGAGAGGGCCAGGGGGTGCGTGGCCGTCTCCGTGGCATAGGGAGGGAGCCCGGGAAGCAGGAGGTGGCGCGCAGGGGGGGAGGTGGCGCGCGCGCGTGCCGGCGAGCGCCGGGCACACGCCCGCGTCCTTCTGTCCGAGGAGGGGGACGACAGGAGGCAGCGGGGTGGGCTGGGCCGCCAGCTGGAGATGGGCCAGGTAAGTGGCCCATGGCCGTTCCCTCTTTATTTTTTTTGTGTTTTTCTATTTCTGTTATTCTGTTTTGATTTAGTTTAAATACTAAATCATTTTATAAAATCCTGAAAATATTTATGGACACTTACTGAAATATTTCAGTGGCCCAAAAAATAGTTCCAACATTACTTGAGCATTTGAATTATTTAATAGTATTTAAATGCCCAAATTCAAATATTTATGAATTAAATCAATGCCCCTTTTGTTGACCTAAAATTATATGCACCATTTTTCCCAAGGGTTCTAACCCAAGGCAAAGAGGGTGAACATTTTTGAAGGGCATTTCAGGTTCATTGAATTTATTTTTAGTAAACCCTAGTTGATTTCAGGGGGGTGCTGGGGGTTCTGCTTTCCCCATTTCAATTTTCTAATGAAGGTAAACATGATGCACACTCTAATGCATAATCTAGCTAGGGTGTGACAACTCACCCCCACTCAATAGAATCTCGTCCCGAGATTTAGGATCATCTGGGAAGAAGGTGGGGTACTCGAGTCGAAGACGATCCTCCCTTTCCCAAGTGGCTTCTTCCTCGGAATGGTGTGACCATTGAACCTTAAGAAACTTGATATTATGACGTCGAGTGGTACGCTCGGCTTGATCAAGGATACGAACGGGGTATTCCCGATAAGAAAGGTTATCTTGTAAATCAAGCATTTCGTGGTCCACTCCACGGATAGGATCTGCGAAGCAATGCCTGAGTTGCGAAACGTGGAAGACATCGTGAACTCTGGAAAGATGCGGAGGTAGTTCCAATTGGTAGGCAACTTCTCCTCGTTTGGCAAGAATGCGAAAGGGTCCAATGTAACGAGGAGCCAATTTGCCTTTGATACCGAAACGATGGGTTCCCTTTAACGGGGTAACCCGAAGGTAAGCTTTCTCGTCAATTTCAAATGTCATAGGCTTATGTTTACGATCATATTGACTCTTTTGGTGAGATTGGGCTGTTCTCAATTTCTCACGGATAACGCGAACCTGCTCTTCTGCTTCCTGAATCATATCTGGGCCAAAGAGTTGTCTTTCCCCGGTTTCTGACCAGTTAAGAGGTGTTCGACATTTTCGTCCATAGAGAACTTCGAAGGGAGCTTTGCCCAAACTAGCTTGATAGCTATTGTTATAAGCAAACTCTGCGAATGGAAGGCATTTCTCCCAACTCATTCCGAACGAGATAACAGAAGCTCGGAGCATATCTTCCAGAATTTGATTGACTCGCTCTACTTGACCACTTGATTGAGGATGGAAGGCGGTGCTAAAGGAGAGATGAGTTCCCATAGCATTTTGGAAACTTTCCCAAAATCGAGAGGTGAAGAGACTTCCACAGTCTGAGTTAATTTCCAATGGGACACCATGAAAAGACACTATTCGGGAGATGTATAGGTCAGCTAGCTGGCTAGCGGTGATACTCTCACGAACAGGTAGAAAATGGGCTACTTTGGAAAGACGGTCGATCACGACGAAGATGGCATTATTCCCCCTCTTGGTCCTGGGAAACCCAGTGATGAAATCCATACTGATTTTGTCCCATTTCCATTCAGGAATAGCCAAAGGTTGAAGGGTGCCAGCAGGCCGTTGATGCTCTGCTTTAACACGACGACAAACGTCGCAATTGGCAATGTATTGAGCGATTTCTCTCTTCATCCTAGTCCACCAAAACCTCTGGCGTAGGTCTTGATACATTTTAGTACTACCGGGATGAATGGTGAGAGGGGATTCGTGAGCTTCCTTAAGGATCATCTGGCGTAGATGTTGTTTCTTGGGAACCACCAGGCAGTTCTCAAAGAAGACAGCACCTTGTTCATCCATGGAAAAACATTTAGCTACTCCGCTAGCAATGTTTTCCTTAATCCGGGATATGCCCTTATCACGCTTTTGGGCAGCTATGATTTGATCCATAAGGGTAGGTTTCGCCACCAGAGTAGATAAGAATCCTTGAGGTACAATGTGAAGATTAAGCTTGCGAAATTCCTCATGGAGAAGTGGTTGACTTTGTTGTAACATCAGGTTGTTACCGTAGGACTTACGACTTAGTGCATCGGCCATGACATTGGCCTTGCCAGGGGTGTAAGTTATTCCTAAGTCGTAATCCGAGATCAGCTCGACCCAACGTCTTTGCCTGAGATTCAAATCTGGTTGGGTGAAGATATATTTCAAGCTTTGGTGATCGGTGAAGATCTCGCAACGATTACCGAGAAGGTAATGTCGCCAGGTTTTGAGTGCATGGACTATAGCTGCAAGCTCTAGATCATGTGTGGGATAATTTTCCTCATGTGGGTGTAATTGCCGTGAAGCATAGGCAATTACCTGACGATCTTGCATGAGTATGCAACCTAGTCCTTGTCGCGAGGCGTCGCAATAGATAATAAAGTCCTTGGAGAAATCTGGTGGTACCAGTACGGGAGCAGACGTCAGGCGTCTTTTCAGTTCCTGAAAACTGAACTCGCACTGTGGAGTCCACTCGAACTTTTTATCTTTCTTGAGGAGTTCAGTTAGAGGTTTAGCAACCTTGGAGAAATTCTCGACGAAGCGGCGGCAATAGCTCGCTAGGCCAAGGAAACTCCGAACTTGCTTGACCGTTTCAGGTGGAGTCCAATCAAGGACGGCTTGAACTCGCTCGGGATTGACAGCAATACCCTTACCAGAGATTACATGGCCTAGATAGGTCACTTCTGACAACTAAAATTCACACTTGGAGAATTTGGCATAAAGGCGATGCTCTCGAAGTTTCATCAATACCAGCCTTAGATGTTCGGCATGTTCCTCTTCATTCTTGGAGTAGATGAGTATGTCATCGAGGTATACTACGACGAATTTGTCCAAGTACTCCATGAAAACCGAGTTCATTAACCGGGAGAAAGTGGCCGGGGCATTGGTTAAACCGAAGGACATGACGGTGTACTCGTATTGGCCATAACGAGTAACAAAAGCCGTTTTGGGAATGTCCCCGTTTCTGATTTTGATTTGATGGTAGCCCAGCCTCAAATCCATCTTGGAGAAGACTGAGGATCCAGCGAGCTGATCATACAGGTCGTTGATCCTGGGAAGCGGGTATTTGTTCTTGATGGTGACCAGATTGATAGGTCGGTAATCCACAACCATTCGATCCGTTCCATCCTTCTTCTTGACGAAGAGGACGGGGCAAGCCCAAGGAGAGGAGCTAGGACGGATGAACCCTTTGTTCAAGGACTCATCGAGTTGGTTCTTAAGCTCGGCTAGTTCTAAGGGTGCCATCTTGTAGGGTCTTCTAGCAATTGGAACGGTTCCTGGAACAAGGTCTATCACAAACTCGACATCCCGGTCAGGTGGAACACCTGGCAGTTCTTCCGGAAACACATCCGGGAAGTCTCGGACTACCGGAACGTCCTCAAGGTCTGGAAGGGGGTTGGCATTGAGAGAGTAAAGTTGGCGCTTGGCCACTCGAGTTAAGACATTAACTGTCTTGCCCGAGGGATGAGTAAGTTGAACGGTTCTAGTGGCACAATCGATCTTGGCATAATGAGCCGACATCCAGTCCATACCCAAGATGATGTTTATGTCGGAGGACTTGAGAGCTATTAAAGATGCGAGGAAAACAAGCCTATCGACAAGAATTTCGTTCCCATGGCTTACCTTAGAAGTTTGCCATTTGGAACCCGGAGTTTGAATTACCATGGAAGTGGGCATGTCACAGAATGTCGTGTTATGCAACCGAGCATAATTCTCGGATATGAATGAGTGAGATGCTCCAGTATCGAAAAGAACAGATGCCGGATGGCAGTTAACAAGGAGCGTACCAAGGACGACGTTGGGATCCTCATGAGCCTCTTCGGCTGAAACATAGTTGACATGGCCACATGCAGTAGTGGCCGGCTTGGCGTAGAAAGTCTTTCCTGCGGGCTTACCACGGCCAACGGACTTTCCAGCTTGATTGGGGTTGTTCTGGGGACACTCTCGACTATAGTGACCCGGTTCTCGACACTTGAAGCATGTTACCATAGTGGGGCGTGGAGCAACATTAGCAGCGGGGCCACCATAGGGCTTGGGCGGTGCAAATTGCTGGTTGGGACGAGGCGCCTCAAAGGATGGCCTCGGGGTGAATCTGGGTGGCAGTGCGGTGCTTGGAATCCACACCCGGCGCTTCTGAGCTCCAGAGCCGGATGAAGACCCAAAATCACGGGAGTGCTTGCGTGAAGCGCCATAATCAGTCTGGCCTGTCTCAGCACTGATAGCTTTATTGACCAGCTTCTGGAAGGATGTGCACTCGTGCAGACGGAGATCACGGCGAAGCTCAGGGCTAAGTCCCTTGCGGAACCTTGCCTGCTTCTTGGCGTCAGTAGAAACCTCTTCAGGAGCATAGCGTGCCAGGTTCCCAAATTCTCGGCTATATGCATCCACAGTCAGCCTTCCTTGGGTGAAGTTGCAGAACTCCTCCCTCTTGCGATCCATGAGACCTTCCGGAATGTGATGCTCACGGAAAGCCTCGCTGAACTCAGCCCAGGTAGTGATTTGGCCGACCGGGCGCATAGCTTCGTAGTTTTCCCACCAATGGCTAGCGGGGCCCTCGAGATGATAAGCAGCATAGGTAACCTTGTCGGCTTCGGCTACGTTGGCAGAACGTAGCTTGTGGGTGATGCTGCGAAGCCAATCATCCGCGTCGAGGGGCTCGACGGAATGGTTAAACTTTGGTGGGTACAGCTTGATAAAGTCATTGATTGACACCAAGTCATTTCGTGGGTGGCGTGCAGTGTTCTGCTCAATCCGCTCCAGCAGGCGGTTGGTCTCACGCTTGTTCCTTTCCGCCTCCAGCATCACTTCGGCCAGGGAAGGCGGGTGAGGCAAATTTTCACCTCTAGCTGCATTGGCTTCCCCCCGCTCCGGGGCAGCAGGGTTGCCGCGGGTGTTGACCATCCTAGGAGGAAAAACAAGACAACGGTTTAGACAAGGATGGCTCAAACTTAACAGGGAAGTGCAGAATGTAAAGGATAACACGGAATGCAGAGATGGTCATTCGTATGCCATGGTAATATAAAACTACCATATATACACCAACGGTCATACTCGTCATACATAGTTTAGTACAAGCTCATGCTACAGTACAACTATGAAGGTAGACGTTACATCTCATCGGAGGCATTCCGAGTCCCTATACATTATTTGTCTACACCTCCGGAATCGATTACACACCAAGTCGTATTCCACAAGTCGCGCAGGACAGTGGGGATACAACTACTACAATACTAGTGGTACTACTACTAACTCAGATAGCTCCGTAGTAGTCCTCATAGAAGTCACCTCCATAGCCTGGAAGTTCAACGTGATCATCCGGAAACAGACGGTCCTGAGGAGCCTGTGGACCATAGGGGCTAGGATGAGGTCTTGGACCAACAAACGGTGGCCTGCGGGGACCAAGGGGTGGGGTGATGCCTCCCACATCACGCCAATCCACCATGTCTGGCAGAGCTGCTCTCACAGGATACAGATCCCTGGTATCCATACATCCAGCTTGCACCGCGGGTGCAAACCGAGTCAATGTGGCCCAATGATCAGCACAGGTATTAAAGAGCTCCAGCCTCAAGGCCCGATTCTCTCGGTCCTTATCTTCGAGCATCTCAGTGGTGGTACGAGTTAATGAGTCCTCCTGAGTGGAGTCAGCATAGATAGCCTGAAGATACCCCTGCGCTCCCGGAAGTGAAGCTGGCATGTAACGGAAGTCAGTGTTCCGAAGCAAGCCAGTCCGGACTCGCAAGATGGTCATCATGGAATAGGCAGCATCCTGGACAGCCATCTCAATGGTAACTCCGAGTCCATAGGAATAGTGAAGGGGCTCGGTAGATCCAGGATAGGAAGGAAATATCCTGACGGTGCAGAAATACTGGCTTTGATTAAAGTCGCGGAACTGCTCTTCAACAGTGTATTCGGGATACCAACGGTATCCTGTCTCGATCATGACCCGGACCAACATAGCAGTATGACCGGGCACGTCGAGGCACCTAGTCAGGCGAACCACTTAATTTTGAGAATGGTTGGCCATCTGAAAGCACAACCACAAGACAAAGACATCAGAATTCCTGGGGAAAATTGGGCAGCATAACGGCTGTAAATGCTCAGAAAAAGATTTGAGACATCCACAACAGTTCACAATACCGCTCAACAGCATCATATCAAGGTTCTGATTCAAATAGCAACGTACTAAAATAGTAGAAACTGGGCTGGAACTCGTAGCAATAATCCTATAAACTACTACGGATTAGTAACACGTGAACCTGATAGAAGAAGAGAGCCTAGTCCTTAACCCACGTTGAATGAGAAGAGGATGACTCAGATCAGAAGCATAGGGTAAAGGAGTAAAAGAACCTTACGTTCCCTCCCACAATCAATTCCCTTACATATAACTAAAGCATTTCTAGACTCGACATCGACCAGTTTGGCTGAACGAACCTACAGGCAGTCCGGCTCTGATGCCAACGCTGTCAGGACCCCGATTCCAGGCCACATCGATCTAGCCAGTAACACCTCATATCACTTTGCGGCCTCACGCACGGTATCCCACGGGTGTCGCCTTACCATGGCCCGGGACCGTTTGCGCCTTTTGGCTCGCGTATATGACAATGTCGCTAGCATCCATATGACCGAGAACCCGGGCCGACATGGCTAGTCGTGAACCCAAAGCGGCACAGACCTATGGAGACAGGCATACATGAATCACATCGAACATGTCGGTCATCAACGAGTGGTTCCGGGCTGTAGCACTGGGCTAACAGGACTCCGGGGATCCCGGGCTGTAGCAGGCTAGACAGGACTCCGGAGATCACCGCGTGACATTTCCCCGAAGGGACAGACATAGGGACGAAGTGAAACACATGCCGGCCAGTCAAGTGTCCTGAACAGTAGTGCTGGGCTAGCAGGACTCCGGTGAACCGGGCTGTAGCGGACTACTATGGCTCGAGGAGCACTAGACTACATTTCCCCATAAGTAAGGCTGCGAAGGACAAACAACTAGATTGTCGGATCCCACTCATACCAAGCATTTCAATCATACACACAATATGCCCGATATGAGTACATACAACATGGCATCACAACAAAACTCTACAACTCAAGTACTTTATTTAAAGGCTCCAGGGAGCCATACATAACATATCCATACAGGTAGGGGTCACATGACCCGACACTCAAGTCATACAGTCATACAAGCACATGCGGAAGCAACTAGTCTGAGTACAGACTCTAGAAAGAAAGAAGGCTTCTCGAAGCCTGTCTATCTACATAGGGCCCTCCATGGCCTGGATCACCACCTGGGTGGCTAGTCACTCGTCGACGTCAAGGTCTACGTAAAACCCATCGGAGGGGGCAGTGTTGTCGTCTGAAAACAATAAATAAGCAAACATGAGTACAAAGGTACTCAGCAAGTCTTACATTAGAACCTACTATACATGCTCATTCTCAAGAGGGTGGTGGGGTTTATGCAGCAAGCCAGCTTTGACTCTTGGCTAAGCTATCCTACGGAATCTTTTAGCAAAATAGTTTTCGCACACGAGTCCACTACTCACCATCACAATACTCCACCGTGGATCCTCCCTCGTAACCTGCGAGAGGGCCATCCTCGGTACTCACACTTATCTTGAGTCTTTTAGTAGTATCCTTTAACTTGTCTATGAACTGTATATGCAATCAAGTAGTCCTTTACCGCGGACACGGCTATTCGAATAGTTTTATACCCTGCAGGGGTGTACTTCGTCACACATGTTTCCACCACTTAGCGTCTGCACACGAAATGTGCTCGGCAGACTTCAAGCGAAAACCGACGTGGGTGTAGACCACGACCTGACTAACCTCACAAGTCTCTAGTCCAGGGTCATCGCCTATTCAGGTTCCATCCGCAAGGAAATCCGGCCGGGGTGTCCTCAACGGCCCCGAACGATGTGAACAGGGTTCCCAAGACACCAAATGGGTGACTCGGTACACCGTGCCACGGTGTATCTACCGCAACATAGCCCACCCCTTGGGTCAGCGCTACGCACGGCCGCCAACACATATCCTACAAACACCAGAAACTAGTTGCAACTCCTGGACTGAGGCGAGAGGGGTCAGTAAGTCGAGCGGGATCATATTTCAGGGCCCAATGTGTGGTAGTAGCTGAATCTTAATTCACGCATACAGAACTACGTTCTTAGGGACGGCTTCAATGAAACAACCCACCATGTACTCCTACATGGCCTCTCATCGATACCTTTACCAAAACATGTTCAACACATCCCACATATTACTGGCACAAGCATTTCACTCTAGCCCATCACCCAGATGAACCAGACCTGACACAACTCTAAGCATAGCAGGCATAGCAAGGTAGGAATCACAAAACATGGCTCAATCAACTCCTACACATGCTAGTGGGTTTCATCTAGTTACTGTGGCAATGACAGGTCATGCAGAGGATAAGGGTTCAACTACCGTAGCACACAGCAGTTTGAATCGTGTTGTCTTAATGCAGTAAACAAGAGGAGGAGCGAGAACATGGGTTGTATCGGAATGATCAATGGTTGCTTGCCTGATGGAGTGGTAACGGGATACTGCCCTTCAGTTGGATACTCATGAATATCCTTGGAGGCAGAACCTACCACGAATAACACAACCGAGCACAATCAACACATGACGATATGCAACAATATGATGCATGCTATGACATGGCAATATGGATGTGTCTTGAGCTAATGCAACTAGCTATGATTTAAATGTAGTTGGTTTGAGTACAAGATTCAAATTCCAACCCCATATATAATTATTTAAATGCCCTTTATTTGTTTTGTCCAAAACAGAGGGCAAACATTGTTCAAACATGCATGAAAATGGTACAGATGGATTCCTTGAATTTTTCTGATAATTTTTCATATATAATTTGTCTCATTTGGAGTTATGGTTGAATTTCTATGAATTTTTGAAGTTTAGGCAATTTTCTGGAATTTTCTATATAAAATTAAATCCAGAAAAAGAGTTATTGCGTCAGCATGACATCACCCTGATGTCAGCAGGTCAACTGGGCGCCTCCAGGTCAAACCTGACCAGTGGGGTCCACTGGTCAGTGACACAATCAACTAACCAAGTTAATTAGCCCTAAGTAACTTAGTTAGCCGGGCGGGGCCCGCATGTCAGTGGCTCACTAATTAGCTAATTTTATTAACACTAATTAAGCAGGCGCCTGGGCCCACACGTTAGTGAGTCAGGGGGGAGTCAACCCAGCCGACCGGGGTCAAAACACGCCGGAGTTGACCCCGGCTCGTCGCCGGCAAGGCCAGAGACGGCGGAGGGGCTCGGAAATCCTCCTCCGGCGACCAAATGGCCAGTGGAGGGCATCTACGCGGAGCTGGGACTCGCCCGCATCCATCTGTGCACACGGCAGGGGCTGAGATGGCCCGAGCTCGCTGGAGGCAAGCTCGCGGCGGTGGCCGGAGTTAGGGGCTGGTGCGGGTTAGCGCTAGGGGGCACGGCAGGTCGAACGGGTGGGTGCATTAAGCTCCTGGGGACGCGTTGAAGACAGTGGTGCGCTCAGACGCGTGCTTGCACGGCCGTAGCCACGACGGCGTCGAGGCTCAACGGCGGCGAGCTTCGGGTGCTCGCGGGGCAACGGCTACGGGGCGAAGTCAACGGCGTGGCTAAGGGGAAAAGGACCGGGAGCTCACAGTGGTGCCGTAGGGGTGGCTAGCGGGCTCGGGGGCGACCTTGACGGCGCGAATCGACGGCGAGGAGCTCGGGCGGCCGAGGTTGAAGAAGAGCTCGAAGTTGACGATGCAGGGCTTCCGGCGGGGCATGGTTCGGTGAGGGGGGTCGAGGACGACGTTGCGGAGCTCGTGGGCACAACCGAGGGGCGAGGGGGTGGCTGTGGCCGTGGTGGTTCTCGTCAGCGGCGACGGCCGCGTTCTGTGGAAGAGAGGGGGAGAGCCAGAGGAGGGGATGAGCACGGGGGAGGGGAATGAGAGGGCCAGGGGGTGCGTGGCCGTCTCCGTGGCATTGGGAGGGAGCCCGAGAAGCAGGAGGTGGCGCGCAGGGGGGGAGGTGGCGCGCGCGTGTGCCGGCGAGCGCCGGGCACACGCCCGCGTCCTTCTGTCCGAGGAGGAGGACGACTGGAGGCAGCGGGGTGGGCTGGGCCGCCAGCTGGAGATGGGCCAGGTAAGTGGCCCATGGCCGTTCCCTCTTTATTTTTTTTGTGTTTTTCTATTTCTGTTATTCTGTTTTGATTTAGTTTAAATACTAAATCATTTTATAAAATCCTGAAAATATTTATGGACACTTACTGAAATATTTCAGTGGCCCAAAAAATAGTTCCAACATTATTTGAGCATTTGAATTATTTAATAGTATTTAAATGCCCAAATTCAAATATTTATGAATTAAATCAATGCCCCTTTTGTTGACCTAAAATTATATGCACCATTTTTCCCAAGGGTTCTAACCCAAGGCAAAGAGGGTGAACATTTTTGAAGGGCATTTCAGGTTCATTGAATTTATTTTTAGTAAACCCTAGTTGATTTCAGGGGGGGTGCTGGGGGTTCTGCTTTCCCCATTTCAATTTTCTGATGAAGGTAAACATGATGCACACTCTAATGCATAATCTAGCTAGGGTGTGACAGCCTGCGCGGGGGCTCCAAGCGCCCGCGGACTCCAAGGCTACTCCGACGCCAGCGAGGCCGTCGGCACCGGACCGACGACGGCGCTGCCTCCGCCCCTGGCCCGCGAAGAAGAAGGACTCGACGCGACCCGCGGTCCCGGAGGGCTGCCGCGCTGCCACCCTGCAGTAGGCACGGCAGGTGGGACCGCGTGGCATGCGGGGCATCATGGCGTGGCATTCGGGATGACAGCGACGGAGGAATACGTGCCCCTCATGCTGGACCAAGGACACCCTCGCGAGAGCAGGTAAGGCTCGCTCCTCGGCCCGAGCTGGGGGGACGAGGCAGTGGAAGCTGAGCCCTTCCAGGAGCCCATGGACGAACCCGCTGGCCACGCTGGAGGCAACGACTATCGGGCACCGCTAACTCTTCAGGGGTAGGTATATGCTAACCATGGATCGCAGGAGGTGCAGGTCGCCGTGGCAAGCAGCTGCCCCGCTCCCACAGTCTCCTACCCCTCGGGAGGAGGGCGCAGGGGGCTGCGGGAGAGGGGTCGAGACCCTACATCACCACCGCGGCGTTCGGAGCAAGGCGTTCTCAGGAGGTAGGCCCTCTGCTGGGGAGGTGCCTTAGGGCCTGCCCCTGGCAGAGGACCCGTGGTCGTCGGGGGAACCACTAGCGACCGCTCTACCCCATCGGGTGGCGTCCTGGGTTCCAGTCGTTGCTGATGGCACTAGAGTGTGACGCAAGGCGGGGCCCTCGTCTGGCGATATGAAGCAAGGCCAGTACCTGTGAAGAAGGCCCAGTGCCTGTGAAGCTCACCGCGCCGTGACACTCTCACATAATAATGAGTGGGGCTGTACACGCCCCGGAGTCTCAGGGGTGCCGGCCTCAGGCCCTGGGGCTCCCTCCCACGCCCAGTGGACAGCACTTAGCTCCGCGCTGGTGAGAAGACGTCCAAGACTAGATTAGGTGCCGGACGCGGCTTTTTGTCTGCTTTTCGTTGCCTTTCCCTTTGGCTGTTGCTTTCCCCAGCTGGATTTAAATTGGATTCGAATTTGAGATTTGCGTGTGTTCGGGGAAGGGGTGCTTATTCTCGCTCAAGCCATTTCTCGCGTTCTGGTTACCGCTTCGTCACAGCTGCCTCCCCTCGCGAGCCCCTCGCGAGTCGGATCAGGCCTGGCTCGTGCGCAACCCAGACTGCCGCTGTTGCTCCCCCCTCGGGAGGATTTTTCGGGTGCCTGCGGAGGTTGTCCTGTTCAGGAAAAGGCCCAGAGCCTGTGAAGCAAGGCGAGTGCCTGTGAAGCCCTCGCGCTAAGGAAAAGGCCCAGAGCCTGTGAAGCAAGGCGAGTGCCTGTGAAGCCCTCGCGCTAAGGAAAAGGCCCAGAGCCTGTGAAGCAAGGCGAGTGCCTGTGAAGCCCTCGTGCTAAGGAAAAGGCCCAGAGCCTGTGAAGCAAGGCGAGTGCCTGTGAAGCCCTCGCGCTAAGGAGAAGGCCCAGAGCCTGTGAAGAAGGTGAATGCCTGTGAAGTCATTACGCTCAGGAGAAGGCCCAGAGCCTGTGAAGAAGGCCAACGCCTGTGAAGTTTTTCATCAGCAACGATCTCACATCCTGAGGACCCAACTAAAGAGCACCCAAGGCGTCGCGCCCTCCTGCAGGCCGCCTCGGGGCCAACATGGGGCAAAGGTAAACCAGCCCACCGTCAGGCACGCGTGCAAATTTGACTACTACTGATACGCTGGACACAAGTTTTTATATGAGGGGCTTCCCCTCCCAAAATGCTCTCACGACCGTCAGGCCAAACACCTGAGTTCTATTCATGCAGGGTAAAAGACAGGAGAAGTACATGGTCAGTCTGACAAATCCCCCAACGCATCCTCGGGGTCGCCTCCCAAGTTGTCGCTGGCATCACTGAATCCGCCCTCGTCGTCTGCGCCACCACCAGCGACGTCGGGGCCATCCACCACGCCGCCTTCGTCGGCAGCCACGACCACGTCGTCGTCATCCGAAGTGAAGGCTCGGACGAGAGCATCCACGTTGTTCTCCACCCAATCTGCCAGGTCGCCTCGGACGGCCTGGGGAACTGGGGCGATGGCGGCGTCAAAGTCAAAGTGGGGATCCATGTTCCGAAGATGGCTGAAGACGCGAGAAAAAGCGCGCCCGAGCAGGGCGCGGCTCCTCTCCTCCACAAACCTGTCGGCCCTGACCAACCGAGCCTCCAGCTGCATTACCACGGCGGTGAAGAACTGCAGGTCGCCGGCATAGTTAATCGTGTGCGGCTCACCGACGGCTGCCTCGCAGATGTTGCCCAAGGCTGCGTTAGCGCTCACCCTGAGCATGGTGAGCATAGGGCCGTGCACGTGCTCCAGGACCCGCCGCTGGCGTATTTCGTCGGCATTCTGGCGCTCAACGGCCTCGACCTCTTCCATCCGCTGGTGGAGACGGAGCACCTCGGCCTGGGAGGCAGCCAGCTCCTTTTGCGCTGCCTCGAGGGCGGCCCGGGAGGCGTCGACCAGCCGCGTCGCCTCATCGTGTTGGGCCCTCAGGGCTGCGGTTCTGCCCTAGGCTTCGACCCAGATCATCCCCAGCTTCCCCTCGAACTCTCGCTCGAGGCCTTGGCGCACCGTCGCCACCCGACGACAAACCTCCTCCAAGACACGCACTTCCCGCGCAGCGACATTGTCTTCTGCCTGCGTCACTAGGCGCTCCCTCATCTCCAGCTACTCATACTCGCGAGTGCGTTCATCGGCTTCCAGCGTCAACGCTTCTTCGCGCCTCTGGAGCTCAGCTGGGTCGCCGGAGGCCACCCACATCGACGCAAGGGCCAGCTCACGCAGCTCCGCTTGCTCCTCCAGTGAGTGGCACCAGGCCAGGAGCTCGCGAGCCCGCTCCTCCGCTGCCACTCGCCATTGGTCAGCTCTCCGGGCCTCCTCGGTGGCCTGAGATCGGGCCACTCGAGAGGCCTCCAGCGATGCCTTCGCCTCTTCGTCATCAAGATCCCGCTGACGGCGCATCAGGGCGATGGCGGCCTCCAACTCGCGCCTCCCTACAGCCAGGCGCAGGCCCTCGGCCTCCAGGCGCGCGTCTTCGTTAGCGAGATCCTCTCCAAGCAAGTTCACCGCGTCGGCCGCTCTTCGAAGGAACCCTTGGCGGCGGGCGCGACGCTCCCGAGCGCGCTCAAGCACATCTTCCACACCATCATCCGCCCCAAGCAAGCGCCGGGGGCCGCGAATTATTGTTCCTCCTCCGGGCAGGGGGCTAGGGGCTGGCGCCCTCGCGATGGCCAGGCGCGTCGTGCCGGAAGCCCGGCCTAGGGCCAGCCCGTCTTCAGATGAGGGGCGTAGGATGCGCCTCAACCAGTTGCGGTCCCCGACCAGACGAGAAGCCCACGGCAGGCTGGCTATTCCCCGGGAGGGCCCACGAAGGAAAATCGCGGGGAATGGCGGGCCGCGATGCACCTCGGGATGGTCCGCCCCTTCAGACGCCCTCACCACCAGGGCAGAGCTGCTCAGAGCATTTGAAGACGGTAGAGGGGACGAAGCTAAGGGAGGCGGCACCTCGGTGACTTCCGCGAGCTCAGTCGGGACGGGCCTGCGGAACAAGGATCAGCGGAAGCAGCAAGGGGATCAGGAGCCAGAGAGAAGGAGGACTTAGGCCAGTTCTTTTGGTGGCTTCCAGAATAAGCTGCAATAAGCTGCCCCCTACCTAGCTTATTCTAGAAGCTCAACCAAACTTATTTTTTTAGAAGCCTAGTAGTTAAGACTTGACTAGTAGGCTTTTAAAAAAATTGGTTGGGCTTCTAGAATAAGCTGGGTAGGGGGCAGCTTATTCTAGAAGCTCAAAAAAGCTAGCAAAAGAACTGGCCCTAACTCGTCAGTGGCGAAGTACTTCCTGCGCTTCAGCGCGCGACAAGGGAAGTCATCACCTAGGGCCTCCCTCTTCCTCCAGAGGGCCTCAAAGTCCACGCGGAAGCGGCCCAAGAGAAGAGAGCAAGGATCATCCTGCCGTGAGGACGAAGCATCAGAGCGGTCCGCGTCAGGGGCGCCTGCCTGGTGCCTACCTTCCATTGCCTCGCCAGAAGACGCGACTGGGGCCTCCAAGGCCTCAGCCCTGGGCGCCGGGAGCGGCTGCTTGCCACCTTCAGCCGCAGCGGCACGGGCCTCAGGAGCTGTCCCCTCGCGAGCGCCACCCGGTGCTGCCACCTCATCAGGGGCACCCTCGGCCTCAGGCGCCTCCTGCCTCCCTGCTCCGCCACTTGAGGAGGAGCCACCTTGGCCGGTTGGAAGGGCAGTCACCACCATCGGGTTCTCGCGAGGTCCCTGGAGGCCGGCCGGGCGCAGTCCCCATTCATCGAAGACAGGCATCTGCTTCACGAAGTCGGCCCTGCTCTGGCAGAGATACAACAAGGCCCCTCCCTGCCGGACGTTGCCGGGGTTGAGGTCACCGGTTAAGGTCAAGAGCGTCGACTTCAGCACCGCCGGAGCCAGGTCCTCCTCCTGGAGCCTCATGTTATCCTCGCGCCCATGGAAGGCCCACATCCGGCGAGAGTGGCGCTGCAGGGGAGCGACGGGGCACAACAGAAACTCCTCGGGTCGCTCACCTCCTGGCCTTGACCACGGCATCGCGACCTGGCATACCAGCGATGGCTGACGCCGCCTTGAGACTGGGACCTGTCGGCGTAGAGCACCAGGCCCTCGCGAGGTTCGAAAGGGAGAACTCAGCTATGACGGAATCAGCGACTCACGCAAATCCATAGCAAAGGTCATATATTAACAAACGGGACTACAGACACCTTACAAGCCCCCATGGGGCGCATTTCGATTCCTCGCAGGGAACGGATCCTAAGGAGTGCTAACTATACGGGCTCATGCAGAAGATGCCATCATCAACAGTGGGCCGTCAGGCACCGGCGCCAACCACATCCAGATCAGGGTTGGCGACGGCCTGACGCGTCCGCCCTGCTCCTGGAGCGACGGTGACTCGGGGGCTCATAGCTGTCGTCGCTCGTCTCCAGAGTCACGCAGCCTTCGCTGGAGCCGCTGGACCCTCGGGCGCCACTGCCGAGGGGGTGGTCGGCGGGCCTAGCCCTCACCAGGGCGAGGTCCTGGTCGCCCCTCCCGCGGCAGCACTCCAGCCGGCGCCCGATCGCGTCAAAGACCTTGAGAAACATCACCGCCGCGCCGTCATACTTCGGGTGGACCGTGAAGACGCCTCTTTCCCTACAGACCCGGGCGATCTCCCTCCAGCCGCAGGACATGTAGACCGCGCCCGGGGCAGTGACGACGACCTCGGCCTCAGTCGCGGGGGCGCCGCAGTCGGCGTGCTGCAGCTGGAGCTCCATAGGCCCCCCTGGAAGAACCACGAAGGCGAAGAAGGGAGGAAGGCGGATCCAGGACTGAAGAGGAGTGACGACGTGGAGCACGAACTCATGGGAGGAGCCCTCGGCATGGACTCCAGGAGGAACCACCCACGCCTTCATAACCCGACGGCGCCGACGACGGCGCTGACCGCGGAGATCATCATCGGCACCTCCGGGGCCCTCGACGTGGGCGTACAAGGGCAGCGGGAACCCCGGCGGAGGGGACTCGCCACCACCGGGTCGTCCTCATCGTCCCGGCTGCAATGGGCGAGTCGCTTCTTCGGCTGGAGAGGGTCTGGCCATTCTCGAGGAGCCTTTCCCTTCTCCGCTACAGAGAATCGGCGAATCGGAGCCATCACACCAAGATGGAGCAAGAACTGAGGCGAAGGAGAGAGCAAGAGGAGATGGACTTGACGGGCACGAGCGGTGCCGTACTTATAGCCGGCGAAGGCCAACCGCCGGTCTCCATGATCACAGGTAATCATGACACGTTCTGCATGCAGGGACTTGTCCAACTCGCACGATCGCCAAGACGTCGTGGGGAAGCGAAGGTGCCACGTCCAATCAATCGCCACGTGGCGTCCGAGGCCGCAGGCTGTTAGGGCCCGCGGCGCTTCGCCCTTGCCCTTTCGCCTCTCTGCACGCCCAAGTCCATGCACGCCTTGGGCCCGGGGGCTACTGTCGGCGTTCTGGGAACGGGAGTCCCCAGACTTGCCTGCCTGCGGCCTGCGGCGTGGCTCAAGTGGGGGCCCAGCGCGGCCCATCTTCATCAACACGAGGCTCAAGACCCTCGCGAGGCGGACAACACGGCGCGTCCTCAGGCACGGCCTTGTCAGGCTGGCTCGCGAGGAGGCAGAGAGTTCAAGGCGGGGTACCTCACGAGGTGCCCATGACGCAAGCCATGACGACACGGGGCACCAGGCGGGTGCCAGCGCGCGCAACGTCCCTCTTTCCTCTTTGGTGCAAAGGGAGCAAGCGTATCAGCGGAGTACCGAGGCATCAGGCAAAGGTTGCCACTTCAGTGCAACGAGACCAAGGCCAGGAGGACTACGAGACGGAGGTCACCATGGAGCCCAGCGCGGCGTCATCACCAGAGCCTTTGGCAGGCGAAGACTGCTTTTGTCAGGATAGATGTACTCGTTGTCCCCCTTCAAATTAGCCCGCCATTGTTGGATCCCTTCCCGCTCAATATTTGGGGAGAGGACCAGGGCCTCTATAAATAGGACTAGCCACCCACATAGTGAGGGGTTCGGTTTTTGAGGGGTTTGGTTTTTGAGGGGTTCGATTGATTCGTTTGGTTCACAAGTAGAGAGAGAGAGAGAGAGAGAGAGAGAGGGTGACTGAACTCTTCACAACAGTTCATCACCACAGCCAAGAACATACCCTCGCGAGGCTGTTCTTCCTTGTATTGTTCGTCCTCACCAGCCCCAGGAGGCAATCCATCCACCACACACTGGAGTAGGGTATTACACCACATCGGTGGCCCGAACCAGTATAAATCTTGTGTCTTTCGTGCAGTTCTTTTAGCAGTTTAGATCCCATCGAGACGGAGAGGTTGAAGGCGAGATTTCCGCGCGCACCCCAGTGTTCGAACCTTAAGGGTCTGCCGGAACCCGAAATCCGACAGAGGTGGCGCCATCTCCTCACCCTAGGAGATCCGTGTGAGCCAGTGGCATTGTTGGGTTTTGTGGTTTGAAGGCTTTGCGCCGCTGTGAAACTTGCAGGGGGCATCAGGTGCTTGCTCGTAGGAGAAAGCCGGCTGCCAAGCCGGCCTGCCGCCCTTTTGCTTCTTGGGTGCGGGCCGCCCTTCGGGTTGTTCGTCCTCGACTGTGGCCACCTGCCGACTGGTCGAAGGCGGCAGGGGATCCTTGCGCTTGTGGTCGTTCTGGTACGGGCGTCGGCTGGACTCTCCTCCCGGCGTCTTGGGACTTGGAGCGAGCACCTTCCCAGAGGCGTCTACTCGGAGCTCGGTCTTCATTGAGGAATCGGCCGTGGCGTATTTATCAGCTATGATCAACAGCTCGTCAAGCGTAGTCGGCTCATCGCAGAGGAGTCGGTGCTTGAGGAGGGTGCCTTCTCGGCACCCGGCGGTGAAGTACTCTATAGCTTGAACCTCATGTACTCCCTCGCAGGAATTGCGGAGCTCGGCCCAACGCATGAGGTAGTCGCGAGTCGATTCGTTGGGCCCTTGGACACACAAGGAGAGCTGTCGGGGCTTGGGAGCCCGCTTGTAGGTGCTGGTGAAGTTACGGATGAAGGCTTCAGTGAAGTCTAGCCAGCTGTTGACGCTGTAAGGTTTGAGGCTGTTAAGCCAGGTGCGCGCCGTGCCTTGGAGCATGAGGGGCACATATTTTACGGCAACACGCCTGTTGCCGTTTGCGATGCTAACCGCGGTGGAGTAGTCGATCAACCAATCCTCCGGCTTCACGGAGCCGTTGTACTTGGGCGTGTCTCTTGGGAGCAAGAACCCTTTGGGGAAGGGCTCGTCGCGGATGCGGGGGCCGAAGCAAGGCGGGCCGACATCATCTTCTTCTTCCAGGGCTAGGGATCGCGCAAGGCGGTCGATCCGGTGGCGAGCATCATTCTCGCCGACTCCTTCGCGGCGACCCAGCCGGCCGCTGAGAGTCGGATGCGTGATAGGCGGCGGAGTAGGGTATCTTTCCCCATGAGGCGGAGGAGGGGGTTTCCCTGCCACTCCATGGCTCGAGGACGGCCCTCTGCGTCACGCTCGATGGAGATTCGAGTCTGGCTGCGGCTGGCAGCCGGCTCCTTTTCTTTTCTTGCGCGGGTGTTGCCCGCGGTCGGTGTTCGGGATGTCGCGCCGTGCTCTCGGCGCGGGGGAGGGCTCTCAGCGCGGACGCCGGCTTCATGCCGCTCCGTGGCCGCGTCGATAAGTTGCTGGATGCGCCTGGTCATGTAGGGGAGCTCATCAGGCCCCAGCCCATTCAATTCATCTGCGGCCGACTGGGCGGCACGCAGGTTCTCGAGAGGCGTGGCATAGACTGGGCGGTCTGCTCCCAGCATGTCAGCGATAGCTGCGCCGTGTTTCTTGACGATGCCAATGCGGCTCGGCCCGTCGGGAGGCCGCGTGCCGAAGGCGGCACGGTCGACCTCGTGCTGGTGAGCCTCGGTGAGGCGTCTCATGGTGGCTAGCTTCTGGCCCTCCGCAACAAGGGCTAGGTGGCGTGCCTCCAATGTCTTGGCGTCCACGTCGGCCGGGACGGGGGCGGACAAGTCGTGCAGCGCTGTCTGCAGGGCGTCATGGGCGTTTTCGCCTGAGGCGGTGCCGTGGCTGATGACCAGTACCTCGGTGATGGCACTGCTGCTGCTGTCGGCTTGAGGAAGAGGGTCGTTGATGATTACCACGTTGGTGGGCAAGGCGTCAATGGATGCCGTGTCGGAGTCGACAAGCATCGGGTCGGTGGAGCCAACTGACTCCAAGTCCGCGGCAAGCTCGCCGGAGACGTGGAGCTGGTCGAGGAGGCTGACGAGGTGGCTCTCGGGGCAGTCTGTGCCCGCGTCGGATGCGGGCTCGTCGGAAATGCGAGCCTCGCCAAGAAGATCGGCGAGGCAGCTCGCTGCGCAGGCGTTGGCGACGTCTTGCAGCGTGTCGTGGCAAGCGCCATCGAGCGAGCCGGGCTGGCTACGCACGTTGGGAAGGAAGAGGGTTCCCGTCCAGAACAGGTCTCCGGACGACGGTGCACCTGGCCCCACGGTGGGCGCCAAATTTTAGGTGGTTGGTGCGACATATGCCAATGGATGGCTTATCATTGTGGGAGCCAATAAAACATCGCCGGTGCTTGGAAACGGGATAAGGCGAAGACATGCACGCCGGCGAATCTTACCCAGCTTCAGGGCTCTCTGTGGAGATAACACCCCTAATGCTGCTCTGCGGGGTCTCCGCGTGATCACTATCTCGACGGGTAGCTACAGGATGCTCCTTGAGCTGTTCGGTGAAAGGACGAAGGAGGGCAAGGCCAGCCCGCTCCTCTTCTCCTTGTGGTGTCTAAAAACTATCCAAAGAGAGATCTCCCTGCATGGGAGCCCTGGGGGGTTTATATAGGCCTACCCCCCAGGGGTACAATGGTAATCCGACTGGGCGTGGGCCCCAGCCATCTGTGCCTATGCCCACTGGCTTCTTTGCCGACTGGTGGGGCCCGCCGACTGGTGGGCCCCGCCGGCTGCCGGTCCTCTGGTCGACAGGCCGGCCCCACCGCTCGGGGGCTCTGTCGGGGGCTGGTTATTGTGGCCCCGCCTTTAGTGGTGAGGACTTCGTCTTGGCAAGCATGGCTACAGTGCCGCCGCCGGGCGGCTTATCACTGTAGCCTTACCTTGTCTTATCTCCTTAATGGGGCGCCTCCTTCGAGGGAGTGGACTGGCCGGCTACTGGGAATCGGTCGTACCCCAGGCCGACTAGGGGTGGCCCGGCCGCCTTCGGGTGTCTCCATGACGGATGGGACCCGCCACCCACGGGTCGTACTGACAGCTCGCCGTGGGTGATATCATGGTCAATATGGCAACAGTGCCGCACCGAACGGGTGATGGCTGCCTGTACGGCGTACTGTGGCCAGGCGTGCTCCGGGATTAGGGGGTGGCAGGTTTCGCTGTAGCCACGCCCCATCTCATCGCCATTATGTGGGTGCAGATTTTGAGGGCACGATCTGGGCCGCCTGCTGAGGGGGGGGGGGGTCGGCTTCTTGGAGTCGGCCTTCTGGTGGCCGGCTTCGTGGAGCCAGCCCTCTCGGGGCTTTCTTCTTGGCGATTTTTAGGCCTAGGCCCCCTTCGCACAGCCGGCCTGAGGGGCAGTCGGCTGGAGGAAGGCGGCCCCACGTCTTGGAAGCTTGAAGGCTCGATTGGCCTATAATTTTTCCGAAGTGCCAGGGGGAGCCGGCTAGGCTACCCATGGTCATTTACTCCGTCAAGCATGAATAATAAATCTTTATCATGAATAAGGAAATATAAAATAACAACTTTATTATTGCCTCTAGGGCATATTTCCTTCACCGACATGAACAACAACAGTTGGGTCATACTCGAATGATTTCCTCGAGTGTTTGCCTGAGTGCGATTTTGGGAAAAGAATATCATTCGACTGAGATGTGTTTTTCGTAGAAGCTCGGGTCCTAGTTTTGGCGGCCAGGGTTACCTGATATCAACAAAAATCCAGTTCCACTGGAAGCTCGAAATAATAATTCGATAAAAAGAGCTTGTGACTGCCTGGGTGAAGACGATTCGACGACACATTTCTGTGTCATGATCTGCGGCAGTGGAGGTTAGGCCTTGAACCCTATCTAGCCACTACCCAAAGAAAGTCAAAAGGGGGGGTCGGCATGAGCGTTGATATTCAACACCGAGCTCGCTCCCCCCTCGAAAGGATCCATCAGTCAGCGCAGGCTCTGTAGCGATTCCATCCCCTATAACCATCTCTCAATGTAGGGGGCTGGAGCTCCTTAGTGAACCCTATCTAGCCACTACCCAAAGAAAGTCAAAAGGGGGGTCGGCATGAGCGTTGATATTCAACACCGAGCTCGCTCCCCCCCCCCCCCCCCCTCGAAAGGATCCATCAGTCGGCGCAAGCTCTGTAGCGATTCCATCCCCTATAACCATCTCTCAATGTAGGGGGCCGGAGCTCCTTAGTGCGGGTACAATAATTTCATACATGCACACTCATGGGCGTGTAAGATGACCTTATAGCAATAGTCGTCATATCTTCCCCTAATATCTCTCTAATAATAAAACACGGAGTGAATTTGTCGGGTTCACCGTCGCGGCTTTTTTGCATAAAGGTCCCTGTGCTTTTTACTATTTGACCCGCAGTCCATGGATAAGTGAAAAACGATTCGTCCACCCGTCTTATTTTCCACCCGCGCCGCTCAAGGATGGATAAGGCGAAGGGGGCGACAGATGCTGATGCGAGGTGGGAGAGAGTGGGAGGAGCGCGCGTACACGGGAGGCGGGAGGCGGGGCCAGGGAGGAGGAAGACAGCCGCGACGGCGACCAGTGCCGCGGGGCCGGCGGCGAGGAGAGCTCCGGGGTCACCGGATCGAGCGTCGCCGGGGAGGCGACAGGAGAAGCTCCGTGGCGACGCCCTGAAGGCCATCAGCCATGGCCGTTGTGGTCTCGCTGCACGGGGATGAGTACGGGAGGGGCTTGGCAGTCAAGCGCGAAGCAGAGGGGGCGAGCAGTCGAGGCAGAGGCGTCGCCCTCTGCCCGAACTGCTGCTGCTCGATGCAGAGAGCTGGGGGCGGCGTCTGGAGTTGCAGGGAAGCACGCACAGGAGGATGGATGGGTTCATGGCGGAGGCGTCGGGGCTCCATGGAGGGCAGTGGCAGCTGCTTACTGAAGAAAGGAAGGAGAGAGAGAGATTCAGAGAGGGAACATGGAAAGGAAGCAGAGAGAGACTGCGGGATAGGGGCTTCCTACCGGCGTCATGGAGGAACTCCGGTGAGGCTCGACGTGCTGCGGGTTGGACGGGAGGACAGCAGCCGCGCCGCCGTCGCACCAAGGCTAGGTTCGCGCGCTGCGTCGAGCTCCGCCTCCCCCCCAGCGTGCAGCCGCTCGCTCTCGCCTGCCCCCACGGCGAGCTCCGCCTCCTGCGTGCGGTCGCCGCCTCCCTCAACCTCCACCACCTGCTGCAAGTTGGTGCCCAGGGCGTCGCAAGCTGCCAGCGGCGGCAGAGTTGCTGCTCCCGTGTCGTGATTGGACTCCGTGTTCTTCTCCAACAGCAAATACATGTTCTTCTCCAACACCAATCGATGGCCGTTGTGGTCTCGCTGCACGGGGATGTTGACTAGGGGCCTTTTTAGAGCAGCGGCAGCAAGTGTGCTCAAGTAAATTCAGTCAGTTAGTTAATCAGGCATGTTCTTCTTTCAGGACAAGTGATGTTCTTCTTTCAGGACAAATGATTCAGTAAATTAGTGATGTTCTCCTTTCATGAAAAATAATTCAGTGATGTTGGTCTTGAGCCGTTAGCTATGTAGCAACACCGCGTTAGGTGATCTCATCTCTGCTAACATTTAGGTATACGTTAGGAAGAAGGGGAGATGAGGTGAGTTTCTGAAGTTCACCATCCAATCCTAATATCACAAAAGATGAGCATTACTATTCAAAAGGATGACTAATTAATTAACCTCTTAATCTATTTTTACAGGAATTAATCAGATAGTATATGGGCTGAATAATTTTGAACTAGCTACTATTTCTAAATGGAGTGCCATGTTCAAATAGAGGAAGTGAAGTTGTGGTGGGTTTTGAGCCATGCTTCAGGATAGGGGTGTATCATATTATTATTTTTTTCGTTGCAACGCACGGACTTTTTTACTAGAAGATCTCTTGCGGAACATTCCATTGGGTAGGGCTTCCGTAACTAAACCTTCGAAAGTTACTTTTGCTTCTCTCGGGTTTTTTTTTCTCTCCTATTTTTTTTCTGTCATATTTTTTTTCTCCTATTTTTCTATTTTTATTTTAAAAATAGGAAGGGCGAGATAGAATTCGAGCACTATAGGCAGGGTGATTACCATATATAACATAAGACTTCTCCCCCAATTCTGTTTAGTCGAGCTTCTCAATCTGTCATTATTCCTCGAGAAGTAGAAAGAATAGCAATTACCATTCCACCCAGCCCTTTTCTTTGTACGTAATAAATCTGCACTCAAGCTTTGTTTAAATAGAAGACATGTGAAATCTTGAACTTGCGCTTTTATAGGCAAAAACCATCTTCGTTTGGGCCGTAGTTACAAATACTCAAAGTATAGACCATTTTGTGTAAATTAAGAGTGTGCGGTATTTTTTTCTCCCGTTGCAATGCACGGGTCTTTTGCTAGTAATAGTAAAGCACGGGTGCTTCACCGTCGCGCCCTTTTTGCAGAAAAGCCCCTACTGTTTTCTGGTAATTAACCCGCGGTACTAATTTAAGTGGTCAATGGTGAAAAAACGTTTCGTTCGTGGGATGACGCACGGGCTCTCCTCCCCCCGTGCAGTGCCCCCCGAACTCTAAATCGAGAGGGGAGCTCCCGATCCAGAGCCCCTCGCCGCCCCGCTGCCTTCGCGCTCGGCCTCGCCACCGGCCGCCGCGCCGCCGTCGACCATAGCCGGACCTCCACGCCTCGCGCCCCCTCTTATGGTTGTCCCTCTTCTCCGTTTCCTTCCCCTTTGTTTCTCTCCCTCACACAAGGATTGCCTCTCCCCTTATTCTACAGGAGCAGCCATGGCCACCAATGACCGCCGCCTCGCCCGGATCAAGTCGGAATCGACCTCCTGCGGCTGTATCCGCCCCATCCCGACCTCGCCGACCTTCCTCCCGCTCTTCGTCGCGATCCATCGCCGGTCTCGAAGACCAGCGCCTCCCTCCGAATTTTAGTAAGTTGTGTATGTCCGTCCCACAATCCCATTATCTAGCAGCAACCGCCGCCGCCGCCAGCAGCAGCAGGCGCGGTTGGAGATCCCCTCGTGGGCCAGCGCCGGCCAAAGAAGCCCATGCGCGATGACGATTAGCACGAGGGCGTCGCCAACTCGGACACCCTGCTCGCCTTCCCTCAGGACAACGAGCACGACAAGGCGGCAGCGGAGGACGAGGCCAAGGCCAGCGTGCAGGACAAGGTGAGCCGCTATTCAGTTGCCATTTTAGTAGGATGGATGGCCGACCGAACCGGTGATATGTCGAGCTTTTATTGAGATTTTGTGATTGGAAGCTTACTCTGTTTTGGCCTACAATGTAGGGACGGGGAAGACCAGCTTAATGCACCGTCTGGTGTGTCATATGCAAGCATCGGCGAATATGAGGGGTTATGTGCTCAACCTTGACCCTGCGATGATGACACTGCCATTTGGAGCCAACATTGATATCTGCGATACTGTGCGTTACAAGGAGGTGATGAAAGAGTACGGACTTAGTCCCAATGATGGCATTCTTACCTCACTCAACCTGTTCTCGACCAAGTTTGATGAGGTACGCATCTTATATGCATCTCGAATGTTTAGAATGGTAATGTGCACTGTTTACGTACTCTGCTAGGCTATAAAATTCAAGGCAGTACAAACGTACAACCACTCAGTAAACTGGGTTGTTCAATTTTTGCGGGTAACTGATTCATGTAATTCCATCATTCAATGTAAGAAGTTGCAGAAATTGTGCTTAATTTATAGTGTGATGCAGAGTTTGTAAAAATTATCTGATTCTGCTATGAATAGTGACAACTTATTTTTGCGAAATTGTATATTTATGCTACATTTATGGTATGTGAGACATCTTTTTCCCCCTCTATCATGTGCCATTCAGCTAATAGATGTCCAATATTCATCCGTGAAGGTTATATCTATTATTAAAACTAGTAAGCATGCACGTGCAACGCACGTCTCAAACAAAACATGTTCACATGATATAATACTAAAATGATTTTTACTAAAAATTCAGATCGCTACGAAATGTTATCATGTCACTCAAATTGTATTTTCAAAAAGTGCGACATATTTGTGATCCAACACACATATCATAGAAAGAATTCCTTATTTAACACTATTTTAAATTTTGTTTCCCTATTTAACACTGGAAAAATATTTCTTCTCTATCTAACACCAACTTTAAATTTTGTTCCCAATGTAACACTTTCGTTCATTTTTTGACCTAACGGTGTTAAATGGAATGTGAAAGGACAAGTTTACCCTTGGTTCTGGCTGCAAAAACTCCTCGAAGCAGGGTGGTGGGGATGGCTCAAAATAGCGTACGTGGTTTGTGTCCCATTTGTACACATTCAATCACCAAGTTGTAGTTGTACGTACGTGGTTCGTGTCCTAGGCTGCTGCTATATATACATATACTTTGTAAGACCGTGGATTGAAGCAATAAAGTAAAATCACCACTCAGGATACGTACGTGTGACAATCAGCCGAAGTCTCCTACGCGTGTGTGCGTTTGAGTATCCAGCCAAAGGTTGTTGTGTATGTACATGTTTATTTTCTATATTTTTTTGTACGTACGTCGGTACGTGTTTGGAGATCACTAGATCAGCGAGCTGAGGCCAACTTTGCATTCCAGTGCATCGGGCTTCGTAAGGTGAGTCTCGACGTAAAGTATATCGTCGGGTTGAGCCGACTTGGGACAGAAACCAAGACAATCAACGTTGCTTCACTTAGTCGTCGTTCGACAGTGTCGCTGTAAAGTACTCGATGGCGGGTTTGGCCCAACAACGACCAAGGCGCAGCGGACGGGAGCGGATGAGTGTTGAGCGAGCCTGTGATCGAGTGTTGGTTTTAGAATGCCAGATCGATTCACCCAAGCAGTACGTGCATTGCTAGCTCAAAAACACATGCAGCTTGATTAACTTTTCCCTAGAAGCAGGACGTGCTCATCTCTAGTCGCGTATGTACGAACGTACTTGAGCGTTGAATCTTGCTTATGCTAGCTTGGCGAATAGAACGAACATGTCAAAGAAAATGGTTGAATAGATGTTCAAGGGCAGAATTGTCATTTCATGTGCCATTTAACACTGTTTGCACAAAAAATGGATGGAAGTGTTATATTGGAAATAAAATTTAAAGGTTGTCTTAGATAGGGAAGAATTATTTTTTCAGTGTCAAATAGGGAATAAAGTTTTTGGACAGTGTTAAATAAGAAATTCTCTTCATATCATAAACATGTCTTCGCATAAAATTCACTGTCACATAATAATTGTATTATAATTGCTACAAGAATATATTCTCAAATCCGCAACTAAGCATGTTTTGAAGGTCCATCTTTTGAAGCAATGAAGGTCCATCTATAGATGCGATCAATGATGCTTCGTTCAATGTATGGGATATTATTTTGTGCTTCATTCTCTTCGTACTTTAAAATATGCACCAAAAATTGCTTCCTCAGTTAAAAACCATCCTACATTGGCATTATACAACATTGTTATAACAAGTTGTATGTGCAATGTGTATACAAATAAGCATGGTGTAAATAGTCACCTGGGGTATGGGAAAATATAGCTTTCCATCGCACAATGAGTGCATGTAATTAAAAACCAAATAACCAGACAAGGCACTGCATATATGAAATAAACACATAGTGTGCGTTGAATGAATCAATTAATATTGTAATGCGTTTAAAAGATTCATACCAGTGTGAGTTTGTTGGAGCATCAGGAACTATGCATTCCCATTTAGAGATATCATCCTTGAATGCAGGGTTTGCAACTTCAAGCGCAAGGTTTAGATTGTCGGCCACGGTTTTAAGTACATTCTTTCCGAAAGTAGGTATTGGTATCGGATCAAAAATTGAGACAACTTTTCTATTTTGATCCAAGACAAACAATAGAAATAACCCAAACATATACCAAGGCAATAAAATCTGCAATGATGAAACAGTTTAGAAACACATAGAATATTAATGTCAGGCCAGCTATGAAACAACCGTTTCAATGTAGCAATTTCCATATGTTCACGATGGCTTGAGTCTCGTGCATAGTGGAACATGGACTAAAGTAAGAATGAGAAAATATTAGTGCAATGAGAAAAAAATGTAGTACGTGATTATAGTAACTTACACAAAAGTTCAGATCCATATAGTGAGATGGAATGTCTTTGAGAAGCTGGACTTCGTGGCGCGTTAGTATTCGCACAGCCATATTAAAGCAATGAATATCCATGTATTCATCATTGCTTAATATGTTTTTAATTTGTCTCAAATTTAAGCTAATAGGGTACGGATCAGAGCTTTTCATCCATTCGCTCCTGTAAAATCAAAATTCTGTAAATTATAATGGCATCAGAGTAATTTGTTGGAATATAAAATGAACTAAAAAAATATGGCTTACTCTAGTAGAGCGACATCATCAACCATACTGATGAACAAACAAAGTTCATCTATTAAATCATCGTTTGTTGGGTTGACAGACGGTAAAAGAATAAATGACCGTGGGATGAGCTCAACTTCTGTTGATGTATTTGATGTTTTGAAATTCTCAGGGGGTCTATCCAGAATCATACATTCTGTCGATCTGTGTTGTTTTTGTCCTCTTCCATGTCTCGATTTCTTATATTATCATCATTCAATTCTGAGTTCACCAAAATGACAGCTAGTTTTGTTCTAAAATCTGTCATATGTTCCTATTAAAATAGTAATAAGATTTAAATAGTGATACAACATAGAATAAATGTAATGATACATAAAAAAATACCTGTGTAGGAATGTCAGACAATATAACTCCTGTGGAGTACTCCATAAAATTTACCATCCACAGACCACAAGATGACCTACATGATTACAAATATAAAACTTAAATAAACTCAATCATTTTCTTATCAAATTTATAGATATTTGTATAAAACAACTTTTAGAATCATCAAATGATCATGACTGAAACAAGCAGTGATGCAAACAAAATTTTCACAAACTTAGTGAACCGGATATGCCCTATGAAATATAATACTTATTTATTTAGAAGATGTAATACAGTACAGTATATTTTTCTACTCCCTCCATCCCAAAATTTTTGTCTTAGATTTGCCTAGATACGGATGTATCAAGTCACATTTTAGTATTAGATACATCCGTATCTAGACAAATATAAGACAAGAAATTTGGGACAAAGGGAGTATATTTTTATTTGGACAACGCCGCACTCAGTGAAACTCCCACCGCCCCCTCATTTCTCCTTTCCTCCCCATTCTTCCCTCGTTCGTGGCCAAGAGATCCCCATCCACAGCCGGTGGCCCGGCGATCTGCTCTGCGCCGCCCCTCACTCCTACTGGCGACGCCGGGGCCATCCGCCGCGTGCACTCTCTGGTGGCCGCTCCCCCCCCCTCACCCTCCCCCTCCCCTCGTCACCAGCGCTGGCGGACGGGTAGGCCCTGCTCTGCCCTGCCCCGCCCCTCCCTCCTCCTGGCGACGCTGTGGCGCTCGAAGTCGGCATGGTCGCCGGCAACGCCTTGGCCCTCCGTTGTCCTGATGCGATGTAGCCGCCAGGAGCCTATCCAACCTCTCCCGCGCAGCACGAATTTCCCTCCCCCTGCTCGGGGCGCTATCAAGGTCTGGTTCCAAGTCTTCTTCTCCCCTGGATCCGGATGCTCTACTCTCCGATCCCATATAATTTTCCATGTTTGATTCGGTCAGGAGCAGGAGCAGTTGCTGCTCGCGACCTCCATCTTGATTAAGATGACAATGAAGACCTCCGCGTGCTGTGCTGCTGCTCGGGGGACGACCCTCCCTACGCTTCTCCTCGCCCGTCCGGGTCCAGGTTAGTCTCTCTGACCCCACCGCCTGCTCCTCCCCGTCAAATTGGTGCATAGCCTCACTGTGTGCAATGTTCGTCCCCTAGGGTTAGCTGCTCGGGGGCCATGGCGTGTTCCGAGCAGGCGCTGCCTCCGGCGCCGCTGTTGATGATGTGGCCCTTAATAATTCAGATATCTTGAAGGAGAACAAGGAGATGCCTAAAGGGGATGAGAGTGAAGGGAATATGCCCTAGAGGCAATAATAAAGTTATTATTTATTTCCTTATATCATGATAAATGTTTATTATTCATGCTAGAATTGTATTAACCGGAAACATAATACATGTGTGAATACATAGACAAACAGAGTGTCACTAGTATGCCTCTACTTGACTAGCTCGTTAATCAAAGATGGTTATCTTTCCTAACCATGAAAAAAGAGTTGTTATTTGATTAACGAGGTCACATCATTAGTTGAATGATCTGATTGACATGACCCATTTCATTAGCTTAGCACCCAATCGTATAGTATGTTGCTATTGCTTTTTTCATGACTTATACATGTTCCTATGACTATGAGATTATGCAACTCCCGTTTGCCGGAGGAACACTTTGGGTACTACCAAACGTCACAACGTAACTGGGTGATTATAAAGGAGTACTACAGGTGTCTCCAATGGTAGATATTGGGTTGGCGTATTTCGAGATTAGGGTTTGTCACTCCGATTGTCGGAGAGGTATCTCTGGGCCCTCTCGGTAATACACATCACATAAGCCTTGCAAGCATTATAACTAAGATGTTAGTTGTGAGATGATGTATTACGGAACGAGTAAAGAGACTTGCCAGTAACGAGATTGAACTAGGTATTGGATACCGACGATCGAATCTCGGGCAAGTAACATACCGATGACAAAGGGAACAACGTATGTTGTTATGCGGTCTGACCGATAAAGATCTTCATAGAATATGTAGGAGCCAATATGGGCATCCAGGTCCCGCTATTGGTTATTGACCGGAGACGTGTCTCGGTCATGTCTACATTGTTCTCGAACCGTAGGGTCCGCACGCTTAACGTTACGATGACAGTTATTATGAGTTTATGCATTTTGATGTACCGAAGGTTGTTCGGAGTCCCGGATGTGATCACGGACATGACGAGGAGTCTCAAAATGGTCGAGACATAAAGATTGATATATTGGAAGCCTATGTTTGGACATCGGAAGTGTTCCGGGTGAAATCGGGAATTTTACCGGAGTACCGGGAGGTTACCGGAACCCCCCGGGAACCAAATGGGCCTTATTGGGCCTTAGTGGAAAGGTGAAAGGGGCAGCCCAAGGTGGGCTGCGCGCCTCCCCCCTCCCCTAGTCCTATTAGGACTAGGATAGGTGGCCGGCCCCCTTCTCCCTCTCTCTCTCTCTTGAGGAGTGCTATTAGGAATAGGATTGGGGGGGAGTCCTACTCCTGGTAGGAGTAGGACTCCTCCTGCGCCCTCCTCCTTTGGCCGGCCAGCCCTCCCCCTGGCAACCTTTATATACGGGGGCAGGGGCACCTCTAGACACACAAGTTGATCATTGAGATCGTTCCTTAGCCGTGTGCGGTGCCCCCTGCCACCAAATTCCACCTCGATCATATCGTTGTAGTGCTTAGGCGAAGCCCTACGTCGGTAGTACATCAAGATCGTCACCACGCCGTCGTGCTGACGGAACTCCTCCCCGAAGCTTTGCTAGATCGGAACCCGGGGATCGTCATCGAGCTGAACGTGTGCTAAGAACTCGGAGGTGCCGGAGTAACGGTGCTTGGATCGGTCGGATCGGGAAGAAGACGTACGACTACTTCCTCTACGTTGTGTCAACGCTTCCGTTGCGATCTACAAGGGTATGTAGATCAGACTCTCCCCCTCGTTGCTATGCATCACCATGATCTTGCATGTGCGTAGGAAAAAATTTGAAATTACTACGTTCTCCAACAGTGGCATCCGAGCCTAGGTTTTATGGTTTGATATTATTTGCACGAGTAGAACACAAGTGAGTTGTGGGCGATACAAGTCATACTGCCTACCAGCATCATACTTTGGTTCGGCGGTATTGTTGGACGAGACGACCCGGACCAACCTTACGCGTACGCTTACGCGAGACCGGTTCCCTCGACGTGCTTTGCACATAGATGGCTTGCGGGCGACTGTCTCTCCAACTTTAGTTGAACCGAGTGTGGCTACGCCCGGTCCTTGAGAAGGTTAAAACGGAGTCTATTTGACAAACTATCATTGTGGTTTTGATGCGTAGGTGAGATGAGTTCTTGCTTAAGCCCGTAGCAGCCACGTAAAACTTGCAACAACAAAGTAGAGGACGTCTAACTTCTTTTTGCAGGGCATGTTGTGATGTGATATGGTCAAGGCATGATGCTGATTTTATTGTATGAGATGATTATGTTTTGTAACCAAGTTATCGGCAACTGGCAGGAGCCATATGGTTGTCGCTTTATTGTATGCAATGCAATCGCGATGTAATGCTTTCCTTTATTGCTAAGCGGTAGTGATAGTCGTGGAAGCATAAGATTGGCGAGACGACAACGATGCTACGATGGAGATCAAGGTGTCGCGCCGGTGACGATGGTGATCATGACGGTGCTTCGGAGATGGAGATCACAAGCACAAGATGATGATGGCCATATCATATCACTTATATTGATTGCATGTGATGTTTATATTTTATGCATCTTATCTTGCTTTGATTGACGGTAGCATTATAAGATGATCTCTCACTAAATTATCAAGAAGTGTTCTCCCTGAGTATGCACCGTTGCCAAAGTTCGTCATGCCCAGACACCACGTGATGATCGGGTGTGATAAGCTCTACGTCCATCTACAACGGGTGCAAGCCAGTTTTGCACACGCAGAATACTCAGGTTAAACTTGACGAGCCTAGCATATGCAGATATGGCCTCGGAACACAGAGACCGAAAGGTCGAGCGTGAATCATATAGTAGATATGATCAACATAACGATGTTCACCATTGAAAACTACTCCATCTCACGTGATGATCGGTTATGGTTTAGTTGATTTGGATCACGTGATCACTTGGAGGATTAGAGGGATGTCTATCTAAGTGGGAGTTCTTAAGTAATTTGATTAACTGAACTTAAACTTATCATGAACTTAGTGCCTGATAGTATCTTGCTTGTTTATGTTGATTGTAGATAGATGGCTCGTGCTGTTGTTCCGTTGAATTTTAATGTGTTCCTTGAGAAAGCAAAGTTGAAAGATGATGGTAGCAATTACACGGACTAGGTCCGTAACCTGAGGATTATCCTCATTGCTGCACAGAAGAATTACGTCCTCGAAGCACCGCTGGGTGCCAGGCCTGCTGCTGGAGCAACACCAGATGTTATGAATGTCTGGCAGAGCAAAGCTGATGACTACTCGATAGTTCAGTGTGCCATGCTTTACGGCTTAGAATCGGGACTTCAACGACGTTTTGAACGTCATGGAGCATATGAGATGTTCCAGGAGTTGAAGTTTATATTTCAAGCAAATGCCCGAATTGAGAGATATGAAGTCTCCAATAAGTTCTATAGCTGCAAGATGGAGGAGAACAGTTCTGTCAGTGAGCATATACTCAAAATGTCTGGGTATAATAATCACTTGATTCAGATGGGAGTTAATCTTCTAGATGATTGCGTCATTGACTGAATTCTCCAATCACTGCCACCAAGCTACAAGAGCTTCGTGATGAACTATAATATGCAAGGGATGAACAAGACTATTCCCGAGCTCTTCGCAATGCTGAAAGCTGCGGAGGTAGAAATCAAGAAGGAGCATCAAGTGTTGATGGTCAACAAGACCACTAGTTTCAAGAAAAAGGGCAAAGGGAAGAAGAAGGGGAACTTCAAGAAGAACAGCAAGCAAGTTGCTGCTCAGGAGAAGAAACCCAAGTCTGGACCTAAGCCTGAAACTGAGTGCTTCTACTGCAAGCAGACTGGTCACTGGAAGCGGAACTGCCCCAAGTATTTGGCGGATAAGAAGGATGGCAAGGTGAACAAAGGTATATGTGATATACATGTTATTGATCTGTACCTTACTAGAGCTCGCAGTAGCACCTGGGTATTTGATACTGGTTCTGTTGCTAATATTTGCAACTCGAAACAGGGACTACGGAATAAGCAGACACTAGCAAAGGACGAGGTGACGATGCGCGTGGGAAACGGTTCCAAAGTCGATGTGATCGCGGTCGGCACGCTACCTCTACATCTACCTTCGGGATTAATATTAGACCTAAATAATTGTTATTTAGTGCCAGCGTTGAGCATGAACATTATATCTGGATCTTCTTTAATGCGAGATGGTTATTCATTTAAATCAGAGAATAATGGTTGTTCTATTTATATGAGTAATATCTTTTATGGTCATGCACCTTTGAAGAGTGGTCTATTTTTGATGAATCTCGATAGTAGTGATACACATATTCATAATGTTGAAACCAAAAGATGCAGAGTTGATAATGATAGTGCAACTTATTTGTGGCACTGCCGTTTAGGTCATATCGGTGTAAAGCGCATGAAGAAACTCCATACTATTGGGCTTTTGGAACCACTTGACTATGAATAACTTGGTACTTGCGAACCGTGCCTCATAGTCAAGATGACTAAAACACCGTTCTCCGGTACTATGGAGAGAGCAACAGATTTATTGGAAATCATACATACCGATGTATGTGGTCCGATGAATATTGAGGCTCGTGGCGGATATCGTTATTTTCTCACCTTCACAGATGATTTAAGCAGATATGGGTATATCTACTTAATGAAACACAAGTCTGAAACATTTGAAAAGTTCAAAGAATTTCAGAGTGAAGTTGAAAATCATCGTAACAAGAAAATAAAGTTTCTACGATCTGATCGTGGAGGAGAATATTTGAGTTACGAGTTTGGTGTACATTTGAAAAATTGTGGAATAGTTTCGCAACTCACGCCACCCGGAACACCACAGCGTAATGGTGTGTCCGAACGTCATAATCATACTTTACTAGATATGGTGCGATCTATGATGTCTCTTACTGATTTACCGCTATCGTTTTGGGGTTATGCTTTAGAGACGGCCGCATTCACGTTAAATAGGGTACCATCAAAATCCGTTGAGACGACGCCTTATGAACTATGGTTTGGCAAGAAACCAAAGTTGTCGTTTCTTAAAGTTTGGGGCTGCGATGCTTATGTGAAAAAGCTTCAACCTGATAAGCTCGAACCCAAAGCGGAGAAATGTGTCTTCATAGGATACCCAAAGGAGACTGTTGGGTACACCTTCTATCACAGATCCGAAGGCAAGACATTCCTTGCTAAGAATGGATCATTTCTAGAGAAGGAGTTTCTCTCGAAAGAAGTGAGTGGGAGGAAAGTAGAACTTGACGAGGTAACTGTACCTGCTCCATTATTGGAAAATAGTACAACACAGAAAACTGTTTCTGCGACACCTATACCAATTAGTGAGGAAGCTAATGATGATGATCATGAAACTTCAGGACAAGATACTACTGAACCACGTAGATCAACCAGAGTGAGATCCGCACCAGAGTGGTAAGGTAATCCAATTCTGGAAGTCATGCTACTAGATCATGATGAACCTACGAACTATGAAGAAGCGATGGGGAGCCCAGATTCCGCAAAGTGGCTTGAAGCCATGAAATCTGAGATGGGATCCATGTATGAGAACAAAGTATGGACTTTGGTTGACTTGCCCGATGATCGGCAAGCAATTGAGAATAAATGGATCTTCAAGAAAAAGACTAACGCTGACGGTAATATTACTGTCTATAAAGCTCGACTTGTCGCAAAAGGTTTTCGACAAGTTCAAGGGGTTGACTACGATGAGACCTTCTCACCCGTAGCGATGCTTAAGTCTGTCAGAATCATGTTAGCAATTGCCGCATTTTATGATTATGAAATTTGGCAGATGGATGTCAAAACTGCATTCCTGAATGGATTTCTGGAAGAAGAGTTGTATATGATGCAACCGGAAGGTTTTGTCGATCCAAAGGGAGCTAACAAAGTGTGCAAACTCCAGCGATCCATTTATGGACTGGTGCAAGCATCTCAGAGTTGGAATAAACGCTTTGATAGTGTGATCAAAGCATTTGGCTTTATACAGACTTTTGGAGAAGCCTGTATTTACAAGAAAGTGAGTGGGAGCTCTGTAGCATTTCTGATATTATATGTGGATGACATATTGCTGATTGGAAATGATATAGAATTTCTGGATAGCATAAAGGGATACTTGAATAAAAGTTTTTCGATGAAAGACCTCGGGGAAGCTGCTTACATATTAGGCATAAAGATCTATAGAGATAGATCAAGACGCTTAATTGGACTTTCACAAAGCACATACCTTGACAAGATTTCGAAGAAGTTCAAAATGGATCAAGCAAAGAAAGGGTTCTTGCCTGTGTTACAAGGTGTGAAGTTGAGTCAGACTCAATGCCCGACCACTGCAGAAGATAGAGAGAAAATGAAAGATGTTCCCTATGCTTCAGCCATAGGCTCTATCATGTATGCAATGCTGTGTACCAGACCTGATGTGTGCCTTGCTATAAGTTTAGCAGGGAGGTACCAAAGTAATCCAGGAGTGGATCACCGGACAGCGGTCAAGAACATCCTGAAATACCTGAAAAGGACTAAGGATATGTTTCTCGTATATGGAGGTGACAAAGAGCTCACCGTAAGAGGTTACGTTGATGCAAGCTTTAACACTGATCCGGACGATTCTAAATTGCAAACCGGATACGTGTTTACTTTAAACGGTGGAGCTGTCAGTTGGTGCAGTTCTAAACAAAGCGTCGTAGCGGGATCTACATGTGAAGTGGAGTACATAGCTGCTTCGGAAGCAGCGAACGAAGGAGTCTGGATGAAGGAGTTCATATCCGATCTAGGTGTCATACCTAGTGCATCGGGTCCAATGAAATGTTGGGGAACGCAGTAATTTCGAAAATTTTCCTACGCACACGCAAGATCATGGTGATGCACAGCAACGAGAGGGGAGAGTGTTGTCTACGTACCAACGCAGACCGACTGCGGAAGCGATCACACAACGTAGAGGAAGTAGTCGTACGTCTTCTTTCCGATCTGACCGATCCAAGCACCGTTACTCCGGCACCTCCGAGTTCTTAGCACACGTTCAGCTCGATGACGTTCCTCGGGCTCCGATCCAGCAAAGCGTCGAGGAAGAGTTCCGTCAGCACGACGGCGTGATGACGATCTTGATGTACTACCGACGCAGGGCTTCGCCTAAGCACTGTAACGGTATGATCGAGGTGGAATTTGGTGGCAGGGGGCACCGCACACGGCTAAGGAACGATCTCAATGATCAACTTGTGTGTCTTGGGGTGTCCCCTGCCCCCGTATATAAAGGTTGGAGGAGGGGGAGCCGGCCGGCCAGGGAGAGGGAGGCGCAGGGGGAGTCCTACTCCCACCGGGAGTAGGACTCCTCCCTCCAATCCTATTCCAATTAGGACTCTCGGGGGAAAAGGAGAGAGAAGGGGGGCCGGCCCCTTATCCTAGTCCTACTAGGACTTGGGGAAAGGGGGGGTGCCGGCCAGCTATGGGCTTGTCCCTTTTCTCTTTTTCCACTAAGGCCCAATAGGCCCATTAGTCTCCCGGGGGGTTCCGGTAACCCTCCCGGTATTCCGGTAAAATCCCGATTTCACCCGGAACACTTCCTATGTCCAAACATAGGCTTCCAATATATCAATCTTTACGTCTCGACCATTTCGAGACTCCTCGTCATGTCCGTGATCTCATCCGGGACTCCGAACAACCTTCGGTACATCAAAATGCATAAACTCATAATAACTGTCATCGTAACGTTAAGCGTGCGGACCCTACGGTTCGAGAACAATGTAGACATGACCGAGACACGTCTCCGGTCAATAACCAATAGCGGGACCTGGATGCCCATATTGGCTCCTACATATTCTACGAAGATCTTTATCGGTCAGACCGCATAACAACATACGTTGTTCCCTTTGTCATCGGTATGTTACTTGCCCGAGATTCGATCGTCGGTATCCAATACCTAGTTCAATCTCGTTACTGGCAAGTCTCTTTACTCGTTCCGTAATACATCATCTCACAACTAACATATTAGTTGCAGTGCTTGCAAGGCTTATGTGATGTGCATTACCGAGAGGGCCCAGAGATACCTCTCCGACAATCGGAGTGACAAACCCTAATCTCGAAATACGCCAACCCAACATCTACCATTGGAGACACCTGTAGTACTCCTTTATAATCACCCAGTTACGTTGTGACGTTTGATAGTACCCAAAGTGTTCCTCCGGTAAACGGGAGTTGCATAATCTCATAGTTATAGGAACATGTATAAGTCATGAAGAAAGCAATAGCAACATACTAAACGATCGGGTGCTAAGCTAATGGAATGGGTCATGTCAATCAGATCATTCAACTAATGATGTGACCTCGTTAATCAAATAACAACTCTTTGTTCATGGTTAGGAAACATAACCATCTTTGATTAACGAGCTAGTCAAGTAGAGGCATACTAGTGACACTCTGTTGGTCTATGTATTCACACATGTATTATGTTTCCGGTTAATACAATTCTAGCATGAATAATAAACATTTATCATGATATAAGGAAATAAATAATAACTTTATTATTGCCTCTAGGGCATATTTCCTTCATGAAAATCTTTTGTGACAATACTGGTGCAATTGCTTTAGCAAAGGAATCCAGATTTCACAAAAGGACCAAACACATCAAGAGACGCTTCAACTCCATCCGGGATCTAGTCCAGGTGGGAGACATAGAGATTTGCAAGATACATACGGATCTGAATATTGCAGACCCGTTGACTAAGCCTCTTCGACGAGCAAAACATGATCAGCACCAAGGCTCCATGGGTGTTAGAATCATTACTGTGTAATCTAGATTATTGACTCTAGTGCAAGTGGGAGACTGAAGGAAATATGCCCTAGAGGCAATAATAAAGTTATTATTTATTTCCTTATATCATGATAAATGTTTATTATTCATGCTAGAATTGTATTAACCGGAAACATAATACATGTGTGAATACATAGACAAACAGAGTGTCACTAGTATGCCTCTACTTGACTAGCTCGTTAATCAAAGATGGTTATGTTTCCTAACCATGAACAAAGAGTTGTTATTTGATTAACGAGGTCACATTATTAGTTGAATGATCTGATTGACATGACCCATTTCATTAGCTTAGCACCCGATCGTTTAGTATGTTGCTATTGCTTTCTTCATGACTTATACATGTTCCTATGACTATGAGATTATGCAACTCCTGTTTGCCGGAGGAACACTTTGGGTACTACCAAACGTCACAACGTAACTGGGTGATTATAAAGGAGTACTACAGGTGTCTCCAATGGTAGATGTTGGGTTGGCGTATTTCGAGATTAGGGTTTGTCACTCCGATTGTCGGAGAGGTATCTCTGGGCCCTCTCGGTAATACACATCACATAAGCCTTGCAAGCATTATAACTAAGATGTTAGTTGTGAGATGATGTATTATGGAACGAGTAAAGAGACTTGCCAGTAACGAGATTGAACTAGGTATTGGATACCGACGATCGAATCTCGGGCAAGTAACATACCGATGACAAAGGGAACAACGTATGTTGTTATGCGGTCTGACCGATAAAGATCTTCGTAGAATATATAGGAGCCAATATGGGCATCCAGGTCCCGCTATTGGTTATTGACCGGAGACGTGTCTCGGTCATGTCTACATTGTTCTCGAACCATAGGGTCCGCACGCTTAACGTTACGATGACAGTTATTACGAGTTTATGCATTTTGATGTACCGAAGGTTGTTCGGAGTCCCGGATGTGATCACGGACATGACGAGGAGTCTCAAAATGGTCGAGACATAAAGATTGATATATTGGAAGCCTATGTTTGGACATCGGAAGTGTTCCGGGTGAAATCGGGAATTTTACCGGAGTACCGGGAGGTTACCGGAACCCCCCGGGAACCAAATGGGCCTTATTGGGCCTTAGTGGAAAGGTGAAAGGGGCAGCCCAAGGTGGGCTGCGCGCCTCCCCCTCCCCTAGTCCTATTAGGACTAGGAGAGGTGGCCGGCCACCTTCTCCCTCTCTCTCTCGAGGAGTCCTATTAAGAATAGGATTGGGGGGGGGGGAGTCCTACTCCCGGTAGGAGTAGGACTCCTCCTGTGCCCTCCTCCTATGGCCGGCCAGCCCTCCCCCTGGCAACCTTTATATACGGGGGCAGGGGGCACCTCTAGACTCACAAGTTGATCATTGAGATCGTTCCTTAGCCGTGTGCGGTGCCCCTTGCCACCAAATTCCACCTCGATCATATCGTTGTAGTGCTTAGGCGAAGCCCTACGTCGGTAGTACATCAAGATCATCACCACGCCGTCGTGCTGACGGAACTCCTCCCCGAAGCTTTGCTGGATCGGAACCCGGGGATCGTCATCGAGCTGAACGTGTGCTAAGAACTCGGAGGTGCCGGAGTAACGGTGCTTGGATCGGTCGGATCGGGAAGAAGACGTACGACTACTTCCTCTACGTTGTGTCAACGCTTCCGTTGCGATCTACAAGGGTACGTAGATCAGACTCTCCCCCTCGTTGCTATGCATCACCATGATCTTGCGTGTGCGTAGGAATTTTTTTGAAATTACTATGTTCCCCAACAAAGAGCAACAAGTTTCAATCGAAAGAGGTATACCCATCTGTCTGCAGTTTGATCTTAAGACACTCCTCCCTTGGCCATGCTGTGATGTTTACGTCTTTCCACTTATCCAATTTTAGTTCCATTTGAAGCGATGCATATTGGAACATATTTTTCAGTCCTTCCAGCTATTACATGAATAAATGACCAAGTATTAGCATCAGAATCAAAGAATGATAGAAATTGTCTTATCAAAAGATGGTGCAGTGGGACTAATAACTAACCATAGCGGTAAGGTCTTGGCAGGGCATTGCTGGGCCTAGCGAGTCGAGCACCTGGATACGTTTCACCCGGGTATTTATAACTGCTAGGTACCAATGAAAGTGTTCAATGTTTACTGGAATGAATATCTGAAAAAGGGATTTGTTAGTTTAGGTCTCATCTATACAAACATCCGTCCTCGATTGAATTCATCATAGTAATATGTACGGAACTGAGACTCACCATATCATGTTCTAAATAAGTTGTAGCTCTCTTTAATACCCATCTTGGTACGTCATCCCGTATAGAGCTAAATTCCTTTATCATTTTAGAGATGCATGCATTCTCTAAGAACACACTTCCACCTGACCTCATCTATAGATGCTCTTTAGCACTTATGCAATGTATGTATGCGTCTATGATCTACAAAGTGCACACCTTGGTTATAAGAGATATATGAACTTATGTTAAAATCGTCTTGTCATAAAGCTACATATACTTACTTCATCGCCAACAAATTCTCCGGCGGTTAAATGACGTAGTAACTGTTTTTTTAGATATGAGTCGTTGATGCTCACTAAATTTCTTTTATCGCTTGGTTCAGACATGATATTTTCAATGACGGACCAATCATCGCCAGTGCAGGCGTAATCTATCATGATGTAAGCAAGAAGAATTATTAATAATGAAGAAAATTAGTGTAGCAAAAGCAGGGTATAGAAGGATTTGTTCATGCCTTCTGGAACCACCACGTAGTCTTGTGCCTTCTTAGGTTTGTTATGCATTCGGATAGGGATAGGCTTCCCTGTTTGTGCCCCTTTCATGCCGGATGTGTGTGCTAATTCTTCGTCCTCTGATGCCTCTGTCACTTCGGAGACTTTGGAATCAGTGGACTGCATGCTATGCTTTTTCTCCACTTCTTCTTTGTCAGCTATTCCATTTGATTCTGGCATCGTCTCCCCTATAGTTTCTGCCCCTTCTGCGCCGAATGTTTGTGCTAATTCCTCATCCTGAGCTGGCTGCATTTGTTCACTTGTTTCATTGAAGGTTAATTCCTGAGAGCAACATTACAAGATATAATATAATTAGAATTAGAACTATAGGGGACATAGTTGAAAAAATATATATGCATGTGTCACCTCGGATTCAGTGAACCGTGAGCTCTTCATTTTGTGCACTTCATCTTTGTCGGCTATTCCATTTGATTCTACCAGCTTGTCCCCTATATTTTCTCCCCCTTCAGTGTCGAATCTTTGTGCTAATTCATCGTCTTGAGGTGGCTGCATTTGTTCACTTGTTTCCTTGAAGGTTAATTCCTGAGAGGAACATTACAAAGAATAATTTGTATGGAGGATATAAAATAATTAGAATTAGAACTATTTGGGATATCCGAAAAGAAAGCATGCCTTTGTCACTTCACAATCAGTAGCTTGTGTGCTATTTTTTCTCTACTCCATCTTTGTTGTCTATTCCATTTGATTCTTCCTCGCTTACTAACTGAAACACACAATAATACAATATTATCCAGTAATTATAAAACAGAAAATATTATTAAGGTGAGCAAAGAATTGTAGGCATGATATTATTATACTACAAATTACATATTGTTTTGTCCCACCAGAATAAAAATAATAATGACATGTGAAAATAAAAACCGCCTTTGTCGACTTAGATTATCACCTCATCAATCTCCATATTTTCTGTATCATCCTTGATGGTTTGGTCTTCTATCGCCTTTGTTGACTCGGTGTTCATATCCTCATCTTTGATTATCATGCCTTCAATCTGAATATTTTGTGTATGCTCGTCCTTGGCTCCCTTGTCGATGAGTTCCTGAAAACCCAAGCATATATAAATCATATGCTGCTGGAGGTATGATATTCTGTTAAATACATATATATCACGCACCTACAGATTCTATGGATTTGCAGATGTTTTGATTACACAATAGCATTGTTTACCGAACTGAAGTTGTGTCATATTCAGAGGGTTAGTATAGTCCTGATATGACTGGCACCTCACGGCCAGGCAAGTTAAATTCTGTTCTGGAATAGATATCCATCTGACATAATTTTGCCATTGTTTCATGTTCAATGGTTACTTGGGCTGAATTGGTGAATGAATTGATGGCAGAGCTCATGTGGTAAATAAGCACTCCTATTTGTGTGTGGAAACCAGAGTTTCTGATTTGCTCTTACCATTAGACCCTATGTTTTGTACATCACAACTGGATGCAGATATCCGTACATGTTTACTTAACATAGTGCTACCAGAATATTGTTTCCACCTAAATTATAATGATCTATTTCTTTGTTCAATTATCCAGTCAACCTTTTGAGATTCACTTGCATGACTAATCATCTGGATGTTGCAATAATAAGAATTTCCTAAGTCACACGGAGCATGTTGGTAATTTTGTAGGGTCACACAGATCATCTGGATGTTGCAATAATAAGAATTTCCTAAGTCACACGGAGCATGTTGGTAATTTGGCAGGGTCACACAGATCATGTTGTTTTACTTAGTTGGATCCCCTTTGGTGACTATGTTGTTTTGCAGATGCGAAATCATGAATAGGATGAAATCGCAGAGAGATACCATTACCATGATTATTGTAGATTGATCCGTATAGGCCACCAGGGATTGTGGCGCAGACATGGAGGACGATGGTAGGTCACCACTGGCAGATGTGTGCGGCAAGGTGGAGGCCTTCGCGGCGGAGGAGACCTTCGCGGTGGAGGAGTGTGAGGATGCGGCAGCGAGCTCGCAAAGCAGGATTCAGGGGAGGTTGAAGGGAAACCCTACGATGCAAAACCCTTTGCTTATTTGGGCTCCTGATCGAGAGGTCGTTAGGTCTAGGCAATATACAAGGCGGAAGTCACGGGAAGGACTTCCATAGCGTGAGGAGGAAAGGGAATCGTGATCGCTATGTCAGGCCCCACACTTTCCTTTGATTTATCTCTGGCCCCACGCTTTCCTTTGATTTATCTCAGGCCCCACATTGTTTTTCCTTTTATTTATACCCAAGCACATTAAATTAATTAAGTTATTTTTGTAATACATTTTATACAGAAATATTGAGTTAAGCTAATTGGAACATTTCTTTGATTTTGTGTCTTCTTTCCTTTACCATTTTGTACAGATAAAACTTAAACCTTTCTGTAAAGAAATATAATTCTTGTGTCCTTTCTCTTGCCAGTTTATTGTACCATCAGTGGCCGTGCTGGATAGGAGGGGCCAGCGAAGTGCTTTTAGTTATGAGTTTGCTAACCCAGCGGAATCTAATATTCCAGAGATTGAAGGATGTAACATTGCAAATGTTGTACTACAGCTGAAAACTCTTGGCATTGATGTGTAACCATCAAGGTGAGTTTCGTAATTTTGTTTTCTCATTATCCCTGGTCATGAGTACAAGGAAAATTTGCATTGAGAAGATAGATGCTAGTAAATCCAGCCATCATAAAGTTACAATATTTCAGGTGTGCTAGTGTGCTTTTTATTTACAAATAAACGACATAGACATGCAGAGTTGAAGGTCACATCGACATCCTTCTTCTTTCATGATTATTATATAGTGCTATCTGATAAAAACCTGGAAGTAAAAAAAAGATAAGTGCTAGTAAATCCAGCCATCATAAAGTTACAATATTTCAGGTGTGCTGGTGTGCTTTTTGTTTACAAATAAATAAATCACACAAATAAATGACACAGATATGCAGAGTCGAAGGTCACATCGACATCCTTCTTTTTTCATGATTATTATATAGTGCGATCTGATAAAAACCTGGAAGTAAAAAAAAGAAAGATAAGTGCTAGTAAATCCAGCCATCATAAAGTTACAATACTTCAGGTGTGCTGCTGTGCTTTTTATTTACAAATAACTAAATCACACAAATAAACGATACAGATATGCAGAGTCGAAGGTCAAATCGACATCCTTCTTCTTTCATGATTATTATATAGTGCGATCTGATGAAAACCTGGAAGTAAAGAAAAAAGATAAGTGCTAGGTCCAGAATTAGTTATAGAAAAGTAAAAGGTGCGAAGAAAACACGAACGATTGCACGTACCTCACCCCTCTAAAACATCTGTGTACATAATGTTTTTGGTGCTTCTCCCAGATTTATCAACCTCCCTGTTAGGCTTGGCTAAAATCTGTGTTGTCTGTCTTGAGACACCTCTTGACAATGCAACATATAGCTGGCCATGTGAGAATACAGGCTCTGGAAGGTAAATACCAACGTTTGGGATGGTTTGACCCTGTGCCTTGTTAATGGTCATCGCAAAACTCAGGCGGATGGGGAACTGTTTTCTCTTAAGCTTGAAGGGAAGTGAGGTGTCCTCCGAGGGTGACATAGGGATCCTAGGTATGAACACCCTCTTCCCGGCATGCTGACCACCAACAATCTCCGCATCGATTGCATTATCCTGGAAAGCTCTGATCGTAAGTCGTGTTCCATTACATAGCCCATTATGAGGGTCGAGGTTCCGTAGCAAAATGACCGGGCAGTTCATTTTTACTCTCAACACATGTGGGGGCAACCCATTTGGTGTGAGCGAGTTCAGCAAATCAATCGTGTAATTATTTTGGAAGTCATCCTCGATAGAGTCAAAGCTGTGGTACACCTTTTCTTCGCCTGGAAACCTGGAGATCATCTTGTCATTCAGGTCATCCACATGCTCGTTTTTGGTCGAGAGGATTGCACGTGCGCTCATATACTCTCTCAACATAGCATTGGTGTGCAGGGATGGGAAGACATCTTTGATGAGCTTGTTAACAGGTTCTTCGTCCTTGGTATAAGCAATCACGATGTCTTCAGGGAGACACATATAGTCGTCACCAACTGTTTCTTCCATTCCATCGCCTATCCTAAGGAGGTATTCAGAGAACCAAGGGTCCGCTTGTGCTCGCATATTACGCGTGAGGCGTATCTTGCGGACGTTCTCCCACAAATAGGATCTCAAAAGTGTAGCATCCGTGATCTGTGCTCTTGTCCCCCGGGTCACAACGGGGAGGACCTGCCTAAAATCCCCACCAAAGACGACAACCTTTCTACCAAACGGTAGAGGACATTCCATTATATCCTGCAGCGATCTATCAAGCGTCTCAACTACTTGACGCTTTGTCATAGCAACTTCATCCCAAATTATCAAGGATGCATGTTTAAGCAACTCTGTCGTACCACTCTGCTTTGTGAAACTACACATGCTGCTGTTAGTGAGCTTGATTGGAATTTTGAACCTGGAGTGTGCAGTCCGGCCTCCGGGCATTATCGACGCTGCAATACCTGACGTAGCAGTTGCGATCGCTATTAGGCCCATCGAACGGACCCTCGCAAGCAATGCCTTGTACAAGTACGTCTTCCCAGTGCCTCCAGGACCATCAACAAAGAATATCTGGCTTTTTTGGTTCGTCACATGATCCATTATGTCATTGACACGAGCCAGTTGCTCATTGTTCAGGTAGTTGAATAGATCTAGATGTTCTTGATCTGCTTTGACTTGCCTCTCCTCTATTACCTCCCTATACTCGGCGTCTGAAGAACCATCTGTGTCAACCAAATCCGGAAGCCCATACATTTTAATATCCTTTCCCATGGATTGCTTCAGATCCCTGATATCCCTAAGGACCATCTGCTCAAGTGCTGCCTCATTCGACTGAGTACGGCGGTAATCTTCAGACATCGATGCTAGGTGTTTGTCCCACAACTGACGGATTTCTGTTGCCTCACAGAATACCAGTATAGTTGCAAACAACCGTCTAAGAGCAGAAGGCATCTGAAATGTTGCTGCCTCTGTCATGCAATCATCAAGTGTCCTGTCATGCTCAATGAGTCCTAAGTGCTCACACGCCTCTCTGAAGGAACTGCATGGATTGCCATTCACTGTTTTTAAATCATCAAATGAAGTGGCACCTCGGACATGGCTGAGGAGCACCCGCAAGTAGTACCTCTCTCCTTCATCAGGGTGTGCATACACCAGTCTTCCAATCTGTGGTCTATTATTTTTTCTTGGTTGCCACTTCTTATTACCGGCAATCCACCTATAATGTTCTGAGATCTCTCTGTACAGCCATTTCCGTGCCTCTGGATACTTCTGGTTCATCTCAAAGTACTCGGTAAGCATGGATTTGGAAGAAGATGGCCGAGCGACAACATCTTCTAGATTTTCATAAGCCCTAAATGCAACTGTATGCATGTTTGGTAGATGAAGTTGGAGCTGCAACATAGATGGACTGACACCAAACATTTTAAAGCCAAATATCCTGTAAATAGCTTCCGGAGGAGATATATAGTGTGCATCCCTATACTGTCGGATTTCGTTGATGATTCCCCCATCATTGATAATATCTTGCTCGAATGCAAATGATGCCTTATCATGCCCTTTGTAGATGTATTTGAACAAGTACTTGACTGCCTTGATGCTCGAGCATGCTTCGACATTAATGTGACAGTTGTATGTCATTAGCAGGAAGGGGTTGTAAGGGACCACCCATCTGTTGTCCAAATCTGCTCCTCTGATCCTAACTCGAACCCCATCGTCCCTCCTTCTGTAGATCGGATATGAATCTTTCCCTTGTAATGTGGCATCACAGAAATCTCGTGGGTAATGAAACCGACATTGTCCATCTATCATGCAAGGGCAACTCTTCTTCAGTGCACCACATGGTCCGTGCAACATGTGTTTGACTACCAGATCATGGAGAACAGGATATTTCTTCTTGTCGGGTATCTCTGCAGATATCACCCGATCATAGTCATCTAGGGTCCTTAACTTACTTTTGGCTTTCATGATTAAAAGTATATGCTCATGAGGGAGACCTCGTTTCTGAAACTCGGTGACATGTACATAAGCCGCAACTTCTCCGAAATGCTTAGCCTTAATTAGTAGGTCCATCATACTTTGCTGTTTAGCTTTGTATACTCTTGCCACAAGGTCTGGACGGTCTTGCGGTAGTTGTCCAGGCAACATTTCCTTAGTTATCTCCTCCCAGTAGGGATTGCATGTCATGGTGATAAAATAATCCGGTTTACCCCATCGTTGTACTATTGACATCGCATCCAGAAACCTGCGCTGCATGTCACGGTCACCACCAGGAAATGTACATGGAAGCACTATTCTCTTGCCAATCCTATCACCACGTGACTCGCCGGCATAGACGGTGTCAACAAGACCCTATAATGAATCAATATTTGATGCTAAGTAGTGTACAAGGTTGAAGCAAAGAGTGCATCGTATATAATGTGATTTATTGGTATTAACAGAAGCATGTTACCTGGTATAGGTCAGCACGTATAACCTTTTGATTTTCTGGCCATGAGTACCAGTCAAGCCTCATTGTCTCAATCTTGATGTACATGTCAACAGCCCACTGTTGGAAAAGGCGCCCCCGAATAAGATGATGTTAAAAAGCTTTTTCGGACCTGTAGCTTGAAGCAATAGTACTCCCTCGCGCTAACAAATTTCCTGGATTTTGTGGCATTAATCTCATTGTCTCCAAACTCCTCCAGGTTATCATCGTTGTCATCTAAAAGTTGATTAACAAAAAAAGTTGGTATGATAGATAGAATCATAAGAATATGAAAAATAGCAACTACGTGCAAAACCTGCAGGTAAATCAATGCCCTGGTCTTCAAGCTATGTGGTATGACCAACTTGTTCTCCCATCATGTTGTTGTCTGAAATATGGACGACTGACTAAGTTTTAATTTGACCCAGTATGTATATAAATCTGCTATGAACATCATACCTGAATGAAAAGTAGTAGGTTGGTTCCTTTGTGGTGCAGAATCATGCACTGAACCTTGGGTTGTGGCATCGGGGAATCCAATATATGGCATCCAACGATTCCAACCAATCTCCCCACATGGGAAGAATAGTGGATATGACAAAGGGTTGTAGCAGCCATAGTATGCTCTAATATACACGGGACGATCTCCTTTGCCGTACACGACAACACTCCTATCAAAGGTATTTTGAGGGTCACTTCCTTCAACCCATATTGCTGCTACCTGCGAAGTAGTTGGCGCATTGTACCTTTGCTGATCAAGGTTGATATCTATGTTCAGTGAGATCCTATATTCATCCAGATTCGGAACAACACCAATGCTTCTAAAAGCCTGAGCATAAGGGTTATGTTGTAGTATTGTCAGAATCTTCTGTATGAGATCTAGCCTAAGATCTGGAGACCTCTTAACCCTGTGAATCAAGTTTTCATCCGTATCATAAATATATAGCTGCAGATGCCGAGGGCCATATTCACCGGACATCAGATCATCAAGAGCGTGGTACAACTGGCCACACGCACGAAAAGTGTAGACGCCGGTTCCTGCGGCAGTGCTGACTTGACGATCAAGAGTGACACCAAGAGTTGTGAATGAGAAGTGCGAGTTGAAATAACATATATTCTCTGAAATATTTAGCATCATCATCCGATTGACTTGTAAACAACCGTTTCAACTCGTCAGAAACTTCTGGAGTAAACACACCCACTTTGCCCTTTTTGCAACAAAATGCAGGCCCCTCGTACTGAAACCGCAATGCTCCACAGTGGCAGCAGTCGCTAACCTTTCTAAGGACATGGTGTTTTTTGGGCAGGTTCATGTATACCCTGTCATGAGTGTCATTAGTGTGAGTTCCATCACCATGATTCCGATCCACAAGGTAGGATTGAAAATCAACATCTGGAAAAGTGTAGACATTTTCATTAAATTAATTTACAAAACAAACCATTTTGTTGTATTATATATTCTATTGGTACATCATGATAGCAACAATAGACATGGTTGGGCAAACATCCTAGCTTCCTCATCAGGGTCATCATCTCTAAGGTTGTTGCCTGCCAAGCAGTCTAGCCGCCAACACATTCGATTATGCAAAAGGTGTTTCAAATAACGCTTAGGACATGAAACAAAGGTAACCGGGGGAAAGGAGACTTGAAATTATGCGTACCATCAATATTAATCATGTGGGCATCAGGCTCTAGTATTCCATATGGATCTTCCCCGTGGTTGTCGCCTGATAACATTTTATATGGGAAAAATGAGTAAGAATCAGAGATGAATTGAAGTTAGTAAAAATATACTAATTAGATTCTGAGTGGCACGACTCGCATCAGGGATCGTTTCCATTCCTGGACTACTGTAAGTTGTTTGGATCAGTATAGGTTGTTTTCTTCCATAAGTAGACTTCGTTCCTGAATGAACAAAAGAGGGCCCAAATACAGAAGAAATAAACAGTTAAACACTATTGAAATTATTGTAGCAACAATAGACCTGAATGAACAAAAGAGAACCCCCAACTCAGTGCAATCACTCAAAAGAGGGCCCATTTTGTTGTATTATAAATCAGTACTTTTACATCATGACATTATTGTAGCTGAATGAACTATTATATTTGTAGCCTAAATATTTCAATGAACTAACCTTTGTTTTGTAAAGACTCATCTGGGTTATGTAGGTTCACGATTGTACTGAGTTGGGGGTTCTCCTCCCCTGACAGTTGGGTGAATGGCAATCGTCGTGAATGTCGCTGCATCTGGTACGCATCATTTCTGTGCAACCAATCGGTCTCATTGTCGCCATAGATATTCTCGTTGAGCTGCATTGAACTTGGCCTAGGCTCTTCTTCACATGTTATGGTCTGCAGTTGTGTGACTGCCGTTTGTCTGGTAGCCCGCACCTGTGAGACAATGTTACTGCCATCGGCGACGGCATCAATATGCTTATTGTGCTCGCTGGATTTGGGTTGTCCCTCACATAGTTCATCTGTATTGTGTGCAGACTGCTCCCTTTTCCCCAGTATCTCCAGCCCATTATGGTCTGAATAGACAAATAGTAGATCATTAAATGGTAATACCATTGGGCTATAAATCACCAAAGTCGACAATCATTACCTTGTGACACAGCTGACTCTGTGTGTGTTTTGTTTTCCAGTCCATTGACGTCTGCTGTGCCATTTTTTTTGTTTGTAGGCTTCACGCCGTCTCTTATTTATCACATCCCTATTTTGTGCATACCACTCTCTTTCCCTCTGCCTTTTTATCTCTTTACGGTCTGCAAGTCATGACACAGTTCAGCAGCTGAGCAAAATAAATAAGAAATTGAGTGATTGGGTTAAGTACCCAAGGAGTGGTTGTTGGTTATATCTTGGAACAGTGTGCGTGCCCTGTTGGGAGGGGTAGGGGCCATACGAAGTTCTTGAACGCTGTGAATGGCAAATTGTTATAATACAATTATATTTGAAGTGGACACTGACTGAGGACTTTCAGATCTAAAAGTACTGATTTGTTCTGCAAGTTCTGACTAATTTTCTTATGAAATTCATCTTCAGCAGTTACAGGGATGAGTTTTCATAGGTGCCTCATTATTCGTCAGCAATTTACAGAGGATCTAACAAATCTGGGATGTAACAATGGTTCTTAACTGCTTTCATGTGTTGGTTAAATTACAGACTGGCCGCCGCTGATGTGTTTTAGTATATATCGCAGGATGAAGACAAGAGGAAATGAGGGCGCACCTGCATTGCAGAGGAGTTCGAGGACGGTGACGCCATGGTATGAGCTCAACGGCGATAAGGCAGGACAGCCTGGGCGGTGGCGTCTCAAAGCATCACCAAGCCTGGACGGTGGCGGCATGTAAAAGCCTCAGGAAGTCCAGAAGAGCATAGACCTGTGATGGCAAAGTACTCGTCGTCGCGTCCGTCGCCGGGTGCCTCGCCGGCTGGGTAGGGCGTACTCCTCGCCGCGTCCGTCGCCGGGTGCCTCGCCGGCTGCATAGGACGTAGGTCAATCTGGATGCCTCAAGGGCCGGCTTAGATTTTTTTTTTGTGTGTCTGTTCAGTTGAACAACCCAGCCGGAGATTACGTGATGTTTCCCTTGAAAGCATAAGCATTATTTTTAATAGTAGTAGATAGATAGTAGAGAAACAACCCAGACGGAGATTACGTGATGTTTCCCTTGTAATCATAAGCATTATTTTTTTTCACCGAACGTGGGAGGGCAGTTTTCGTCTGCCCCTTGTTGACTCTTCTAATAGTAGTAGAGAAGCGAGCAGACCAACTGGATTATGTGCTGATGGACACCCCAGGGTAGAATGAAATCTTTACTTGGTCGGCTTCAGGAGCTAGCTATCATAGCCGAAGCTTGTGCTCGACATTTCCAAAGGTTGTTGCATATGTGGTGGACACCCCCAGGTCGACAAACCCTGTTACCTTTATGAGCAACATGATGTAAGCGTGCAGTATACTCTACAAGACCCGTTTGGCTCTGGTGCTGACATTTAATAAGGTTGATGTAGCCAAGCATGAGTTTGATCTTGAGGTAAGTACACCCTTGTGATGATTTCAGTTTCACTGTTCTTGATTATGTACACTGGTATTGCATTTAGCTGCTAACATGTATTCACATTGTGTTGTATGGAGTATACACTGGTTCACTTTTTGGTATACTTTTGTCAATATGTAACATTTGAGTTGCCATGTTGAGCCATATGATTTCGGTTTATTGAACATCTATATTAATTGACAATGCACAAACAAGGCATTTGTCCATGATGTTTCTTCAGTTTTCCGCTTGGTTTATGTTTTTTCTTCAATTTTTGGTAACTTGGCCTTCATTTATTTGCTGGACCAGTTGATGCAAGACTTCGAAGCATTTCAGACAGCTTTGGATTCCGACTCATCGAACTCATCGTCATTTACCCGGAGTCTCTCTCTTGTGTTGGACGAATTCTACAATAACCTACGCTCTGTTGGAGTACCAGCGGGTCAATGGCCGTCCACCCTGGGCCAAGGTGAGCGTGCCTGAAAATCTTTTCTCGTTGTACAATTTCTCTGTCTCGATTCTTCCATACGTGCCAGATGAATAAACAAAGCACCATTATTTTGCTGGTAGAGAAAACAAAGCGCCATGATAGGCAGCTCCACGGTGTTGATATGATACATCAGAAAATAATACAGTGTGCTGGCATCCCAAAATTTCGATCCAGATGACTTATTTATTCAACTGAAAAAACACTCGCTCTAAACAACATCACCATGAAATTACTTGATCTGGACCGTGTCGTGTCGGCTCTGATTCAGTTGCAATTGAGTTTGTGTTGTTATCGCGGAAGAATATTGTTCTAACTTATGGTTACTAGGTTAGCTAAATTCTGATCAATGACTAGCTATTTATGCTAACTGCCTGCTTACTTTGGGGAGTGTGGATGACTGTCATTTTCTATGTGCTTACTCTGCTTATTATCTGCATGCATAATGTTCTTTGCACGAGTATGATTTTCTATGTAGTGATAATTAGAGAGTAAACTGTAGGTGGCTTGCACGATGGTTTGTCTACATTGATGGAGATGATTGTTTAATCAGGGTGTTTCCACCCTTGGCCTTCAGTACAACTCAAACATGAGATATGGTTTTAACCCTCCACCTAACACAGATCTTTCGTGTGTTTTCTGAATAATAAAAGTATCAAGCATTTGGTTTACTGGTTATAATTGCTGTTTCAGGTTGATGTTTCACTGGACCCGGTGAAGGAGTTGAGCAGAGTACTATCCGAGCGAAAATTTTGAAATGTAGTTGTTCGCATATTCCCCATTTTCTTATTTCCGCTTGAGAAAATCAAACGACGCCTAAAAATACATAGAGTTTTGCATCTCATAGTTAGTCCATCTCATGCACCCACGCTTCTGTTACACGGAGAACCACTTTTATCAGTTTATCCAGTGTTTTAATTAGCATATGTATCACTGTGGATACCGGATACTCTAATATCCTTTCGGCTAGGTTATTTTGCGAGGGTTGTGTGCATCGTACCCCATTTATCTGGACCAACGTGTTCTTCTGGCCCTTTTCCAGCAACTGACATGCGACATAGCCAACTACATATCCCTGAAGCTTCAATGGATACAAAAGGTTTACAGAATCTTCACACGTAGGATTTGGTTTATATCTCCAACTCTTTAATGTTCGATTACCTGGTACTCCTTGATTGTGCAGTTCTCTTAAATATTTTGGACCACTAAGCATTTTAGGAAACTGTAGTGGTGGTATATGCACAATATATCTGACAACATAAGTATGAAAAATTGAAAAAAAGTATAATTTCAGGTAATTTGTGTGTCGTACTTAACCACGGATGCTGCTTTGGGTTGTCGTTTTAGTTGATCAAAAAATTCAAAGAATTTTTGTAATAATTTCGACAATTGCACAAGCCGGTCATTCCGAGGTTCAGTATATTTTTATAGTAGAATAATGCTACTAGCGTAAATCATTTAAGTTTATTGATCTTCTAGATGAGCTTTTGTGAAACCATGTATCTGTTTGTAGAAAAAAATAGTCCAACATGAAGATAATATTTTCAAGTATGTCGCATTTGTTTTATTTTCCTGCAAATTGCTATCAAGGTGAAGGACAGATACATCACTATGGATTATCTACATATATCAGCAGCACTTGCTTTTCAAATTGGCGAAACATGGCTTGCCTATTTCATTGTCCATTACTCAACATTTCAAAATGCTTGAAGGTTTTAGTATACCCAGTGCCCTTTTATAGAGTTGCAATGAAATTCCTGTTAGATGTTAATGTCCTTTAGGAATTGTACATTGAACTACTGACACATTATCATGCAGGTCATTCATCTTGGGGCACAATTATACGAAGATCAGTGGCAAAACACGAGCTGCATAACTGGTAATGTAATGCTAGAATCAAGTTTCACTTGTAAATTTCAAAGTGATTCCATGATTTTGTTTTCTGTGTACTATGGATGTGTTGTAACTTGTAACACATACCCTGAGATTTCAAGTGTGCTTCTGTGTACTATGGCTGTGTTGTAACACATACCATGAGATTTCAAGTACGCGAGCAGTTGATTTGAGTTACAAATTGTTATTTTCATGTCTATCCATTGAAATATACTCCCTTCGTTCCCAAATATAAGTCTTTCTAGAGATTCCAACAAGTGACTACATACGGAACAAAATGAGTGAATCTATACTCTAAAATATGTCTACATACATCCGTATGTTATAATCCATTTGAAAACCATTGACTGCTTATCTGTCCTTCTATAGCTTCTACTTGAAGAAATGCTCCAAGAATTAGGCCGCCATCAATATATTTGTTCATTTATGGGCAAAAGTGTCTGAACATGAATTATCACTTTTTATTTGTTGAGAAGTTTCTTACCTTTGTGTTGGTCAATAATTTTTATGTAGATTCTGATATTATATTTTTAGCTAAGATGCATTAAATCATTGTAGTATAGTCGAAGGGGATGTTACAGATGATCATTTTTGTACTGTTTGTAGAGAACATATCTCCAATTGTATTATTGATAAATGAAGGAAATTTTTGGCGTTTGCTCCATCAATATTTGTTCATTTATGGGCAAACGTGTCTGCACGTGAATTATCACTTTTTATTTGTTGAGAAGTTTCTTACCTTTGTGCTGGTCAATAATTTTTATGTAGATTAGGATATTATATTTTTAGCTAAGATGCATTAGATCATTGTAGTATAGTCGAAGGGGATGTTACAGATGATCATTTGTGTACTGTTTGTAAAGAACATATCTCCAATTGTATTATTGATAAATGAAGGAAATTTTTGGCGTTTGCTCCATAGCGAAGCACTAAAGAGGCACGTGGCGACACGTGCATGACTCACCCCTCCCCCTCTATTAAACAAGCCCACAACATTACAAGTCAAAAGCGAGATGGAGTATTGGGGCGGTATATGGATGCAGGAGTAGATCGGTGTATAGACTAGGTGCAGGAGTAGCTCAGAGAGGGTGACCCTCATATCCAGCTTGACAAGATTATTTTGAAGTTTTAATCATTCCACTGAGCAGTTCAATGACAAGTGTGTCATGCGGTGGTTGACCTCATCACCTTGCAATCGATCACGTTCCAACGTGCTTTGATCAGGTAAATAACACAACCATCGCTGTCAAGGGCTGAATGAAGGATAAGTGGCAACATGGGCAGGCTATCGTGTTGACATAGATGTCATGGACGAAAGGAGCATGTAGGCACGCTTTATTGGGTTAGAGGGAGTATTGTTTTTCTTCCGTTGCAATGCACGGGCATTTTTGCTAATAATCATTATAAAAGGAATGATCTTTCTTGTTATCTATATTTAAACATACCACTGGTTTCAAAATTTCCCCAATTATTGGAAGCTTCTCATCTAAAGAAAAAAAGTTGGCGTGCGCAAAACTGTCGCAAAGAGGGAAACTATGCGCACTAATGAGAGGGAAACTGGTTATATGTGTTTGTAAATTCTTCATTTATAGGTTTTTGATCTATTTATATATATTGAATCACTCTATTGTCATTTGGTCACTTTTGAGTAATATATTCAGGTGGATGAACTCCTCCCCCGGTGATTTCTCAAAAAAGTAACCTTCCTTTAAGTACATGGTTGGTGTGAGCTTGCCAGAGCAATTTCTCACACTTTTGAACGGCTTTTGAATTGGCTAAGATGTCGCACATACAAGTTAGAAATGCGACCTTTAGAAATTTGTCGGGAATGCGACAGATCTATGTTGACTAGATATAATGCTAACTGTGTGAAGCTAGTCTATTTAGAACTCAGGTTTATACCGAAAACCCAATTCGATGCCAGGCTCATCTGCACCCAGTCATAAAAAATTTAAAACAAATACTAAAAAAATTCAAAAAATCCAATTTTTATGTGATAGGCAATTTTGTGCGTGAGGTTCGCTCCACATTTCAACTTATTTGGACATCTGAGCAGCTCTCAGCAAAAAAAACAAATCAGGTCAGAACTGTGTGTGAATAGTAAACTTTTTTACAGACCCTGAATTTGTCTTTTTTGCTGAGAGTTGCTCAGATGTCCAAATGAGTTGAAACTTAGAGCGCACCTCACACATAAACTTATCTACCACATAATTTTTAGAATTTTTGGATTTATTTAGTATTTGTTTTGATTTTTTTCGTCAAGGGGGTGCAGATGAGCTCGGAAGCAGAAACACTGCACTCGGTTTATACAAGATATTCATGCTAAAGTAGTCCTGGCCATCTCAGGCCGGGCCCTGTCGGCCCACCCAGGCCCGGCCCTAAAATCCAGGGCCTAGGCTCGATGGGCTTGATCGTGGGCCGGGCTTGGGCCTGAATGTTGAGCCCACCAGCAGAGCCTGGGCGGGCTTGGGCTTAGCATATTGACATTTTAAGAAAGAGGCCCAGCCCACGGCCCTAAGCCCTAAGGGCTTTTCAGGGCTTTTTACCAGATAGGCCGGGCTTGGGATTGAAAAGTAGGCTCGATGGTAGGGCCTGGGAGGGCCTAAGCCTCAGTTTTCTGCCATGGGCTTTTTTAGGCCCGGTCCAAGCCCGGCCCGGCCCGGCCCATGGCCAGATATATGCTAAAGTAACTCTACCAGGCACTTGATGTCTTTGCCATGGTAATCGGATGGAATTTGCCTCCGTGTTGCTCCGCTTGTGCCGATTCAGGGGTGCCGATCCCGGAGGCACTAGAGAAGCAAGTTGTGGCGCCCCCTGCCCCGGTGGCACTGCGAGCCATGATTGGCCACTCGGCAGGGGAGTTGCCTCCCCACGAAGGAATAGATGGCGTGTTGGTCCGCTGTGTTGTCTTTTTTTTTCTTTCTTTTTTGCTCGCACCGAGGAAAATGATGTGGCATAGCCCAGCTAGCGCACTTTGCACGATTGTTAATGGGTTTAATGGGCGTCTGTGTAAACCACTGGCACGGGGTACCTTGATTGGCTAGCATGCATTGGACGAAGACAACCCTCAACAAAAGCAACATTGGCATTGCCTGGGTGTGTGCCTTGTTGGTAAATTTGACTGCCCCGACACTGGATGTTGGTAATTGCTATTGTTGTAGTCTAGGTGTGCACCATGAGCATCTTCATCAGAACTACCTTGGTACAGGCCATGTATGCTCGACGTATTTTGTTGCGGTGGCTGCAAAGAAAGTCATATTTAAATGTCACCGCATGAACATGGAAACATGGATGCATCTACAACAGAATGATAATTGATTACAACATACCGGTGATCCACTTCTGAACCCAGGCTCAGTTGCACCCGCCCTTACGAAAAAAATCAAAATAAATATTAGAAAAATTTAAAAAAAATCTAATTTTTTTTTGTGTGTGGTAGATAATTTGATGCGTGAGGTACGCTTTAATTTTCAAATCATTTGGACATCTGAGAAGGTCTCGGCAAAAAAGACAAATTCTGGGTCTGTAAAAATGTTTACTGTTCATGCACTGTTCTGACCCGATTTGTCTTTTTTGTTGAGAACTTCTCATAAGTCCAAATGATCTCAAATTTGGAGCGGACCTCAAATTTTCTACCATGCAAAAAAAGATTGAAATTTTTTGAATTTGTTTTGATTTTTTTGTGATTTTTTTCCTGGACGGGTGCAGATGAGTCTGGACACCAAAACGCCGCACTCACAACATACCTCGTTGTTTTGAGTAATACTTCCGGGTGTATGTTGATAATTCTGAGGCCCTCTTGGTGCACTGATGACTTTGTCCGCACTACATAATATCAAGGAAGTAAATATGTCCATATATCATATGCATCACGTAAAATAATTAGTATGAAAAGATGAAGAAATTAAAACAATGCATATGGATCCAAAGAGACTTGCCTTGGAGAAGTATTAAGATATTGTGAGAATGCAGAAGACAGAAATATCTGTTTGAAATGATAGGCTCTCTCCGTGGAATATGGTTTCAGTATCTCCACGGTCTTCTTCCGGAGATCAACACCAACCATCCAGTAATTCTCTTCGTGACTGTTCACCATCATGTAGACAACATCGTCCCCATTAGTGTCGAGGATCCGGAAATTTGTTGTGAGGTTCCTCAATGTTATTCTTCCAGCATTACGATCCCACATCACTCAACGCCAATGTTTCAGCAAAATCATCCCACCGCTGATGCGACAATGCATAATGTCTCATGACATCACCAACCAAGATGTGAGTTATTTACCCAAAACCACCACACTTGGGGCTAGGATAACCACTTGGTGCCACATTGAAGGCAGAGCACAAAAAACCACCGAAAATGTGTCTAATGCGTAACGCGGAGCACTGATAGTCAGATAACCTCGCGAAAACAGTCAAACTGACTGGTTGGGCCCACCTGTAAGGCTAACGTGGAATGCCTAGGTCCCCCTGTCATCCATCCATTGTCTTCTTCCTCCCCATCTCTTCAACCGGTCAAGCAGAGGACGGGAGCTCCGGTGGAGAGGTGCTCGCCGGCGGTAGCCTGGAGCGGTGCAGGCCACCGCGCTCCCATAACTGAAAAAAGCAGGCCACTCTGGTGATGGAGTGGTGCTCGTCCGCGTCATCCCCTTGGCCAGAAGAGAAATAGTACGGCAGGCGCGTGGCGGCGGCGCTCCGGTCACTGGACGGCGGCGGCAGTCGGTGTTGGTGGCGTGGAGCTCCGCGGCGGCGGTGGCGCTCAGGAGTGGGAGCGAGGAGGCAGGGAGAGCACGGCAGGGAGAGCGCTATGCGAGCGCGGAACAAGCTTGCACGTCCTACTGCCGACGCTGCTCCCGCTTGCTGTGTCTCTGCCTCGTCCCTTCATTCCATGCCGCCGGCGGCGGTCGGTGTTGGCGGCGTGGAGCTCCGCGGTAGCAACGGCGCTCGGGAGTGGAAGCGAGGAGGCGGAGCCGTACGCTGAGCTCGGGCGAGATCCCGCCCCAGCCATGTCCACATCCACCGAAGGACGAGCAGCCACGCTTCCACGACGCGGCCCGTGGACGCGAGCTGGTCTCCCAGAGGAGCTCGCCGGTAGCAGCCAGGAGTGGTGCTGGCCAGGCATTACGCTGCACATATCCTCTGTGGTGGCGGCGCCGGTGATGTCCGTGTCCAGTGCTTGTCCACAACCTGTTCGGTCAAATGCCCACAGAGAAAAAGAGAGAGAAATAAAAAAGAAAAGGTGAAAAAAACACTTAAAGTCATTGACAGGTAGGACCTAGGTCCAACTCAGCAAAATTTCCACATGGGCAATCCACGTCAGCCTTACAGGTGGGCCCAACCAGTCAGTTTGACTGTTTACGCGAGGTTATCCGACTATCAGTGCTCCACGATATGCATTATGCACATTTTCGATGGTTTTTTGTGATATGCCTTCAATGTGGTACCAAATGGTTACCCTAGCCCCAAGTGTGGTGGTTCTGGGTAAATAACTCCCAAGATGTCGTGGACATGAACAACATGTCCCTTGAACCAGTGGTCCCAGGAAAGATGCCAATAACATGTCTGGACCTTCCAACCATCACTGATATTATTGTAAAAAATTTAGGGTTTTAGTCTACTCCCTATTCCTCTGCGCTTATCTGTGGTTGTAAGTGCATCTAGTGCCACCCCTAGTTGGTTTTGGAGTATTGACAACAAACCTGGTTGAGGGACTAATGTGTTTGTGAGAATTGCAGGATAACACAGGTAGAAGTCCCTCATTGATTCGGTTTTCCTACCAGAGATGACCCCTAAAAATGTATGAAGACATTGAAGTCAAAGGTGGTATGTGAAGACATTCACATTGAAGACTATAACAAGAGAAGACATCGCGTGAAGACTATGGAGGGCGAAGACTTAGTTGTTTCGTCGTTCTTTTTCTTCTTTGTTGAGTCATAGGAACCACCGTACTGTTAAGTGGGGTCCAAGTAAACCAGTCAGAATGACTGAAGTGATCCTTAACCAAAATCCAATGTCTTCGAGCGAAGACAATGAGAGCAAATCTTATCCAGAGCTGGATGAGTCAGCTTTGCTTGTAGCCCAAGTAAAGTTGTCGTGTGTGTTTGGAATCTGACCGTTGGAACACGTCTCAGTTCCTTAGTGACCCAGGGTCATTTCGGACAAATCAGGTCGGGTTGCCTAGTGGCCATAAATAGCCCACCCCTACACCATAAATTGGTTGGCTGCTCAGAGTTAGTGCACGGCTTTTGTCGTTTGAGAGCAACCCACCTCGAAGCCTTTGAGAGAGAAATCCTTGCGAGGACAAAGCCTTAAACACTCAGAGCCAAAGAGTGTTAGGCATCACTTAAGTCTTCTTGTCCGTGTGATCTGAAGACTTATTACACTTGAGGACTGTGAATCCTCCATCCGGTTAGGCGTCGCATTCTGAGCATCCAAGAGTCATTGTGGATCGCCGGTGAACGAAGTCTGTGAAGGTTTGGAAGTCTACCTTAAAGACTTACCATAGTAATTGGGCGAGGACTGGGTGTCCTTAGCTCAAGGGGAATAAGGTGAAGACGCGGTCTCCTGAGTTGAATCTCAGCCTCCCTAACCAGACGTATAGTTGTCACAGCAACTGGAACTGGTCCAACAAATCATTGTCTTCAACGAGCCACTGGTTCTATCCTTCCCATCTCTTTATTTGCAGATTGGTCCTTGTGAAGTCATTGCCTGTTTGCGTTATCTATTTGTCTTCACTGTGTGACTTCTTGTTCTGATTGGCTTCATACTATCTTCCATCCTGATCTATACTGCCTAGCTGCTATTAGTCTTTGTGCTTTCATTTCATTGAATACTTGACTATGGCTTGCTTAGTGTAGTCTACCTTCCGCTGCATGGTAATAGGTTTATTTCTATCGTTTGTCTTCGAAACTTCCATGTTTTGAAGACTTTCATAAAAATCGCCTATTCACCCTCCCTCCTCTAGTCGATCACTAGCACTTTCAATTGGTATCAGAGCAAGGTACTCCCTTGTTCTGTGTGATTCGGTTTAACCACCTGGAGTTTTAGCTATGTCGACTGTTGGGATAATCAAAGTCTCTGCTACGTGCCCAGTCTTCGATGGAACTGAATATCCCTACTGGAAGAATAAGATGCGCATGCATCTGGAAGCCATTGATGTCGACTCTGGTATGTCCTCAAGAATAGCGTCCCCAAGACTGGTGAAGGTGTCATCGCTGCTGATGTCAAGAAGTTCGTTCAACTGGATTCCACTGCCAAGAACATCATCTGTGGTCATCTGACCAAAGGACAGTATGGTCATGTGAGTGCTCTGGAAACATTCAAGCTAGTCTGGGACTGGCTCTCCAAGGTCAACGAAGGCGTCTCAACCCAGAGAGATCAAAGAATTAGTGTCCTTCGCAACCTCTTCAACCGATTCAAGAGAAACGATAATGAGAATGTTCAGCTCACGTTTGATGGACTCACTGACATCACAAATGAGCTTCAAGCCCTCGGCGCTACTGAGATCACCAAGCATGAAGTCGTCAAGACACTCCTGAGATCACTTGACAGCTCGTTTGACACCCTAGCCCTGATGATTCAAGAACGCCCTGACTTCAAGACACTCGATCCATCTGACATACTTGAAAGGCTCAACACACATGAGTTTCAGCTTTCTGAGAAAAGAGACATCTACGGTCCCAACTATGGGTGAACTCGTGCTTTGAAGGCAAAAGTTGTTTCCTCATCTAAAGAAGAGTCTGATTGCAGTTCTGATGATCCTGAAGACATTGGAAAGGAGCTTGCTATGCTTGTGGGGAAGTTCCAGAAATTCACCAAGAAGAAAGGCTTCAGAAAGTCCTCACGATCCAGCTCAAGGAATGATGAAGCTTCTGCTCATGACTACAAGAAGAGAACATGCCACAAGTGCAAGAAACCTGGTCACTACATCTCTGAGTGTCCGCAGTGGGACAATGAGAAGAAGAAGAAGAAGAAGAAGAAGAAGAAGAAGAAGAAGAAGAAGAAGAAGAAGAAGAAGAAGAAGAAGAAGAAGCAGAAGAAGAAGAAGAAGAAGAAGAAGAAGAAGAAGAAGAAGAAGAAGAAGAAGAAGAAGAAGAGCAAGGAATATGATTTTGACGACAAGAAGAAGAAGAAATACTCAAAGTCTTCTTCCAAGTCTTCATCAAAGTCTTCATCACACAAGAAGAGCTCATCTGGCAAGGCTCATGCGTTTGTTGGCAAGGAAATGGATTTAGAGGAGGAGTCTGCTTCTGAGGAGGCGGAGGTGGAGTCTGAGGAGGAGTCTGATTCTGGCGTTGCAAGTCTGGCTACAGCCTACGTTGCCAGGTCCATCTTCAACATTGAAGACAATGACTTCATCACCGACGCCGATGCTAATGACAAGGACAACTCCGCTCCCACCTACTGCTTCATGGCATGCGGTGCCAAGGTAAACTCACGCACTACTCACTATCAAACATCCAGTGAAGATGACTCTGATTGTGGTTCCAAACCCAGCTACAAAACACTTGCTAAAATTGCAACTGAACAATAGAAAGCTATGGAACATATTCGAAAACTGTTAGACAAAAGCGATGACCTGTTAGATGCTGAAATGACTCGATCTCAGTCCTTAATTGAAGACATAAAAAATCTTCATGTTAAGTATGAGGAACTTGAAAGTCGTCATGAAACGCTCTCAACAACTCATGAAAAGCTTTCCTATGATTATCTTCAAAGGAAGCAAGATCTTGAGAAATTGAGAGCGGCTCATGAAGATCTTCAAAAGGAAAACGAGTCACTTCACGTCAAACAGATCAGTTCCGCTCAGGAAGGATTTGAACCACCATGTATTAAATGCATTGAGCGTGACAACGCTACTTCTGTTGCTAGATGTTCTACTGCTGCTACTGTTGCAATATCTTCAAATGTTGATGTGGTAACTAACCCCTCTGCTGAGGATGCCACTGCTATTGCTGATGAAAATGCTAGGTTGAAGACATTGCTTAAAACAGGGATGTACAAAAGTCTCAAAGGGCATCAGACACTATGTGATGTCCTCAAAAGGTAGATCCTGAACCGAAACCCTAGGAAAGAGGGTGTTGGGTTCGAAAGGAAAATGAATGCTGATGGCTCTTACTGGAAACCTGAGCAGTACCCCAAAACCACATGGGTTGCTGCAAAGGAACCTTCAGTGGATCCATCCACCCTATCTGGCTTCACTTGTGCTAATCCCATTGTTATTGATGAATCCTTTGATGCAAACTATAAACTGTTTAAGAATCAGAATGGTGAAGTGTTTGCCACGTATATTGGTACTAACTGTAGGAATGGGCCACCTATGAAGAAAGTCTGGGTGCCGAAAAAGTGTCTGGAAAATCTTCCTGTGTATGTCGTCATGACACCACAAGTGAAGAAGACAGACCCCAGACCACGGGCTTCATATGGTCCAAAGGCTTCATACAGATAGAGGACTCACCCGAGTCGCACTAACGCAAATGTTTTGCAGGGAAACCATACTCAGGCCTATGAATATGAGCGTGTTTCATCAAACCGCCATGTTCATAAGACCAAGAACTACTCTGCTTATTCTTATGAGTACTATTGTCCACCTGCAAGACTATTTGCTAGGGCTCCAAAGCCAAAGTTCTCAGATGCTGCACTTAGACTCATTGCTTTGAAGCCACCCTTGAAGATGTGGGTGGCTAAGAAAGCTTAACTCTTTTTTTGCAGGGAAGGCTCTCCAGCCAAAAATCAAATGCGTCTGAAGCTATTGCTGGGGACCTTAAACATCTTGTAGGGCGCAAGATCAAATGCCCAAATGGTCTTATTATGTATTTTGTTCCTGAGTCACTTGCTACTTGCCCTATCAGTCCTAACCTCGATCTAAGCTTTCATAATCCACTTGCTCGTCAAATGTTTATGCTTCACAATTCTCTTTGTGAAGCCTATCCCCCTAACTGCACTGTAGGGTATGACACCAGCTGCTTCAGAATGGATTATTGATAGTGGATATACTAATCACATGACTGGCACTCGAAGTCTTCTCATGGACTCAACCTTACGTCCATCTGACAAAAGTCACATCACATTTGCTGATACTGGTAAAAGCAAGGTATTGGGTCTAGGTAGAGTTGCAATCTCAAGGGATCAACACATGGATAAAGTGATGCTTGTTGAATCCCTTGGTTTCAACTTAATGTCTGTCTCAATGCTTTGCGATTTAACACATGATTGTGATGTTTGGAAAATATCGTTGCCTTGTTCTAATGGAATCTGACAAGTCTCTAGTCTTTGAAGGGTATCGGAAAGATGATTTGTACATCGTAGATTTCTTAGCAGGACCACAGTTTGCCGTATGTCTTCTTGCAAAAGCTTCAGAATGCTGGCTCTGGCATCGGAGGCTAGGGCATGCTTGCATGAGGAATTTGCACACTCTTGCAAAGAAGAAGCATATCATAGGCATCGAGGGCGTCAAGTTCAAGAAGGATCACTTATGCGGTGCCTGCGAAGCTGGAAAGATGAAGAGGGCCAAGCATCCCTCGAAAACAATCATGACAACGACTCAACCCTTCGAACTGCTACACATGGACCTCTTCGGTCCCACTCACTACTCAACTCTTACTACTACTGCTTGTCTCTATGGCTTCGTCATTGTTGATGACTATTCAAGATATACATGGGTGCATATAATCCTCTACAAGACTGAAGTGCAGGATGTCTTCAGACGCTTCGCCAATCGAGCCATGAACAACTATGGCATCAAGATCAAGCACATCAGAAGTGACAATGGCACTGAATTCAAGAACACCAGCCTCGACACTTATCTTGATACTTTGGGCATCACTCATGAGGTCTCAGCTCCGTACACGCCGTAGCAGAATGGCATCGTGGAATGCAAGAACAGAACACTCATCGAGATGGCCCGGATGATGCTCGATGAATACAAGACTCCAAGAAAGTTCTGGCCTGAAGCCATTGATACCGCATGCCATATCATCAACCGTGTTTATCTTCACAAGCTTCTGAACAAAACATCCTATGAGCTCCTCACTGGTAAGAAGCCAAATGTCAGTTACTTCAGAGTATTTGGTGCCAGGTGTTGGATCAAGGATCCACATCACACTTCAAAATTTGCACCGAAAGCACATGAAGGTTTTATGTCTGGATACGGAAAGGATTCACACTACTACAGAGTCTTCAACCTCTTTCACTATAAAGTGGTTGAAACTGTTGATGTGCGGTTCGATGAGACTAACGGCTCACAAAGAGAGCATCTGCCAAATGTGCTAGATGAAGTTCCATCCAGTGAATCCATCAAGCTTATGGGAACTGGAGAAATCATACCGTCTGAAGCACAGCCTGAAGAGGAACTTATCATTTCTGCACCTAATCAACCTGAAGACAATCCTTCCAATGATGACAATGATCAGCAAGAGCAAAATCTTCGTCCAGTTCATCCTCGTGTTGCAAATGAAGTACAGATTGAGAAGATAATTGACAGCATAAATGCGCCTGGTCCACTCACTCGTTCAAGAGCAACACAGCTAGAAAATTTCTGTGGGCACTTTGCTTTTGTCTCAATATCTGAACCCAAGAAAGTTGCTGAAGCCTTTATGGAACCTGAATGGATTCAAGCTATACAAGAAGAGCTTCAACAGTTCAAATTGAACAATGTCTAGGAACTGGTCAAGCGACCTAACCCTTGCAAGCACAACATAATAGGCACAAAATGGATATACCGCAACAAGCAAGATGAGCATGGTCAAGTCGTCAGAAACAAGGCATGTCTCGTCGCTCAAGGATATACTCAAGTGGAAGGGATTGACTTCGATGAAACATTTGCTCCTGTGGCTAGGCTTGAAGCTATTCGCATACTGCTAGCCTATGCTAACCATCACAACATCTTGCTATATCAAATGGATGTGAAGAGTGCATTTCTCAATGGCAAGATTGGAGAAGAAGTATACGTCGCACAACCTCCTGGCTTTGAAGATCCAAAACATCCTGATATAGTGTACAAGCTAAACAAAGCACTGTATGGCCTCAAACAAGTTCCTCGCGCTTGGTATGATACGCTCAAAGACTTCCTGAAGAGCAAAGGCTTCAAACCTGGTTTCCTGGATCCCACACTCTTCACGAAGACATATGATGGTGAACTGTTTGTGTGCCAAATATATGTGGATGACATTATCTTCGGCTGCACCAACCAGAAATATAGTGATGAGTTTGGACACATGATGCAAGAGCAATATCAGATGTCCATGATGGGTGAGCTGAAGTTCTTCCTTGGTCTTCAAATTCGTCAACAAAGAAATGGCATCTTCATATCTCAAGAGAAATACCTCAAAGATTGCCTGAAGAAGTTTGGAATACAAGATTGCAAAGGTTATACGACGCCAATGCCAACTAAACACCATCTGGGTCCCGACGACAATGGTAAAGAGTTTGATCAAAAGGTATACCACTCCATGATTGGTTCTTTACTTTATCTATGTGCATCTAGGCCAGATATTATGCTTAGTGTTTACATGTGTGCTCGACTCCAAGCAGCACCAAAGGAATCGCATCACTTAGCTGTGAAGCGAATTCTTCGATATTTGGCTTACACCCCAACATTAGGATTATGGTATCCAAAGGGCTTAGAGTTTGATCTGGTTGGTTTCTCGGATGTTGATTATGCTGGTGACAAGGTGGATCGCAAGTCTACATCAGGCACATGTCATTTTCTAGGACGATCACTGGTCTGTTGGTCTTCAAAGAAGCAAAACTGTGTATCACTCTCCACTGCTGAATCTGAATACATTGCTGCTGGATCTTGCTGCGCTCAACTTCTATGGATGAAGCAAACACTCAAAGACTATGGCATTCATCTGAAGCAAGTGCCACTCTACTGCGACAATGAAAGCGCCATCAAGATTGCCAATAACCCAGTTCAGCACTCGAAGACAAAGCACATTGAAATTCGTCATCACTTTCTCAGAGATCATGTCATGAAGGAAGATATTGATATCATACACGTCAACACTGAAGAGCAACTGGCAGATATCTTCACAAAGCCCTTGGATGAGAAAAGGTTTTGCAAGTTACAGTGTGAGCTAAATATCTTGGAATCCTCAAATGTCCTGTGATCAGGCACACATCCTAACACTTATGCATGTTGATGACTTAGATGTGCAACACACGAAGTAAAGTATATCTTCAATCAATGAAGACTTACATTCTGAGTGTGAATACATTAACGTGGAATTTGACTTCGGAGCGCCACGATAGTTGTGCGCCATGTCTAGGTCTAATACTTCCTATACGGTGGGTAACGCCACCACCAAATTCTTCCTTTAGAAGTGTTTTTCTCATGGCGTTACTTTTGCAAAGTCTTCACACTTGATTTGTCTTCAACATTGATTTGCTTTCTTGATTATCTTCACAAGGTTGACTTGGTATATGCATATATTAAGTGTTCTGCCCTCTACATCATTCACTTATAGCTATGTCTTTTCATTTGAATCTTTTGATCTAAGTGAATGTGATCGGACCCTAACCTCTCTATGCTTCTACCTCAAATCTATCTATCCAAATCATATGCATTCTAGTGAAATTGTCGAATGTCTTCTCTGCGTCCTTGTCAGTAGAAGACACAGAGACAAACATTTAATCTGTTTTAAATGCTTAATCCTTATTACCTGAAACCCGGAGAAGCCAGAACGACCGCCCGACAATCCAGACGGGTGTGGGAACATGGAACTACTTTCAATGTGTTGCATGTTCACCACGTGTCCCTCAGATGTGAACCGCCACGGGCACCTGCGTAATTGCACTGTGCCATTCTTTTCCTTATAAATACATGTCCCCTCGCGGTCAAAAATCCTTCTTCCACCTCTCCACCTCATCAAAACCCTAGCGCCTCTGCTAGCTCTCGACGACGCCGGCGACGAAGCGCTTAGCTGCCGCGACTTCACCGACGCCATCCTCACGCCGGCCGCGGACATCGTCTTCTCTGCCGCCGCCGTAGGTGTCCTCCGTCGCCAAGTTAGGGCATGGTGGATCGAACTGCTCAGTCTCCTACTCTTCCCATCTAGCAGTTCATCGTGTGGTAATTAAAATCTCACTTTTTATCGTCTTTTGATCTAATCGATTCATCCTTCTTCACCAAAAGTGGTTTCTATGACTACAAACTTGGATCTATCTAGTTCTGCATCTCATACTGTGCCTAGCATCTTCACTTATGCATCTAAACTAGTTAGATTCCTCACTTGTACCTATTCTTGGATTCATACAAATCTGGAACCAACTTCAAACACATAAGTGAATGTCTTCGCGTTATGAGGTCAATGTCTTCAAACTGATTTATCTTCAAAATCTTTTGAGAATGCATATGACCTCTTCCCCTTCCCTCGCATCTTTCCTGCTGTCACAGGTACATGTCCGTGGGAGAATCCCTTGGTTCTCATAGTCTGCATTCATTTGCAGAATTCTTACAGCATCATATCAACTCTCCCGAAGCCAGTTCTTGTCTGACCAAGAAGCCTTTGTCAGTGTTGAAGCCATACAGTTTGAACTTCATGGCTTCGCAAAAGTCAGTGAGGAAGGGCGGCAGACAGCGCCGCGGGGAAACATTAAAGGATTTGCCAGCTGATCTGCATGAACTGTACAAAACTGATCCTGAAGAAACCTATAATGAATGCAAAACTCGAATCAAATGGATTCGAAGATATTGGGCCGAGCAATGGTTTAAGTACAGATTCATCACCAAGGAGTATGCTGAGAAGAATGCTATCAAGCATCCCTGGGGAGATATTCTCTATAAAAATCTTCAACCCAAGACCAGAACTAAAGCCATTGCTCAGGGTTTCTTCCCTTGCATGGTCCATGGACCTCAACCTACTGATCCTCATCCCACATCTCTGCTATGGTGTCGGGATGACAATCCGTTCAAGCGCAACTTTCAGTTTGCCAAGAACTCGGCCAAGGAGAATAAGAAATCTTGGGGACTAGAATTCAATCCTGGCCCCTCTACGCCTCATGCCGATGGCACATGCAAAGCTGAACCAAATCTGGTTGGGCCCTTCTATGACTTAGAAGGTCTCATCACTCATATCAGGGTTCAAGGGGCAGATGTGGGTCGACCTGCAGATGACGCTGACTCTGATGAAGCGCCTGCACCTCTGAAGCCGAAGAAGCAGAAGAAACCCAAGGCTCAGAAGCCTTCCTCTCCACCAAAAGCTTCACGAGTGAAGCCCTTGGCCACCGCTCCACCTGCACCAAGTGTGCAGTCTAAAGATCTCTCTCGCGTCTCCAAGACCGAGATGAAGAAGAAGAAGCCTATGCACTCCTCCAGTCCTGCTCTGACCCCTGCTGCCATTCTAAGAAATGAGGCCATTGATCTGTCAAGTGACGACGATCTTACCAATGACGCTCTTGAGCTGTTGACTAAGAGCAAGCAGCAGGCAGAAATCTTCAATGATCTTCCCCTCTTCGATGTTGAGATTCTGAACAAGTTCATCGATGACTAGTTTGACAATCCAGAACTCAGTTTTGACGATCTACAACTTCCAATTGGCCTCAGCGTCTCCTTCAACGGCGCCATTACTTCTGAGTTAGCTCTTTCTCAGAAAATTGTTGAGCTGAAGCACAAGATTGATTTTGAAAAGGCTCAGTTCAAGAAGCATATGGCCAGGCTCAGTCTGAAGGATGCGCAGAACTTCAAGATCATGCTACGTGAGCTCAAGGAAGCATTTCTCAAGAAACGTGATGAAGCCCAAGGTTCTCGTGAGCGCATGAAGAATCTTTCTTCCAAATGTGTTCAAGGCTACAATGAAGCTGGAAAGCATAAGGCCTTGGGGCGACCAGGCATCGACCCCAGAATGGCTGCCAAGAAGAAGAAGAAGCCAGCTGTGGCAGAACCAGAAGCATCAAGGTAGGAAGAACCTCGCATTGTCTTCCCAGCCAGTATGACAAGCTCGAAGCCTAAGGTCCCCACAGTGGCTTCGGAATTCAAGAAAACTAGAGCAGCTGAAGCCGAAGCCGGAAAGCGCAAGACCAAAGCCACCACTGATGATGCTCCCCCAACCAAGAAAAGGAAAACAAAGAAGAGAGACCGGGCTGCTTCCATAGAGCCCCTTCTTGTCGAGCCAATTTATGTTGCTCGTCCTGCGTCTGAACATTGTGAATGTCGTCTGGTAGTTCATGAGCCTGCTTCCACAGAGGCTCCTGAAGCTGAAGATATTCCAGCTGTTGACCGCACCGCAACTGAAGACATTGGTCACCACGATAATGTAGCAGATGATGAAGTCCTTCCTCAGATTGAACAGAATGTGGTATCATTGCCTGTGCTCACGCACAGCGAGCTCATCAGCATTGGTCGTCCTCTGATGCCAATTGCTCAGGATGCATCGTGGGCTGATCACCCACAACAACAAGACACCCCAAGTACTCCCCAACCACAAGTCACCTCACCAGTGCAAGATGGCGATGACTTTGAGGCCCAGCCAACTCCATCTCCACAGGCGTCGCTAGCGTTACACAGGCTTCGCAAAGGACCAAGGCCCCAAGTCACTCTTCCAAGCGTTCTAAAAGGAGAAGTGCACCACTGATATGTTGCACGTCAAGTGTTCCCAGAAGCCACTCCAACTGTTAACATCTCTGAGTCTGAAGCCAAAATGGCTGAAGATATTTCGGCTGCATTAGCCGATGATAAAGAAGAACCAAGAGTTGAAGAAGAACGAGTTGCAACTTCCCCAGTTCACCAAGATGCTGGTCCCAAGGAAAATGTGTCCAACCCTCCAGCCACACAAGTGGAGGTTGAAGCTAACGTCACCACCACTAACAACACTGCTGACGACACTGATGTCGTCATGCCCGAAGCCAATAATGAAGCACCTGAAGCCAATGTGGCCCCTGAAGTCAATGCTGCACCAGACGTAATCATTCCTCCTGAAGCTATTGTGCCACTTGCAGCCCATGTCAACGAAAATGCCAATGCTCCTGTACCCCCTCCAAGACCTCATACTGTTGAGCTGGCATTTGATCATGGTCAACATGTTATGGTTCGATGGCCCATTCTGGTTCCTCCACCTGCTATGGGTCCACAATTTGACTATCATGTCGAGCACATGCCTCAAGTCCAGAAGCCCAAGCCAAGACTTCCAAGATTCCCAGGCATTGCAACTTCACCTGGGGTCTTCAATGTGAATGGCTTCATGGCACATAGCACCTTCTTCGACAGCGCCAAGAACCCATACTCCAAACCTCGCATTTCATCGGATCGGTTCTGGAGCTATCAGCAGCGCAGCTACTATTCATGCGTCTTATACAATCAAGGGCGCATATTTCCACATATGCGTCTCGACACTGAAGCTATAGCTGGCCTGCCCTGTCTAGAAGAAGCATTGGATTGCTTCAAAGACGCTGGACTCCTACAATTTGTCACAGACAAGGAACACTAGAATGAAGAGCTTCTATTACAGTTTTATGCAACTCTTCACATTCGTGGCGACAACAGGGATCCAAAGACTTGGGTCCTTGAGTGGATGATAGGCAATGTCCATCATGAAGCTAAAGCTCTTGATATCATTGAGCTAACTGGCCTATCCACTCCAGGCGATCTGTTTGAACCTGGTTGTAGGCTTCACCGTGATGCTTTGGAGAGCATTTTTCAGAAGCCCGAGCCCAACATGAGCCAGATGCTCAGTATGATGAAGCCTTTGCCTCCAGATGCTGAATATCCTCAGGCGTTCTTTGTTGAAGACCTTGAGTATCTGCCACGCACCATCTACCACATCATACGGCGAACTCTCTAGTCTATCAAAGGACATTCTCCAGCTGCAAAACTTGAAGGTACAATGAAGACATTGGTCTTCTATATTCTCAATGGCAAGAGCTTCAATGCACAAGATTTCTTCATTCATCAACTGGCAGCATCAGGCTCAGACATCTTTGGACTTAAGTTCTATGCTCCATGGGTCATGCGCCTCATCAATCTTCACTTTGCAATCAACTATCAGCCCTCTGCACGAAACCATCTTGTCTTTTTGCCGGAGGTCAATCTGTCTGTTGATGCCATTTACCCTGACCCTGCAAAGGAGCCGCTATGTCTTCACAATGCAGACCATCAAAGCTTCACTCAGCCTATACCAAGTCATTATGTGCCCAATGCTATCACTCGTGTTTATCCATTGGCAGGCAATACTCGTGCCCCTCTTCAAGCCAACACAGAAAGCACTATTGCTCAAAGGCCTCGGAAGCGCTCTCGTGTTCTAAATGACCGAGAACTTCTTGTCACGCTTCATCAAAAGCAAGATAAGCATCATGACCGGCTGAAGCGTCAAATGCATAGTCTCTTGGTGGATGTCAATCACATTCGTAATCTTGCCACCAAGAACACATTTATCTCCCATGAAGCATGTCGGCGATCTTGGAAGAGTCTGACACTTCTGTGCTCTGAAGATGATTTAAGAGCGGATGGCTTCACTGAGAGATATAAGTTTGATTCAACGCCTCCAAGGAATGCAGTTCTGCGACGGACTCCATCTCTTGAAGACTCTGAATACTCCTCTTCAGCGGCTACTGTAAATGCCAGAGTCATCGATGATGAAGATGATGTGACTTCTCCAACGTCTGAATCACCACATATCGACACTGCGCCGAGTTCTTCTGCACCGCCAAACGCCAACGACGACCCTGCTGCTTCACCTATTCCCTCTGGGAACGAGTAGAAGCTCCATGTCTTCAAACCTTTTTGGTCCTTACTGAAAAAAGGGGGAGAAGCATATGAGTTGATAGTCTTCAAGCGGGTCCATATGGGCGGTTGCTTTATATTTTTGCCTAGTGTCTACAACTCTCGCTTTTTGATATATTTGGTTCTTTGAGTTGTAACACTTAAACTCGATGGTCGTCTGCTACTTATTTGCTATTCTGTGATGCGATGATAAATTCCGCATGTGCGATGATAACTTTCGCACTTAGGTCATTTTGCAGACGTCCATTTTTCATTATTCATGTCATTATCTTCGATATATCCTTTCATGCATGATGAATTGTCTTCATATGTAAAAGAGGAGGTCCGCAAGTACAACCTGCCATGTGCATTTGCATTCAAAAGCAAAATACTTATATGCACATCTTCAGGGGGAGCCTTTCTACTACTTACGAAGACAATACTTAAATCCTTTACATTTTCACATATTTCTATCCCTGTTGAAAACTTCAACCAGTTTGTCATCAATCACCAAAAAGGGGGAGATTGTAAGTGCATCTAGTGCCACCCCTAGTTGGTTTTGGAGTATTGACGACAAACCTGGTTGAGGGACTAATGTGTTTGTGAGAATTGCAGGATAACACAGGTAGAAGTCCCTCATTGATTCGGTTTTCCTACTAGAGATGACCCCTAAAAATGTATGAAGACATTGAAGTCAAAGGTGGTATGTGAAGACATTCACATTGAAGACTATGACAAGAGAAGACATCGGGTGAAGACTATGGAGCGCGAAGACTTAGTTGTTTCGTCGTTCTTTTTCTTCTTTGTTGAGTCATAGGAACCACCGTACTGTTAAGTGAGGTCCAAGTAAACCAGTCAGAATGACTGAAGTGATGCTTAACCAAAATCCTATGTCTTCAAGCGAAGACAATGAGAGCAAATCTTATCCAGAGCTGGATGAGTCAGCTTTTCTTGTAGCCCAAGTAAAGTTGATGTGTGTTTGAAATCTGACCATTGGAACACGTGTCAGTTCCTTAGTGACCCATGGTCATTTCGGACAAATCAGGTCGGGTTGCCTAGTGGCTATAAATATCCCACCCCCTACACCATAAATTGGTTGGTTGCTCAGAGTTAGTGCACGGCTTTTGTCGTTTGAGAGCAACCCACCTCGAAGCCTTTGAGAGAAAAATTCTTGTGAGGACAAAGCCCTAAACACCCAGAGCCAAAGAGTGTTAGGCATCACTTAAGTCTTCTTGTCTGTGTGATCTGAAGACTTATTACACTTGAGGACTATGAATCCTCCAGCCGGTTAGGCGTCGCGTTCTGAGCATCCAAGAGTCATTGTGGATCACCAATGAACGAAGTCTGTGAAGGTTTGGAAGTCTACCTTGAAGACTTAGCAGAGTAATTGGGCGAGGACTGGGTGTCCTTAGCTCAAGGGGAATAAGGTGAAGACGCGGTCTTCTGAGTTGAATCTCAGCCTCCCTAACCAGACGTACAGTTGTCACAACAACTGGAACTAGTCCAACAAATCATTGTCTTCAACGAGCCACTGGTTCTATCCTTCCCATCTCTTTATTTGCAGATTGGTCCTTGTGAAGTCATTGCATGTTTGCATTATCTACTTGTCTTCACTGTGTGACTGCTTGTTCTGATTGGCTTCATACTATCTTCCATCCTGATCTATACTGCCTAGCTGCTATTTGTCTTTGTGCTTTCATTTCATTAAATACTTGACTATGGCTTGCTTAGTGTAGTCTACCTTCCGCTGCATGGTAATAGGTTTATTTCTATCGTTTATCTTCGAAACTTCCATGTTTTGAAGACTTTCATAAAAATTGCCTATTCACCCCCCTCCTCTAGTTGATCACTAGCACTTTCAGTGATGCCGCTCACAAATAGCATATCTGAGGCTAGGGGATAGGGACCTTCTTATATTGGTTTTTCAAAGAGTCCATCTCTTATGCAGATATAAGATTCCTAGTTTTTTCCACTAGTTTCCGGGATAGAGTCCAGATCAAATTACCAACCACGATCATATTTGTCTGTTAACGGATTCTACCCGTTATGTCCCTGGAGCACGCGCTTGTGAGCAATGCGCCATAATAGAGTGTAAATTCCTCTAATTATGTAGATCAACATTAGGGCTGTAATCTAACTATACGATCTAGCTCCTTCCAATCATCAGTGTACCCGGATAGTCTTTCCAATATAACTACTATATTGTATTCCATTGATAATCGACCAGCTTCCTTAAGCATATATTACTTAAGTACATTTCAGCAAGTAACAATTCCATGATAAACATGTAAAGCAATTCCATGTATAAAAACATGTATAATTCCATAATGAGGTATTCCAAATATTAACAATTCCAAGTCATTTGAATATAGTTGCAGGACACATAATTCCAACAATTATTGATTTGCTCTTGTTAATCACGTGCTCTTATGAAGTCATCATGTGGAGTGAGGAGAATGTCCACATCGTGCATCCTATCTATGCTATCAAGATCCTTTGTCACCTTGAACCTCTTGGTAACACCCTCCGGTCTATAAAGATGATGATCCATCTCGACAAACTTGATGACATCGTTGCAAAAAGTGACATCGCGGACCCGTGTCGGATCGCCCATCCGGTCCAAGTTCAATTCGGGCTTAGGCAGTGGGATGAAATAGATGAAGAGGTCGGCTTCCTCCTCGAGAATGTTGCAAACGATGATGCCACGCCAGAGGTCGACCCATGCCACCATGCCTCCGCCAAGCGTGATCACCTTGTGAGGTGCAATGAACAGGTCATCTACCCTGATGCGGCTAAGCGGCGCCTGCACTTGCAGTTTCCTGGCGGTCCACGTAGCAGTCTTGGATGAAAAGACGGTGAGGCCATAGTTTGCAAGGGTAGGCATTGTATGCATGAGGTCGGCGAGGAGAAATCCCCCCTCGTCGTCGCATGACACGATGCCGACGTTCCATGTGTTCCTGATGCCTGGGGGGAGTGGCCGGGATCGGTGTGAGCGACGGCCCGCCGCCGCGGCCAGCCTTGTAGACGAAGTACTCGGCGTGATCACGTCCTTGCACGTCGCTCCGAGGGCTGGCGGCGAAGCCGAAGCCTAGGAGGACGAGGTCCCTGTCCGAGGATATAACCCAGGGCTCAACGGCGTAGTCCTTGATGTTGAACCCGGGGCTGTGCACGCAGAAGTGGGAGACGGCCGGCGGATCCGCGAGGTAAAAGGTGACCTTCAAGGTGCGGCCGGCTGGTGATCGACCGAGCTTCCGCGGTGGTGCCGTTCTCGCGGTCGGTGAAGTAGGCCTTGCTGTCGAGGAGAACCGAGCTGGGGTAGCCGGCTGCCTCGTCGACCGCGTGGGGCTGGAAGGAGTAGGCGGGGAAGGATCGCTTCGTCTTCGTGCCCATGGTGGTCGGCGCTCGTCGGGAGATTCGAAAGCGATTTGTATATGTTGTCGGGATGGTGGCCCGCGTTTGTGTCGGTTTTGAATTAGGCCTCGTTGGTGTTGTTGGTGGGCCTTGTTATCCAAAACATCAGAAAGAAGCAGCCCGACGACCTCCTGCGCCCGGCCCAGCGGCTCCCCTGACCCAACTCCGGTCATCTTCGCCGGGTGGATCGAACACCGCGCGCCTCCGCCGTCTCCCCCTCCCCCCGCGCTCCTTCTTCCGGCGGCCCCTACTCCCTCTTCCGCCGCTCCTTGCGCGCGGCGCCGCCTTCACCAGCACGCCCGCCCTGGCCGTCGCCGCCGCGGCCCGTCTCAGGAGAATACGGGGGGAGGAGGAAGGCCGCGCGCTAATGGGTCCGCCCACCAGCCTCGTTGGGTGAGCGATGCGGCGGCCTCAACCGCGCGCGAGGTATACGGGGAAATCACATGTGGAAGGCGTGGCAGTTGCGCCGAGCAATCCATCTACGGCGTCGTCGACCAAGGTGCGTCAGAGACAGAGCTTCTTTTCTCCAGAATGGCACTGCTGTTCCTGCTTGACACTAATTTTATTTCATTTTCAACCACTTCCAGCTCGAATCTAAGGAGAGAGCCCAAGATTGGACACCGAGGCTATGCCAATAATGCTCCGGAGTTGAACTCCAACAAAGGGAGCTTGTTTGATGGTGAACGCTGCTACACCCTGGGGAAGAAAGAAGGCACCTCTCTCTGCAATTCGGCCGTTGCCGGATCTTCGGAGGAAGCCGGATTTAGTGCGGAGCACGAAACTGGGGAAAAGTGCGAGGCTGATGTCCATTTGGTAGCAAAACTGGGCCCTGGTATTGGGAAATTGATTGTGTCCAAGTGCTCTTTCATTTTTGACACTGGAAGGGACACCTTTGAAGGGAATTGCAGCTTGCGGGATGTTCTTAAGCTTGGTCTCTGGCTCTCACCGGAGACCCTCCGCAGGTTCTGGCGTGCTTCGCGGCTGAGGCCTGAGGATTTTCTTGACATTTTGATCGGTTTCGGACCAGGTGCAGCAGAAGTTAGGAACGCAAGATTTCTGTGGAATATGTATAGGTGGGCTTCGTGGCAGAGCAAGGACTTCCGACATCTTCCAAGGTCGAATGACATCATGGTGTCAATACTTGCAGATGCTCATATGCTCAACCAAGCTGAATCGTTGCTTCTCTTGCTGGATGACAACAGGGCTCTGACCGATGCGACTAGACTGTTCAGTCAGATTACCCAGATGTATTCCGAAGCTGGCCACCTCGACAAATCAGTGGCACTTTTTGATCGTGCAAGGTCCAAGTGTTTGGTTCCTTCAGCCTCATGCTATCAAGTACTTCTAAATCGTCTGGTCGGAAAGAGAAAAGAGGCGTTAGTATTAAGAGTATATGTGGACATGCTTGAAGTTGGATTAGGCTCTTGCACAGAAGGAGATGTTCTTGATTTTGTTGTCAATGATTTAGTCAAGGGAGACAAATTCTTACAGGCTATTCGTATAATTCGGCAGCTAAAGAGCTTGAACATTGAAATAAGCAAGGGATCATTGTCAACTGTCGCAAAAGAATTTTGCAAGAAGAAGGATATTGGTGATATGATGAATTTCTTGGAAGAGTGGAGGTATTTACCTGAGCTGCGTCTTTGCAATCGAATGCTTGCGTCTTTGTGCACAAATCTTGGTACTGACGAGGCATGGTTTGTCTTGCAAAGATTAGAGTCCTTAGGATTTGCAGCAGATGCTACAACCTTTGGCATTTTCATATGCCATAGCTGTAGAGAAATGAAACTCAAAGCTGCATTCCTCTATTTATCTGAGTGCTTTTCTAGACATATTGAACCTAAAGTTTGTGCTTATAATGCTATTATAGGTGGTGTTTTCACAGAGGGATTGTACAGACATGCGAAATATATCCTTGAAGACATGATTGAAAGAAAAATAATGCCAGAACTTTTAACATACAGGATACTTCTGGCAGGATATTGCAAGTATAGGCAGTTTGATGATATAGAACATATCTTGAGAACAATGGAGACTAATGGTGTAAATGATCTTCCATCTGGAAATTGTGTGCTCTCTAAGGCCTTATCCTTCCTGGGGCTAGACCACTTAGGAGTGAAGGTCAAGAGAGATAACGCCACTGGCTTCCCGAAAGCTGAGTTTTTTGATTCAGTAGGCAATGGCCTGTATTTGGACACTGACTCCAAAAGGCTTGAGATTTCGTTGGTACAGATTCTTGATAATGCTCTTTACCTAGATATTAACTCGAAGATAGTCAGTGCGTGTCAGCAAGGCAATGTTGCAAGTGCTCTTCTGCTGAAAAATGAAGCTTTTCAATGGGGACATTACATTTCACCAGCTAGCTCTTCAGAACTAATCAAGTCCTTGTGCGCAAGCCCTGCGCATGTTATGGATGTTATTGACCTTATGAAGGAAATGCCATATACATTTGATAAATTGGATGCTCAAACTCTAAATTTAGTCGTCCAAACACTGAGTAAGAATGAGATGTCAGCTTGTGCAAGATTAGTTTTGGACAGGTTATTCAGAAGAGGCTTGCCAGTCAATCAAGATACATATACTTATTTGCTTTTAGGCTTCTGTACAGAAAGGAACATCGCAGGGTTTTGGGAGTGTTGGAATGTTGCAACAAAGTTTAGTTGGTCTCCTGATAAGAAGGATGTGATACCCCTCATCAGTCACTTGTGCAAATGGGGAGTAATGGAGGAAGCCTTGCAGCTTATAAGTGCGCTGCTCGACTGCTATCCATATTTGTTTTTTAGTGCATATTGTGCACTTCTCAAAGAGTTATGCAGGACAGGTTACACTAATGTTGGATGTGCGATGCTGGAGGCTCTCCTAGAAAAGGGTGTGGATGTGAGCCGTTCCCTGATTCTTAATGTGGCAGAGGGCTTCCTAAAGGAGCAGAGGACTGTCGAATCGATTGGATTGTATGACATCTGCCTTAACAAAATAAAAGTATCGGATGTGTTCACCCACCAATTTGCGTTCTCTTCACTAGCATGGTTTGATGCAGAACGATGCAAGGACTTGGTACAGTCTATGATGAAAACAGAATGTTCTGATGTCCCAGCTTGCAGCTGCATTGTGAACGAATTACTGCAGACAGGAAAAGTAAGCCAGGCAATATCAGTTGTTCAAGCATCCACTTTAGGGAAGAAATTAAGTGACAAATTGCTAAATTCCATCCTTCAATCATATTGTTGTCTAAACAATTGGAGAAAAGTAGACGCAGTTCTGTGTATCATGCTAAAGATACATGCTAGCATTTCTATTTCTAGCTACCGCCTACTTGTCCGCAGAATGTGTGAGCAGAGTCAGTTTTCTAGTGCATTATGCCTTAAGGAGCTGATGCAAGACAGTGAGAAGTCAACAGATCTGATTTTATACAACATTCTGTTATTCTGTCTTTTCAAGAGAAGAAACATTTTGCAGGTTCATGAGTTGTTGAAGGATATGAAAGGTAACGGTATTTCTCCAGACAAAACAACATATGATTTCCTTGTTTATGGCTTTCACAAGTCTGGAGATACTGATCGTTCAGTTACTATGCTTGATGCTTGCATTGCTCAGGGATTAACACCAACCAACCGCAGTCTCAGAATAGTATTGAGTCACCACTGCATGTTAGGGAACCTCGAGAAAGCACTGGAATTATTTCATCTGATTGAGGGCAGTGGATGGAAGCATGGTTTAGTCATTGAGTTGACTCTCATTTCAGCTCTCCTTTCATTTGGAAGAAATTCTGAAGCAAAATCATGTCTGAACAACCTGAGCAGAAGTGCACTAACTACATCTTACATTAGTTTTGATGTGCTAATCAAGGAATTCTGCAGACAGGGTGACGTGGAAATGTCTGTTAATCTGATAAATACAATGTTGAAGCATGGTAGACTTCCAAGTGAAGCTAGCTACAGCTCTGTCATTCACAGGCTGTGTATACTGAAAGAATTTGACCGGGCGCTTGATTTTCTTGCTGAGATGCAGTTGGAAAACCTAAAACCAAGTGAGAGATCCTGTGATGTGCTCATGCGTGGCCTTTGTTCAATGGGAAGAACCAGTGACGCTAAGAAGATTTTGGATTTGCTAAGGACCTTTGGGTCTGCAGCATCCTTTGGCATGTATAGAACTGTTTTTGATAACTACTGTAGGTGTAACAACACACCGGAAGCCGCAGGACTTCTGCATGACATGCAGCAAGCAGGACACGTACCCAACTTTGAGATGCAGTGGTCTGTGATAAGCAATTTAAGCAGTACTGATAGGAAGACTGAAGGATATGAACAACCTATTTTGTCGAAAATTATTTCATCCAGTCAATTCCCCATGAAGGATAATAGGAGGAAATGATTTTTTTCCAATGCAAAGATATAGCCAATGCTGATGGCAGGGGGATTATGGATGGCTGCCCTCCTACGAATAACCACCGCAAGGCGGCTGCGTCACTGCTACTGTGGCCGCACATCGGCTACCAGCTCGCACACTAAAGCTCTGTAGAAGTGGAACAGTGGGCAATACATGGACATTGAGCCCGTGGCAAATCTCTTTCTGTTCATCATTCGTTGACCACAAATTGCGGTCCTGGATGCATCCCAGCGAATTGGCAACACAAAAAGGTAAATACCTTGTTATGTTTCTGTACAACATATTCTGGTCATATTGACTCGCGGAGTAGGTTTTAATAGAAAATGCATGATTGTGTTCTTTTACCTTGCAGTGTAGGGTCTTGCGAGCTCCGCAGCTAGAGAAACAAGAAGAGCATCAAGATGACCTTACTTCCGAAGCTGCTCCTCAAAAATATTGTCGTGATTTGATATCTCTCATGTTCTTCTCACGCGATTATTCCTTATATGAGGGTTTGGTGGATAGCCCAACGCCACAACAGTAATATCTCATAGCCTTTTCTTGTGTTCCTAGATGTCTTATTTCAACTTCTGCTATTGTTTTCGTCTGATCACATTGTGGTTCCACGCCAGCACCTTGAAGGAACCATCAGGATTCAGGGCCATTGATGTAAGCGCCGAATCCTGATTGTGCTCCTACCCTGCCACACTAGGTCATGTGGTGCCCGCTTGCTCGCATACCCTGCTCCCGGTGACCAAAACGGGCTTCATCGTCAACGCTGCAACACTGGAGCTGTGTTGACGGTGTCCTCCGGCCGTCCATCGTCGTCCACTGCCCGTTTCCCCACATGTCCTGTCCCGGTCCTTCGACGATGTTTGTCTTTGTTTGATCTTTCTCTTCATGTTAACTTGTGACTTAACCACACGGTCAACCGAGCGTGTGCAATGTCCTATTTCGAGTCTCATCCAATGTGTTGTTGCTTTTTTCACCATGAAGCGATGTATCATAATATTCGAGGGGTCATCTTAGCAATTGAACGGGTTTGTTGATTTGCTCGTGCTTTAGCACTTTTTATGCATGATTCGAGGGGTCTCTTAGTTGCAGCAAACATCGGCTTTCGTATCAGTTTCGGACCGTATTTGCTCCGTGCTCGTTTTTGGCAAGTATCCGTTTCCGTCCTGCTTTCCGAGAGGTCTGTGTCCGTTTCCGCTTCCAAGCAAAACATGAAGAACAAATAGTACAGCACACGTCTGCTTTTTTCTCCTCGTCTCCCCACCAAAGCTCTCTTTACGCGGCCGCGACGACCACCGTCTCTGCAGAGAAGCCATCACCGACGTCCGGGCGGGGCTCTTTACGCGGCCGCGACGACCACCGTCTCTGCAGAGAAGCCATCACCGACGTCCGGGCGGGGCGCCACCGTCGGCTGCATCCACCGCCGCACAACCCCTTCTTTCCCGTCATGCCTCCCGGCGGCCGCTATGTCCCCGCCGACGCGGATGGGATGCCTCGACGCGTAGCAGGTGCAAACGTGGAGGCCGGTGTCCAGACGAGGCTCCGCAGTTGGCCGCAGCCCCCACGGTATGAATTCTATTCCTTTCTCGCTCGCTGCTCTATTTTTCTACTCCCTCCGTAAACTAATATAAAAGCATTTAAATCACTACTTTAATGATCTAAACACTTTTATATTAATTTACAAAGGGAGTACGAGCCAGCCACTGTCCCTCAAGCAACACGGCCAAATTCCCGGCACCTCGCTTCCACTTCAATTACTACATCTACACAAAGGAAATGTGCGATTCTCAGCTATATCCAAACTTAACCATGATCCACTGGCTTTCGGCTACTTGCTGTATCTGCTACTCTGCTATGCCGGTTTCTATATTATTCAGTAGATAGATGGTTAGTTGATGAATAAGTTGTTCTTTATCGACGTAACTCATCGAGCTTGTGTTCTTCTGCTTCAGACGGGAGCATCCGGCATCTGCAAAAACGTATATTCCTCCCGGCAAACAGTGGCGGCCTCGAGGCCGACGGTACGTATGTGACTCTTGCTCCATTGTTTCTATTTTATCCATCATACGATGGAATTATTCGTCTCCATAGTTTTAAACTTTCTTGTCTACCAACCTTCCGATCATGTTTCCATTTCAGATATGAGTACCCTTATCATGGTGTGCCCGCGGGGCGTTAGAGCCAAAGAACACCAACACTTCCTCTTCCTCCACGCAGGCAGAGGCGGCGGCTCACGACGTCTCGCCAACGTCAAGGCACTCGTCTCCACCTATTTTGGCTCCTTACTTTTCTGGTTGGCATTTACAGTTTGAGAGAAGTGCATATTTCAACCCTGAATTCTTACCCTAGTCTAATTTACAACCCTGAACTTTAGTACCGTCTAAATTACAACCCCCAAGTCTCAAAACCGGTCAGGATTCAACCCTCCCCTCCCTGTTGACCGGTTTTGACCTGGGGTGACCAGTTTTGACTAGTCAACGGGTCCAATCAGCATGCCACGTCAGATTTTTTTTCAAAATTTCAAGAAAAAGTAAATAAAAATCTATAAGATCAGGGAAAAATATAAAAGGCAAAATTCCGAAAAAATTATTCGCGAAAAAAGCTAGGGAAAATAAAAAATGATTTTTTTCTGGAATTTGAGTTTTTGGGTTTTTTCTGGATTTTTTTTTGGAAATTCGTTTTTTATTTTCCGTGTTTTTCAGAAATTGGATTTCTTATTTCTTTTCCTGGATTTTCTTCGATTTTACAGGTTGTTTCCTTGGAAATTTTGCATTTTTTGCTGATGTGACATGCTGACTGGACCTGTTGACTGGTCAAAACCGGTCAACAGAGAGGGGAGGGTTGAATCCTGGCCGGTTTTGAGAGTTGGGGGTTGTAATTTAGATAGTATTGGAGTTCGGGGTTGTAAATTAGACTAGGGCAAAAGTTGAGGGTTGAAATATGCACTTCTCTCTTACAGTTTTTCATCAGAACAGACCTTGTGGGTTCTTTCCACATGTATCCTCCTCTGGGTGGGCCGTTCCGGAGCTTGCAGGAAGCCAAGGATGCTATCGCTAGCCATCTCGACGACCTGCGCTCTCCAATAATGTGAATGTTCTCAACTTTATCATGGATTTTCGCATGTCAAAAATTACAATGTTTTTAACATATAGAATGCTCTGACCTGAACTAGGCGCAAGGATGGGCTTTCGGAGGCGGAGATATCGGTTCGATATTGCCTTTACTGGCCTGATGGCACAAGGAAGATGTCTTCCAAAGACAATCCGAAACCTGGGAATATCAGCCGATTGGTTCAAGCTTTACTGGACAAGTACAATGAAGATCACCATCTTTTAGGGGTTTGCTCTCTCTCCCTCCTCCTTGCCCTCAGTCTCTGTCCTATTACCAGGTCTGTGTTAATTGTCTTATATTCATGTACTAGGTGCTGATACAATCCATGCCTCCTTTTCAGGATCTTGCATATGAACTTGATGGTGTTGTGTGCTTCCAAGAATTTTATATGGGGGAGATTGGCTGCCTCAGTATGTACTATCATCTCAATTTTACTACAAAGACTAAAGGAGCTGATGATTTTCACGGTGGCATCAACAATCTATTCTTTGCTGAAGTCACACAAATAAAGGGCGAAAGTGCTGAATATGTGCTCAATTGTTTCTGTATGGTGAAACGCAATGACAATGGTATTTCTTCCGCCTTACGTTAAGTTTTGTTCATACGGTTTGTGCTCACATTTATATGGTAGATGTCATTTGGTTGCCCCTAGTGTCATGTTTACCTTAGCTTTCCTGTAGTTTTAATATCTAAGCTAGTTCATGCCCAGACATATGTAGTAACTGTCTACACATGTTTTTTTTCCTAAGGCCGATGCTATGAATGTATGAATTATGGAAATGTTTATTTGAAGCACCCTGTCAATGGTGATAAATATAAAGGTCGCCACTCTCACCCACACAAAGTAGGGTACGGTTTGGTCGATCGAGGGGTACCTGAATACATCCAGAATGAGGAGGATATGCTGGCGGATGAGGAGGCTAGGATAAGATATATATACAAGGTACTGTTTATATCTTTTGGGGTTGGTACTTGCCAGTAATTTTACTGAAGTGTTATTATTCTGTTTCAGTGCCCTGATGATCGTACTATTGTGGCAAAATCGGATGGTGCAAGAATGCCTGCAGTTTTGGCCAAGAGAGAGGATGTTGGTTTGGCCAAAAGAGATGATGGCCAGGGAAAAGGGAAATACATTGTACCTGCAAGGCGTCAGTTGGTTTGAGTATTCCCTTATGCATATGTTTTTTTTACTAAGAAAGTGCAAGACTATAATTCTCTATCGGAGGTGTGTCAGTTTAGTCCTATAACTTCGAAACTGCACTTTTGGGTCCTAAAACTATCAAAGGTGTGTCAGTTTAGTCCTATAACTTTGAAACAGTAGTTGTGGGTCCCAAAACTATGTAAGTTTCTTCCTCTTAGGTCCTAAGCTTGCATGGTTAGCATTGACCCACCAACGAGTCACTTGGAAATGCTTGGATTGTAGCCACGTTGACCTGACCCAATGGGCCCACCAGGTAAATATGCAAAAAAAACTAGAGCGTTGTCTCGCCTCGTTCTCACGCGCTCGTCTTCTCCCACGCACAAAATGCTCAGAGGCGACGGTACAGAGGCCATCAGTGGAATGATGGTTTGAGCTCCAGCGAGGAGAGTAGACCGGTCATCTCAGCCTCCCCCAACAGCAGCAGAACGACATGTCGCACAACATCCAATTGCTACCCACCTATGGCTACTGCTAGGGTTGTGTCACTCTCGACGACCTCTGCGCCAGCTTTGCAGTTTCCACGCACTCCTCTGTGTCGCCCGACAGCTCACCACCTATGACCATGCCCGTGCCCAAACAACAGCCTGCACGGCCAACTCTACGGCAAGGGTGTTGGGGTAACGACGATATCATCAAACACACGGAGAGAGAGAGAGGTGGGATGGCGTACTCCATCCCAATTGGCTCGGGATCTCCCCGGCGGCCTCGCCGAGGGAGAGGGATGTCGTCCTTCATGCCGACTAGCTCGGGGTCTCCCCGACGGTCACGCCAAACCTCTCAGGGAGGCTACCGTGCAGTTCATGGCCATGCAGGTTGCAGGACACACTGCAACGTGGAAGCGTATGTACCACTTTAGGGGATATAAACACATACAAAGGGCTTAGTTGAAAAAATGCACCATGGATGGTGGCCATGCAAGATTAGGACCTCAGATGAACAAACATACATAGTTTTGAGACCCAAAACTGCAATTTTGAATTTATGGGACTAAAAATGACACACCTCCAATAGTTTTAGGATCCAAAAATGCAGTTTCGAAGTTATAAGACTAAACTGACATACTTCCAATAGTTTTAGGACCCAAAAGTACAGTTTGAAAGTTATAGGACTAAACTGACACACCTATGATAGTTTTAGGACTTGTGATGCATTTTACTCCCCTACATATCTATATACCTTATGAAAATGTATTTCATGATAAATCTGATGATATTGCTTTTATAGTATGGTATTCAAAGTTCACAAAAAGTATAATATGCACTATATTTTAGGACGTAAAAGGTACCATCATTCTGTCCTACTAGTATAGTGCTCCCTTCGTCTTAAAAAAGTCTTGTAAATTTGGGCAATGCTACGCGTCGGTCGGCAGATCTTTTTAAAAGATCCGCCGCCTCGCGAGCCATTGAATTCAACGTGGGGTGCATGTTAGATTCAGCTGCTAGCTTTGCAACAAGGATGATGTTGTGTTTGAACATTTGCAACAGATTTCATGTTGCAGAACTTCTGCGACAAAAATATTGTTGTGAAATGTTTTCTACAACAGAGCTAATGTTGCAAAAAAAAAATTGTACTCGCCTTTATACAGGTGTTATGGAAAAAAAATTACGACATCATTAATTTATAGAAATCGCAACAAGGAGGATATTGCAAGAAAAGGACCATCGTCGTTCGCCACGAGCTCCTGTCAAACGGTGATGAGGGAGGAGCGGCACTGCCCGTCCTTGCCATCTTGTTGCCGTTGGCAAGTGCTGGACCTCTGACCAGGTTGCCTCGCTGCCATCCTTCTCTCCAATGAGGTAGGTGCACCGCGTGCAGCTGACGGACGTGGTAGAGGTGGGCGACAAGCACCACGGGAGCGCCTGAGCCCGACCCCTGGTTGCAACGGCGCACCATAGCGGCGACCGCGCCCCACCCCCACTGCAATGCCACACCACGGTGGCCAACGGCAGACCCGTGCTCACGACAAGTTGAGATCACCCCGTCGTGCTGCTGCTGCTGCGGAACCACATGTGGTTGGGGTTGTTTCTTACTCCCTTCGTTTCAAAATATTGTGTGTCCTCGATTTCCGTTCTTTAACTTTGACCACAAATTTAACCAAGGAGACCGACTACAGCGAGAGCAAAAGTTATACCAATGAATTCATATTCAAAAGAAGGTTTCAATTATATAATTTTTGCTCCCGCCGCAGTCGGTCTCGTTGGTTAAATTTATGGTCAAAGCTGAACCTCGAAAAGCGCGATTGCACTATATTTTGAAACAGAGGGAGTAGGATATTTGCATCATGTGTACTAATTCTCCCTAAAAAACATTCATGCTTGTATACAGATAAGACAAAAACAAATTGATGTCAGCAAAAGATTCCATCAAAATTCAACTTAAAAATATATTTTGTAGCTCAAACCGTAGTTTTGATTGAAAAATCATTTTTACATAAAAAATCATCGCGAAGAGACCTTCGACTAAACCTCATGTTGATATGTTCTCATGACTTTTTTTGGCTAAAAAGTTACCATGTGTGTGCTATGTAAGTTATCACATCTATGATACACAAGTTATAATGTATTTACGCAAAAAATTACCAGGGCATAAAAAATGGTTTTCCAACCGTCTCCCCACATGCACATTCACGCATGCACTAGAAAACAAAAATGGTTACATCAGCGAAGATTTCACAGAAATTCAAAAAAATGAAATGTTTTGCAGCTTAAACCGTCACTCAATACAATATCATTTTCACATAAAAAATTCATAATGACGACACCTTCGAAACTAGATCGCATATTGATATGTTCTAACAACATATTTTTGTCAAAAGTTACCGGTATGTTTTTCATCAACTTTTGCCCTCGGTCAAAAGTTATCGTAGTGTTTGTACATAGATTTTAAGGTATGCGGTGTGTATATTACCATGTTAATTACACATAAGTTACCGAGCTATATTTTTCAACAACCCCCTCTCAAAAGTTACAGCGGTGTTTGTACATAGGTTATCAGGTCTACTGTGCGTGTATTACTATACTATTTACACATAAGTTACGGGAGTGTTTGTACCTAAGTTACCAGGTCTGCAATGAGTATGTTATCATGCTATTTAGATAAAAGTTACCAGAGGTATGTTTCCAACAACTTCTTTCCCGAGTAAAAAATTACCATGAGATTTGTACGTAACTTATTCGGTCTATGGTGCATATATTATCATGTTATTTACATATAAGTTACTGGCGGTGTATTGAGTAAAAAAAATCCTGGGTCAAAAAGCTACCATAGTGTTTGTACATAAGTAGGGCTAGAATTCGAGCCGAGTCGAGCCAGCTCGGCTCGACTCGCTAGAGCTCGTTTCGTTAACGAGTTAGCTCGACTCGACTCGTTATAATAACGAGCTCAAATCCAAGATTGGCTCGACTCATATAACTCGCGAGCTGACTCGTTTAGCTTGTTAAGCTCGTTAAAGATATGAACATAAAATCCTCAAATATTATAAAAATGATTATGTATATATTAAACATATATATATATATATATCACTAACAATAGTAATTTCCTTCTAACGCTTGAGTCTCCTAGGCGGTCGGGCCTTCAACGGCTAGGCCTTGTGTTGTGCGCCTAGGACATAGGGTGCTGAGTGGCTGATCTTTTTTTGTATTGGGAGTGGCTGATCTTTTGTACCGAGCCTAACGAGTTACACGAGTACTCGTGAGATTGGCGCGTTTAACTTGGTCTATAAACGATCTTAAACTAAAGCTTGGCTTGACTCGTTATTCTTCGAGTTCGAGTCGATTCGAGCCGAGTCACGAGCTACTCGTTTAGCTCACGAGCTTCAAGCTTTTTTTTCAGCCCTATACATAAGTCATTGACGTGCGTATATTATTATGTTATTTACACAGAACTTTCTGGCGTGTTTTTCACAATGTTTTTTCCGGAGTTAAAGTTATCATGGTGTTTGTAGCTAAGTTTTTAGGTTTCTGGTCTGTATCATGATATTTACATAGAATTTATCACGGTACATTTTAGTAACTTTTTCCAAGTATAAATTCTTGAGAAATAACACATTATGCGCTAGAGACAATCTAAGAAAGGAACGAGAAAAATACAGAATTATGGTAGTAATACAAGGTCAAATATGTAGCTTTTGTGTTTTTAACAACCGTAGACATTAGTTGAGTTGGTGAAGGGGATAATCGAGGGAAAGAAATGATCGTAACAGAAATGGTTCGGAATTTAGCTTTCTTGTAATATAAAACTATATTTTAGTATGTACTCCCTCCTTCCCAAAATATTGAAGGAAATATGCCCTAGAGGCAATAATAAAGTTATTATTTATTTCCTTATTTCATGATAAATGTTTATTATTCATGCTAGAATTGTATTAACCGGAAACATAATACATGTGTGAATACATAGACAAACAGAGTGTCACTAGTATGCCTCTACTTGACTAGCTCGTTAATCAAAGATGGTTATGTTTCCTAACCATGGACAAAGAGTTGTTATTTGATTAACGGGATCACATCATTAGATGAATGATCTGATTGACATGACTCATTCCATTAGCTTAGCACCCGATCGTTTAGTATGTTGCTATTGCTTTCTTCATGACTTATACATGTTCCTATGACTATGAGATTATGCAACTCCCGTTTGCCGGAGGAACACTTTGTGTGCTACCAAACGTCACAACGTAACTGGGTGATTATAAAGGAGCTCTACAGGTGTCTCCAAAGGTAGATGTTGGGTTGGCGTATTTCGAGATTAGGATTTGTCACTCCGATTGTCGGAGAGGTATCTCTGGGCCCTCTCGGTAATGCACATCACATAAGCCTTGCAAGCATTGCAACTAATGAGTTAGTTGCGAGATGATGTTTTACGGAACGAGTAAAGAGACTTGCCGGTAACGAGATTGAACTAGGTATTGGATACTAACGATCGAATCTCGGGCAAGTAACATACCGATGACAAAGGGAACAACGTATGTTGTTATGCGGTCTGACCGATAAAGATCTTCGTAGAATATGTAGGAGCCAATATGGGCATCCAGGTCCCGCTATTGGTTATTGACCGGAGATGTGTCTCGGTCATGTCTACATTGTTCTCGAACCGTAGGGTCCGCACGCTTAACGTTACGATGACAGTTATTATGAGTTTATGCATTTTGATGTACCGAAGTTAGTTCGGAGTCTCGGATGTGATCACGGACATGACGAGGAGTCTCGAAATGGTCGAGACATAAAGATTGATATATTGGAAGCCTATATTTGGATATCGGAAGTGTTCCGGGTGAAATCGGGATTTTACCGGAGTACCGGGAGGTTACCGGAACCCTCCGGGAACCATATGGGCCTTAGTGGGCTTTAGTGGAAAGGAGAAAGGGGCAGCCCAAGGTGGGCCGCGCGCCTCCCCCCTCCCCTAGTCCTATTAGGACAAGGAGAGGTGGCCGGCCCCCTCTCCCTCTTTCCCCCTCGGGGAATCCTATTCCAACTAGGATTGGGGGGGGGGGGAGTCCTACTCCCGGTAGGAGTAGGACTCCTCCTGCGCCCTCCTCCTGGCTGTCCGCCCCCTTCCCCTTGGCTCCTTTATATACGGAGGCAGGGGGGCACCCTAGACACACAAGTTGATCATTGAGATCGTTCCTTAGCCGTGTGCGGTGCCCCCTGCCACCATATTCCACCTCGATTATATTATAGCAGTGCTTAGGCGAAGCCCTGCGACAGTAGTACATCAAGATCGTCACCACGCCGTCGTGCTGACGGAACTCCTCCCCGACGCTTTGCTGGATCGGAGCCTGGGGATCGTCATCGAGCTGTACGTGTGCTAAGAACTCGGAGGTGCCGGAGTAACGGTGCTTGGATCGGTCGGATCGGGAAGACGTACGACTACTTCCTCTATGTTGTGTCAACGCTTCCGCAGTCAGTCTACATGGGTACGTAGACAACACTCTCCCCTCTCGTTGCTGTGCATCACCATGATCTTGCGTGTGCGTAGGAAATTTTTTGAAATTACTATGTTCACCAACAGTGGCATCCGAGCATAGGTTTTATGGTTTGATGTTATTTGCACGAGTAGAACACAAGTGAGTTGTGGGCGATATAAGTCATACTGCCTACCAGCATGTCATACTTTGGTTCGACGATATTGTTGGACGAGACGACCCGGACCAACATTACGCGTACGCTTACACGAGACCGGTTCCCCCGACGTGCTTTGCACACAGGTGGCTTGCGGGCGACTGTCTCTCCAACTTTAGTTGAACCGAGTGTGGCTACGTCCGGTCCTTGCGAAGATTAAAACGGAGTCTATTTGACAAACTATCGTTGTGGTTTTGATGCGTAGGTGAGATTGGTTCTTGCTTAAGCCTATAGCAGCCACGTAAAACTTGCAACAACAAAGTAGAGGACATCTAACTTGTTTTTGCAGGGCATGTTGTGATGTGATATGGTCAAGGCATGATGATGAATTTTATTATATGAGATGATCATGTTTTGTAACCCAGTTATCGGCAACTGGCAGGAGCCATATGGTTGTCGCTTTATTGTATGCAATGCAATCGCGATGTAATGCTTTACTTTATCACTAAGCAGTAGCGATAGTCGTGAAAGCATAAGATTGGCGAGACGACAATGATGCTACGATGGAGATCAAGGTGTCGCGCCGGTGACGATGGTAATCATGACGGTGCTTCGGAGATGGAGATCACAGGTACAAGATGATGATGGCCATATCATATCACTTATATTGATTGCATTGATGTTTATCTTTTATGCACCTTATCTTGCTTTGATTGACGGTAGCATTATAAGATGATCTCTCACTAAATTATCAAGAAGTGTTCTCCCTGAGTATGCACCGTTGCGAAAGTTCTTCGTGCTGAGACACCACGTGATGATCGGGTGTGATAGGCTCTACGTTCAAATACAACGGGTGCAAAACAGTTGCAGATGCGGAATACTCAGGTTATATTTGACGAGCCAAGCATATACAGATATGGCCTCAGAACACGGAGACCGAAAGGTCGAGCGTGAATCATATAGTAGATATGATCAACATAGTGATGTTCACCAATGAAACTACTCCATCTCACGTGATGATCGGACATGGTTTAGTTGATTTGGATCACGTGATCACTTAGAGGATTAGAGGGATGTCTATCTAAGTGGGAGTTCTTAAGTAATATGATTAAATTGAACTTAAATTTATCATGAACTTAGTCCTGGTAGTATTTTGCAAATTATGTTGTAGATCAATAGCTCGCGTTGTTGCTTCCCTGTGTTTATTTTGATATGTTCCTAGAGAAAATTGTGTTGAAAGATGTTAGTAGCAATGATGCGGATTGGATCCGTGATCTGAGGTTTATCCTCATTGCTGCACAGAAAAATTATGTCCTTGATGCACCGCTAGGTGACAGACCTATTGCAGGAGCAGATGCAGACGTTATGAACGTTTGGCTAGCTCAATATGATGACTACTTGATAGTTTAGTGCACCATGCTTAATGGCTTAGAATCGGGACTTCAAAGACGTTTTGAACGTCATGGACCATATGAGATGTTCCAGGAGTTGAAGTTAATATTTTCAAGCAAATACCCGAGTTGAGAGATATGAAGTCTCCAACAAGTTCTATAGCTAAAAGATGGAGGAGAATCGCTCAACTAGTGAGCATGTGCTCAGATTGTCTGGGTACTACAATCGCTTGAATCAAGTGAGAGTTAATCTTCCAGATAAGATAGTGATTGACAGAATTCTCTAGTCACCATCACCAAGTTAGTAGTTTTCTCGTAAAAAATATCAGTTTTTGATATCATAGTTTTTGATAGTTTTTCCTATAAATTTAATTAAAGAAATTCACCGCTCGGCTTCAGACAAAATTTAATGGGATTACTTTTTAGAAATAAAGGGAGTAGCTTGTAGTAACAAGTTTTACCCGGCTCCGGTGAGGGAGGGGTGATGATGGTGACACGTCCTCTGTTTGCTCCAATGCTTGTAGTAGTCTCTCGATGATCTACGGATCTAAATATTGTATTTATTTCTAGTGTTTGTTATACTATCATGATTAATGATGAATAGATAAAAAATCCTGAAAAAAGAGTACCTTGTATTTGCAGTAAGTAGCAGTAATACGTTTATACCCAAGCCTCTATTTTTAACCAAGATTTTGCCCTCACGTTCGCCCACTTGTTTGACTGCGATGTCTAGCCCTATGCAAGGTTGGCACGTGTATTAAATTGGTAGGCTGGGGGTAGAAACCGTCTAGTGGATGTAGGCTTGCGTTCAAAATTTTCTCAACGTATGTTCTAAATTTGTGTGTTCGTTTAGCGTTTGCAGGTGTTTGTGGGCCAGCACTGTCCGTTGACTTGGTTGATTGATATTACTCTGGTCGATGTGTGCGTGCATGGGCTTCTTTCCTTCTTTGGCCTGCACGTGTTTCCTTGCAGTTGCGTCATTGATGCCGTTTAGTTTTGAGACGAGGCGGTGCCGCTTCGATCAGTCGTCTCGAAGCTTCTCTAGTTCTCTTGTCTGTGTTTGAAATGACGGTGCCACTTTGACCGGCTGACATAGATGCTTTTCCATTTTTTGATCGACGCCGCTTCGATCGTACGATCTAGAGTGTGCTTCTGTTTCTGTGCGGTGCCGCTGTCATCGCACATTCTGGAAATCTTGCTTTTTGTCACCACCGTTTACGTCCTTGTGTTGTGGGGCCTCTAAAGAGTCCGTTCTTCCTGCCATGATATCGTATTGCGTCTTCTTCCGTCTCGCATACATAATTTGCATGGGTTCTCCTTCTTCCTGTGGTAATGGTCCGCGGCGACCGGGTCGGCCTCCTCAGTGGCGGGGGGCTGTGCTTGGCCGGCGTGGTGGTTCAGGCTCGGGAGTGAGAATTAATCGGCAAGTGTGTCCGGTGGCGCGTCCCCAGATGCGGCCGGACCAGCCATTCATGACGGCCACGGTGTGCGACGGGCCGGGGAGTGCACGAAACCGGTGGTGGGCTGCTCCGCGGCGGCCGTGTTGGTAAGGATGTCCGGTCACACGGTGTAGCAGCAGTTGTTCGTCTGATGGTGAGTGTCGCCTACCGTGCTCCTACTCGCCATTATGTACTAATAGTAACCGGATATTTAACAGCTCCAATATTGAGCAAGATTTACATTGCGAGCGTCAACAGGATGCTGTGCACAGGACGGCTGTATCCTGCTCGCTCTCTTGGCTCTGTCGTGAAACGCTAGGTGTATGTGTGTGCGCGTGCTTGATGCATGGCGGGTGCGGGTGCGGGTTTGTGTGCTTGGCTGCATGCTCTACAGTGGCCAAATCGAGGTGATACCTTCTCCCTTTATCTCTCTCATGCAAGATCCCTCCTCAACTCTTGGACAGTCCATTGACGGTGCTCTGGCCAGCCTGCTCCTCTGCCTGACCCGACTGTGAGGCGGCTATGACGGACATGCCCGAGACTTATCAGTTCATTCATGTTGCCGTACTCGGCCCACCGAGATCATCATGGACATGGAGAAAATATTTTTATTTTTGCAAGGTGCAGGGAGAAAATGTTTAGTTCCTAATTAGTTGAGTCGGATATGCTGTGCTGCACTACAATAGTGCATGGATTGGTTGGTCTATGAATCACTTCTATTGTTCGCATGCACCGGGACGGTTTTTGGAGCAAAGCGGTCTTCTGCATTTGATTAGTTGTGATGTGACTACGTGCATGCACTGTTGCATGCATTTTTCTAGGGATTGTTCCTCCGGCCACTTTGCATGCATGATCCCTCCTCAACTCTTCGAAAGTCCATTGACAATGCTCTGGCCAGCCTGCTCCTCTGCCTGACCCTACTGTGAGGCGGCCACGACGGACATGCCCGAAACTTATCAGTTCATTCATGTTGCCGTACCCGCCCACCGAGATCATCATGGACATGGAGAAAATGTTTTTATTTTTGCAAGGTGCAGGAAGAAAATGTTTAGTTCCTAATTAGTTGAGTCGGATATGTTGTGCTGCACTGCAATGGTGCATGGATTGGTTGGTCTGTGAATCGCTTCTGCTGTTCGCATGCACTGACACGGTTTTTGGAGCAAAGCGGTCTTCTGCATTGGATTAGTTGTGATGTGACTACGTTACAATCCTCAGTCCTCCTATCTCAAATTCTCAATCATGATCCACACTAGATTCGTACTGCCTGTTGTGTCGACATTCAGAAAAACTAGTTTCTGTGTCTGCTGCCACACTAGTATTTTCTCTCCCTCTCTCTCGGTGCTGCATTGTTGATCGATTCAACTTCGTGTATACATCTCCCATGATAAATAAGTTTGTCCTTTAACTCATCGAGCTTGTGTTCCACTTCAGATGGGAGCATGCGGCATCTGCAAAAACATCTATTCCTGACCCTCAACTGTCACGATTCCAGGAGAAAACCCGGGCTTCCCGCACACCGTGGCTTCCCCGACACCGGTGGTATGTGCCTCTTGTTCCCTTATATCCATGATAATTTTGGATTACTCATCTCCAAAGATTATCTGTTGTCTACTAACCATGTGACATGTTTCCACTTCAGGTGTGAATACCCTTCTCATGATGTGCCTGCGCCATTGGAAATGCCACTGCTGAAGCCAAAGGACCCCAATACATCCTCTTCCTCAATGCAGGCAGAGGCGTTAACTCATGACATCCCGCCAACGCCAAGGCACTCGTCTCCACCTATTTTGGCTTGTTACTTTTCTAGTTGGCATTTACAGTTTTTCATCAGAGCAGATCTTGGGGGTTCTTTCCACACATATCCTTCTCTGGGTGGGCCATTCCAGAGCTTGCAGGAAGCTAAGAATGCCATTGCAAGCCATCTTGTTGACCTGCGCTCTCCAATAATGTGAATTTCCTCAACTTTTTCATGGATTTTCATTACAACAGAAAGTACAATCTACTAATAACATATATAATGCTCTCACCTGAACTAGGTGCACGGATGGGCTTTCGAAGGCGGAGATTTGTATACGAGATGCCCTTTACTGGCCTGATGGTACAAGGAAGAAGTCTTCCAAAAGCAATTCGGAAAGTAGGAATATCAGCCTATTAGTTCAAGCTTTTCTCACTAGTAGAAAACCGGGCAATAGCACCGGTTCGTAAGGGCCTTTAGTGCCGGTTATGGAACCGGCACTATTATTTCGGCACTAAAGGCCACCCCCCTTTAGTACCGGTTCAGCACGAACCGGTGCTAAAGGGGTACCACGTGGCACGAGCCAGCTCCGGGGGCCGGGAGCCCTTTAGTACCGGTTGGTAAAACCAACCGGTACTAAATGGTTGTGGGTTTTTGTTTTATTTTGTATTTTTCAATTAAATTTGTGTTATCAATTTAATTTAGGATTGTTTTACGTTATAATGAGTTGTAGTCGTCATCATCATCATCATCGCATATTAATAAATAAATAAACTCTAGCTAGCTAAAAATCATCGTGGTCGTCTAATTACCACTATTTAATCATCATAGTCATTACCGCTAGCTATGTAATTCATCATCAACGTTGGCTAGCTTAAAGAGGAAACATTCACTTTGTAACAGAAGCAAAGAGATATCATCAAGTTCAACATAATCATCACCAACATCGAAGTTCAGGACACGGATCCATGAGACAAGTACTAATTAAGAGCATGAAGAGTAGCTACTGATCCTGCTGCTCCCTCTCAGGTAGAATAGCATAGAACATGTATAGCTCTCCTGATTCATCATACTGGAGCATGCAGATGAATCCGTCTCCTAATCTTGGGTTGCGCTTCTCCGTACTGCCCCCAGTACTTCTCTGCGATCGTTAACAATTTTTCTCCAATCTTTCACTATTAAGCATTCTTCGCTTTTAGAAATCCTGAATGCACTCATGTGCAATGTAGGAAATCTTGGTCGTAAGCTAACCATTGACATGCGACCTTTTGTCTCGATCCACTGGGGCACAACTGTCATCGGAAGTCCCTGTTGAACAATATCGTATAGTAATTAATATACTAAGCAATGAAAGTTTAGCTTCAAAAATAATGTATGCAAAAGATGCACTAATTAAGGACAAATATTTAAAATCTTAACATCTTTTGATTATAGATATGACCGTAGTTCAATACGATCACCATTGGTCGCACGTTTTGAGTACTAACATTTCTAAGTGTAGGAAAAAAATTTGTCTTGACAATATTAAGATCCTCAAGCCATGAAACATAATAACTTATCTCCTCGCAGTTTAGTTGAGCCCCGGGGCAGTAGTAGGTCCTGTCTACCAAGCGCCGAACATGTTTGCTTGAACCGAAATAAGCTGACAATACAAAATAGTTGTCAACTATTTTTGAATAAACTGTACGAAAGACATAAACATATGCATGCATGGTTGAGAAAAACTCACCAAATGGTAGAACTGGAGGCGTTTGCACATCGACCCAGATGTCTATATTACCTTCAATATCATCTTCCGGACGAATATCAAAGGTGATAACCATATCAGGCTCAAATGCATAAGCCTTGCATAGTGCTTGCCAAGTTTTGCATTCAAAATGGGTGTATGTGTCTCCATTATATAATTTGACGTTGAAAGTATACCCATGCTGCGTCTTCAAGTAAACTCTCTTTACCTCCATATCATCTATAGCACTGAAACCTATCTTATCCAAGACAAAAATTCTTGCATGGCAGGGGATGCGCTAGTAGAATAGTGAAAATTTAAAATTATAAGTTGAAGCAAATGAAGCATAAGTTTTGCATTCAAATAATAATTAACAAAGTGACTTACTGTATCAACTTCGAATGTCTCATCCAGCTTGATGCTGAAGCGCCTACCATCAACAAGGAAATTTTGGTCGCACAGACCGCGCTGGTCTTCACAGTGTTCGCACATAATAAAATCTTTTTCGTCGTCAGATGACATTTCCTATGTTCATATAGGTGAAACATTAAACACCTATATATCTAACTATATATTCAAATATATATTCATCTAACATTTGACATTAATATATCTAACTATATATTCAATTGACATTACTATATATTTAACTTTTCTATCTAATTCATTAACAAATAATATTTTAATTACATCATCAAATCTCATATACCTAAATTTTCTTACTAAAAATAAACTAGTTATATTAATTATTCAACTAGTTCTAATCTCATATACCTAAATTTTCTTACTAAAAATAAACTAGTTATATTAATTATTCAACTAGTTCTAATCTCATATACCTAAATTTTCTTACTAAAAATAAACTAGTTATATTAATTATTCAACTAGTTCTAATCTCATATACCTAAATTTTCTTACTAAGAATAAACTAGTTATATTAATTATTCAACTAGTTCTAATCTCATATACCTAAATTTCCTTATTAAAAATAAACTAGTTATATTAATTATTCAACTAGTTCTAATCTCATATACCTAAATTTTCTTACTGAAAATAAACTAGTTATATTAATTATTCAACTAGTTCTAATCTCTAGTTCGACAATTTTTCTATCTAGCTAGCTAATTCATCTAACATTCAACATTAATCTAACATTCGATCATCTAATTAACTTTTCTAAAAAACAGAAAATAAGTAAAAAAAATGTGTGTGTGTATGTGTGTGTGTATGCATGTGTGTGTATATATACGTATACATATGTGTGTACGTATGTGTGTATGTGTGTGTGTATGCGTGTGTGTGTATGTGTGTGCGCGCCGGCGTACGTACGTCATGCCGCCGCCCCGTACGTACGAGCGGGGGCGCCGGCGTACGGGGCGGGGGCGCCGGTGTGTGTGTATGTGTGTGTGTGTGTGTGTGTGTGTGCGGGAGCGAGAGAGAGACGTACGGCCGCGGCGATGACGACGGACGGCGGCGGCATTCGGGGCGCGCGGCAGCGCGAGACGACGACGACGACGGGCGGCGGCGGGGACAGCGACGATGACGACGGACGGCGACGACGGGATCGAGCGGCGCGCGCGTCGGAGGTTGGAGACGAAGTGGAGTTGAAACTGAAATTTTCATAAGTGCTGTATATATAGGATTGGCCTTTAGTACCGGTTCGTGGCTCCAACCGGTACTAAAGGCCTATTTTCCCCAGGCCAAGCGGCGGGAAACGACCCCTTTAGTACCGGTTCGTGCCACGAACCGGTACTAAAGACCCCCCCCTTTAGTACCGGTTGGAGCCACGAACCGGTACTAAAGGGGGTGCGCTGCCACCCGCGGTGCACAAAAGTTTAGTCCCACCTCGCTAGCCGAGGGGCACTCGCACCTGCTTATAAGCCCCGCCGCCGCTGCTGTCTCGAGCTCCTCTCTAAAGCAGGCCTTCTCGGCCTACCTCTGCTACTCTGCCCTGTGAGGCCTATTGGGCTTGCGGGCCTGCATCCTGGCCCAACAACAGGTTGGGTTTCTAGTCGTATGCAGGCCGCTGTGGCCCAGTAGGTGGGCTTTTTTCATTTAGTTTTTTCTTTTCTGCTTTATTTATTTTGTTTTATTTATTTTAGTTGTTTTTTGCTGTATTTAGAGTTTACGCTGCCACCCTAAAATTTAGTCCCACCTCGCCCGGCGAAGGGCAGCCGCACTGGTTTATAAACTAAGCCGCGGCTACCTCTTCGAACTCCTCTATATAGCAGGCTTCTAGGCCTAATTAATTAGGGCGCGCTGCCCTGTGAGTCTGCTGGCCCTTCTGGGCCTGCATTTGCACACCCTAGGTCTGGTAGACCCACAGGGCAGTGCGCCAACAAATTTGTATATAGTTTTTTCTTTTCTGCATTACTTATTTTTATTTATTTATTTTTGAGTAGTTTTTTATATAGTTTTTTTCTGCATTATTTATTTTCTTCTATTTATTTTTGAGTAATTTTTTGTATAGTTCTTTTATTTTCTGCATTACTTATTTTTGCATAGTCCGAAACCCTGATACTCGCAAAGAGTTTGTTCAGTTTGTACACGAAGTGCGTCCAGTTTTTGCCGTGACCCTCTCTACTCTTTCGCGCATGCTATGCGGGTGATACGATGATACCATGCCAAGTTTCAACATTTCCAGGATTCATTTTGTAGTGATTTTCAATTTCACGGTCATTTAGCTCTCTAAACAATTAGGTAAATGACCGAAAAACAATAAATGATGTCCGAACATGTTGAAAATTGATGACATCGCTTTAAATGCTGCATATTGAACACAAAAGAAGTCCGGAGTTCAAATAAGTATAAAAAACATTGAAGTGGCCATGTAACAGATGAGTTCTCGTCCGAAACCCTGATACTCGGAAAGAGTAGGTCCAGTTTGTACACGAAGTGCGTCCAGTTTTTGCCGTGACCCTCTCTACTCTTTCGCGCATGCTATGCGGGTGATATGATGATACCATGCCAAGTTTCAACATTTTCAGGATTCATTTTGTAGTGATTTTCAATTTCACGGTCACTTAGCTCTCTAAACAATTAGCTAGGTAAATGACCGAAAAACAACAAATGATGTCAGAACATGTTGGATATTGATGACGTCGCTTTAAATGCTGCATACTAAACACAAAAAAAGTCCGGAGTTCAAATAAGTTTAAAAACATTGAAGTGTGGCCATGTAACAGAGTTCACATTTGACCGTTTTTCTACTAGTCAATAGAGTTTGCCAAACTTGAGTTTCCCAAGTCACTTACACAAAAAGCTATGATTCATGGTTGTTAAATCCATAATTTCCAAACCACAACAACCTTGAGGCATAACAAGCTTTAAATGCTGCATACTAAACACAAAAGAAGTCCGGAGTTTAAATAAGTTATTAAAAATAAAAAAGAGGTGCAATACTGGTTAATTTGCTTCAAGCCATTCGGAATAGTGTAGACTGCACTGCACATAGCTCAGTGCAATCTATGCTATTCCGCAAGGCTTGAAGCTAATCAACATGTAGAAGATCATCTTGAGCTTGTGTCCACTTGAAGGAAGTAGGATACTTCTCTTGTTGAGGAACAAACTTTGTCTTTGGGGTATTGATCTTCTTCCCACTCAACTCCATTGGCATTGAACTTTCGTTCAAAACCAACACCTTGATTCTTCCCTTCAATAAGCTATTTTCTTGCTCAAGTGTAACTTGGCTAAGAGAATCGTTAGTGGAATCAAGAGAACTACTAGAAGCAACAATGTTAGATCTTATGTCACAAAATTGAAGTTGTATCAAACATTTTATGTCGGATCTAGAACAAACCAATCGGTATCGCCATCATACAGCCCTACCGTGGCTCGTGATGCATATATATGCATATCGAATGTACGGTTGGGCGTATGATGGCGAATCCGAATGATTTGTATTCAGTCGATGAACTGGTAGATGTATGCAGTCGATGAACTGGTAGATGTATGTAGTCGATGAACTGAAAGACTTATGCAAGGACGAAGGCGAGAGATGGGCTATATATAGGGTCGTCTGGCTCACAAAGTGATTGTGATAGTTTCGATCCAACGACTCACATGAGTTAGGAAGAAACACACCCTTGATCCAACGACTCGCAAGAGCTAGAAAGAAACACACGATCCGTGTAATTCTTCCTGATTGGTGGGATGCACATTAGTATCGGTTCGTGCCACGAACCGGTGCTAAAGATTGGCAACGAACCGGTACTAATGGTAGCAGCCCGCCTAGCCGTTGGAATCGGCACGAATGGTCACATTCGTGCCGGCTCAAATTCAAACCGGCACTATAATGTGCTTCACATTTGACCGTTTTTCTACTAGTCAATAGAGTTTGCCAAACTTGAGTTTCCCAAGTCACTTACACAAAAAGCTATGATTCATGGTTGTCAAATCCATAATTTCCAAACCACAACAACCTTGAGGCATAACAAGCTTTAAATGCTGCATACTGAACACAAAAGAAGTCCGGAGTTTAAATAAGTTATTAAAAATAAAAAAAGAGGTGCAATGCTGGTTAATTTGCTTCAAGCCATTCGGAATAGTGTAGATTGCACTAAGCCACTGCACATAGCTCAGTGCAATCTATACTATTCCGCAAGGCTTGAAGCAGATCAACATGTAGGTGAGCATTGCAACTCTTCGTCATTGTCTGTGCACTCACGGCTTATAAACCGCTCATATTGCCTCTCTCTTGGCGAGGTGGGACTAAAAACAGCTTGCCGTAACCGGCACCGCTCATTAGTACCGGTTCGTGGTACGAACCGGCACTAAATGGTGATGGTGGGGCCATAGCCTGACAACAGGATGACACAGCCTCTTTAGTACCGGTTCATGCCACGAACCGGTACTAAAGGTTTGCCACGAACCGATACTATTGATCGACGCCACGAACCGGCACTAATGTGCACATTAGTGCCGGCTCAAATACAAACCGGCACTAATGTGCTTCACGTTTGACCCTTTTTCTACTAGTGTCTGGACAAGTACAACGAAGATCACTGTCTTTTGGGGGTTTGCTCTCTCTCCCTCCTCAACGTCTTCAATCCTTATCTTGTTAGTTGTTACCAGAGGGTTGTCTTAATTGTCTTATATTCATGTACCAATTGCTGATACAATCCATGCATGCTTTTTAGGGTCTTGCTTATGAACTTGATGATTTCGTGATCTTCCGAGAATTTTATATGGGGAAGATTGGTTGCCTCAGTATGTACTATCATCTCAATTTTACTACAAAGACTAAAGGAGCTGATGATTTTCATGGTGACGCCAACAATCTATTCTTTGCTGAAGTCGCACAAATAAAGGGCGAAAAGGTAGAATATGTGCTCAATTGTTTACATATGGTGAAACAAAATGACAATGGTATTTCTTTTACCTTAGATTAAGTTCTGTTCATATAGTTTGTGGTCACGTTTTTCTGGTAGACGTCATTTGGTTGCCCCTAGTGTCATATTTCCCTTCATCTCATCAACTGTAATTTTAATATCTAAGCTAATTCATGCCCAGACATATGTAGTGACTGTGTACACTTTTTTTTGCCCAAGGCCGATGCTATGGCTGTATGAGTTACTGGAATGCTGATTTGAAGCACCCTGTCGATGCTGATAAATATGAAGGTCGCCATTCTCGTCCATTCACACTAGGTTGCGGTTTCGGTCCATGGTTACCTGCATACATCGAGAATGAGGAGGAAAGGTTGGCGGATGAGGAGGATAGGATAAGACGTCTATACAAGGTAATGTTTATATCTTGTGCGGTTGGTACTTGTTAATAATATTACTGAAGTGTTATTATTCTCCTTCAGTGCCTTGATGAACCTCCTATTTTGTCAAAATCGGATGGATCGGATGGTGCAAGAATGTCTGTTGGTTTGGCCAAGAGAGAGGATGTTGGTTTGGCCAAAAGAGATGGTGGTCACGGAAGCGGGAAATACATTGTACTCCCTCCGTCCGAAAATAGTTGTCATCAAAATGGATGAAAAGAGATGTATCTAGAACTAAAATACATCTAGATACATCTCCTTTAATCCATTTTGATGACAAGTATTTCTGGACGGAAGGAGTACCTGCTAGGCGTTAGTTGGTTTGAGTATCCCCTCAGGCATTAGGGTTTTTTTTTGTTAAAAAAACACAAAGCTGTAATGCCTAAACCCTATATATGTAATACCAAATTGATACTATGTGAAAAAAAGGTTTATTTTCTTAGAAGATCATGGCGGCCAAAGCCCCCACCCCCCTTCCATTGATCACAACAAAACCAGAGTAACAGAGGTTCAAACGAACATGTCTGTAATATATTTCTCTTTTTTTTGTGGGTGTGTAATATATTTCCCTCAATCTAATATCTATAATACCAAATAAATATCATATGAAAGTATATTTCATGACAAATCTGATGATATAACTTTGATATTCTAGATATTCAAAGTTCACAAAAAATCTAATATGCACTATATTTTGGGATGTAAAAAGTACTAACATCGTTTCCTACTATTTTGGGATGTAAAAAGTACTAACATCGTTTCCCTTCGGCTCTAGAAAAGGCTTATATTTTTTTTTCTAAAGTTAAACGGTGCATAGTTTGACCCTGCTTGTAAGGAAAACCATCAATAACTACAATACAACATAGATATAATATGAAAATGTGTTTTAGTATACATCTAACGATCAATTTGGTATTGTAGTTTTTGATAGTTATTCCCATAAATTTGGTCAAACTTTTCATCGTTCGACTTCAGGCAAAAAAATTATGGAAATACTTCTATTCAGCTGGCCGCATAAAGTCCGCCATGCCGTCCTCGCACCACGTGCCCCTGATTGTTGAAGATGCAACACGAACTATATTGCAGATTGATGGAAGGGAGGTGCGCCACAACCCTGACTCTACATTCGTTTGCAACGTGGGACTTGTTGCAAAACACGCGAGCGCATAGGCTTCGTTGAGAAAACTCTTTGAATGGAGCGCCACATGGATTATGTTGCAAAACCACAAACATAACACGAGCCATGTTGCAAATAGCTGACAATCGGACGACTGTCGTCCAAAAAAAATAAAAATAAAAACTGTTTGGGAATTGCAACAACGCTCGTGTTGCAAAGCATGAGCATAACACGAGACTTGTTGTAAAGACTCATCGACTCACACAAAAGAAGAAAAATTGTTTGATGGATTGCAACAAGGCTCGTTTTGCAAGGCGCTGAGAGTAACATGAGGCTTGTTGCAAATGCTCAGCAGCCCACGAGGAAGGATCAGAAGGATCAGATAGCTGTCCATGGCTCTATCAAACGGATGTTAGGGCGGTCAATCCCTCAAGATTATCATTCCGCCAACGTGTAGCATATGCTAAATTTATAGCATTTTTCAGGAAGGAAAATGCTTAGAGTCAACCGGCTGAAAAGTGACGCCGCGTCCGCTGCCTTCTCTACCTAACACGTGTGCCTATGGGCCACGCAGGTCTCCACCTTTTTCTGATTCCCAAAACAATACCTCAATCACATCATATTTCCCACAAATTTCCTCTTCCTCTCGCGTCTCTCCTCCCAGATCGGATGAGGCGCTGGCAGCTGGCCGCCGCCACAGCTCACACCGTGCAGCCGGCGACCCGGACGCACACATTGGTGTTGGAGGCTTCTTCCCTCCCGCACCTAGATTAGATTGCCGACCGGCGTCGACGGCCATGCCTGAGATCCCCGCGGCCCCGTCCTCCCGCGTCGCCCGCCTCTGCGAAGCACGCTTCCGTTGGAGCCTCCTCCGCCGTCACACAACAGTTCCCACAACATTATCTTTGTTGCAAAAAAGAAACTGCATAAATTTTCTGCAACATGACCTTTTGTTGCAAAGAAAATATGCTGATGTTTCTGCAACATGATTTATGTCGTAAAAAAAATTCTACAACAGAACCTCTATTGCAAATATTTCCACGACAAAATCTCTATTGCGAAGGATTCTACAACAAAACTTTTGTTGCAGAAGCAGAGGACGATGCTCGGCCAATAGATTGAGTCCGATCTGACGGCTCGCAAGGCGGCGGAAAGATCTGCCGGCTGACGGGTAGCACGCCCCGAGGGAGTACCTTGCAGTAGTAATCCGTTTAGGATATACGTACCGCTTTGGCTTTGATGATGTGTGCAGCAGAGCGCCAGAGCGTTTCCAGGTCCGAGTTGGAGTCATGGTCTGTTCTCCTTTTGCACGTTATAAACGGAGGCGATACGCGCACGTTGGGACACCGCACCGCCGTTCCCCCTCCCTTCCCAGTAAAGCTCCTTTACGCCGCCCGGTCGACGACCACCCTCCCTGCCATGCCTCGCCGCGCTCCTGCGGCATGTCCTCCCGATGGCCGCATATTCGTGCCGACGCTGGCGGCGGTGGACAACTCGTCGCCGGCGTGGACAGAACATCTCGACGCATTGCAGATGTAAACATGGAAGCCGCCCGCTCCGACGTCTAGATGAGGCTCCAGCTCCACGACCGGCGGCAGCCTCCGCCGAGGTTTGAACTTCACCGCACCGTCCCTCTCTCGCTTTTATAAGTCACTGTCCCTGAAGCAACGTGACAAAAAATTCTAGCACCTCGCCTTCACTTCCAGTTATTACCACATCTACACAAAGTAATGTGCAATCCTCAGCTATCACATCTTAATCATGATCCACCACTAGATTTCTACTGCTCGTGCCTGCCACTCTACTATGCTGGATGCCATATTCAGAACTCCTTAGTTGGTTAGTTGATAACTTAATAAGTAAGTTGTTCTTCAACTCATCGAGCTTGTGTTCCACTTCAGATGGGAGCATGCGGCATCTGCAAAAACATCTATTCCAGACCCTCAAATGTCCCGTTTCCTGGAGAAAACCCAGGCTTCCCACACACGGTGGCTGCCTCGACATCGACGGTATGTGCCTATTGTTCCCTTATTTCGAACTTATATCCATGATAACATTGGGTTATTCATCTCCAAAGATTATCTGTTGTCTACTAACCTTGTGGCATGTGTTCCACTTCAGGTATTGTAACGTCCTCGATGCGGCTATGTCTCCCACGTGTCGAGGCACGACTTAGAGACATAGGCGCATTGAAAGCAATGTCGCAAGTCGGGAATCATTACACAACCCAAGTACATATATAATATAAAGGGGAATAATAACATAGTTGGCTTACACTCGCCACGTCATATCAAAGTACATAAATAACATCCATCATACAATCACTCATGGCCCGACTACGGCGCCAAAATAGAAAAGACCCCCAACAAGCGACTAGGCCCTGAATCTAACCCCGAATAGGCATCCCTACTGATCATCAGGAAACGACACATAGTAACGCTGAGAGTCCTCGTCGTACTCTCACTTCAGCTCGAGCGCGCCATCCGGAGAAATGTCATCGGTCCCTGCATCTGGTGTAATAGTAATCTGTGAGCCACAAAGGACTCAGCAATCTCGCACCCTCGCGATCAAGACTATTTAAGCTTAATGGGTAGGAAAGGGGTAATGTAAAGTGGAGCTGCAGCAAGCGACTAGCATATATGGTGGCTAACTTATTCGCAAAGGAGGGCGAGAAGAGGAGGCAAAGCACGAGCGGAAAACTATATAGAGCAGCCTACGCAAGCATAACTCCAACGCCGTGTCCACTTTCCGGACTCCGCCGAGAAGAGGCCATCACGGCAACACACACAGTTGATTCATTTTAATTATTTAAGGTTCAAGTTATCTACAACCGGACATTAACAAATTCCCATCTGTCCATAACCGCGGGCACGGCTTTCGAAAGACCAATCCTTGCAGGGGGGTCCCAACTTAGCCCATAACAAGCTCTCACGGTCAACGAAGGAATAGACCTCCACCCAGGACCCACCGATCAGACTCGGTATCCCGGTACAACAAGATGATTCGACAGGTCAAAACTAGTCCAGCAACACCGCCCGAATGTGCCGACAAATCCCGATAGGAGCTGCACATATCTCTTTCTCAGGGCACACTCAGATTGTCCAAACTTCCGGTAGGCCAGCCCAGAGTTGCCCCTGGTGGCCACCGGCGGCTGACGTTTCGGACCAACACTCAGAGGAGCACTGGCCCGTGGGGGGCTAAAATAAAGATGACCCTCGGGCTCCGGAAACCCAAGGGAAAAAGGGGTAGGTGGCAAATGGTAAAACCAATGTTGGGCATTGCTGGAAAAGCTTTAATCAAGGCGAACTATCAAGGGGTTCCCATTATAGCCCAACCGCGTAAGGGACGCAACAATCCGGGAACATAACACCGATATGACGGAAACTAGGGCGGCAAGAGTGGAACAAAACACTAGGCGAGAGGCCGAGCCTTCCACCCTTTACCAAGTATATAGATGAGTAAAGATAACATAGCAATATAATGATATCCCAACAAGTAAATAAATGTTCCAATAAGGAACGGCTCCAATCTTCACCTGCAACTAACAACGCTATAAGAAGGGCTGAGCAAAGCGGTAACATAGCCAATCAATGGTTTGCTAGGACAAAGGTGGGTTAGAGGCTCAATCATGGCAATTGAGAGGCTGACAAGCAAGTGGTAGGCATCGTAGCATTGGCAAAGCAAAAGAGCGAGCAAACTAGCATAGCAAAGATAGTAGTGATTTCAAGGGTGTGATCATCTTGCCTGCACAGTTGTCAGAATTGACTGGATCCTCAAAAGCAAACTCAACGGGCTCCTCGTTAGCAAACTCGTCTCCCGGATCTACCCAATAACACAAACAAGCAACAAGGATACAATCAACCATGTGCAAGGGAAACCAATAAGATGCAAAGATGATATGCTATGCGGGATGCGATGCTGGATGCAAAATGCAAGATGTGACAGGAAATGCATGAACCTGGCCTCAACTTGGAAAACCAAGTGTGCCACTGGATAGAGGGGAAGAAATCCCCTGAAAACTATATAAAGATCATGGCAATCGGAGCTACGGTTTGGAAATGGCAAGCGATTTACTAAACGAACCGATCTGCGATTTACAGCAAGTAGGCTCCTAAATGCAACAAAATAAACATGATACAGCCACCAAACATGAAAACAAATTACATGGTAGTGATGTACTCAAGAAGCTTAACAAATCACCAGTACTGAGGCATAGGCAAATTCATCCATTAAGGGCTTCAAACAAGCATGGCAAAACTGAATAAGCAAAACAGATCTCAGACTTTGCGAAATTAACGCTAGTCTGAAATTTCAGACCACGATGCTCTCTTTGGAGCAGCAAAACAACATGAAGCAAAATCTGAACATGGCAAGTAAGAGCATGGCATGGAGCTACTCAACAAGCTTAACAAAACACCCAAAATGACCTGGGGCCAAAAGGGTTCACAAAATACTCTACCGAGCACACGAACATCGATGAAACACAATCAGTTTTCAGACTTAGTGAAAACTGGGACATGCTGAATTATAACTCACGGAGGCATGTAAACAAGCTCGATGCACTCACTACGGTGCAAGTCATGGCAAGGCAAGCATATATCCATTAATAAGGCACAAAATTCTAGCTATACATGGCAAGAACAATGGCATAGCATGCATAGATCACTAGCAATAACTCCGGCAAAATTGCAAAAGAGTTCACGATCTGCCCAAAACAACAACTATGCAAAAGTTGAGCTCGATTGAGTCAACCTAGGGTGCTCCAACATAACAAGTAAAGACATGGATGGATTAAGCACAACAAGCATAACAAACCACTCTTACTGATCATCCTCAAAAGAGGCATGGATCACTAGGAAACAAGCTGGACATATAGCATCGTGAACTAAAACATCCCAGACTTAGTGATTTTCACTAAGTCCCTGAAATCAGTAAACTCAGGTACCCTACTTCGCAAGCTTGCACAAGACAACACACACATCCTAAAAATGCATGGGAGGCACCTCTGGAAAGAAGACAACATGCTTAACAATTCATCCCAAAGGGGCACATGCATATCATGCATGGATTAAACATGGCAAAAATGACAAAAGTGCATGTTGAACTAACGGATCTGCAATTTAACTCATGATGCCTCCTTCCAACAGCATTTTGGGCACCAAGATGACCTCAAATGCAAATGATGCAATGGAATGAAATGATATACTCGTCGAGACGAAGATTTTGATATATCATATGCCCAAATCGAAGCTACGGATGCAAAGATATGGGCAGTCAAACTTTGCACGAAAATCTGTAAATAGAGGAGAAAGTCAACCCTAGAAAAAAATCCAGATCTCAGATCCAGACGACCCGACACTGTAGCTCGGGGCGGTTACTATAGCACCGAGCTCGATCCCGGCGAGATGGCGGCGCCGGCGACCCTGGACGGCGGCGAGGGGAGGCGGCCGGCGATGTGGGGCGAGGAGCGGCGCGGGGAGGCGCCGGGCAGCGCGGGGAGGCGCCGGGCGGCGCGGGCCAGCGACGAGGAGGCCGCGGGGCGGCGGAACCGAGCGGCGAGGGCGCGCCGGCGAGCTCCGGCGGGGTGCGCGCGGCGGCGCGGGCCAACTCCGGCCGCCTGAGTTGAAGAAGGCGGCGGCGACAGGAACGGGCCGCGGGGGCCCCGGATGGGCCTTGCGGGCCTCGGCGGCGGGCGGCGGCGGCGCGCCACGTGGCAGCTTGCCACTGGTGCGGGCGGGCGGCGGCGATTTGTCCGGCGCCGGGCGGACGTGTCCGGCGCGGAGGGGAAATTTAGGGTTTCGGGGGGGAGGGAGAGATCCGAAAAACGGGGGGTCTATTTATAGACCTAGAGGGAGCTAGGAGAGTCCAAATGAGGTGCGGTTTTCGCCCACACGATCGTGATCGAACGACCGAGACGATGGAGCAGAGTTTGGTGGGTTTTGGGCCAAAATGGAGGGGTGTTGGGCTGCACACACACGAGGCCTTTTCGGTCCCTCGGTTAACCGTTGGAGTATCAAACGAAGTCCAAATGACCCGAAACTTGACAGGCGGTCTACCGGTAGTAAACCAAGGCCACATGGCAAGTCTCGGTCCAATCCGGAAATGTTTAATCCCCACACACGAAAGAAAGCTAGAAATGGCCACCGGAGGAGAACGAAGCGCCGGAATGCAAAACGGACAACGGGGAAAATGCTCGAATGCATGAGATGAACATGTATGCAAATGCAATGCACGCGATGACATGATATGAGATGAACGAAACAAAACAACACACGGAGACAAAGACCCGAACCCGAGAATTAAATATAACTTAATGCCGGAAACCGCAAGAGTTGGAGTACAATTCGGGAAGGTTACATATGGGGCGTTACAACACTCCACCACTAAGAAAAGATCTCGTCCCGAGATCTAGGACTGAAAGAACTCCGGGTACTCAGAGCGGAGGTGATCCTCGCGTTCCCAGGTAGCTTCACGGTCGGAATGGTGTGACCACTTGACTTTGAGAAACTTGATTGACTTGTTGCGAGTTTTGCGTTCAGTCTCTTCAAGGATTGCAACTGGGTGCTCACGGTAGGAGAGATCTTCTTGGAGCTCAATGTCCTCGAAGTTGACGGTGCACTCAGGCGTCTTGAAGCACTTACGGAGTTGCGAGACATGGAACACATCATGAACATTGGCAAAGGTTGCAGGAAGCTCGAGTTGATAGGCGAGGTCGCCTCTCTTGTTGACGATCTTGAAAGGCCCGACGTATCTGGGGGCAAGCTTCCCTTTGATACCGAAGCGACGAGTCCTTTTCATAGGAGAGACGCGGAGGTAGACATGATCTCCTATCTCGAAAGCCAAATCACGGTGCTTGCTGTCATAGTAGCTCTTCTGACGAGATTGGGCTGCTTTGAGGTTATCACGAATGACCTTGCACATTTCTTCTGCCTCTGTGATCAGGTCATTACCCAGCAGCTGACGTTCACCGGTTTCAGACCAGTTGAGAGGTGTACGGCACTTCCTACCATACAGAATTTCAAATGGGGCCTTGCCGGAACTTGCTTGGAAACTGTTGTTGTACGAGAATTCAACATAAGGAAGACAATCCTCCCACTTCATGCCGAAGGAGATAACACAAGCCCTGAGCATATCTTCAAGAATCTGGTTGACACGCTCGACTTGGCCGCTTGTTTGAGGATGGAAAGCAGTGCTGAAGTGAATGCTGGTGCCCATGGCCTTCTGAAAAGAATCCCAAAACTTGGAGGTAAAGATGCTGCCACGGTCTGAAGATATCACTTGAGGAATACCGTGCAGAGAGACAATTCGAGAGGTGTAGAGCTCCGCCAATTGAGCTGCAGTGATTGACTCTTTGATAGGCAGGAAATGAGCCACTTTGGTGAGCTTGTCGATGACAACGAATATAGCATCATTGCCACGCTTGGACTTTGGAAACCCAGTCACGACGTCCATTTCAATGTGGTCAAACTTCCATTCTGGAATGGCGAGAGGTTGGAGGAGACCTGCTGGCCTTTGGTGTTCTGCCTTCACTCTTCTGCAGACATCACATTCATTCATGAATTGAGCGATCTCGCGCTTCATTCGAGTCCACCAATAAGTTTGCTTCAGATCTTGATACATCTTCGTGCTCCCAGGGTGGATGGAGAGGAGAGAGTTGTGAGCCTCATTCATGATCACTTTACGAAGTTCACCTTTGGGCACCACAATTCGATCCTCGAAGAAGAGAGTGTCCTTGTCATCAAGTCGGTAGCACTTGTACTTGGACTGACTCTTTGCAATACCAATCTTCACCTTTTTCACCATAGCATCAAGAAGCTGGGCTTGGCGAATCTGGTCTTCCAAGGTAGGAGAAACTTGAAGGTTGGCGAGGAAACCTTGAGGAACAACTTGCAGATTAAGTTTGCGGAAAGCTTCACAGAGCTCGGGTTGATAAGGCTTGAGAATCAGACTGCTGCAATATGCTTTTCTGCTCAAAGCGTCAGCAATCACATTAGCCTTGCCTGGAGTATACTCGATACTCGGATTGTACTCTTGAATCATTTCGACCCATCGAGTCTGCCTGAGGTTGAGATTAGGCTGAGTGAAGATGTACTTGAGACTCTTGTGATCAGTGAAAATGTCCACTTTCCTTCCCAAGAGAAGATGTCTCCAAGTCAACAATGCGTGCACAACTGCCGCCAACTCGAGATCATGAGTGGGGTAGTTCTTCTCATTAGGCTTCAACTGGTGAGAGGTATAAGCAACAACTTTCTTCTCTTGCATCAGTACATCACCTAGACCTTGGAGAGAGGCATCACAAAAGACCTCGTACGGCTTGGTTTCATCAGGCGGAGTCAGAACTGGAGCAGTGATCAATTTCTCTTTCAAAGCGTTGAAAGCGATATCACATTCCGGAGACCAAACGTACTTGACGTGCTTCTGAAGAAGATTTGAGAGAGGCTTCGCGATCTTGGAAAAGTTTTCGACGAATCTTCGGCAATAACTTGCAAGACCGAGGAAGCTACGGAGTTGCTTCACATTCTGAGGAGGTTCCCAATTAACGATTGCGGACACCTTCTTAGGATCCACGGAAATGCCCTTGGCAGAGATAATATGACCAAGATAAAGAACCTCATCGAGCCAAAATTCACACTTTGAGAACTTGGCATAGAATTGATGTTCCCTTAGCTTGTCAAGAACCAAACGCAAGTGTTTGGCATGATCTTCCTTGTTCTTCGAGAAAACCAGGATGTCGTCGAGATAGACCAAAACAAAGTCGTTGGTGTAGGGGTTGAAGATGAAGTTCATCATGCGAGAGAACGTCGGACTAGCATTGGCGAGGCCAAAAGACATAACAGTGTATTCATATGACCCATAGCTTGTTCTGAACGCCGTCTTTGGAATATCTTGCTCACGAATGCGAATTTGGTGATAACCCATACGGAGGTCAAGCTTGGAGAATACTTGGGCACCCTTGAGTTGTTCGAACAACTCATTAATGTTGGGAAGTGGATATTTGTTCTTGATGGTCTTCTTGTTCAATGGACGATAATCAACACAAAGTCGGTCCGTTCCATCCTTCTTCTTCACAAAAAGAACACCACAACCCCACGGAGAAGTACTAGGCCGAATGAGACCCATTCTTTCTTGCACATCGAGTTGTTTCTTCAACTCCTTCAACTCTTCGGGGCCGAGCTTGTAGGGACGTTTGCACACAGGTTCCGTACCGGGCTCAAGTTCAATAACAAATTCAACCGGCCGGTTTGGAGGCATGCCTGGGAGTTCTTCAGGGAAGACATCTTGATACTCACAAACAACCGGAATCTGCGAAATAGCATCCAATTCACCCTTTTCATTGAGAGAGAACAACCGGATGGTATTATCCCGAGCAGCAAAGACAATTACTTCCTCAGACGAATGAGTCAGTTGAATCTGCTTGGCTCTACAATCGAGGTGAGCTTTATGTTTAGAGAGCCAGTCCATCCCAAGAATGAGATCGATATCAGAATTGCCAAGAACCATTGAAGAAGCCAAGAACTTGAAATCACCCAACATGATGGAAATATCCGGAATCTCTTGGTTGGCGAGCAAACATTTACCAGGAGATACCACTGCTAACGGACTATGCATCGCTTGGGAAATGAACTCATACTTAGATGCAAAAGGCTTCGAGATGAAACAATGCGATACACCTGTGTCAAAAAGAACTTTTGCAGGAATATCATTAACAGGAAGGTTACCCATGATCACATCTGACGAATCCTCTGCCTGAGCTGCATTCACCATATTGACCTTGGCGTGCTTGGGATTATGCTTGACCACAGCTGTACTTGCCGATCTGACAGGAGGAGGAGGAGGAAGACGCCTCTGGTTGAAACACTTGTTGGCATAGTGACCCTTCTGTTGGCACTTGTTGCACGTGACCTCTGAGAGCGGACGGTGATACGGAGCACTCGATCTTGAAGCTTGAGACGAAGACTTGTTCTGAAAGCCTTGGTTGGGTGGGTGGGATGAACCACTGCCACCTTTGCTCTTCTGCTGATACGGCTGATGGAACGGAGGAGGAGGAAGCCAATACTTCTGCTGCTTGGCCACTTGAGTAGAGGAAGAAGACGTAGTGTCTCTGACTCGCTTCCTGGAAGCATCACACCTTAGCTGAGCAGCCTCTTGCTTCAGTGCCATGTTGTAGAACTCATCGTATCTCAGCGGCTCGAAGAGGACAAGAGCGAGCTGAATTTCTTCACGGAGACCACCCCTGAACTGATAGATCATGCTCTTCTCATCAGGAACATCCTGCTTGGCAAAACGGGCGAGCTTCTGGAACAACTTGTTGTAGTCATAGACAGACAAAGAGCCTTGCTTCAGATTGCGGAATTCTTCACGTTTGCTTTCAGTCACACTTTGAGGAATGTGATGAGCGCGGAAATCACGACGGAACTCATCCCAAGTGATCAAACGTCCACCTCTGGAATCCCGGTACTGCTGAAACCACTCTGCGGCCTGATCCTTGAGCTGGAAAGACGCGAACTTGACGAAATCTTCAGGTCTGGCGTTGCTACATTCAAAATGCTTGCCCAGATCGACTAACCAATCATCAGCATCGGTAGCCTCAACGCAGTTGCTGAACGTCTTTGGACCATTTGCGAGGAACTGATTCAGAGTTGCAAATTGGTTCTAGTTGTTGCCTTGATTCGCTTGACTGCTTTGGTTCCGCTCTTGGATGATTTGCATGATCAGCTGAGTATTTACATTAGTAGCAGCCATCACAGCTTGCCATGCTTCCGGAGGAGGCGGAGGTGGCGGAGGATCTTGATTCTGGTTCTGACTGGTGCTCTTAGCGGGAGCCATCCTGAAGAGGTTGACCACCGTTAGCACACAAATAGAGAAATATTGAAGGTGAATCCAACGGAATGAAAATTGCAACATAAAGTCTTCACATCCGAACAAAATGAACGAATGCACTTCTCTTGAAGTGGTCACATATTCCTAAATTGCGAAGCCACGAAGAATCAGGTAGAAGAGGTACATCACGAGGGATGGAATCAACATATGACGTCGAAGAAGAACGAATACCACAACTCGAAATAAAACCAAGGGTTGGCTTGCGGAATAAGCCGGAACAAACACATGATAGAAATTTCGTCCGAAGTGTTCGTGGTAGGACCTACACGGGCTCGACCGTACAACACCATCATGTACAAGGCAGTGCACATGACATACGAAGCGTCCCCGAGTCAGCATAGCCAAGGACTCTTTAAGACACAACGAGACCACTGTAAAATCGACCGTGAATAGGCGAACCACTAGACGTCGAACCCCAATTTCATATCACACATCTGTTGGAAAGATATCCTAAGGCTACTTGAATTCCCACCTATGAAACTCCCGAAACTTTCCGGTTATGCAATCAGGTGTTGGGGATACAGGGGAAGCATAATATCTCACCCAAGCTAGCAAATCCTACATCCAGCTGCATCCATCCTTCAACACATAACCAAGAAACCTTCGGAAACCATCTATCTCAACCTTCGAAAAGCATCCGTTATACAAGTTATGGCGATACTCCCGAACTCCCGCCCCAGTACTGGGTGGCGTCGAGGTTATCTCACCAACGAACTGCATAAAGGAGATTTTCGATGCCGCGCACATATCTCAAGTATACCAGAATTGCAACGATAGAATTATGATGACAACACCTCAGAGCTCAACTCCCCGGGACACTTCCACTAAACCCCTGACATGAGGCACCAAGACAATATTCTCATCATAAGCCATCGGAACAAAACCAAAATACTCGCGTGATCCTAAAATTTTTTTACTGAAATTTGAGAACAGAAGAGTCAAAACTCTACGTCAGGATGCCTTACCAGAGCGATGAGGAGACTGGGAAGTAAAAAGAATTCCTAAGCTCTCCGATATATAATTCCTAAGGACTCAAAACATTTTTCTAGACACAACTCGGCTGCTAAAAACGATCAAGCAATGGGGCTCCTAAGGTCAGGGAAGGCTCTGATTACCAACTTGTAACGCCCTCGATGTGGCTATGTCTCCCACGTGTTGAGGCACGACTTAGAGACATAGGCGCATTGAAAGCAATGTCGCAAGTCGGGAATCATTACACAACCCAAGTACATATATAATATAAAGGGGAATAATAACATAGTTGGCTTACACTCGCCACGTCACATCAAAGTACATAAATAACATCCATCATACAATCACTCATGGCCCGACTACGGCGCCAAAATAGAAAAGACCCCCAAAGAGCGACTAGGCCCTGAATCTAACCCCGAATAGGCATCCCTACTGATCATCAGGAAACGACACATAGTAACGCTGAGAGTCCTCGTCGTACTCCCACTTCAGCTCGAGCGCGCCATCCGGAGAAGTGTCATCGGTCCCTGCATCTGGTGTAATAGTAATCTGTGAGCCACAAAGGACTCAGCAATCTCGCACCCTCGCGATCAAGACTATTTAAGCTTAATGGGTAGGAAAGGGGTAATGTAAAGTGGAGCTGCAGCAAGCGACTAGCATATATGGTGGATAACTTATTCGCAAAGGAGGGCGAGAAGAGGAGGCAAAGCACGAGCGGAAAACTATATAGAGCAGCCTACGCAAGCATAACTCCAACACCGTGTCCACTTCCCGGACTCCGAAGAGAAGAGGCCATCACGGCAACACACACAGTTGATTCATTTTAATTATTTAAGGTTCAAGTTATCTACAACCGAACACTAACAAATTCCCATCTGCCCATAACCGCGGGAACGGCTTTCGAAAGATCAATCCCTGCAAGGGGGTCCCAACTTAGCCCATAACAAGCTCTCACGGTCAATGAAGGAATAGACCTCCACCCAGGACCCACCGATCAGACTCGGTATCCCGGTACAACAAGATGATTCGACAGGTTAAAACTAGTCCAGCAACACCGCCCGAATGTGCCGACAAATCCCGATAGGAGCTGCACATATCTCTTTCTCAGGGCACACTCAGATTGTCCAAACTTCCGGTAGGCCAGCCCAGAGTTGCCCCTGGTGGCCACCGGCGGCTAACGTTCCGGACCAACACTCAGAGGAGCACTGGCCCGTGGGGGGCTAAAATAAAGATGACCCTCGGGCTCCGGAAACCCAAGGGAAAAAGGGGTAGGTGGCAAATGGTAAAACCAATGTTGGGCATTGCTGGAAAAGCTTTAATCAAGGAGAACTATCAAGGGGTTCCCATTATAGCCCAACCGCGTAAGGGACGCAACAATCCGGGAACATAACGCCGATATGACGGAAACTAGGGCGGCAAGAGTGGAACAAAACACTAGGCGAGAAGCCGAGCCTTCCACCCTTTACCAAGTATATAGATGAGTAAAGATAACATAGCAATATAATGATATCCCAACAAGTAAATAAATGTTCCAATAAGGAACGGCTCCAATCTTCACCTGCAACTAACAACGCTATAAGAAGGGCTGAGCAAAGCGGTAATATAGCCAATCAATGGTTTGCTAGGACAAAGGTGGGTTAGAGGCTCAATCATGGCAATTGGGAGGCTGACAAGCAAGTGGTAGGCATCATAGCATTGGCAAAGCAAAAGAGCGAGCAAACTAGCATAGCAAAGATAGTAGTGATTTCAAGGGTGTGATCATCTTGCCTGCACAGTTGTCAGAATTGACTGGATCCTCAAAAGCAAACTCAACGGGCTCCTCGTTAGCGAACTCGTCTCCCGGCTCTACCCAACAACACAAACAAGCAACAAGGATACAATCAACCACGTGCAAGGGCAACCAATAAGATGCAAAGATAATATGCTATGCGGGATGCGATGCGGGATGCAAAATGCAAGATGTGACAGGAAATGCATGAACCTGGCCTCAACTTGGAAAACCAAGTGTGCCACTGGATAGAGGGGAAGAAATCCCCTGAAAACGATATAAAGATCATGGCAATCGGAGCTACGGTTTGGAAATGGCAAGCGATTTACTAAACGAACCGATCTGCGATTTACAGCAAGTAGGCTCCTAAATGCAACAAAATGAACATGCTACAGCCACCAAACATGAAAACAAATTGCATGGCAGTGATGTACTCAAGAAGCTTAACAAATCACCAGGACATCCATTAAGGGCTTCAAACAAGCATGGCAAAACTGAATAAGCAAAACAGATCTCAGACTTAGCGAAATTAACGCTAGTCTGAAATTTCAGACCATGATGCTCTCTTCGGAGCAGCAAAACAACATGAATCAAAACCTGAACATGGCAAGTAAGAGGATGGCATGGAGCTACTCAACAAGCTTAACAAAACACCCAAAATGACCTGGGGCCAAAAGGGTGCACAAAATACTCTACCGAGCACACGAACATCGATGAAACACAATCAGTTTTCAGACTTTGTGAAAACTGGGACATGCTGAAATATAACTCACGGAGGCATGTAAACGAGCTCGATGCACTCACTACGGTGCAAGTCATGGCAAGGCAAGCATATATCCATTAAGAAGGCACAAAATTCTAGCTAGACATGGCAAGAACAATGGCATAGCATGCATGGATCACTAGCAATAACTCCGGCAAAATTGCAAAAGAGTTCACGATCTGCCCAAAACAACAACTATGCAAAAGTTGAGCTCGATTGAGTCAACCTAGGGTGCTCCAACATAACAAGTAAAGACATGGATGGATTAAGCACAACAAGCATAACAAATCACTCTTACTGATCATCCTCAAAAGAGGCACGGATCACTAGGAAACAAGCTGGACATATAGCATCGTGAACTAAAACATCCCAGAATTAGTGCTTTTCACCAAGTCCCTGAAATCAGTAAACTCAGGTACCCTACTTCGCAAGCTTGCACAAGACAACACGCACATCCTAAAAATGCATGGGAGGCACCTCTGGAAAGAAGACAACATGCTTAACAATTCATCCCAAAGGGGCACAGGCATACCATGCACGGATTAAACATGGCAAAAATGACAAAAGTGCATGTTGAACTAACGGATCTGCAATTTAACTCATGATGCCTCCTTCCAACAGCATTTTGGGCACCAAGATGACCTCAAATGCAAATGATGCAATGGAATGAAATGATGTACTCGTCGAGACGAAGATTTTGATATATCATATGCCCAAATCGGAGCTACGGATGCAAAGATATGGGCAGTCAAACATTGCACGAAAATCTGTAAATAGAGGAGAAAGTCAACCCTAGAAAAAGATCCAGATCTCAGATCCAGACGACCCGACTGAAGGAAATATGCCCTAGAGGCAATAATAAAGTTATTATTTATTTCCTTATATCAGGATAAATGTTTATTATTCATGCTAGAATTGTATTAACCGGAAACATAATACATGTGTGAATACATAGACAAACAGAGTGTCACTAGTATGCCTCTACTAGACTAGCTCGTTAATCAAAGATGGTTATGTTTCCTAACCATGAACAAAGAGTTGTTATTTGATTAACGAGGTCACATCATTAGTTGAATGATCTGATTGACATGACCCATTCCATTAGCTTAGCACCCGATCGTTTAGTATGTTGCAATTGCTTTCTTCATGACTTATACATGTTCCTATAACTATGAGATTATGCAACTCCCGTTTACCGGAGGAACACTTTGGGTACTACCAAACGTCACAACGTAACTGGGTGATTATAAAGGAGTACTACAGGTGTCTCCAATGGTAGATGTTGGGTTGGCGTATTTCGAGATTAGGGTTTGTCACTCCGATTGTCGGAGAGGTATCTCTGGGCCCTCTCGGTAATACACATCACATAAGCCTTGCAAGCATAATAACTAAGATGTTAGTTATGAGATGATGTATTACGTAACGAGTAAAGAGACTTGCCAGTAACGAGATTGAACTAGGTATTGGATACCGACGATCGAATCTCGGGCAAGTAACATACCGATGACAAAGGGAACAACGTATGCTGTTATGCGGTCTGACCGATAAAGATCTTCGTAGAATATGTAGGAGCCAATATGGGCATCCAGGTCCCGCTATTGGTTATTGACCGGAGACGTGTCTCGGTCATGTCTACATTATTCTCGAACCGTAGGGTCCGCACGCTTAAGGTTTCGATGACAGTTATATTATGAGTTTATGAGTTTTGATGTACCGAAGGAGTTCGGAGTCCCGTATGAGATCGGGGACATGACGAGGAGTCTCGAAATGGTCGAGACGTAAAGATCGATATATTGGACGACTATATTCGGACATCGGAAAGGTTCCGAGTGATTCGGGTATTTTCGGAGGTACCGGGGAGTTACGGGAATACGGGGAAGAGTAATGGGCCTTGATGGGCTTTAGTGGGAAGAGGAAAAGGCTGCTGCACCCCCCCCCCCCTCCCCTTTGGTCCGAATTGGACTAGGGAAAAGGGGGCCGGCCACCTCTCCTTCTCCTCCTATTCCTTCTCCCTTCCTCCCCTTTTGGTGGACTCCTACTAGGACTTGGAGTCCTAGTAGGACTCCCATCCTGGCCGCACCCTATGCCTTGGACGGCCTCCTCCTCCTCCATCCTTTATATACAGGGGCAGGGGGCACCCCATAGACACACAAGTTGATCCTCGAGATCGTTCCTTAGCCGTGTGCGGTGCCCCTGCCACCAAATTCCACCTCGATCATACCGTTGTAGTGCTTAGGCGAAGCCCTGCGTCGGTAGTACATCAAGATCGTCACCACGCCGTCGTGCTGACGGAACTCCTACCCGAAGCTTTGCTGGATCGGAGCCCGGGGATCGTCATCGAGCTGAACGTGTGCTAAGAACTCGGAGGTGCCGGAGTAACGGTGCTTGGATCGGTCGGATCGGGAAGACGTACGACTACTTCCTCTACGTTGTGTGATCGCTTCCACAGTCGGTCTGCGTTGGTACGTAGACAACACTCTCCCCTCTCGTTGCTATGCATCACCATGATCTTGCGTGTGCGTAGGAAAATTTTCAAAATTACTACGTTCCCCAACAGTGGCATCCGAGCCTAGGTTTTATGGTTTGATGTTATTTGCACGAGTAGAACACAAGTGAGTTGTGGGCGATACAAGTCATACTGCCTACAAGCATGTCATACTTTGGTTCGGCGGTATTGTTGGACGAGACGATCCGGACCAACCTTACGCGTACTCTTACGCGAGACCGGTTCCCTCGACGTGCTTTGCACATAGATGGCTTGCGGAAGACTGTCTCTCCAACTTTAGTTGAACCAAGTGTGACTACGCCCGGTCCTTGAGAAGGTTAAAACAGAGTCTATTTGACGAACTATCGTTGTGGTTTTGATGCGTAGGTGAGATGAGTTCTTACTTAAGCCCGTAGCAGCCACGTAAAACTTGCAACAACAAAGTAGAGGACATCTAACTTGTTTTTGCAGGGCATGTTGTGATGTGATATGGTCAAGGCATGATGCTGATTTTATTGTATGAGATGATCATGTTTTGTAACCGAGTTATCGGCAACTGGCAGGAGCCATATGGTTGTCGCTTTATTGTATGCAATGCAATCGCGATGTAATACTTTACTTTATTACTAAGCGGTAGTGATAGTCGTGGAAGCATAAGATTGGCGAGACAACAACGATGCTACGATGGAGATCAAGGTGTCGCGCCGGTGACGATGGTGATCATGACGGTGCTTCGGAGATGGAGATCACAAGCACAAGATGATGATGGCCATATCATATCACTTATATTGATTGCATGTGATGTTTATCCTTTTATGCATCTTATCTTGCTTTGATTGACGGTAGCATTATAAGATGATCTCTCACTAAATTATCAAGAAGTGTTCTCCCTGAGTATGCACCGTTGCCAAAGTTCGTCGTGCCCAGACACCACGTGATGATCGGGTGTGATAAGCTCTACGTCCATCTACAACGGGTGCAAGCCAGTTTTGCACACGCAGAATACTCAGGTTAAACTTGACGAGCCTAGCATATGCAGATATGGCCTCGGAACACGGAGACCGAAAGGTCGAGCGTGAATCATATAGTAGATATGATCAACATAACGATGTTCACCATTGAAAACTACTCCATCTCACGTGATGATCGGTTATGGTTTAGTTGATTTGGATCACGTGATCACTTAGAGGATTAGAGGGATGTCTATCTAAGTGGGAGTTCTTAAGTAATATGATTAAATTGAACTTAAATTTATCATGAACTTAGTCCTTGTAGTATTTTGCAAATCATGTTGTAGATCAATAGCTCGCGTTGTTGCTTCCCTGTGTTTATTTTGATATGTTCCTAGAGAAAATTGTGTTGAAAGATGTTAGTAGCAATGATGCGGATTGGATCCGTGATCTGAGGTTTATCCTCATTGCTGCACAGAAGAATTATGTCCTTGATGCACCGCTAGGTGACAGACCTATTGCAGGAGCAGATGCAGACGTTATGAACGTTTGGCTAGCTCAATATGATGACTACTTGATAGTTTAGTGCACCATGCTTAACGGCTTAGAATCGGGACTTCAAAGACGTTTTGAACGTCATGGACCATATGAGATGTTCCAGGAGTTGAAGTTAATATTTCAAGCAAATACCCGAGTTGAGAGACATGAAGTCTCCAGCAAGTTCTATAGCTAAAAGATGGAGGAGAATCGCTCAACTAGTGAACATGTGCTCAGATTGTCTGGGTACTACAATCGCTTGAATCAAGTGGGAGTTAATCTTACAGATAAGATAGTGATTGACAGAATTCTCTAGTCATCATCACTAAGTTAGTAGAACTTCGTGATGAACTATAATATGCAAGGGATAACGGAAACAACTCCCAAGCGCTTCGTGATGCTGAAATCAACGAAGGTAGAAATCAAGAAAAACATCAAGTGTTGATGGTTGACAAGACCACTAGTTTCAAGAAAAAGGCAAAGGGAAGAAGGGGAACTTCAAGAAGAACGGCAAGCAAGTTGCTGCTCAAGTGAAGAAGCCCAAGTCTGATCCTAAGCCTGAGACTAAGTGATTCTACTGCAAAGGGACTGGTCACTGGAAGCGGAACTACCCCAAGTGATTGGCGGATAAGTAGGATGGCAAAGTGAACATAAGTATATTTGATATACATGTTATTGATGTGTACTATACTAGTGTTTATAGCAACCCCTCAGTATTTGATGCTAGTTCAGTTGCTAAGATTAGTAACTCGAAACGGGAGTTGCAGAATAAACAGAGACTAGTTAAGGGTGAAGTGACGATGTGTGTTGGAAGTAGTTCCAAGATTGATATGATCATCATCGCACACTCCCCTATACTTTCGGGATTAGTGTTGAACTTAAATAAGTGTTATTTGGTTTTTGCGTTGAGCGTGAATATGATTTGATCATGTTTATTGCAATACGGTTATTCATTAAAGTCAGAGAATAATTGTTGTTCTGTTTACATGAATAAAACCTTCGATGGTCATACACCCAATGAAACAAGTTCGTTGGATCTCGATCATAGTGATACACATATTTATAATATTGAAACCAAAAAGATTCAAAGTTAATAATGATAGTGCAACTTATTTGTGGCACTGCCGTTTAGGTCATATTGGTATAAAGAGCATGAAGAAACTCCATGCTGATGGGCTTTCGAAATCACTTGATTATGAATCACTTGATGCTTGCGAACCATGCCTTTTTGGCAAGATGACTAAAACTCTGTTCTTCGGAACAATGGAGCGAGCAACAGATTTGTTGGAAATCATACATACTGATGTATGTGGTCCGATGAATATTGAGGCTCGCGACAGGTATCATTATTTTCTGATCTTCACAGATGATTTGAGGAGATATGAGTATATCTACTTGATGAAACATAAGTCTGAAACATTTGAAAAGTTCAAAGAATTTCAGAGTGAAGTGGAAAATCATCGTGACAAGAAAATAAAAGTTTCTACGATATGATCGTAGAGGTAAAATATTTGAGTTACGAGTTTGGTCTTCAATTAAAACAATGTGGAATAGTTTCACAAAATCATGCCACATGGAACACCACAGCATAATGGTGTGTCCTAACGTCATAACCGTACTTTATTGGATATAGTGCAATCTATGATGTATCTTACCGATCTACCACTATCGTTTTGGGGTTATGCATTAGAGACAGCTGCATTCACGTTAAATAGGGCACCATCTAAATCCGTTGAGACGACACCGTGTGAACTATGGTTTGGCAAGAAACCTAAGCTGTCATTTCTTAAAATTTGGGCTTGCGATGCTTATATGAAAAAGTTTCATCCTGATAAGCTCAAACTCAAATCGGAGAAGTGCGTCTTCATAGGATATCCAAAGGAAACTATTGGATACACCTTCTATCACAGATCCGAAGGCAAGACTTTTGTTGCTAAAATTCGGAAACTTTCTGGAGAAGGAGTTTCTCTCGAAAGAAGTGAGTGGGAGGAAAGTAGAACTTGACGAGGTAACTGTACCTGCTCCCTTATTGGAAAGTAGTACATCACAGAAAACTGTTTCTGTGACACCTACACCAATTAGTGAGGAAGCTAATGATGATGATCATGTAACTTCAGATCAAGTTACTACCGAACCTTGTAGGTAAACCAGAGTAAGATCCACGCCAGAGTGGTACGGTAATCCTTCTCTGGAAGTCATGCTACTAGATCATGATGAACCTACGAACTATGAGGAAGCGATGATGAGCCCAGATTCCGCGAAATGGTTTGAGGCCATGAAATCTGAGATATGATCCATGTATGAGAACAAAGTATGGACTTTGATGGATTTGCCCGATGATCGGCAAGCCATAGAAAATGAATGGATCTTCAAGAGGAAGATGGACGCTGATAGTAGTGTTACTATCTACAAAGCTAGAATTGTCGCAAAAGTTTTCGACAAGTTCAAGGTGTTGACTACGATGAGTTTTTCTCACTCGTATCTATGCTTAAGTCTGTCCGAATCATGTTAGCAATTGCCGCATTTTATGAAATCTGGCAAATGGATAAACAAAACTGCATTCCTTCATGGATTTATTAAAGAAGAGTTGTATGTGATGCAACTAGAAGGTTTTGTCAATCCAAAAGGTGCTAACAAAATGTGCAAGCACCAGCGATCCATCTGTGGACTGGTGCAAGCATCTCGGAGTTGGAATATACGCTTTGATAAGTTGATCAAAGCATATAGTTTTATACAGACTTGCGGTGAAGCCTGTATTTACAAGAAAGTGAGTGGGAGCACTACAGCATTTCTGATAAGTATATGTGAATGACATATTGTTGATCGGAAATAATGTAGAATTATTCTGTAAAGCATACAGGAGTGTTTGAAAGGAGTTTTTCAAAGAAAGACTTCGGTGAAGCTGCTTACATATTGAGCTTCAAGATCTATAGAGATAGATCAAGACGCTTGATAAGTTCTTTCAATGAGTACATACCTTGACAAAGATTTTGAAGTAGTTCAAAATGGAGCAGTCAAAGAAAGAGTTCTTGCCTGTATTATAAGGTGTGAAGTTGAGTAAGACTCAAAGCCCGACCACGGCAGAAGATAGAAAGAGAATGAAAGTCATTCCCTATGCCTTGGCCATAGGTTCTATAAAGTATGTCATGCTGTATACCAGATCTATTGTATACCCTGCACTGATTTGGCAAGGGAGTACAATAGTGATCTAGGAGTAGATCACTGGACAGCGGTCAGAATTATCCTTAGTAAAATAAGGATATGTTTCTTGATTATGGACGTGATAAAAAGGTTCGTCGTAAAGGGTTACGCCGATGCAAGTTTTGACACTAATCTAGATGACTCTAAGTCTCGGTCTAGATACATATTGAAAGTGGGAGCAATTAGCTAGAGTAGCTCCGTGCAGAGCATTATAGACAAAGAATTTTGCAAAATACTTATGGATCTGAATGTGACAGACCCGTTGACTAAAATTATCTCACAAGCAAAACATGATCACACCTTAGTACTCTTTGGGTATTAATCACATAGAGATGTGAACTAGATTACTGACTCTAGTAAACCCTTTGAGTGTTGGTCACATAACGATGTGAACTATGGGTGTTAATCACATGGTGATGTGAACTCTAGTGCTGCTAAGTCACATGGCGATGTGAAACTAGATTATTGACTCTAGTGCAAGTGGGAGACTGAAGGAAATATGCCCTATAGGCAATAATAAAGTTATTATTTATTTCCTTATATCATGATAAATGTTTATTATTCATGCTAGAATTGTATTAACCGGAAACATAATACATGTGTGAATACATAGACAAACAGAGTGTCACTAGTATGCCTCTACTAGACTAGCTCGTTAATCAAAGATGGTTATGTTTCCTAACCATGAACAAAGAGTTGTTATTTGATTAACGAGGTCACATCATTAGTTGAATGATCTGATTGACATGACCCATTCCATTAGCTTAGCACCCGATCGTTTAGTATGTTGCTATTGCTTTCTTCATGACTTATACATGTTCCTATAACTATGAGATTATGCAACTCCCGTTTACCGGAGGAACACTTTGGGTACTACCAAACATCACAACGTAACTGGGTGATTATAAAGGAGTACTACAGGTGTCTTCAATGGTAGATGTTGGGTTGGCGTATTTCGAGATTAGGGTTTGTCACTCCGATTGTCGGAGAGGTATCTCTGGGCCCTCTCGGTAATACACATCACATAAGCCTTGCAAGCATAATAACTAAGATGTTAGTTATGAGATGATGTATTACGGAACGAGTAAAGAGACTTGCCAGTAACGAGATTGAACTAGGTATTGGATACCGACGATCGAATCTCGGGCAAGTAACATACCGATGACAAAGGGAACAACGTATGTTGTTATGCGGTCTGACCGATAAAGATCTTCGTAGAATATGTAGGAGCCAATATGGGCATCCAGGTCCCGCTATTGGTTATTGACCGGAGACGTGTCTCGGTCATGTCTACATTATTCTCGAACCGTAGGGTCCGCACGCTTAAGGTTTCGATGACAGTTATATTATGAGTTTATGAGTTTTGATGTACCGAAGGAGTTCGGAGTCCCGGATGAGATTGGGGACATGACGAGGAGTCTCGAAATGGTTGAGACGTAAAGATCGATATATTGGACGACTATATTCGGACATCGGAAAGGTTCCGAGTGATTCGGGTATTTTTGGAGGTACCGGGGAGTTACGGGAATACGGGGAAGAGTAATGGGTCTTGATGGGCTTTAGTGGAAAGAGGAAAAGGCTGCTGCGCCCCCCCTCCCCTTTGGTCCGAATTGGACTAGGGAAAAGGGGGCCGGCCACCTCTCCTTCTCCTCCTATTCCTTCTCCCTTCCTCCCCTTTTGGTGGACTCCTACTAGGACTTGGAGTCCTAGTAGGACTCCCATCCTGGCCGCACCCTATGCCTTGGCCGGCCTCCTCCTCCTCCATCCTTTATATACAGGGGCAGGGGGCACCCCACAGACACACAAGTTGATCCTCGAGATCGTTCCTTAGCCGTGTGCGGTGCCCCCTGCCACCAAATTCCACCTCGATCATACCGTTGTAGTGCTTAGGCGAAGCCCTGCGTCGGTAGTACATCAAGATCGTCACCACGCCGTCGTGCTGACGGAACTCCTACCCGAAGCTTTGCTGGATCGGAGCCCGGGGATCGTCATCGAGCTGAACGTGTGCTAAGAACTCGGAGGTGCCAGAGTAACGGTGCTTGGATCGGTCGGATCGGGAAGACGTACGACTACTTCCTCTACGTTGTGTGATCGCTTCCGCAGTCGGTCTGCGTTGGTACATAGACAACACTCTCCCCTCTCGTTGCTATGCATCACCATGATCTTGCATGTGCGTAGGAAAATTTTCAAAATTACTACGTTCCCCAACACCGACACTGTAGCTCGGGGCGGTTACTGTAGCACCGAGCTCGATCCCGGCGAGATGGCGGCGCCGGCGACCCTGGACGGCGGCGAGGGGAGGCGGCCGGCGATGTGGGGCGAGGAGCGGCGCGGCGAGGCGCCGGGCGGCGTGGGCCGGCGACGAGGAGGCCGCGGGGCGGCGGAACCGAGCGTCGAGGGCGCGCCGGCGAGCTCCGGCGGGGTGCGCGCGGCGGCGCGGGCCAACTCCGGCCGCCGGAGTTGAAGAAGGCGGCGGCGACAGGAACGGGCCGCGGGGGCCCCGGATGGGCCTTGCGGGCCTCGGCGGCGGGCGGCGGCGGCGCACCACGTGGCAGCTTGCCACTGGTGCGGGCGGGCGGCGGCGATTTATCCGGCGCCGGGCGGACGTGTCCGGCGCGCGGAGGGGAAATTTAGGGTTTCGGGGGGAGGGAGAGATCCGAAAAACGGGGGGTCTATTTATAGACCTAGAGGGAGCTAGGAGAGTCCAAATGAGGTGCGGTTTTCGCCCACACGATCGTGATCGAACGACCGAGACGATGGAGCAGAGTTTGGTGGGTTTTGGGCCAAAATGGAGGGGTGTTGGGCTGCACACACACGAGGCCTTTTCGGTCCCTTGGTTAACCGTTGGAGTATCAAACGAAGTCCAAATGACCCGAAACTTGACAGGCGGTCTACCGGTAGTAAACCAAGGCCACATGGCAAGTCTCGGTCCAATCCGGAAATGTTTAATCCCCACACACGAAAGAAAGCTAGAAATGGCCACCGGAGGAGAACGAAGCGCCGGAATGCAAAACGGACAACGGGGAAATGCTCAAATGCATGAGATGAACATGTATGCAAATGCAATGCACGTGATGACATGATATGAGATGCACGAAACAAAACAACACACGGAGACAAAGACCCGAACTCGAGAATTAAATATAACTTAATGCCGGAAACGGCAAGAGTTGGAGTACAATTCGGGAAGGTTACATATGGGGCGTTACAGGTATGATGTGCCTGCACCGTTGGAAACAATGCTGTTTTTTTTTGAAAAGGGGGACTCCCCGGCCTTTGCATCAGAACGATTCATACGGCCACATTTATTAGCAAGTAAAAAGATTCAACAAGGTCTTTAAGTCTGCGAACAAAAAGGATCGGCTAGCTCACACAGAGCGTCAACGTCAAAACAGAAAACCTGACAAGCCAGAACTGGCTGGCAAAATAACAGATAGGTAAACTAATCACCTATCCTATTACATGACCGCCATCCAAACCGGTTCAAGATATCCCGCGCTACCATCTCCCACCGGATAGATCCAGTAACCAAACGCTCCCTGACCTCCGTCGGAGTGAGTAAGGACCACATACGGATCAGCGCAGTAGCCCGGAATAAAACCTGCAAAAAATGAATAGTTGGTGTTCTGTTAAATGCCAAATCATTTCTGCAATTCTAAATTGCCCATAACAACGCACACACTCCGACACGAATGTGTCTAGCTGTTTCTGACTCTATCCCAGCAAGCCACATCCCGAATAACGTGTTGACCGAAGTCGGAGGAGTAATGTTAAAGGCAATTTGCACAGAGCGCCGCAACCCTCGTGCCAACTGAAGGAAATATGCCCTAGAGGCAATAATAAAGTTATTATTTATTTCCTTATATCATGATAAAAATTTATTATTCATGCTAGAATTGTATTAACCGGAAACATAATACTTGTGTGAATACATAGACAAACAGAGTGTCACTAGTATGCCTCTACTTGACTAGCTCGTTAATCAAAGATGGTTATGTTTCCTAACCATGGACAAAGAGTTGTCATTTGATTAACGGGATCATATCATTTGCTTTCTTCATGACTTATACATGTTCCTATGACTATGAGATTATGTAACTCCCGTGTGCCGAAGGAACACTTTGTGTGCAACCAAACATCGCAACGTAACTGGGTGATTATAAAGGTGCTCTACAGGTGTCTCCAAAGGTACATGTTGGGTTGACGTATTTCGAGATTAGGATTTGTCACTCCGGTCGTCGGAGAGGTATCTCAGGGCCCTCTCGGTAATGCACATCACTTACGCCTTGCAAGCATTGCAACTAATGAGTTAGTTGCGGAATGATGTATTATGGAACGAGTAAAGAGACTTGCCGGTAACGGGATTGAACTAGGTATTGGATACCGACGATCGAATCTCGGGCAAGTAACATACCGATGACAAAGGGAACAACGTATGCTGTTATGCGGTCTGACCGATAAAGATCTTCGTAGAATATGTAGGAGCCAATATGGGCATCCAGGTCCCGCTATTGGTTATTGACCGGAGACGTATCTCAGTCATGTCTACATTGTTCTCGAACCCATAGGGTCTGCACGCTTAAGGTTTCGATGACAGTTATATTATGAGTTTATACGTTTTGATGTACCGAAGGTTGTTCGGAGTCCCGGATGAGATCACGGACATGAAGGGGAGTCTCGAAATGGTCGAGACATAAAGATTGATATATTGGAAGCCTATGTTTGGATATCAGAAGTGTTCTGGGTGAAATCGGGATTTTACCGGAGTACCGGGAGGTTACCGGAACCCCCCCGGGAGCTATATGGGCCTTAGTGGGCCTTAGTGGAAGAAGAAGAGAGGCGGCCAGGGCTGGGCCGCGCGCCCCTCCCCCTAGTCCGAATAGGACAAGGAGAGAGGGGGCCGGCGCCCCCCTCCTTTCTCTCTCTCTCTCTCTCTCTCTCTCTCTCTCTCTCTCTCTCTCTCTCTCTCTCTCTTTTCCTCCTCGCGAATCCTATTCCAACTAGGATTGGGGGAGAAGTCCTACTCCCGGAGGGCCTCCCCCCTTGAAACTTTATATACGGAGGCAGGGGCACCCCAGAGACACGCAAGTTGATCCACGTGATCATATTCTTAGCCGTGTGCGGCGCCCCCTTCCACGATAGTCCTCGATAATATTGTAGCAGTGCTTAGGCGAAGCCCTACGACAATAGTACATCAAGATCGTCACCGCGCCATCGTGCTGACGGAACTCTTCCCCGACACTTTGCTGGATCGGAGACCGGGGATCGTCATCGAGCTGAACGTGTGCTAGAACTCGGAGGTGCCGTAGTTTCGGTGCTTGATCGGTCGGGCCGTGGGACGTACGACTACATCATACTCTCCCCTCTCGTTGCTATGCATCACCATGATCTTGCGTGTGCGTAGGAAAATTTTGAAATTACTACGTTCCCCAACAGTGGTATCAGAGCCTAGGTTTTATGTGTTGATGTTATATGTACGAGTAGAACACAAGTGAGTTGTGGGTGATATAAGTCATACTGCTTACCAGCATGTCATACTTTGGTTCGGCGGTATTGTTGGACGAAGCGGCCCGGACCGACATTACGCGTACGCTTACGCGAGACCGGTTCTCCCGACGTGCTTTGCACATAGGTGGCTTGCGGGTGACAGTTTCTCCAACTTTAGTTGAACCGAGTGTGACTACGTCCGGTCCTTGCGAAGGTTAAAACAGCACCAACTTGACAAACTATCGTTGTGGTTTTGATGCGTAGGTAAGATTGGTTCTTGCTTAAGCCCGTAGCAGCCACGTAAAACTTGCAACAACAAAGTAGAGGACGTCTAACTTGTTTTTGTAGGGCATGTTGTGATGTGATATGGTCAAGACATGATGCTAAATTTTATTGTATGAGATGATCATGTTTTGTAACCGAGTTATCGACAACTGGCAGGAGCCATATGGTTGTCGCTTTATTGTATGCAATGCAATCGCGATGTAATGCTTTACTTTATCACTAAGCGGTACCGATAGTTGTGGAAGCATAAGATTGGCGAGACGACAACGATGCTACGATGGAGATCAAGGTGTCGCGCTGGTGACGATGGTGATCACGACGGTGCTTCGGAGATGGAGATCACAAGCACAAGATGATGATGGCCATATCATATCACTTATATTAATTGCATGTGATGTTTATCTTTTATGCATCTTATCTTGCTTTGATTGACGGTAGCATTTTAAGATGATCTCTCACTAATTATCAAGAAGTGTTCTCCCTGAGTATGCACCGTTGCGAAAGTTCTTCGTGCTGAGACACCACGTGATGATCGGGTGTGATAGGCTCTACGTTCAAATACAACGGGTGCAAAACAGTTGCACACGCGGAATACTCAGGTTATACTTGACGAGCCAAGCATATGCAGATATGGCCTCGGAACACGGAGACCGAAAGGTCGAGCGTGAATCATATAGTAGATATGATCAACATAGTGATGTTCACCAATGAAACTACTCCATCTCACGTGATGATCGGACATGGTTTAGTTGATTTGGATCACGTGATCACTTAGAGGATTAGAGGGATGTCTATCTAAGTGGGAGTTCTTTAAGTAATTTTATTAATTGAACTTAAATTTATCATGAACTTAGTACCTGATAGTATCTTGCTTATGTATGTTTGATTGTAGATAGATGGCCCGTGCTGTTGTTCCGTTGAATTTTAATGGGTTCCTTGAGAAAGCAAAGTTGAAAGATGATGGTAGCAATTACACGGACTGGGTCCATAACTTGAGGATTATCCTCATTGCTGCACAAAAGAATTACGTCCTGGAAGCACCGCTGGGTGCCAGGCCTGCTGCTGGAGCAACACCAGATGTTATGAACGTCTGGCAGAGCAAAGCTGATGACTACTCGATAGTTCAGTGTGCCATGCTTTACGGCTTAGAGTCGGGACTTCAATGACGTTTTGAACGTCATGGAGCATATAAGATGTTCCAGGAGTTGAAGTTAATATTTCAAGCAAATGCACGGATTGAGAGATATGAAGTCTCCAATAAGTTCTATAGCTGCAAGATGGAGGAGAACAGTTCTATCAGTGAGCATATACTCAAAATGTCTGGGTATAATAATCACTTGATTCAGATGGGAGTTAATCTTCCAGATGATTGTGTCATTGACAGAATTCTCCAATCACTGCCACCAAGCTACAAGAGCTTTGTGATGAACTATAATATGCAAGGGATGAATAAGACTATTCCCGAGCTCTTCGCAATGCTGAAAGTTGCAGAGGTAGAAATCAAAAAGGAGCATCAAGTGTTGATGGTTAACAAGACCACTAGTTTCAAGAAAAAAGTCAAAGGGAAGAAGAAGGGGAACTTCAAGAAGAACAACAAGCAAGTTGCTGCTCAAGAGAAGAAATCCCAAGTCTGGACCTAAGCCTGAAACTGAGTGCTTCTACTGCAAGCAGACTGGTCACTGGAAGTGGAACTGCCCCAAGTATTTGGCGGATAAGAAGGATGGCAAGGTGAACAAAGGTATATGTGATATACATGTTATTGATGTGTACCTTACTAATGCTCGCAGTAGCACCTGGGTATTTGATACTGGTTCTGTTGCTAATATTTGCAACTCGAAACAGGGACTACGGATTAAGCGAAGATTGGCTAAGGACGAGGTGACGATGCGCGTGGGAAACGGTTCCAAAGTCGATGTGATCACGGTCGGCACGCTACCTCTACATCTACCTTCGGGATTAGTATTAGACCTAAATAATTGTTATTTGGTGCCAGCGTTGAGCATGAACATTATATCTGGATCTTGTTTAATGCGAGACGGTTATTCATTTAAATCAGAGAATAATGGTTGTTCTATTTATATGAGTAATATCTTTTATGGTCATGCACCCTTGAAGAGTGGTATATTCTTATTGAATCTCGATAGTAGTGACATACATATTCATAATGTAGAAGCCAAAAGATGCAGAGTTGATAATGATGGTGCAACTTATTTGTGGCACTGCCGTTTAGGTCATATCGGTGTAAAGCACATGAAGAAACTCCATACTGATGGACTTTTGGAACCACTTGATTATGAATCACTTGGTACTTGCGAACCGTGCCTCATGGGCAAGATGACTAAAACACCGTTCTCCGGTACTATGGAGAGAGCAACAGATTTGTTGGAAATCATACATACAGATGTATGTGGTCCGATGAATATTGAGGCTCGTGGCGGATATCGTTATTTTCTCACCTTCACAGATGACTTAAGCAGATATGGGTATATCTACTTAATGAAACATAAGTCTGAAACATTTGAAAAGTTCAAAGAATTTCAGAGTGAAGTTGAAAACCATCATAACAAGAAAATAAAGTTTCTACGATCTGATCGTGGAGGAGAATATTTGAGTTACGAGTTTGGTGTACAATTGAAACAATGCGGAATAGTTTCGCAACTCACGCCACCCGGAACACCACAGCGTAATGGTGTGTCCGAACGTCGTAATCGTACTTTACTAGATATGGTGTGATCTATGATGTCTCTTACTGATTTACCGCTATCGTTTTGGGGTTATGCTTTAGAGACGGCCGCATTCACGTTAAATAGGACACCATCAAAATCCGTTGAGATGACGCCTTATGAACTATGGTTTGGCAAGAAACCAAAGTTGTCGTTTCTGAAAGTTTGGGGCTGCGATGCTTATGTGAAAAAGCTTCAACCTGATAAGCTCGAACCCAAATCGGAGAAATGTGTCTTAATAGGATATCCAAAGGAAACTATTGGATACACCTTCCATCATAGATCCGAAGGCAAGACTTTTGTTGCTAAGTTCGGAAACTTTTTGGAGAAGGAGTTTCTCTCGAAAGATGTGAGTGGGAGGAAAGTAGAACTTGACGAGGTAACTGTACCTGCTCCCTTATTGGAAAGTAGTACATCACAGAAACCTATTTCTGTGACACCTACACCAATTAGTGAGGAAGCTAATGATAATGATCATGAAACTTCAGGACAAGATACTACTGAACCTCGTAGATCAACCAGAGTGAGATCCGCGCCAGAGTGGTACGGTAATCCTGTTCTAGAAGTCATGCTGCTAGATCATGATGAACCTACGAACTATGAAGAAGCGATGGTGAGCCCAGATTCCGCAAAATGGATCTTGAAGCCATGAAATCTGAGATGGGATCCATGTATGAGAACAAAGTATGGACTTTGGTTGACTTGCCCGATGATCGGCAAGCAATTGAGCATAAATGGATCTTCAAGAAGAAGACTGACGCTGATGGTAATATTACTGTCTACAAAGCTCGACTTGTCGCAAAAGGGTTTCGGCAAGTTCAAGGGGTTGACTACAATGAGACCTTCGCACCCGTAGCGATGCTTAAGTCTGTCCGAATCATGTTAGCAATTGCCGCATTTTATGATTATGAAATTTGGCAGATGGATGTCAAAACTGCATTCTTGAATGGATTTCTGGAAGAAGAGTTGTATATGATGCAACTGGAAGGTTTTGTCGATCCAAAGGGAGCTAATAAAGTGTGCAAGCTCCAGCGATCCATTTATGGACTAGTGCAAGCCTCTCGGAGTTGGAATAAACGCTTTGATAGTGTGATCAAAGCATTTGGTTTTATACAAACTTTCGGAGAAGCCTGTATTTACAAGAAAGTGAGTGGGAGCTCTGTAGCATTTCTGATATTATATGTGGATGACATATTACTGATCGGAAATAATATAGAATTTCTGGATAGCATAAAAGGATACTTGAATAAGAGTTTTTCAATGAAAGACCTCGGTGAAGCTGCTTACATATTAGGCATAAAGATCTATAGAGATAGATCAAGACGCTTAATTGGACTTTCACAAAGCACATACCTTGACAAGATTTGGAAAAAGTTCAAAATGGATCAAGCAAAGAAAGGGTTCTTGCCTGTGTTACAAGGTGTGAAGTTGAGTCAGACTCAATGCCCGACCACTGCAGAAGATAGAGAGAAAATGAAAGATGTTCCCTATGCTTCAGCCATAGGCTCTATCATGTATGCAATGCTGTGTACCAGACCTGATGTGTGCCTTGCTATAAGTTTAGCAGGGTGGTACCAAAGTAATCCAGGAGTGGATCACTGGACAGCGGTCAAGAACATCCTGAAGTACCTGAAAAGGACTAAGGATATGTTTCTCGTATATGGAGGTGACAAAGAGCTCATTGTAAACGGTTACATTGATGCAAGCTTTGACACTGATCCGGACGATTCTAAATCGCAAACCGGATACGTGTTTACATTAAACGGTGGAGCTGTCAGTTGGTGCAGTTCTAAACAAAGCGTCGTGGTGGGATCTACATGTGAAGCGGAGTACATAGCTACTTCGGAAGCAGCAAATGAAGGAGTCTGGATGAAGGAGTTCATATCCGATCTAGGTGTCATACCTAGTGCATCGGGTCCAATGAAAATCTTTTGTGACAATACTGGTGCAATTGCCTTGGCGAAGGAATCCAGGTTTCACAAAAGAACCAAGCACATCAAAAGACGCTTCAATTCCATCCAGGATCTAGTCCAGGTGGGAGACATAGAGATTTGCAAGATACATACGGAGCTGAATGTAGCAGACCCATTGACTAAGCCTCTTCCACGGGCAAAACATGATCAACACCAAAGCTCCATGGGTGTTAGAATAATTACTGTGTAATCTAGATTATTGACTCTAGTGCAAGTGGGAGACTGAAGGAAATATGCCCTAGAGGCAATAATAAAGTTATTATTTATTTCCTTATATCATGATAAAAGTTTATTATTCATGCTAGAATTGTATTAACCGGAAACATAATACATGTGTGAATACATAGACAAACAGAGTGTCACTAGTATGCCTCTACTTGACTAGCTCGTTAATCAAAGATGGTTATGTTTCCTAACCATGGACAAAGAGTTGTCATTTGATTAACGGGATCATATCATTACTTGAATGATCTGATTGACATGACCCATTCCATTAGCTTAGCATCCGATCGTTTAGTATGTTGCTATTGCTTTCTTCATGACTTATACATGTTCCTATGACTATGAGATTATGTAACTCCCGTGTGCCGGAGGAACACTTTGTGTGCAACCAAACGTCACAACGTAACTGGGTGATTATAAAGGTGCTCTACAGGTGTCTCCAAAGGTACATGTTGGGTTGACGTATTTCGAGATTAGGATTTGTCACTCCGATCGTCGGAGAGGTATCTCAGGGTCCTCTCGGTAGTGCACATCACTTAAGCCTTGCAAGCATTGCAAATAATGAGTTAGTTGCGGGATGATGTATTACGGAACGAGTAAAGAGACTTGCCGGTGACGAGATTGAAATAGGTATTGGATACCGACGATCCAATCTCGGGCAAGTAACATACCGATGACAAAGGGAACAACGTATGTTGTTATGCGGTCTGACCGATAAAGATCTTCATAGAATATGTAGGAGCCAATATGGGCATCTAGGTCCCGCTATTGGTTATTGACCGGAGACGTATCTCGGTCATGTCTACATTGTTCTCGAACCCGTAGGGTCCGCACGCTTAAGGTTTCGATGACAGTTATATTATGAGTTTATACGTTTTGATGTACCGAAGGTTGTTCAGAGTCCCGGATGAGATCACGGACATGACGAGGAGTCTCAAAATGGTTGAGACATAAAGATTGATATATTGGAAGCCTATGTTTGGATATCGGAAGTGTTCCGGGTGAAATCGGGATTTTACCGGAGTACCGAGAGGTTACCGGAACCCCCCGGGAGCTATATGGGCTTTAGTGGGCCTTAGTGGAAGAAGAGGAGAGGCGGCCAGGGCTGGGCCGCGCGCCCCTCCCCCCTAGTCCGAATAGGACAAGGAGAGAGGGGCCGGCGCCCCCCTCCTTTCTCTCTCTCTCTCTTTTCCACCTCGCGAATCCTATTCCAACTAGGATTGGGGGAGAAGTCCTACTCCCGAAGGGAGTAGGACTCCTCCTGGCGCGCCCTATGATGGCCGGATGGCCTCCCCCCCTTGAACCTTTATATACGGAGGCAGGGGCACCCCAGAGACACACAAGTTGATCCACGTGATCATATTCTTAGCCGTGTGCGGCGCCCCCTTCCACGATAGTCCTCGATAATATTGTAGCAGTGCTTAGGCGAAGCCTTGCGACAGTAGTACATCAAGATCGTCACCACGCCGTCGTGTTGACGGAACTATTCCCCGACACTTTGCTGGATCAGAGTCCGGGGATCGTCATCAAGCTGAACGTGTGCTAGAACTCGGAGGTGCCGTAGTTTCGGTGCTTGATCGGTCGGGCTATGGAGACGTACGACTACATCAACCAAATGCTTCCGTTGTCGATCTACAAGGGTACGTAGATCATACTCTCCCCTATCGTTGCTATGCATCACCATGATCTTTCATGTGCGTAGGAAAATTTTGAATTACTACGTTCCCCAACACCAGCGGGCAGTCAAAGAAGAGGTGCTTGATAGTCTCTTCCCGATCACAGAAGCTACACCTAGTAGAGCTTGTCCAGTTTCGCTTAACTAGATTGTCCTTTGTTAAAATTACTTGTTTATGAACAAACCACATAAACACTTTGATCTTCAAAGGGACCTTGACTTTCCAAACCTCTTTGGAACTAGGAATCACACTAGAGTTAATAATATCGATATACATCGATTTAACTGTGAACTCCCCAGATCTAGTAAGCTTCCACCGCAACTGATCGGGCTGAGGAGTTAACTGAACCTCCATCAGTTGACGAACCAAGTGAAGCCATGCTTCCCACCGATCACCCACAAGCACCCTCCTAAACTGAATGTTAAGTGGAATGGACTGCATGACCGTAGCAACAAGAGCCTCACGACGCTGAACAATACGATAAAGGGACGGATACTGGGTCGCCAAAGGCGCGTCACCAAGCCACGTATCTTCCCTGAATCGAGTGTGTTGCCATTACCGACAATAAACCTAGTTCTGTTAAAGAAGGTAGCTTTGACTCTCATGAGCCCCTTCCAGAACGGCGAATCAGTTGGTCTGACAGTGACCTGGGATAGGGTCTTGGACTGCAGATATTTACTACGTAAAATCTGCGCCCATGTTGCCTCCGTCTCAAGTGACAACTTATACAGCCATTTACTAAGCAGGCATCTGTTCTTGACCTCTAAATTTTCAATACCAGGGCCCCCCTGGTCCTTTGGTCGACAGATAATATCCCATTTGGCCAGTCGGTATTTTCTCTTAAGTTCATCACTCTGCCAAAAAAATCTGGATCGATAGAAGTCCATCCTTTTCCTAACCCCAACTGGGACCTCAAAGAAAGATAATAGGAGCATAGGTAAACTCGTGAGCACCAAGTAATAAGAATCAACCGGCCTCCATAAGACATGAGTTTTCCTTTCCAGCAACTCAGTTTCTTCTCAAACCGATCCTCTATGCACTTCCACTCGCTATTTGTTAGCTTACGATGGTGAATGGGAATACCTAGATACGTAAAAGGTAAAGCTCCCACTTCACAACCAAACAATTTTCTATATGTCTCTTGTTCGTCTTTGGCTCTACCAAAGCAGAACAGCTCGCTTTTATGGAAATTAATCTTAAGCCCCGTCAATTGTTCAAATAAGCATAACAATAACTTCATGTTTCTCGCTTTAGCCAAATCGTGTTCCATGAAGATGATTGTATCATCAGCGTACTGCAGGATGGACACACCACCATCGACCAGATGAGGCACCAAGCCACCCACCTGACCGGCTTCTTTTGCCCTCCCTATCAGGATCGCCAACATGTCAACCACAATATTGAATAATATTGGGGACATAGGATCGCCTTGTCTCAACCCCTTATGTGTTTGGAAATAATGGCCTATATCGTCATTCACTTTAATACCAACACTCCCTTTTTGCGTGAATGCTTGCACCTTGCGTCGCCAAGCTTCATCAAAGCCCTTCATGCGTAAGGCCTGTTGAAGGAATGACCATTTGACTTTATCATATGTCTTCTCGAAATCCACTTTGAAAATAACTCCATCAAGTTTTTTCATGTGGATCTCATGGAGCGTTTCATGAAGGACCACAACCCCTTCCAGGATGTTCCTGTCTAGCATGAAGGTGTTGGAAATATGCCCTAGAGGCAATAATAAATTGGTTATTTCCTTGTTCATGATAATCGTTTATTATCCATGCTATAATTGTATTGATAGGAAACTCAAATACATGTGTGGATACATAGACAACACCATCTCCCTAGTAAGCCTCTAGTTGACTAGCTCGTTGATCAATTGATGGTTACGGTTTCCTGACCATGGACATTGGATGTCGTTGATAACGGGATCACATCATTAGGAGAATCATGTGATGGACAAGACCCAATCCTAAGCCTAGCATAAAGATCATGTAGTTCGTATGCTAAAGCTTTTCTAATGTCAAGTATCATTTCCTTAGACCATGAGATTGTGCAACTCCCGGATACCGTAGGAATGCTTTGGGTGTGCCAAACATCACAACGTAACTGGGTGGCAATAAAGGTACACTATGGGTATCTCCGAAAGTGTCTATTGGGTTGGCACGAATCGAGACTAGGATTTGTCACTCCGTGTGACGGAGAGGTATCTGTGGGCCCACTCGGTAGGACATCATCATATGCGCAATGTGACCAAGGAGTTGATCACAGGATGATGTGTTACGGAACGAGTAAAGAGACTTGCCGATAACGAGATTGAACAAGGTATCGGATACCGACGATCGAATCTCGGGCAAGTACAATACCGCTAGACAAAGGGAATTGAATACGGGATTGATTGAATCCTCGACATCGTGGTTCATCCGATGAGATCATCGTGGAACATGTGGGAGCCAACATGGGTATCCAGATCCCGCTGTTGGTTATTGGCCGGAGAGGTGTCTCGGTCATGTCTGCATGGTTCCCGAACCCATAGGGTCTACACACTTAAGGTTCGATGACGCTAGGTGTCGGTGTACTAAAGTAGGGGTACCTTAGTATCCCGAACTTGTGCACGGGCAGTCGCAGCGTCCCGCGGCAGGGCTTGCCGGGCGACCGCCAAGGTCCTCCGTGGTTCCTTTTGGAGTGTAACACCCTCGATGCGACTATATCTCCCACGTGTCGAGGCACGACTTAGAGGCATAACCGCATTGAAGGCATATGTCGCAAGTGGGGCAATCTTCACACAACCCATGTACATATATAATATAAAGGGGGAATGATAATAGTTGGCTTACACTCGCCACGTCACATCAAGGTACATAAATAGCATCCATCATACAAACACTCATGGCCCGACTACGGCGCCAAAATAGAAAAAGACCCCCAACAAGCGACAATTCCCTGAATCGAACCCCGAGCAGGCACCACTACTGATCATCAGGAAAAGAAACATAGTAACGCTGAGAGTCCTCGTCGTACTCCCACTTCAGCTCGAGCGCGCCAACCGGAGGAGTATCATCGGTCCCTGCATCTGGTGATATAGTAATCTGTGAGCCACAAGGACTCAGCCATCTCGCACCCTCGCGATCAAGACTATTTAAGCTTAATAGGAAAGGAAGGGTTAATGTGAGTGGAGCTGCAGCAAGCGACTAGCATATATGGTGGCTAACTTATTCGCAAAAGAGAGCGAGAAAAGAGGGCAAGGCACGAGCGGAACCTAAATAGAGCAGACTACGCAAACATAACTCCAACGCCGTGTCCACTTCCCGGACTCCGCCGAGAAGAGGCCGTCATGGCAACACACGCAGTTGATACATTTTAATTAATTAGGTTCAAGTTATCTACAACCGGACATTATCAAATTCCCATCTGCCCATAACCGCGGGCACGGCTTTCGAAAGGTCAATCCCTACAGGGGGGTCCCAACTTAGCCCATAACAAGCTCTCACGGTCAACGAAGGAATAGACCTCCACCCAGGACCCACCGATCAGACTCGGTATCCCGGTACAACAAGATGATTCGACAGGTCAAAACTAGTCCAGCAACACCGCCCGAATGCGCCGACAAATCCCGATAGGAGCTGCACATATCTCTTTCTCAGGGCACACTCAGATTGTCTTAGGTCCGGGTAGGCCAGCCCAGAGTTTCCCCTGGTGGCCACCGGCAGCTGACAGTTGGACCAACACTCAGAGGAGCACTGGCCCGGGGGGGTTAAAATAAGATGACCCTCGGGCTCCGGAAACCCAAGGGAAAGAAACGGGTAGGTGGCAAATGGTAAAACCAATGTTGGGCATTGCTGGAAAAGCTTTAATCAAGGCGAACTATCAAGGGGTTCCCATTATAGCCCAACCGCGTAAGGGACGCAACAAACCGGGAACATAACACCGATATGACGGAAACTAGGGCGGCAAGAGTGGAACAAAACACTAGGCGAGAGGCCGAGCCTTCCACCCTTTACCAAGTATATAGATGAATAAAGATAACATAGCAATATAATGATATCCCAACAAGTAAATAAAGGTTCCAACAAGGAACGGCTCCAATCTTCACCTGCAACTAACAACGCTATAAGAAGGGCTGAGCAAAGCGGTAACATAGCCAATCAATGGTTTGCTAGGACAAAGGTGGGTTAGAGGCTCAATCATGGCAATTGGGAGGCTGACAAGCAAGTGGTAGGCATCGTAGCATTGGCAAAGCAAAAGAGCGAGCAAACTAGCATAGCAAAGATAGTAGTGATTTCAAGGGTGTGATCATCTTGCCTGCACAGTTGTCAGAATTGACTGGATCCTCAAAAGCAAACTCAACGGGCTCCTCGTTAGTGAGCTCGTCTCCCGGATCTACCCAACAACACAAACAAGCAACAAGGATACAATCAACCACGTGCAAGGGCAACCAATATGATGCAAAGATGACATGCTATGCGGGATGCGAAGCGGAATGCAAGAATGCAACATGTAACAGGAAATGCACGAACCTGGCCTCAACTTGGAAATCCAAGTGTGCCACTGGATAGAGGGGAAGAAATCCCCTGAAAACGATATAAAGATCATGGCAATCGGAGCTACGGTTAAGAAATGGCAAGCGTTTTACTAAACGAACCGATCTGCGATTTACAGCAAGTAGGCTCCTAAATGCAACAAAATGAACATGCTACAGCTACCCAACATGAAAACAAATTGCATGGCAGTGATGTACTAAACAAGCTAAACAAATCATCATGACTGAGGCATAGGCAAATTCATCCATTAAGGGCTTCAAACAAGCATGGCAAAACTGAATAAGCAAAACAGATTTCAGACTTAGCGAAATTAACGCTAGTCTGAAATTTCAGACCATGATGCTCTCTTCGGAGCAGCAAAATAACATGAAGGAAAACCTGAACATGGCAAGTAAGAGCATGGCATGGAGCTACTCAACAATCTTAACAAAACAGCCAAAATGACCTGGGGCCAAAAGGGTTCACAAAATACTCTACCGAGCTCACGAACATCGATGAAGCACAATCAGTTTTCAGACTTAGTGAAAACTGGGACATGCTGAAATAATAACTCACGGAGGCATGTAAACGAGATCGATGCTCTCACTACGGTGCAAGTCATGGCAAGGCAAGCATATATCCATTAAGAAGGCACAAAATTCTAGCTAGACATGGCAAGAACAATGGCATAGCATGCATGGATCACTAGCAATCACTCCGGCAAAATCGCAAAAGAGTTAACGATCTGCCCAAAACAGCAACTATCCAAAAGTTGAGCTCGATTGAGTCAACCTAGGGTGCTCTAACATAACAAGTAAAGACATGGATGGATTAAGCACAACAAGCATAACAAATCACTCTTACTGATCATCCTCAAAAGAGGCACGGATCACTAGGAAACAAGCCGGACATATAGCATCGTGAACTAAAACGGCTCAGACTTAGTGAAAATCACTAAGTCCCTGAAATCAGTAATCTCAGGTAGCCCTCTTCGCAAGCTTGCACAAGACAACACACACATCCTAAAAATACATGGAAGGCACCTCTGGAAAGAAGACAACATGCTTAACAATTCATCCCAAAGGGGCACAGGCATATCATGCACGGATTAAATATGGCAAAAATGACAAAAGTGCATGTTGGACTAATGGATCTGCAATTTAACTCAACATGCCTCCTTCCAACAGCATTTTGGGCACTAAGATGACCTCAAATGCAAATGATGCAATGGAATGAAATGATGTACTCGTCGAGACGAAGAATTTGACATATCATACGCCCAAATCGGAGCTACGGATGCGGAGATATGGTAGGTCAAACATGGGCACTTGGATCTGAGAAAAACTGGGACTTAGACAAAAAAAACAACCTCTCTCAGATCTAGGGTTTCACACGGAAACCGAGGCACGGCCGGCACTGTTCACCGGAGCTTCTCCGGCGAGGAAGCGGGCCTCCGGCGAGGGCTGCCGGCCGGCGGGGACGGCGGCGGCCGGAGCAGGGCCCCGCGGCGGCCGGAGCAGGATCGAGGCGGCGGGCTCCCGCCGCGGCTCGGGCGGCGGGCTCCTGCGGCGGCTCGAGCGGCTCGGGCGGGCGAAGCGGCGAGGCGATGTGGGCCGTGGAGGGCCCGCGGCGGGCCTCTGCGGGCCGCGGCGGCGGCGGGCGAAGTGGTCCCCGCGGGGGGGACGCGTGACGGCCTCTGAGAGGCTCGGCGGCGAGGGCGGACGCTGTCCGGCGCGGGCCGGACACGTCCGTCGGCGGCGGAGGAGCGGATCTGGGAAAAAAAAGGGTTTGGAGAGGGGATCCGGGATTTGGAGGAGGGGGTCTATTTATAGACCTAGAGGGAGCTAGGAGAGTCCAAATGAGGTGCGGTTTTCGCCCACACGATCGTGATCGAACGACCGAGACGATGGAGCTGAGTTTGGTGGGTTTTGGGCCAAATTGGAGGGGTGTTGGGCTGCACACACACGAGGCCTTTTCGGTCCCTCGGTTAACCGTTGGAGTATCAAACGAAGTCCAAATGACCCGAAACTTGACAGGCGGTCTACCGGTAGTAAACCAAGGCCGCATGGCAAGTCTCGGCCCAATCCGGAAATGTTTAATCCCCACACACGAAAGAAAGCTAGAAATGGCCACCGGAGGAGAACGAAACGCCGGAATGCAAAACAGACAACGGGGAAAATGCTCGAATGCATGAGACGAACATGTATGCGAACGCAATGCACGAGACGACATGATATGAGATGCACGAAAAACAAAACAACACACGGAGACAAAGACCCGAACCCGAGAATTAAATATAACTTAATGCCGAAAACGGCATGAGTTGGAATACAATTGGGGAAGGTTACATATGGGGCGTTACAACACTCCACCACTACGAAAAGATCTCGTCCTGAGATCTAAAACTGAAAGAACTCCGGGTACTCGGAACGGAGGAGGAGGAAGCCAATACTTCTGCTGCTTGGTCACTTGAGTAGAGGACGAAGACGAGGTGTCTCTGACTCGCTTCCTGGAAGCATCACACCTGAGCTGAGCAGCCTCTTGCTTCAGTGCCATGTTGTAGAACTCATCGTATCTCAGCGGCTCGAAGAGGACAAGAGCGAGCTGAATTTCTTCACGAAGACCACCCCTGAACTGATAGATCATGCTCTTCTCATCAGGAACATCCTGCTTGGCAAAACAGGCGAGCTTCTGGAACAACTTGTTGTAGTCATAGACAGACAAAGAGCCTTGCTTCAGATTGCGGAATTCTTCATGTTTGCTTTCAGTCACACTTTGAGGAATGTGATGAGCTCGAAAATCACGACGGAAATCATCCCAAGTGATCAAACGTCCACCTCTGGAATCCCGGTACTGCTGAAACCACTCTGCAGCCTGATCCTTGAGCTGGAAAGACGCGAACTTGACGAAATCTTCAGGTCTGACGTTGCTACATTCAAAATGCTTGCCCAGATCGACTAACCAATCATCAGCATCGGTAGCCTCAACGCAGTTACTGAACGTCTTTGGACCATTTGCGAGGAACTGATTCAGAGTTGCAAACTGGTTCTGGTTGCTGCCTTGATTCGCTTGACTGCTTTGATTCCGCTCTTGGATGATTTGCATGATTAGCTGAGTATTTGCATTAGTAGCAGCCATCACAGCCTGCCATGCTTCCGGAGGAGGCGGAGGTGGCGGAGGATCTGGGTTCGGAGTCGTGCGCGTTGGAGGAGCCATCCTGAAGAGGTTGACCACCATTAGCACACAAATAAAGTAATATAGAAGGTGAATCCAACGGAATGAAAATTGCAACATAAGTCTTCACATCCGAACAAAATGAACGAATGCACTTCTCTTGAAGTGGTCACATATTCCTAAATTGCGAAGCCACGAAGAATCATGTAGAAGAGGTACATCAACGAGGGATGGAATCAACATATGACGTCGAAGAAGAACGAATACCACAACTCGAAATGAAAACAAGGGTTGGCTTGCGGAATAAGCCGGAACAAACACATGATAGAAATTTCGTCCGAAGTGTTCGTGGTAGGACCTACACGGGCTCGACCGTACATCACCATCATGTACAAGGCAGTGCACATGACATACGAAGCGTCCCCGAGTCAGCATAGCCAAGGACTCTTTAAGACACAACGAGGCCACTGTAAAATCGACCGTGAATAGGCGAACCACTAGACGTCGAACCCCAATTCCATATCACACATCTGTTGGAAAGATATCCTAAGGCTACTTGAATTCCCACCTATGAAATTCCCGAAACTTTCCGGTTATGCAATCAGGTGTTGAGGATACAGGGGAAGCATAATATCTCACCCAAGCTAGCAATTCCTACATGCAGCTGCATCCATCCTTCAACACATAACCAAGAAACCTTCGGAAACCATCTATCTCAACCTTCGAAAAGCATCCGTTATACAAGTTATGGCGATACTCCCGAACTCCCGCCCCAGTACTGGGTGGCGTCGAGGTTATCTCACCAACGAACTGCATAAAGGAGATTTTCGATGTCGCGCACATATCTCAAGTATGCCAGAATTGCAACGATAGAATTATGATGACAACACCTCAGAGCTCAACTCCCCGGGACACTTCCACTAAACCCCTGACAGGAGGCACCAAGACAGTATTCTCATCATAAGCCATCGGAACAAAACTAAGATACTCGCGTGATCCTAAAAAAAATTTAGTGAAATTTGAGAAGAGAAGAGTCAAAACTCTACGTCAGGATGCCTTACGAGAGCGATGAGGAGACTGGGAAGTAAAAAGAATTCCTAAGCTCTCCGATATATAATTCCTAAGGACTCAAAACATTTTTCTAGACACAACTCGGCTGCTAGAAACGATCAAGCAATGGGGCTCCTAAGGTCGGGGAAGGCTCTGATACCAACTTGTAACACCCTCGATGCGACTATATCTCCCACGTGTCGAGGCACGACTTAGAGGCATAACCGCATTGAAGGCATATGTCGCAAGTGGGGCAATCTTCACACAACCCATGTACATATATAATATAAAGGGGGAATGATAATAGTTGGCTTACACTCGCCACGTCACATCCAGGTACATAAATAGCATCCATCATACAAACACTCATGGCCCGACTACGGCGCCAAAATAGAAAAAGACCCCCAACAAGCGACAATTCCCTGAATCGAACCCCGAGCAGGCACCACTACTGATCATCAGGAAAAGAAACATAGTAACGCTGAGAGTCCTCGTCGTACTCCCACTTCAGCTCGAGCGCGCCAACCGGAGGAGTATCATCGGTCCCTGCATCTGGTGATATAGTAATCTGTGAGCCACAAGGACTCAGCCATCTCGCACCCTCGCGATCAATACTATTTAAGCTTAATAGGAAAGGAAGGGTTAATGTGAGTGGAGCTGCAGCAAGCGACTAGCATATATGGTGGCTAACTTATTCGCAAAAGAGAGCGAGAAAAGAGGGCAAGGCACGAGCGGAACCTAAATAGAGCAGACTACGCAAACATAACTCCAACGCCGTGTCCACTTCCCGGACTCCGCCGAGAAGAGGCCATCACGGCAACACACGCAGTTGATACATTTTAATTAATTAGGTTCAAGTTATCTACAACCGGACATTATCAAATTCCCATCTGCCCATAACCGCGGGCACGGCTTTCGAAAGATCAATCCCTGCAGGGGGGTCCCAACTTAGCCCATAACAAGCTCTGACGGTCAACGAAGGAATAGACCTCCACCCAGGACCCACCGATCAGACTCGGTATCCCGGTACAACAAGATGATTCGACAGGTCAAAACTAGTCCAGCAACACCGCCCGAATGCGCCGACAAATCCCGATAGGAGCTGCACATATCTCTTTCTCAGGGCACACTCAAATTGTCTTAGGTACGGGTAGGCCAGCCTAGAGTTGCCCCTGGTGGCCACCGGCAGCTGACAGTTGGACCAACACTCAGAGGAGCACTGGCCCGGGGGGGTTAAAATAAGATGACCCTCGGGCTCCGGAAACCCAAGGGAAAGAAACGGGTAGGTGGCAAATGGTAAAACCAATGTTGGGCATTGCTGGAAAAGCTTTAATCAAGGCGAACTATCAAGGGGTTCCCATTATAGCCCAACCGCGTAAGGGACGCAACAAACCGGGAACATAACACCGATATGATGGAAACTAGGGCGGCAAGAGTGGAACAAAACACTAGGCGAGAGGCCGAGCCTTCCACCCTTTACCAAGTATATAGATGAATAAAGATAACATAGCAATATAATGATATCCCAACAAGTAAATAAAGGTTCCAACAAGGAACGGCTCCAATCTTCACCTGCAACTAACAACGCTATAAGAAGGGCTGAGCAAAGCGGTAACATAGCCAATCAATGGTTTGCTAGGACAAAGGTGGGTTAGAGGCTCAATCATGGCAATTGGGAGGCTGACAAGCAAGTGGTAGGCATCGTAGCATTGGCAAAGCAAAAGAGCGAGCAAACTAGCATAGCAAAGATAGTAGTGATTTCAAGGGTGTGATCATCTTGCCTGCACAGTTGTCAGAATTGACTGGATCCTCAAAAGCAAACTCAACGGGCTCCTCGTTAGCGAGCTCGTCTCCCGGATCTACCCAACAACACAAACAAGCAACAAGGATACAATCAACCACGTGCAAGGGCAACCAATACGATGCAAAGATGACATGCTATGCGGGATGCGAAGCGGAATGCAAGAATGCAACATGTAACAGGAAATGCACGAACCTGGCCTCAACTTGGAAATCCAAGTGTGCCACTGGATAGAGGGGAAGAAATCCCCTGAAAACGATATAAAGATCATGGCAATCGGAGCTACGGTTAAGAAATGGCAAGCGTTTTACTAAACGAACCGATCTGCGATTTACAGCAAGTAGGCTCCTAAATGCAACAAAATGAACATGCTACAGCCACCCAACATGAAAACAAATTGCATGGCAGTGATGTACTCAACAAGCTTAACAAATCATCATGACTGAGGCATAGGCAAATTCATCCATTAAGGGCTTCAAACAAGCATGGCAAAACTGAATAAGCAAAACAGATTTCAGACAGCGAAATTAACGCTAGTCTGAAATTTCAGACCACGATGCTCTCTTCGGAGCAGCAAAACAACATGAAGGAAAACCTGAACATGGCAAGTAAGAGCATGGCATAGAGCTACTCAACAAGCTTAACAAAACACCCAAAATGACCTGGGGCCAAAAGGGTTCACAAAATACTCTACCGAGCTCACGAACATCGATGAAGCACAATCAGTTTTCAGACTTAGTGAAAACTGGGACATGCTGAAATAATAACTCACGGAGGCATGTAAACGAGCTCAATGCTCTCACTACGTTGCAAGTCATGGCAAGGCAAGCATATATCCATTAAGAAGGCACAAAATGCTAGCTAGACATGGCAAGAACAATGGCATAGCATGCATGGATCACTAGCAATCACTCCGGCAAAATCGCAAAAGAGTTAACGATCTGCCCAAAACAGCAACTATCCAAAAGTTGAGCTCGATTGAGTCAACCTAGGGTGCTCTAACATAACAAGTAAAGACATGGATGGATTAAGCACAACAAGCATAACAAACCACTCTTACTGGTCATCCTCAAAAGAGGCACGGATCACTAGGAAACAAGCCGGACATATAGCATCGTGAACTAAAACGGCTCAGACTTAGTTAAAATCACTAAGTCCCTGAAATCAGTAATCTCAGGTAGCCCTCTTCGCAAGCTTGCACAAGACAACACACACATCCTAAAAATACATGGAAGGCACCTCTGGAAAGAAGACAACATGCTTAACAATTCATCCCAAAGGGGCACAGGCATATCGTGCACGGATTAAATATGGCAAAAATGACAAAAGTGCATGTTGGACTAACGGATCTGCAATTTAACTCAACATGCCTCCTTCCAACAGCATTTTGGGCACCAAGATGACCTCAAATGCAAATTTTGGGCGCGGGCCGGACACGTCCGTCGGCGGCGGAGGAGCGGATCTGGGAAAAAAATAGGGTTTGGAGAGGGGATCCGGGATTTGGAGGAGGGGGTCTATTTATAGACCTAGAGGGAGCTAGGAGAGTCCAAATGAGGTGCGGTTTTCGCCCACACGATCGTGATCGAACGACCGAGACGATGGAGCTGAGTTTGGTGGGTTTTGGGCCAAATTGGAGGGATGTTGGGCTGCACACACACGAGGCCTTTTCGGTCCCTCGGTTAACCGTTGGAGTATCAAACGAAGTCCAAATGACCCGAAACTTGACAGGCGGTCTACCGGTAGTAAACCAAGGCCGCATGGCAAGTCTCGGCCCAATCCGGAAATGTTTAATCCCCACACACGAAAGAAAGCTAGAAATGGCCACCGGAGGAGAACGAAGCGCCGGAATGCAAAACGGACAACGGGGAAAATGCTCGAATGCATGAGACGAACATGTATGCGAACGCAATGCACGAGACGACATGATATGAGATGCACGAAAAACAAAACAACACACGGAGACAAAGACCCGAACCCGAGAATTAAATATAACTTAATGCCGAAAACGGCATGAGTTGGAATACAATTGGGGAAGGTTACATATGGGGCGTTACATGGAGCCATTCAAGAACAAAGTATCCAAGACCCCGGCAAAAGGAGCTTGCCGGGAAGAAGACAAGACCTCGGCAAGAGGAGCTTGCCGGGAAAGCCAACCAAGGCATCTCAAGGAACTTGCCGCAACACACCACGCGTCCCGGCAAGGCCCGGTGAGCGACAAGCTCCCGGATGCGACAAGACAACAACCGCGGCAAGGCGCTTGCCGCGGCAAGCTTCCACTCTGTACCTGCGCTCCAGCACATCCACCAACGTGTCGCTCTGGGACCCTCCCAGACATACATGGCGGAAGGCTGTGCAGCCAAAGGTACACGGTGGCAAGCGGCGCTGGCAAGATTGCCATCATGGCAAGCAGTGGCGTCCCTGGCGGTCCCTTTCCGCACCGTCTAGGCGATGCAGACAGGCATTTAATGCCTTCGTCCCCTGCCGTCAGGGTTAGGTATGATAACACTGTAGTAGGCGGCGGTGCCAACCGCCATGCCTTTTCCATTTTTGCCCTCATCTATGTTGCCACCTGTCGGTGACCCCTTAAACATATAAAAGGAGGCCCGTGTGCAACGTAGAGGAGGTCGGCCAACAGAACACTCTCACGCTCGGTCTCGTTAGCTGCTGGTGTGTACTGTAGCACACCGCGCTCCCGAGCAAGAAATCAATACAAACACAAAGCAGGAGTAGGGTTTTACGCATCCGTGCGGCCCGAACCTGGGTAAACTGATCGTGTCACTCATGCGCATCGCCTCGATCTGCTCTTCGTGCTCTCTCCGCCCCCTGCCGAACCGAAAGGGGCTCGGTCCGCCGATCCCCATAGATGTCCGTGGGATCAGCACCCCCGACATCTTTGGCGCGCCAGGTAGGGGTGCGTTGAGGTCGTGTGAACCTGATCCGGCGTTCGCACGAGCCAAATCTTCATCGTCCTCATCGACATGCCGCCGAAGAAGAAGGCTTCGGAGGCGGCTGCTCCATCCGCGCCAATCCCACCATCGCCGGAGCGAACGGCTGGTGGGGTAGACGCCAGCAGAAGAGCGGGCGCCGACGAGGGAGCTCATGGTGCTGCCAGGTCCAAGGACAAGACTGCACTGCACATTGGTGGCGCAGTCGGCTCCCACAACGATCGGGCGCACTCCAAGACCTCGGCGTCTGTACACGCACCGTGCCCATCCCAAGAGGCGCGGGACCAGCAGCGTCATGGTACTCATGGTACCATACGTTTGCTGGGCCAAGATCAAGCTGGTGGATCCCGGAGTGCTCAAGACCAGCATGCACGCCAACATGCTGGCGCGAGCGGGGCACGGTCGCCTGGACGAGGTACTGCTCCTTCTAACATAGTTAGAAGTCCGAGCATATCTCGCTCCTCGCACCGTTCGCCGCCGCCGCCCGCCACTCCGGCAGAAGCTTTGGCGCGAGCTCAACTGCTCCTAGATTACCCTCCAGCGGCGGACAAGATCGACGACTGGAGGGCCACCATTCAGAGCCTCATCAGCTTCGCCAACAGCGACAATCCACGGCAGCCGAGTACTTCGCTGCCGCGGCAAGTCAGCCAGGCGCGAGCCGGTGGCGACAAGACCGGTGGGGTTGCAACCACTGTGCACTCACCGCCCCGAAGGCCAAGATCGTCGACTCGCCGGATCCACCTCGACAGCGACTCCACCGTCTCGTCAGATCCACGAGCTTGTCGCGATCAGCGCCAAGTTCTTCACGAACGACAGCAAGAAGATGCTCGTACGCGCATCGAGCGCCAAAGAGAAGCGCGGCGTCAATCAGACCTGCGCGCTGGGCCCTCTGTCGACATGCATGCGCCAGGGGAACCAGGCGACTTGCCGTACGCGATAGGTTCCCTGCGTTTACCTGTGAGCTGCGGCAAGTCCAGTGGCCCAGCCAAAAGAATTTCAAACCAGACGTACCCGAGAAGTACGACGGCAAGTCGCACCCGTCAGAGTTCCTCAGCATCTACACCATCGCGGTGCAGGCTGCCGGGGGGCGAGACAACAAGGTCCTTGCCAACTACTTCCCGCTGGTGCTCAAGCCCGACGTCAGGTCCTGGCTCATGCACTTGCCGGACAACTCCATATCCTCTTGGGCAGATCTGTGCCATCAGTTTGTCGGCGCCTTTACAGGCGGCCACAAACCTCATGGCCAAGAAAGTGACCTTCACCTGCTCGCCCAGAAGGAAGGAGAGCCCCTGCGCAAGTATATTTAGAGATTCAGCCGTGTACAGCGCAACATCCCAGACATCCACCCTGCCGCGGTCATCAGCGCGTTCCATCAGAACGTGCGTAACCGCATGATGCGGGAGGAGATGGCGATGAGCAGGATCAGAGACGTCAGTGAGCTATATGCCCTGGCCGACAAGTGTGCACGTGCTGAGGAAGGGAGGAAACTCCCCGGAGAGAATACTGGAGCAGGAGGATCTGACAGCGAAGATGCTGCCCCGGCAAAGAAAAACCGGCGGCGCAATAACAGGAAGAAGAAGGACAAAGAGGTGCTAGTCGTTGAGCAGTCCGGCAACGACGGCGCCGCCAAGAAAGCCAAAGTAGGTAGCTACGGCAAGGAGATTGCCGCATGGACCAACTGCCAGGCTGTGGCGGCTGCCGACAAGCAAGATGGCTCCGACAAGCAGTACTGCAAGATCCACTGCACCAAGGGCCATGACCTCCAGAGTTGCAAGAAGGTTGAGCAGCTTGTCCAGCAACAGAAAGCTGAGTACGAGCGGCGCGACAAGGAGAGAGCCCAAGGAGGCGCTGGAGAAGCCGGCAAGAAGCGCGCTGGCCGGGGAGGACGCCGCGGCAAGGCCAAGCAGCGGCAAGGAGACAGACCTCCCCGCGGCCGCGACAAGGATGACGACGACGACGAGGACATGGATGATGTCGAGACCAGTGAGCAGGAATTTCAGAAAGCCACAGAGGTCTTGTGCGTTGACGGCGGTGCTTCTCTGCATACTTCCCACCGCCAGCTCAAGCAGTGGGCGCGGGATGTTAATGCGGCGGAGCCACCTGTCGAATCGCGCAAGCTTCTGAAATGGTCTAGCACGCCTATCATCTTTGACATTGAGGACCACCCTGATCGCACAACTGCGGTCGGGTGCTTGTCGTTGTTGGTTTCACCAACTATCCGCAACCTCAAGGTCACCAAGATGCTAGTTGACGGCGGGGCCGGCTTGAACCTGATCTCCTCCGCGGTACTCCAGAAACTCCAGATCCCTGACAGCAAGCTCGAAGAGACCGGCACATTCCAAGGAATTAACCCGGGAAGGAGCAAGCCGAAGGGGAAGGTCACGTTGCTGGTAACATTTGGCAGCGAGATGAACTTCAGGACTGAGAGGGTCACTTTCGACGTTGCCGATTTTCCATTACCTTACAATGGAATACTCGGCCGTCCAGCGCTCGCCAAGTTCATGGCAGCCTCTCACTACGCATAATACATGCTCAAGATGCCAGGCCCGATAAGCGTCATCTATGTCCCTGGCAACAAGAAAGATGCTCTTATCTGCGCGACAAGATCTACCGGGAAGCAGCAGCCGCAGCAGATCGCAAGACACTTGTCGCTGAAGCTCCCGGGGGGAAGAAGAAGACCAAGTTCGGCAAGAGCTCTGATGCCCACTCCGGCAAGCGCACCTCTTCGGAGTGCTGCGCTACCATCGAGGACGCACCATCGAGCTCCACCGACAAGTGTAAGAAGGCAATGGCAACTCTGCCACACACTAAGAAGGTGTCCGCCAAGGAGGACGGCGCTGGTGGTACCTTCACCATCAGTGCCACTCTCGACCCTAAATAGGAAAGCGCGCTCATTGCTTTCCTGTGGGCGAATGTCGACGTGTTTGCGTGGCAACCGTCTGACATCCCCGGTGTTCCCAGGAAAGTAATTGAGCACCATCTTGCCATTTGTCCTCATGCGCGGCCCGTCAAGCAGAAGGTCAGGAAGCAAGCAGTGGAGCGCCAAGAATTCATAGCAGAAGAAATCAAGAAATTGGAAGCAGCAGGCCTTGTCAGAGGAGTGCTCCATCCCACGTGGTTGGCCAATCCTGTAGTCATGCGCAAAGAAAACGGGAAATGGAGGCTTTGTATTGACTTTACTGATGTTAATAAAGCTTGTCCCAAAGACCCATTTCCCTTGCCGCGCATTGACCAGATTGTTGACTCCACGGCCGGATGTGAATTGCTTTCATTTCTTGACGCATACTCAGGATACCATCAGATCTTCATGGCAGAAGAGGATGAGGAGAAAACCGCATTCATTACTCCATGTGGCACGTACTGTTTCATACGGATGCCTTTTGGTTTAAAGAATGCTGGTTCAACATTTGCAAGAGTAGTCCATGTCGCTCTTAAGCCACAAATACACAGAAATGTAGAGGCCTACATTGATGATATAGTGGTCAAGAGCAAGGACAGGGCAACCCTGATCCAAGATTTAGACGAGACCTTTGCAAATCTGCGCAAGATCAACCTCAAGCTCAACCCCGAGAAGTGTGTGTTTGGAGTCCCTTCCGGCAAGCTTCTCGGGTTCTTTGTGTCTCAGCGAGGAATTGAAGCCAATCCCGACAAGATCAAGGCCATTGAGCAGATCAAAGCACCAAAGCGGGTCAAGGATGTACGGAAGCTTGCCGGTTGCGTGGCTGCTCTTAGCAGGTTTATCTCTCGGTCTGCTGAGCGCGCCCTGCCGTTTTTCAAAATTTTGAAAAAGGCAGGTCCAATGAAATGGACTCCGGAAGCAGAGGCTGCGCTGCAGGACTTGAAGAGATACCTGTCCTCCACTCCAACACTTGTCGCACCTAAGCCACAAGAGAAGTTGCTGCTGTACATAGCGGCAACCAATCAAGTGGTTAGCGCTGCATTAGTTGCGGAGAGGAAGGCAGATGACGAGCCAGCAACCGCGGCAAACACATCCAGCGACAAGCAGGGGGCTTCCCCGATAAGGATGGATCTGCACAGATGTGCAAGGAGATACAGAAGAAAATGGTGCAGCGCCCAGTTTACTTTGTCAGTTCCCTTCTGCAGGGGGCTAGGTCAAGGTACTCTGGTGTGCAGAAATTGCTTTTCGGCCTTCTCATGGCCTCGAGAAAGCTGCGCCATTACTTCCAAGCACATGAGATCACAGTTGTCACTCGCTTTCCGCTGAAGAGGATACTGCAGAATCCAGAAGCGACAGGCAGGATTGTCGAGTGGGCACTAGAACTGTCAAGCTTTGGTCTCAAGTTTGAGAGTACTTCAACTATCCAAAGCAGAGCATTGGCAGAATTCATAGCAGAGTGGACGCCAACACCAGATGAAGAAATTCCAGAAACGAGCGTCCCCGTCAAGGAAGCAAGCAAAGAGTGGCTCATGTACTTTGACGGTGCCTTCTCGCTGCAAGGCGCCAGTGCTGGCGTGCTGCTTGTCGCACCCACCGGAGAGCACCTCAAGTACGTAGTCCAGATGCACTTTCCCAAGGAGCAAGCGACAAACAATACTGCAGAGTATGAGGGCTTGCTTGCCGGTCTCAGGATCGCGGCAGACCTTGGGATTAAGAAGCTCATTGTCAGGGGTGACTCGCAGCTTGTCGTCCGCCAAGTAAACAAGAATTATCAAAGTCCGTTGATGGAAGCCTACGTTGACGAAGTAAGAAAGCTAGAAGAGCACTTTGACGGCCTGCAAATGGAGCATGTTCCAAGAGCTCAGAACGACATTGCCGATGGCCTGTCAAAGTGCGCCGCACTTAAGTTACCTGTGGAACCAGGGATTTTTGTGCTCAAGCTCACTCAACCGTCCGTAACACCGTCAACTGGACAGAGCAAGAAGAGGAAGTTGATTTCTGGTGACTATTTTCCGGCAGAGCTTCCCGAAGCCGCCGTCAAGAAGGTCCCCAAGATCAACACCAAGAGTGCTGAGGAGCAGTCTGCTCCGGCAAGCCCTAGGGTTTGTTTCGTCGAAGCAGACGCTCCCGACAAGTTTTGCTCCGGCAAGCTTGCCGGGGAACGCCAAGCTCCGGCAGAGCCGCAGGTTCCTGCCGTAGAAGCGGACGTTCCCGCAGCAGCAGATATGCCTTTAGTCCTTGTTGTCGAGCCACAAGCTCCAGCATGGGCACAGCAGATTGTCCGTTTCCTCCAGACAGGAGAACTTCCCGAAGAGCAAGAAGAAGCGGAAAGAGTAGCCCGGCAGTCTAGTATGTACCAGTTTGTCGATAACACACTATGCAGAAGAAGACTCAATGGTGTGAAATTGAAGTGTATTCCCCGGGAAGATGGACAAAAGCTGTTGGCAGAGATACATGGAGGCATATGTGGTCACCACATTGGCGCAAGAGCACTTGTCGGCAAAGCATTCCGGCAAGGCTTCTTCTGGCCGACAGCCCTCCAGGATGCAACTGCACAAGTAACCAAGTGTGAAGCGTGCCAGTTCCATTCCAAGCAGATACACCAGCCAGCTCAAGCTCTCCAGACGATCCCTTTATCCTGGCCATTTTCGGTCTGGGGGCTCGACATCCTCGGCCCCTTTTCCCGAACAGTCGGGGGCTTTGAGTACTTGTACGTTGCAATCGACAAGTTCACAAAGTGGCCGGAAGTGGAACCAGTGAGGAAGGTGACAACACAGTCAGCAGTCAAGTTCTTCAGGTCGATTGTTTGCCGTTTCGGGATCCCTAACAGGATAATTACCGACAACGGTACGCAATTTACGAGCCGCACCTTCATGTAGTACGTCCAAAATCTTGGCGCCAAGGTCTGCTTTGCTTCTGTTGCTCACCCGAGAAGCAACGGTCAAGCGGAGAGGGCAAATGCTGAAGTGCTGCGCGGGCTCAAGACCAGAACTTTCGACAGGCTACACAAGTGTGGAAGAAACTGGATCGAGGAGCTGCCGGTGATTCTTTGGTCGATCAGGACGATGCCAAATCGAGCCACTGGCCAGACACCTTTCGCTCTAGTCTATGGAGCAGAGGTAGTTCTCCCCATGGAACTCGTATACAGGTCGCCTCGAGTGCTCGCTTACAATGAGCTTGAGCAAGAGCAGCTGCGCCAAGATGACGCGTTGTTCCTTGAGGAAGACCGTCTTCAGGCTGCTGTGCGAGCTGCTCGCTACCAGCAAGCTTTGCGCCGCTACCATAGCCGCAAAGTTAACGCCAGAAGTCTCGAGGAAGGCGACCTTGTTCTTCGGCGCGTTCAGTCTGCCAAGAATTCCAACAAGTTGACGCCGAAGTGGGAAGGCCCTTACCGGGTGAAACGAGTCACTAGGCCTAGCGCTGTCCGCCTGGAGACCGAAGATGGCATCCCAGTGAGCAACTCATGGAATATTGAGCATCTTCGCAAGTTTTACCCGTAGGGTGCGGTTGCCGGAACCCGTTTCGGCAACCACCTTTTGTACAAGTCTTGCCGCTGTTGCATGTAATCCTTTGTACAAAGCCGGGCGCAGACCCCGTGCATAAATATAATGTGCTCAGCACACCTTGTCGATTTCATGCTTTTTATTATTTGCATATGTTATCTGACATTTTGTGCAGCACTTACCCCCGGTAAGCAACAACGAGCCATAAGGCTCCATATTTTTATTTCATCCTCTTTCTTCTTCGCAAGGAAAAGAAGGTTCCCTCGCACACAAGTTTGCCGGGGGGAAGGGAGAAGATAATGATATGGGCCAGGTGTTGTCAAGAAGGTTTTCGCCTTGCCGGGAAGCAAGTAATAGAAAAGATAAGTTGCCAAAGTTTGAGCAATCAGATTTCCTTTAAATTTTTAAGTTATCTTCCTTGAACGGCCGTACTTTGTATGGAAAACCTGTGCGCGGAGGAACCAACTCGTAGCTAGTTGCGCCCTTACTGTTGTTTCGAGTCCGCTCAACAACTTAAGTGAGCTGCGACTAGCTGCGACAAGGTTTCTTGTCGGCAGCGGCACCGCCAGCAGGCTGCTGACGTTCCGCACTCAGCGCCCGCGGCAAGGGTGCCTGCACCGGCAAGTTCCCTAAAAGCGTAGGGCAAAAACATACAAAGAAAGGAATCAAGTAGAGGAAATAACATTGTAATCATTGCACCAGATAAAGTTATATTACAAGATAGCTTGTCGCAGCTCTAATAGATTGTTTTCATAACATGATTAACAGCGACAAGGAAAGAAGAAAACAGGCGGCCTAATCTACGCGGTCGCCCTCGACCCTCTTGATCCCGTTCACCCTGTCCACAATGGGTGCGACAAGGGTCTTGAGCGCCTCCAGATCAGCATCCGGCGGCAAGGACCTGAGGACATTGGTGAGGTTGAGGCCCGGATTGCGGAACGCCACCTTCATCAGCACCTTCTGAAGAGCTCCCGCGCAGATCTTGCGCGACTCGTCGGCAAGCTACTTCGGGATCCCTTCCCGGAGTCGCCGGAGTGCCGTCGCCACGCCCTTGAAGAACGAGGTGAGCTTGGCGCTGGGTTGGAGGTTCTCGTCGGAGGAATACCCGAGATCCCCCATTCCCAGCTGCGCCAGCTCCTTGTCGATGTCGGCGGCAACATCCACGAGCCCCTCCATCCAGTGCTCCACATTCTCCCGGAATGTGCTCTGGGCGGCGGCAGCGCTCGCCAGCAGCACCTTGCCGGCCTTGACTTCCTCCTTCAGGGCCGTCTCCTGCTCCTTGGCGCTGTCCAGTGTCTTGGTCAAGGTGATCAGCTTCGACTCAAGATCTGTAGTGGAGTCCTTGGCGGCGTCAAGCTCCTTGCCCTTCTCGGCGAGGCGGGTCTGCAGCTCCGAGTAGCTGACGGCGTCCTTCTCGCGCTCAAGCTTGAGCGCGGCAAGCTCGTCGCCGCTCGCCTTGAGGTCGGCCTCCAGCTGCACCACCTTCGCTTCCAACTCATTCTTGGCGGCCTCGGCAGCTGCGGCAGCGTCTTCGGCTTGCTTGAGGGCTCCGCCAACCGTTCGCTCGCGCGCGGCAAGCTCCTCCTCGTGGCTGTCAAGATCAACTTTCCGCTGTACCAGCTCGCCCTCTTGCACGGACAGCTTCTCAGCGGCAAGCCTTTGTTGCTCTTCGACTTCTGCCTTCTTGAGGAGGAAAGCCCTCTGCTCCTCGGCAGGCTGCTCCCGCTCCGCTGCCAAAGACCGGAGAGCTTCTTGATTTCGACCCCGGAGCTCCTCCGCGCGCTTCTCGATGTTGACTCCCGCCTTGGCGACAAGCGCTTCACGGGATTCTAATTTGGCTTGCCGGGCGCGGTAGAGCGACACCAGCTTCCGCAGCAGCCGCTCCTCCTCAGGCTCGCCGCTGCTGCCGCTTGGCGCGTCGACAAGCGCCAGCCCGACGGAGGCAAGCACCTCTTCGTCGAAACTTTCTCCCTCGACCGCGCCCTGGAGCTTGATGCCCAGGGGAGGTTGATGAAGATATCGTCGCCGGCCTTCAAGTAGACGCCAGGCTGGGGCTCTTCGGAGCCTGGCGCGGCGGAAGCGGCGGAGGGGTCGGCGGTCGGTGCAGTGACTGGCGCTCCTGCGGCCTCCGGGTCGTCAGTACGATCGCCAGACTCCCCGCCTGCTTCTGCAGTGGCAGCCCTGGCGGCCTCTTCGTCGGCGGGCTCGTCAGCGTCGGCTGCTTCCTCGGCGGCAACAGCGTCGTTGGCGGCAGCTTCGGTCTCCATCGGCTCGGCAGCAGATGGATCTGACAGCCGAAAAAAGGGGAGAAGAGTCAAGCAAATATGCAAGAAAAAGAAGATCCAAAGAAGAAGAAGCCAAGGGAATTTTTGGAGCAAGGAGAGTACCTGTGCCAGGTTCTGCACTCGTGGTCTCCGCCGCCGGGGGGCCGCTGGTGCTGTCCCTTGCCGGAGACGTCTCCCTTGTCGGAGAGCTCTCCCTTGCCGGGGACCTCTCCCTTGCCGGAGGACTCTCCCTTGGCGCCTCGGGGGCGGCCTCCGGGCTCTCCTGGTGGGGCTGCTCTGCTCCTGCACAAGTCAGCAAACAGATATCAGCAAAGCAAGACTCTTCATGCACGCCCAACAGCGGGAAGTAAACAAGATACTTACGCTGGGGGCTGCTCTGGAGATCAGTCGCCGGGTTCGGCAAGGTTGTCTCGGGCACGTCCCCTGCTGACGCGGTGGGTTCGTCCTCGATGACAATCACCGGGGCCTTGGCTCTCTTTGCTGCCCTCTGGGCCAGTGTCCTGAAAAGGAACAGGTTCAGAGTAAAACAAGTGAGATGCAAGACAAAAACAGCAAAGATTGAAGAATTGCAAATACGATAAGTGGATCTTACTCTTCTGCTTCTTCCTCGTCGGAGCTGAACGCGGAGAAGTCAAAATCCGGCTCACGCCCGGCGCGGGAAGGCGGAGGAGTGGGTTCCCTTGGCCGCTTGGGGGGAGCAGAGGCGGTGGTCCGGGAAGACCCCGCTCCAGTTGCGGCAGCAGCGTGGGGCGCTCCCGTGGCAACAGTGCTTGCCGCGGTGGAGCGTGTCGCGCGGCGCGGCGACTGTCGACTCGGCTGCCGCCTCGCTACGTCCCCGGCCTTGCGGAGACGCCTTCTTGGTGGAGATGGAGGCTCTGCTTGCGGCGTGCTGTCTGAAGATGTGGAGGAAGAGGAGTCGATATCCAGCGAGCCGCTCGTATCCTCGGCGGGCTCGCTCGGCTCAGCGTCACGCCCGGCAAGATCTTTCTTGCCGGCAAGCTCCTCTTGCCGGGCAAGTTCCTTCTTGCTGGCAAGATCCTTTCGCTCAGCATGGTTTGCCGCCTCTGCTGCCTCTACCTCCTCCAAGGTGAAACCGAACTCGGCTGCCGCTGCCTCTTCTAGCCTGGTGGCAATGCGCTTCAACTCCGCCTCGATGGTGTCGCGAGTGAGGCCATCCTTCTCGTCGGGGCGGATCGGCACTTCTACCAAGTTGTCGAAGAACTGCTGCACGACGTCATCTTCAGGCTCTTGCCAAGTTGGCACAATTCCATGCGAGTCGCACAGCGGCATCATTGCCCTGATGCGGTCGAGCGCGGAGTTGTTGCACAACGGGACGACGCCCTGCGGCAACCTAAAAACTTCTGGATGATCTGGATCATACTTGAAGAGCTCCTGCAGCATCGCGTTGATCTCCAAGACGGTGAAATTGTAATTGAGGCCCGGGCGCAGCCTCATGATATCCGCCGCGTTCTTGAACTCCCAGGCGGGCCTCCCCCGTTCCTGCAGGGGGGCGATGCGGCGGCGAAGGAAGTCTGCGCCAACGGCGCCTACAGTGAGTCCAGCAAGCCTGAGGCGTTGGATCCTAGTGACGGCTATCCTCAGCCTGCTGTCTTCCGGGGCCACGTCGCTCCAGTCGCTGCCGCGTGCTGCTGCTACTTGGCGCCGGGCGGTGAATGGCTGCGGGTTCTCTTCAACGATCCAACATCAATCTGCTCTCCACTCCTCCCACTTGCCGCGGAACTCGCCCTCCAGATACGAGTCCTTCTTGCCGGACCTTGAGATCCAAGCAATTCCGCCGGATAGAGGCTCTCCTCTCTCTACTCGGGGCATGAAGAAATGGCGGAAGAGGGCTACATTTGGGTGGACTCCGACAAAGTTTTCGCAAAGGTCTGCGAAAACTGCCATGGTCAGAATGGCGTTGGGGGTGAAGTCAAGGAGGCAGAAGCCATAGGTATTCATGATGTCACAGAAGAATTCAGAGAAAGGCGGGCAGAGCCCGCAGTAGAAGAACACGGCGAAGAAGGGATATCCTTGCGGAGCCATTTTGTGAGCAGTGGCTGGAAGTACCTTGGTGCTCGGATGTGCTCGCGTCTCCGTCGACCAGAAGAGGTAGTAGTACTCCCTCAACTCCTTCGCGGCAAGCTTGGGGGGGGGAGATGGCACGCTCCTTCCGCAGCGCCGCAAGCCGCTGCGCCTCGGTCGACTTCACGGCCTTCCCCTTGTCGGCTTTCGGAGCCATGGCGGAGGTGGTGGAGGAGGTCGACGGTGTTGGTGGTGCTGGTGGCAATGGGGGGGCAGGGCGCTGCTCTCTTGCTGCTTTGAGAAGATGGAGGCGGGGCGGAGGCTTCTGAGATTGGAGAGGAAAGGGGGCGAGTGGGCGCACCACCCCTGCTTCCCCCTTCTTATAAAGGGGGAGGTGGCGAATGTTCCGCCTTTCCTAATAAAGAAACCGCCCATGATCTCTCCCACGACGCCGCGTTCGACGCGTGCCGTGCGGGGAGGGCGCGGTGGATGCGGAGTGAGACACGGCGTAACCTAGGCCGCGCGTGCCCGTACCCTGTTTTGGGCCTGGCCCAACAGCGCTCGGCACCGTGTATGGCCCAGGCCCGGGGGCTCCTGTCGGTGTACTAAAGGAGGGGTACCTTAGTATCCCGAACTTGTGCACGGGCAGTCGCAGCGTCCCACGGCAGGGCTTGTCGGGCGACCGCCAAGGTCCTCTGTGGTTCCTTTTGGAGCCATTCATGAACAAAGTATCCAAGACCCCGACAAGAGGAGCTTGTCGGGAAGAAGACAAGACCCCGGCAAGAGGAGCTTGCCGGGAAAGCCAACCAAGGCATCTCAAGGAACTTGCCGCAACACACCACGCGTCCTGGCAAGGCCCGGTGAGCGACAAGCTCCCGGATGCGACAAGACAACAACCGCGGCAAGGCGCTTGCCGCGGCAAGCTTCCACTCTGTACCTGCGCTCCAGCACATCCACCATCGTGTCGCTCTGGGACCCTCCCAGACGTACGTGGCGGAAGGCTGTGCAGCCAAAGGTACACGGTGGCAAGCGGCGCTGGCAAGATTGCCATCGTGGCAAGCAGTGGCATCCCTGGCGGTCCCTTTCCGCACCGTCTAGGCGACATAGACAGGCATTTAATGCCTTTGTCCCCTGCCGTCAGGGTTAGGTATGATAACACTGTAGTAGGCGGCGGTGCCAACCGCCATGCCTTTTCCATTTTTGCCCTCATCTATGTTGCCACCTGTCGGTGACCCCTTAAACATATAAAAGGAGGCCCGTGTGCAACGTAGAGGAGATCGGCCAATAGAACACTCTCACTCTCGGTCTCGTTAGCTGCTGGTGTGTACTGTAGCACACCGCGCTCCCGAGCAAGAAATCAATACAAACACAAAGCAGGAGTAGGGTTTTACGCATCCGTGCGGCCCGAACCTGGGTAAACTGATCGTGTTGCTCGTGTGCATCGCCTCGATCTGCTCTTCGTGCTCTCTCCGCCCCCTGCCGAACCGAAAGGGGCTCGGTCCGCCGATCCCCATAGGTGTCCGTGGGATCAGCACCCCCGACACTAGGGTTATAGGGAATAGATATATGTGGTTACTGAATGTTGTTCGGAGTCCCGGATGAGATCCCGGACATCACGAGGAGTTCCGGAATGGTCCGGAGGTAAAGATTTATATATGGGAAGTCCTGTTTTGGTCACCGGAAAAGTTTCGGGTGCTATCGGTAACGTACCGGGACCACCGGGAGGGTCCCGGGGGTCCACCAGGTGGGGCTATCTGCCCCAGAGGGCTGCGTGGGCCAAGTGTGAGAGAGGACCAGCCCCAGGTGGGCTGGTGCGCCCCCCCCCCCCCACCAGGGCCCAAGGCGAAGAGAGAAGGGAAAAGGGGGAAACCCTAGGCTCAGATGGGCCTAAGGCCCACCTAGTGGTGCGCCCCCCCTCTCTCCCCCCTTGGCCGCCCCCCTAGATGGGATCTAGGGCTGGCCGCCACCCCTAGGGGTGGAAACCTAGGTGGGGGCGCAGCCCCTCCCTTTCCCCTATATATAGTGGGGTTTTGGGCTGCCATACACATGAGAACATCTCCTTCATGGCGTAGCCCTACCCCTCTCCCTCCTCGTCTCTTGCGGTGCTTGGCGAAGCCCTGCTGGAGTACCACGCTCCTCCACCACCACCACACCGTCGTGCTGCTGCTGGACAGAGTCTTCCCCAACCTCTCCCTCTCTCCTTGCTGGATCAAGGCATGGGAGACGTCACCGGGCTGCATGTGTGTTGAACGCGGAGGTGCCATCCGTTCGGCACTAGGATCATCGCTGATTTGGATCACGGCGAGTACGACTCCATCAACCCCGTTCACTTGAACGCTTCCGCTTAGCGATCTACAAGGGTATGTAGATGCACTCTCCTTCCCCTCGTTGCTAGATTACTCCATAGATTGATCTTGGTGATGTGTAGAAAATTTTGAATTTCTGCTACGATCCCCTACAGTGGCATCATGAGCTAGGTCTATGCGTAGTTTCTATGCACGAGTAGAACACAAAGTAGTTGTGGGCGTCGATTTTGTCAATTTACTTGCCATTACTAGTCTTATCTTGATTCGGCGGCATTGTGGGATGAAGCGGCCCGGACCAACCTTACACGTACGCTTACGTGAGACCGGTTCCACCGACTGACATGCACTAGTTGCATAAGGTGGCTGGCGGGCGTCTGTCTCTCCCACTTTAGTCGGATCAGATTCGATGAACAGGGTCCTTATGAAGGGTAAATAGAAATTGGCAATTCACGTTGTGGTTTTAGCGTAGATAAGAAACGTTCTTGCTAGCAACCTATAGCAGCCACGTAAAAAAACATGCAATAACAATTAGAGGACGTCTAACTTGTTTTTGCAGCAAGTGTTTTGTGATGTGATGTGGCCAAAGGATGTGATGAATGATATATGTGATGTATGAGATGATCATGTTCTTGTAATAGGAATCACGACTTGCATGTCAATGAGTATGACAACCGGCAGGAGCCATAGGAGTTGTCTTAATTTATTTATGACCTGCGTGTCAACATAAACGTCATGTAATTACTTTACTTTATTGCTAACCGTTAGCTGTAGTAGTAGAAGTAATAGTTGGCGAGACAACTTCATGAAAACACGATGATGGAGATCATGGTGTCATGCCGGTGACGATGATGATCATGGAGCCCCGAAGATGGAGATCAAAAGGAGCAAAGTGATGATGGCCATATCATGTCACTATTTGATTGCATCTGATGTTTATCATGTTTTTACATCTTATTTTCTTAGAACGACGGTAGCTTAAATAAGATGATCCCTCACTAAAATTTCAAGAAAAGTGTTCTTCCTAACTATGCACCGTTGCGAAGGTTCGTCGTTTCGAAGCACCATGTGATGATCGGGTGTGATAGATTCTTACGTTCGAATACAACGCGTGTTGACGAGCCTAGCATGTACAGACATGGCCTCGGAACACATGCGAAACACTTAGGTTAACTTGACGAGCCTAGCATGTACAGACATGGCCTCGGAACACGGAGGACCGAAAGGTCGAACATGAGTCGTATAGAAGATGCGATCAACATGAGATGTTCACCGATGATGACTAGTCCATCTCATGTGATGATCGGACACGGCCTAGTCGATTCGGATCATGTATCACTTAGATGACTAGAGGGATGTCTATCTGAGTGGGAGTTCATGAAATAATCAGATGAACTCAATTATCATGAACATAGTCAAAAGGACTTTGCAAATTATGTCGTAGCTCACGCTTTAGTTCTACTGTTTTAGATATGTTCCTAGAGAAAATTTAGTTGAAAGTTGATAGTAGCAATTATGCGGACTGGATCCGTAAACAGAGGATTGTCCTCATTGCTGCGCAGAAGGATTATGTCCTTAATGCACCGCTCAGTGAGCTGACCCGCGAATGTTGGTTGTGGATGTTGCGAACATCTGACATACACGTTTTGATGACTACATGATAGTTCAGTGTGTAATGCTAAATGGTTTAGAATTGAGGCACCAAAGATGTTTTTGAAACATCGCAGAACATATGAGATGTTCCAAGGACTGAAATTGGGATTTCAGGCTAGTGCCCACGTCAAGAGGTATGAGACCTTTGACAAGTTTCTTAAGCCTGCAAACTAAGGAGAAAAGCTCAACCATTGAGCATGTGCTCAGATTGTATGAGTACAACAATCGCTTGAATCGAGTGGGAGTTAATCTTCCAGATGAGATAGTGATGGTTCTGCAAAGTCACTATCACCAAGATACTGGAGCTTCGTGATGAACTATAACATATCAGGGATAAATAGGATCCTTGAGCTATTTGCGACACCGCGAAAGTAGAAATCAAAAGGGAGCATCAATTGTTGATGGTTAGTAAAACCACTAGTTTCGAGAAGGGCAAGGGAAAGAAAGGGATACTTCATGAAACAACAAATCAGTTGCTGCTCTAGTGAAAAAAACCCAAAGATGAACCCAAGCCCGAGACTAAGTGTTTCTGTAATAAGGGGAACGGTCACTGAAGCAGAACCACCCTAGATACTTGGTAGATGAGAAGGCTGACAAGGTTGACAGAAGTATGTATTGGACATATATTAAATGTGTACTTTACTAGTACTCCTAGTAGAAGCAGGGTATTAGATACCGGTTCGGTTGCTAAGTGTTAGTAACTCGAAATAAAAGGCTACAGAATAAACGGAGACCAGCCAAAGGTGAGACGACGATAGGTGTTGGAAGAGTTTCCAAGGTTGATGTGATCAAACATCACACGCTCCGTCTACCATCGGGGTTGGTGTTAAACCTAAATAATTGTTATTTGGTGTTTGCGTTGAGCATGGACATGATTAGATTATGTTCATCGCAATGCGGTTATTCATTTAAGGAGAATAATGGTTACTCTGTTTATTTGAATAATACCTTCAATGGTCTTACACCTAAAATGAATGGTTTATTGAATCTCGATCGTAGTGATACACATGTTCATGCCAAAAGATATAAGATAGTAATGATAGTACCACATACTTGTGGCACTGCAATTTTAGTCACAATGGTATAAAACGCATGAAGAAGCTCCATGTTGATGGATCTTTGGACTCACTTGATTTTGAATCACTTGAGACATGCAAATCATACCACATGAGCAAGATGACTGAAAGGCCTCGTTTTCAGTAAGATGGAACAAGAAAGCAACTTGTTGGAAGTAATACATCTTGATGTGTGCAGTCCAATGAGTGCTGAGGCATGTAGTGGATATCGTTATATTCTTACTTCACAGATGATTTGAGCAGATGCTGAGTATATTTACTTGATGAATCACGAGTCTGAATTATTGAAAGGTTCAAGTAATTTCAGGGTGAAGTTGAAGATCGTCGTGACAAGAGGATAAAATATCTATGATATGATCATAGAGATGAATATCTGAATTACGAGTTTGGCACAGAATTAAGACATTGTGGAAATTGTTTCACAACTAATACAGCCCGGAACACCATAGTGTGATGGTGTGTCCGAACATCATAACTGCACCCTATTGGATATGATGCATACCATGATGTCTCTTATCGAATTACCACGATAGTTTATGGGTTAGGCATTAGAGACAGCCACATTCACTTTAAATAGGGCACCATGTAATTCCGATGAGATGACACCGTATGAACTATGGTTTAGAGAAACCTAAGCTGTCATTTCTTAAAAGTTTGGGGCTGCGACGCTATGTGAAAAAGTTTCAGGCTGATAAGCTCGAACCCAAAGCGGATAAATGCATCTTCATAGGACACCCAAAACAGTTGGGTATACCTCCTGTCTCAGATCCGAAAGCAATAGGGATTGTTTCTCGAATCGGGTCCTTTCTCAAGGAAAAGTTTCTCTTAAAAGAATTGAGTGGGAGGAAGATAGAACTTGATAAGGTTGTTGAACCTTTACTTCAACCAGAGAGTAGCGCAGCACAGGAAATTTTTTCTGTGGCACCTGCCTCAGTTGAAGAGAAAGCTAATGATGATGATCATGGAGCTTCAGATCAAGTTACTATCGAACCTCATGGGTTGACAAGGGTGTGTACAACTTCTAAGTGGTAACCCTGTCTTAAAGGTCACGTTGTGGGACAACGATGAACCTATGAGCTATGGAGAAGCGATGGTGGGCCCGGATTCCGAAAATTGGCTCGAGGCCATAAAATCCGAGAGAGGATCCATGTATGAAAACAAAGTGTAGACTTTGGAAGAACTACTTGATGGTCGTAAGGCTATTAGGTACATGTGGATTTTAAGAAGAAGACGGACGTGGACGGTAATGTCATCGTCTATGAAGCTCGACTTGTGGCGAAGAGTTTTTCACAAGTTCAAGCAGTTGACTACGATGAGATTTTCTCACCCGTAGCGATGCTTAAGTCCGTCGGAATCATGTTAGCATAAGCTGCATTTATGAAATCTGGTAGATGGATGTCAAAACAAGTTTCCTTACCCATTTTCGTAAGGAAAGGTTGTATGTGATACAATCAGAAAGGTTTTGTTGATCCTAAGGATGCTAAAAGGTATGCTAGCTCCAGCGATCCTTCCATGGACTAGAGCAAGCATCTTGGAGTCGGAATATATACTTTGATGGAGTAATCAAAGTTTATGGGTTTATACAAAGTTTGTTAGAAACTTGTATTTACAATAAAGTGAGTGGGAGCACTACAACATTTTTGATAAGTATATGTGGATGAAATATTGTTGATCCAAAATGATGTAGAATTTCTGGAAAGCATATAGGGTTATTTGAAAGGTGTTTTTCAATGGAAAACCTGGATTAAGCTACTTGAACATTGAGCATCAAGATCTATAAGGATAGATAAAAAAACGCTTAATGGTACTTTCAAATGAGTACATACCTTGACATGATCTTGAAGGTGTTCAAGATGGATCAGCCAAAGAAGGAGTTCTTGCCTGAGTTGTAAGGTATGAAGTTAAGACTTAAAGCTCGACCACGGCAGAAGAAAGAGGAAGGACGAAGGTCGTCCCCTATGCTTTTGTCATAGGCTCTATACGGTATGCCATGCTGAGTACCGCACCTGATGTGTGCCTTGCCACATGTCTGGCAAGAGGGTACAAAGGTGATCTAGGAGTAGATCACCAGATAGCGGTCAAAATTATTCTTAGAGGAATAAGGATATGTTTCTCAGTTATGGAGGTGATAAAGAGTTTGACGTAAAGAGTTACGTCGATGCAAGCTTAACACGTATCCGGATAGCTCTGAGTAGAGATACCGGATACGTATAATGGAGCAACAATTTAGAATAGCTCCAAGTAGAACCGTTATTTGAAATGGCTCCAAATATAGCGTAGAGATTTGCAAAGTACATACAGATCTGAATGTGACAGACCCGTAGACTACAACCTCTCTCACAAGTAACGTGATCAAACCCAGAACTCATTGAGTGTTAATCACATAGTGATGTGAACTAGATTATTGAACTCTAGTAAACTCTTTGGATATTGGTCACATGGCGATGTGACCTATGAATGTTAATCACATGGCGATGTGAACTAGATTATTGACTCTAGTGCAAGTGGGAGACTGTTGGAAATATGCCCTAGAGGCAATAATAAATTGGTTATTTCCTTGTTCATGATAATCGTTTATTATCCATGCTATAATTGTATTGATAGGAAACTCAGATACATGTGTGGATACATAGACAACACCATGTCCCTAGTAAGCCTCTAGTTGACTAGCTCGTTGATCAATTGATGGTTACGATTTCCTGACCATGGACATTGGATGTCGTTGATAACGGGATCACATCATTAGGAGAATCATGTGATGGACAAGACCCAATCCTAAGCCTAGCACAAAGATCGTGTAGTTCGTGTGCTAAAGCTTTTCTAATGTCAAGTATCATTTCCTTAGACCATGAGATTGTGCAACTCCCGGATACCGTAGGAATGCTTTGGGTGTGCCAAACGTCACAACGTAACTGGGTGGCTATAAAGGTACACTACGGGTATCTCCGAAAGTGTCTGTTGGGTTGGCACGAATCGAGACTGGGATTTGTCACTCCGTGTGACGGAGAGGTATCTCTGGGCCCACTCGCTAGGACATCATCATATGCGCAATGTGACCAAGGAGTTGATCACGGGATGATGTGTTACAGAACGAGTAAAGAGACTTGCCGGTAACGAGGTTGAACAAGGTATCGGATACCGACGATCGAATCTCGGGCAAGTACAATACCGCTAGACAAAGGGAATTGAATACGGGATTGATTGAATCCTCGACATCGTGGTTCATCCGATGAGATCATCGTGGAACATGTGGGAGCCAACATGGGTATCTAGATCCCGCTGTTGGTTATTGGCCGGAGAGGTGTCTCGGTCATGTCTGCATGGTTCCCGAACCCGTAGGGTCTACACACTTAAGGTTCGATGACGCTAGGGTTTTAGGGAATAGATATACGTGGTTACCGAATGTTGTCGGAGTCCCGGATGAGATCCCGGACATCACGAGGAGTTCCGGAATGGTCCGGAGGTAAAGATTTATATATGGGAAGTCCTGTTTTGGTCACCGGAAAAGTTTCGGGTGCTATCGGTAACGTACCGGGACCACCGGGAGGGTCCCGGGGGTCCACCAGGTGGGGCTACCTTCCCAGAGGGCTTCGTGGGCCAAGTGTGAGAGGGGACCAGCCCCAGGTGGGCTGGTGCGCCCCCCACCAGGGCCCAAGGCGAAGAGAGAAGGGAAAAGGGGGAAACCCTAGGCTCAGATGGGCCTAAGGCCCACCAAGTGGTGCGCCCCCCTCTCTCCCCCCTTGCCCCCCCCCCCCTAGATGGGATCTAGGGCTGGCCGCCACCCCTAGGGGTGGAAACCTAGGTGGGGGCGCAGCCCCTCCCTTTCCCCTATATATAGTGGGGTTTTGGGCTGCCATACACACGAGAATATCTCCTTCTTGGCGCAGCCCTACCCCTCTCCCTCCTCGTCTCTTGTGGTGCTTGGTGAAGCCCTGCCGGAGTACCACGCTCCTCCACCACCACCACGCCGTCGTGCTGCTGCTGGACGGAGTCTTCCCCAACCTCTCCCTCTCTCCTTGCTGGATCAAGGCATGGGAGACGTCACCGGGCTGCATGTGTGTTGAACGCGGAGGTGCCGTCCGTTCAGCACTAGGATCATTGCTGATTTGGATCACGGCGAGTACGACTCCATCAACCCCGTTCACTTGAACGCTTCCGCTTAGCGATCTACAAGGGTATGTAGATGCACTCTCCTTCCCCTCGTTGCTAGATTACTCCATAGATTGATCTTGGTGATGCGTAGAAAATTTTGAATTTCTGCTACGATCCCCTACAGAAGGCTGTTTGAGTAGGCTGCACCACGGCGTGCGCAATCTGTGTTAGCCTAATTGTCCCAACCTTGGTAAAAATCTTGAAACTGACATTCAGAAGACAGATAGGCTGAAATTGCTCGATTCTCAAGGCCTCTGTTTTCTTAGGGAGCAGGGTTATTGTTCCATAATTTAGCTAGAAAAGCTGCAAATGTCCCGAGAACAAATCATGGAACATCGGCAACAGGTCCCCTTTAATAATGTGCCAGCACTTCTTATAAAACTCAGCCGAGAAACCATCCAGACCGGGTGCCTTATTATTTTTCATCTGGGATACGTCCTCGAACACCTCATTTTTCGAAAAAGGGGCGGTTAATATATCGTTCTCAACAGTCGTAAGTTGAGGTACATCGTCGACTCTAGACTCATCCAGAGACACACAGTTCTCCTCTGGTGGTCCAAACAATCATTTATAATACTCAGTAATGTAAAGCTTCAAATTTTCTTGACCTATAATCATACCCTCATCTTGTTCTAGATGGAAGATTCTCTTCTTCCTATGTTTGCCATTGTCAATCATGTGAAAGAATTGAGTGTTCGCGTCCCCCTGGACCACTCTTCCTACCTTGGCCCGCAGAGCCCACTTTAATTCTTCTTCACGAAGAAGTTCTTTCAGCCTCATCTCAGCGTCAAGCTTGGTATGAAGCTCGATGGCAAGGGAGCCATTCCTTTTCAACCTTATAGATCCCACTGAGATATTCAGCAACACCGTGGTTTCGGCTTTAACATCTAAGGATTGAATAAGGGCAAGGAGCCGTTCCTTTTCAACCTTATAGATCCCACTGAGATGTTTAGCCCATCCACACAGGAAACTTCGCAGATGCCTAATCTTATTCTACCAACGCTCAAGCGCATTCCTACCGCCTGCATCCTTAGCCCACTCTCTGGCTACGAGATCCAGGAAGCCTTCTCTTTCAAACCACGCAAGCTCGAACGAGAACAAATTCTTGTTGCCCGAGTAGGTAGCCCCACCAGAGTCAAGAAAAAGAGGCGTGTGATCAGAAATCCCGCAAGAGAGAGCCTGGACTGTTACACGGGGAAACTTCTGTTCCAATTCGACACTAGCGAGTATCTGATCCAACTTTTCAAACGTTGGATTTGGCATGGTGTTAGCCCAAGTGAACTTCCTACCTGAAAGCTCAATCTCTCTCAGATCCAAGCTTTCAGTGATAGTGTTGAACATGAACGAGCATGTCCCATCAAAATTATCATTATTCTTCTCATCACGTCTCCCAATAATGTTAAAGTCTCCCCCAACGAGAGTGGGGAGCTGCTCAGAACCGCAAACTCTAACTAGGTCGGCCAAGAAATCTGGTTTTAGTTCTGCCTGCGCGGCCCCATACACCGCCACCAGAGCCCAGTCAAAACCATCAACCTTGGACCGCACCCTGAACTTTACAGCAAATTATCCCATGACCACACTTCGAACTTCGAGAGAATCGCATCGAACACCAAGTAAGATTCCTCCCGATCTTTCTCTCGGTGGCAGATAATGCCAGTCAAACTCAATACCCCCCGAAAGAGTGTTGAGAAATTGTGGCGAGAAATTCGCTCTACCAGTTTTCGACAGCGCAATAAAATCCAGACGTTGTTTGATGGATGTATCTGCAAGAAACCTTATTTTAGCCAAGTCCTTAAGACCTCTGCTATTCCAAAAGATTCCTCTCATGTCTCGTCGTGGACTTTTTTAGCCGTGCGGATCCTAGCACTCCTACGCACTGCGTACATTGGGTAAATCTTGCGCTTCCATGGAGTGCCGCCAATGCCGTGCACATCCTCTTCCTCCACGCGGGCAGAGGCGGTAACTCATGACGTGCTGCCAATGCCAAGCCACTCGTCTCCACCTGTTTTGGCTTGGCTTTTTCCTGGTTGGCCTATACAGTTTCTCATCAGAACAGATCGTGGAGGTTCTTTCCACACGTATCCGCGCCTGAGCGGGCCATTCCAGAGCTTGCAGGAAGCCGAGAATGCTTTCGATAGCCATCTCGATGACCTGCGCTCTCCAATAATGTGAATTTTCTCAACTTTGTCATGGATTTCCAAGATAGCAGAAATTACAATCTACTGACATATAGAATGCTCTGACCTGAACTAGGTGCACAGATGGGCTTCTGCAAGTGGAAAAAGCGGTACGGCATGCTCTTTACTGGCCTAATGGCACAAGAAGGATGTCTTCCACAAGCCATCCAAAATGTGGGAATATCAACCTATTGGTTCAAGCTTTACTGGACAAGTACAGTGAAGATCACCGTCTTTCGGGGGTTTGCTCTCTGCACCTCCTCCCCCCTTCAACCCTTGTCCTGTTACCAGGGTTGTCTTAATTGTCTTGTATTCATGTACTAATTGCTGATACAGTCCATGCCTGCTTTTTAGGATCTTGCATATGAACTTGATGATCTTGTGACCTTCCAAGAATTTTATATGGGGGAGACTGGCTGCCTCAAACTGTACTGTCATCTCAATTTTACTACAAAAACTAAAGGAGCTGACGGTTCTCACGGTGGCAGCAACAATCTATTCTTTGCTGAGGTCGCACGAATAAAGGGCGAAAATGTAGAATATGTGATCAATTGTTTCTGTATGGTGAAACGTAATGACAATGGTAATTTGTTCCGCCTTACATTAAGTTCTACTCATACAGTTCTGGGTCACATTTATGTGGTAGACGTCATTTGATTGCCCCTAGTGTCATGTTTCCCTTCATCTCGTCCATTGTCCTTGAGTTTTACTGTAGTTTTAATATCGGATGGTGCAAGAATGCCTGCTGGTTTGGGCAAGAGAGAGGGTGCTGGTTTGGGCAAGAGAGAAGGTGCTGGTTTGGGCAAGAGAGAGGGTGTTGGTTTGGCCAAGAGAGAGGATGCTGGTTTGGCTAAAAGAGATGATGGCCAGGGAAGCGGGAAATACATTGTACCTGCTAGGCGTCACTTGGTTTGAGTATCCTCTCAGGTATATATATATATATATATATGCTTAGTTAGATAAATTTGGTTTGGTTTAAGTATATGTTTGATCTCACTAAGATTATTGTATTCTTACAATCTACATTGCATATTTCCTGCAAGGTCAATGAATCTTTAGTTGATCAACTAGTGCATGGATCCTCTCTGTCAATAAAAGAAAAAGAAAAACTAGTGCCTGGTCCAAAAACATTATGGATTGCATGGTATTGACAGAGATTATCAAGTGTAAGGGCAATTGTTTCCAAATTTCTCTGGACATTTAAGAACCTGTGTCATTATGATCGATGCACTACCAATGCTCCCAAACTCTTTTAAGGCTTATTTTTCTTTTTAATTATAGTGAACGGGGATGCATTATTAGAAATTAAAATATATGTTCCCGGCATGTGTTATTCCATAATTTCAGCCGTCCTACCATTGCTCCCTGTAGGAAACTATGCCCAGTCTGTTTCTATCATGTATTCCCTCCGTTCTAAATTACTTGTCTTGGATTTGTCTAGATACGGATGTATGTAGACTCATTTTAGTGCTAGATACATCCGTATCTAGACAACTAATTCGGAACGGAGGGAGTACATGCCAAACTGCCAAAAATGAAATTCCAATTGATGAGTTGTTTTCCTTCATATCCCTCATATTTTCAGAACTTGAACTAGACAAGGAAAGTTGATGTTGCTTGGCATAACTGTCTCTTTATGGGTAGTTCATATTCTCTGGCCATTAATCTCATAGCATGTTTTGGTTCATGACTCTCTCCACTCAGGGACCTGACTACACGGCGAAGACAGCAAAGGAATCTATGTGGGGGATTTTGCTATTTTTTTTTAATTTCCAATATCTTTGGGATGGGCGGAACCTGTCATGCACCATCATTTGTCATTTGCTTTGGACTTAGTTGTATGTTGTTGTTGAACTGCCTGTAACTGCAGTAAAGTTTAGTGCTTTACATCGGTAATGGAGTTATGTTTCCAGTCTAAAATAGTCAGAAGGCTAGTGCCGCATAACTAACCTTACTTGGGGAGGTCCTGTGTTGGACATTTTGCCTTGGTTTTATGTTGTTTTATTCTATTATCGCCGTAAGATGAGTAACAGAGAGAGATTCACAGTTTTAGGAATGTGTTTTTGATGTGCCATGTGCATTATTGACGATTTTATATTGTGATGGTATTGCAATCAGATGCACATCTCAATTTTATCAGTGCTATATGTTCAGTTTCTGATCCAGAAGCTGGGAGCTCAAAAGTACTTATATTCAACCAATAAATCCAGAAGCTGGGAGCTCAAAAGTACTTATACTCAACCAATAAATCCTTTCAGTCCAGGATGTGATTTCGACCCTCTGAAAGACTGCACTGAATCCTTTGTGCTGCCATCTACAACCGTGCGACCTGCCTCCTTGTTGACACCACTGTCATCCATCAACTTTCTCATTTTCTCCGACTCCAACCATTCTCCAGCTGAAGCATAGATGTTCGAGAGGAGCACATAATCCCCACTGTCATCGCTCCTTGCCTTTAGCAGCTGTCTGTTAGCGTGCTCAGCCAGTTCAATCTCACCATGGACCCTACAAGCCCCAAGAAGCGTCCTCCAGATGACAGAATTAGGCTCCACCTTCATGGTGTCAATGAACTCAAATGCTTCCTTCAGAAGCCCCGCGCGACCCAGCATGTCAACCATGCAACCGTAGTGCTTGACATTGGGCTCAATCCTGTACTGCTGTTCCATCAAGTTGAAGTACTCGCGTCCCTTGTCAACCATACCACCGTGGCTACATGCGATAAGGACAGCAACGAAGGTGATCTCATCAGGCCGGACTTTCTCTTTCAGCATTTTCTTGAACACGTCAACAGACTCCAGGGCATGACCATGCAATGCCAAACCTCCTATGATTGAGTTCCAAGTTGAGACATCCTTATCTCGCATCACCCAAAACACCTCCAGTGCACTCTTCATGCTCCCGCATTTCGCGTACATGTGAATCAGCGCATTGCCGAGGACGACAGTAAAACCAGTTCCTGAGAACTTCTCTGAAAGAGAGGAATGCAACCTTCGGCCGACATCTAAATCACCGGAGTCGGCACAGGCTGACAGTAAGCTCAGCATTGTGATAACATCTGGCTTTTTGCCCGTGCGCTGCATCTGCTCAAACAGGTCCATGGCATGCTTGTGCGAGCCACATCTCACATACCCAGAAATCATGGCGTTCCAGCACACAACATCACGCTCAGGTGCCCGGTCGAACAGCTCTCTTGCTGGGGCCATCTCCCCCCGCTTGGCATACACGGTGATCATCACGTTCCAGGACACAAGGTCCTTCACAGGACACTCGTCGAACAGCTCCCGGGCAGCACCAATATCCCCTCTCCTTGCACAGCCGCTGATCATCGCCGACCACGCCACAGCGTCCTCACGCGCCCTGCGGTCAAACAGAGCACCTGCAACACCCAGCTCTCCGCAGCTCGCGTGCATGCCGATGAGCGCGTTCTTGACGAACGCGTCGGACTCCAGTCCAGCCTTCACGACGTGGCCGTGCACCTGCGCCCCGGTGCCACCCGCGCCCATGGCGGTGCACGCCCGGAGCACGAACGGGAAGGTGATCTTGTCGGGCCTCACGCCACCCCCACCACCGCTGCTGAGCCGCGCCATGCGCGCGTAGAGGGAGACGGCGTCCCGGGGCGCGGAGGTGTGCGCGGCGCCGCGGATGAGGGTGTTATACATGAAGAGGTCCGGGTGCGGGATTTGCTCGAACACGTGGTAGGCGTGGGCGATGGCGCCGCGCACGGCGACGGCGGACGCGAAGAGGAGCTCGCGGAGCGCGGAGGGGTCCGAGAGGAAGCCCCGGAGGACCAGGAGGGTGTGGACCTGCTTGATCTGGCGGAGGCTACGGCACCGCCGCCACAGCGCCGGCTGCCGGCGCTGGGTGCCGGACTTCCGCAGCATCTGCGTTGTGTGCCTGTCAAAGTGCGACAGAGCGCGGCGAGTGCACTTTTCCCATAGAACTGCAAGTGGCCGTAAGCACGCTCATGCGGCCATGCCTCGCTGGTAACACAAAACTCCCACATTAGATTATTTTTTGGCAGGGACCATACCAAATTTGATTCTTATTATGGGAATAGATTGATTAGTACTAGAACTGAATTCTACAAGAAAGTTCTTCAATTATTTCTTATGACTATGTTTATAGAGAAAAAATGATGTTGAACTCAAACTATTCTTTTGCCTTTTCTTACTAGTTTTTTAACACGGTACAAACACAGACGCTCATATATACGTGCATACACTTATCCCTATAAACCCATATACGCACACACTATCCCAATGAACATCTCTAAGAGACTGAGACAACATGTCATCTTGGGATTGACAAAATTGTTACAAATGCCTTTGTAGTCGATGGTAACGTCTCCTCTCATTGCACATCGCTGAAAGACCTGAAATAAATATAAGAAAATGCGAGTACTAATATCAAGTTTAGGACTTAAACTCTGATGGGCTAGGAATACCACTATCCTAACCGTCCAACCACATGTTGGTCTCGCCTTTTCTTACTATTCAACCAGAATCAACTGGGCATGATATTGTGGTGATGTGTTTTTCTTATTGGCGTATTTATGGAATCATGCAAAAACAAGCTTTGGTTGTAATTTTTTTTTGTGTGTGTGGGTGTGACTGTAAGGTCATGTGAACTTCATTATATGGGCTTAGGCCTTTACGTAACAGCAGAAAAAGCTAAAATCACTTAATTTCATAAAGAAACTTCAAAAGGCCCAAAAGGCCAAATATTAATTATAGGCCCTTTCAAACACATTGACATAGAAAAATAAATTTACATTCAAATCCTTGGGTATGCCAAAGTCTTTGTCCTCTACATCCACCGATGACGCGTCGTGGGCATAGCTCGATGCCTCTCTGGGCTTTCACCTCGAAGAAGCAAACTTTTTTAAACCAAGCTTGTAGAAGCATCGTCCGGAAAGTCGTCGATCTAGACTAGAAAATGCCGCCGACCGCGGTCTACAAAGTAAATCGCCGTCCCTTTGAAGAAAATGCCGATAAGAACCTGTAGAAACTCCGTAGACTATGAAAGTCGAATGAGTCCAAATGGGTCCACTGAAAAATGTAAGCCCACTAGATCCTAGAAGAAAATCAAAGACACGGCTAAAGTAAACCTGAAGAAGAAGAAGAATGGTTGCACGGTAGTGCTGAGCCTGATATCGAGCTTGTCACCATCCAGGACCATGCATCGACGCCCTCTTCTCCGTTGTCTGGGCCAAGCCAGGCCGCCGTTGATGACCGTCCCACTGGATATATGACCCTCCGACCAACATCGGCTTTACCTGCGCCGCCAGCGAGCATCGCCTGCCAACAGCCGCAATCAGACCACTCAGCGTCGTCGCCCTCCTTCATATCGGGCTCCCCCCCCCCCCCCCCCCCCCTCATTGATCAGGAACGGCACGCTGCAACTGATGAAACTATGTGACCCTGTCAAGCAAACGATCTAGATGTGAAGATCTGAGATGCGGCCTCAGCGTGGTGGAGTTTTGGAGCTGGAGGCGATCCTCTCCGTCCTCTCTCGTCCTATGATACTTTTGTCTAGTTTTGCTAGTTTGGGCGGTCCGATGTGTGGTTTGCGTCTGTTTGGTCGTTCTTTGGTTGGCTGTAATAGACTTGATGATAGTGTTACCAGGTTTTCGCCCCATGACATCCGTTTCGATGGTGGGCGGATGTGGTGGGTTTCCTGGTAATGCTTGAACTCGCTTTACCCTCTTTCCCTCCTCCTGTTAACTTGAACTGGTTTGTATTTTCGTTCTTAGTAATGAAAAGGGGTAAAGCCCGTTTCAAAAAAAAAATATCGGGCTCCCCACAAGCAGCAGCCTCCCTGCCGGTGTAGCACCCTGGCGGCAGCGGCGAGAAGGACCGAATCATGTGTGACGGCAGCAAGAGGGATCGAATCATCTGTGACGGCTAGGGTTTGGTCGACAAATAAATCTACGAAAATACTACCCTTAGGAAACACCCAAAAAAGACAATTGCATACATTTGTCATTTTTGAAACGTGCAATAAATACTTAGGCTCAAGAACAAACACGAACTATAAAATGATCTAGAAGCAATACAAACATGGTATGATGGTAACAACGGACGAGCAACGTCCATGGCAAATCGATCAACACCCTCTCCACTCTGCCTACATATACGTACGAGCTTATCACAGTTGCTAAGTTAAATCGAGCCTGTCATAACGCGCCGGCCGTCCGTCCGGCCAGCCAGCCACCGGAGCGTCCATCACCGTCGCCGGAACCAGGTCAAGCTCAGGCGAGCGGCGCCCTGGAGACGCGGACCTTGAGGCCGTGCGCCATGGAGAGGATGGTCATCATGCGGTACTTGACGGGGTGTCCCTCCACGAGCTCGAACCTGAAGAACCTGCACAGGATGGCCAGCGCCATCTTCATCTGCAGGTACGCCGAGTCCTTGCCGAGGCAGATCCGCGGCCCCGCCTGGAACGCCGTGAACTTGAACGGCGACGCGTTGCGGAACGCGCCGTCGTCGCCGATCCACCGCTCCGGCCGGAAGCTGGCGGCGTCGGGCCCCCAGTTGTACTCCATCCGCCCCATGGAGTAGGGCACGTACGTCACCATCCCGCCGGCGCGCACCTTGGTGCCGTCCGGGAGCACGTCGTCCTCCGCGATGCCCTTGGGGTCCTGCGGCACCGCCGGGTACAACCGCAGCGTCTCCGTCACGCACGCGTGGAGGTACACCAGCTTCCCGAGCCCGTCGTAGCTCAGGAGCCCCGCGAACTGCGCCACGCGGGCGGCGAAGGCCTCGTCGGAGCCCTCGCCGTCGCTGCAGGGGACCAGCGCGACGCCATCCTCGCGGGCGCGGTCCGCCTCGAAGGCGGCCAGCTCGCGGCGGAGCTTCTCGGCCACGGCCGGGTGCGTCATGGCCATGTAGGTGAACCAGGAGAGCGTCGTGGCCGTGGTGTCCCGCCCGGCGATCACGAAGTTGAGCACCACGTCGCGGAGGCCCTTGTCGTCCCCGAACAGGCTGCCGCCGTCATCGCCGCCGGCCTCGCCCAGCTCGATGAACCGCGACAGTATGTCGTGCTTGATCTGCGCACGCAGTTAGTGTGTCAGTGATCAATGGCATCTGCACAGACCAGCGAGCCGGAGCTTGACGACGATGACCCACGCACGCACCTTCTCCTGCTTGCCGCTGGCACGGGCCTGCACGATCTCGGCCTTGCGGCGGCGGATGACGCTGTAGGTGAACTCGTCGACGAGCTTGATGCTCTGCTCCAGCAACGCCTCCGAGCCGACGTGCAGGAACTTCTTGACGCGCCACAGCGGGTCGATGAACCGCAGCGTCACGATGATGTTGGCGGCATCGAAGGCCTGCGCGAAGCTGTTCTCCGGCAGCTCCGGCGACAGCGTGCCGATCTCGACCCCGAACCCCACCTTGCAGATCGAGTCCAGCGTCATCCTCATGTACAGCTCCTGAATTCGCTCGCTCGCGTCAGAATCTTGAAATTTTGTCCAAGAAATCAACGTTCAGATGACCAAGGGGAAGAGTTCAGTTACCTGCATGTCCACAACTTTGCCGGCCTTGCAAGCCTGGCTCAGGATGCTGGACAGCTTCATGGAGTACTCCCTGAACACGATCGTGCTGAAGTCTCTCAGGTTCTTGGAAGCGAACTCGAAGCTCGCCGTCTTCCTCTGCTTCCTCCAGAGCTCGCCGTCGGCGTTGAATATGCCGTCGCCGAGCAGCACGTCCATGTAGGACCTGTACACCTCCCCCTACACGTACAATTTCAGACACTTGTGCCAGTGTAAACTTCTGAACCTTGGCATAATTTTTTCACAAGGCTGAGGAGTTCTTTCAGTTTCACCTTGGGGTAATTGTTGAAGTTGGTCTTGAGCACATGCTCGACGTTCACCGGGTCGGCGATGTAGGTGTAGGAGGTGAAGGGCATGTCGACGGTGACCGTCCGGTGCTTGGACAGGTACTCCACGAGCCAGTCGTGCATCCGGTAGTAGTTCCTCAGCTGCTCCAGCGTCGCGCCGACGACCGGCCATGACCTCGGCCCCTTCTGCTTCCTCAGGCTCCACCAGTGGACCAAGATCCACGAGAGGAACACGAGGAAGATGGCCATGAACTTGTGGAGCCCTGCCAGTGGGAAGAAGGCCGTCGTCGTCGACGGCATGCCGCCGTGAGCTTCCTCCATGGGGCTGCTCATCAAGTGGGTTTAGTCTACAGAAGAATTAATTCTATGTAGCATTTGGATGGCTCGGTTAGGTAATATATTGGGCATTAGTGGTGCCGAGCACCAAACAATCTTGGTGTGGCCGAGAATTAAGATTGCCTCATCCACATGGCGTCCCTAACCTAACCCCCTGACTAGATGGAACCTACCGTTTGTGTCCTTTTTGTGATCTGCTGACCAAGAAAATACTCATTTTTATATGCATAACTAGAAATGTTAGTATGTCCTTGGTGCTAAGCTAGGTCATGGATTCTGCATTTTCCTTCTGTTTTACTATAAATGTAGGTGATGCACTGATGCATTTTTATTTCGTTTTGCCGGGGATGTAGGTGATGCGTTTGATGACAGTTAGCATTGTGATTATGTCATCTCCACAGTTGGAGCCATGGAGCCATGGTTATGGTCCATCTGATCTTTATTGAACCCGCACTAACCAATACAAAGTGCATCTTTCGGTGAAACAGTTTTTGAAGTCAAAGCAGAACAAGTTGAGAAATTTCGAATGAAGGGGTGTCAACTGTCAAGGGGTGCTCTGATGTTCTCCCTAAATGGAAAAAGCCTGAAAATCACAAATATAAAAAATCTTGCTGAAAGTTCCCCCTTCTACATTTATTAGAAATTTGTAGCAGAAGCTAAACAGAAGAAAATTTTGATGAAAGTGGTCACCTTCTATTTATTAGAAGCTTGAAACAGAAAAGATCACAAATATTGAAAACCTTGCAATATGCCGAGGCATCTAGTTCTGCCAAATAAATATGTTCCACAGATGAGAACACTTTTATCACATATATGCTCTACTAAATAGTACTCCGTAACATTGCATTCCAAAACTTTCAAGCTGGCTGTTTTCCGTTGGTGCTACCGTAGCAGCTGTGGATGATGTACAACTAATGAAGATCACTTCAAATTTGACAAGTATCAGATGAAGATAATTCATGTCTCCATGGCAAACAATGAAAGAATAACCGAACAGTGTATTCCTGCACCTTTCAAGTTGATCACAATTGATCTCTATCAGCTGAGAATTATGTATAGGGCAGAGTTCACTCCTAAATCCCAGTCCAATGTACTTTAAAGATTATCATCACTTGATAAATGACATGTATACAGTGGGAGTTCATGACAAACATGTCTCTATGCCAAACACTGAATGAATAGCCCAACATTGCTAAGATTTTCAAGTTGAGCACAATTGGAGTATGCGTAAGGCACAATTTCATTCCTAATCCATTGCTTTGAAGAACATCACTTGATAAATGACATGGATAAAATGGGAGAGTTCATGTCAAACACTGAAAGAATTACCCGAAACCAAGACCAAGAGAGCGTAAAAATAGAGCTCTCTATGATCTTGATATTCGACCATCCTCTTATTACAAAACACTGAGCAAACAGAACATTTGCTGTTAGAAACCTATCTGAACCAACGAATAAAGAATAAGATTAAGAGCAAGAATGAAAATCTAGAGGCTTTTGCAGTTGTCACCGTCCAGTGCAAGTCTGAAGAGAGCCCTCATTGCCTGCCTCTTCACTACCTTGCCATAGGTAGCCCTCCCAATCCTCACCACCTTGTCCTCAACCTCCAGCCGATTGCCGCAGCCATTGCCATCATTGGAGCCCCTCAGCATTGCCCTCAGCACTGTCTCACTCCCGCCGACCGCGCCGGCGATGCTCTCTGCCACGACGGCCTCTCCAGGAACCTTCCTCCCCCATTTCCTCATCAACCTGCCATTGTCGAACAAGGAAGAGTACGCGCTCCAGAAGGATGCACGCACGAATGCCTTTCGCCTCTCCTTCACCATGGACTTCCTCATCTTGTCCTCAAGCCTCACCACCAGTGCTCCCATGTCTGCCCCTCCATTGATCAGCTCGTTCTCTGATCTCACGAGCTCCTGCCTGAGAACGGCGTCCTCGGCCTCGAACCGGCACCGGTCACACCGGCATTCGAACCCCCACGCCCTTGCTGCCTCCCGGCGCTTCCCCACCGGCGTGAGCACGTCGAAGTAGGGGAACGTGACCTCCTCCCCGGCCTTGATGTCCCTCGAGGCGTGAACAATGGCGTGGTCCCCGACGTGGGTGCGCCGGGCATTGGGGTGGCAGGAGTGGTTTAGGAACGACGGCAAGATCCACAGCCCCACGCCGCAGTTGACGATGCCATTGCTGCCGAGCAAATTGGCAGACGGCGCGTCCTCGGTCAAGCAATTGACGTCGAGCACCTTCATGATCTTGTCCACATCGAGAGCCTCTCGTGTGCCAGTGCCAGCCTCCGGTACGCCGTCGCTGAGATCCTCTGATTCTTGCTTGAACACTGCCATGTCCGGCACGGCGAGCTCGTCTTCCTGCTCCTCGCCGGTGGACAGAGTGTAGATCAAAGACGCCGTCCTCGGGCACTTCTCCGCGGCGTCGAGCACCTTGTCTACGAAGTCCTTCCAGACCACCATCTTCTCGTCGCTGTCTGCCGCATCCGGGATCACCCCCCTCCCGGTCGCCACCGCCTTGGAGATCATCAGCGTGGCCCCCGCCTCAACGCCCTTCACCGCAAAGACCCCTCGGCCGCCGTGCGCTGACCGGCGCACCTCCACCGGCCCGACGAACTCCGCGAGGTCCGGGCACTTCCCGGAGAACCCGGCGAGGACCCAGTCCGACAGGTCCACCGCCCCGCTCCTGGCCTGCGCCTCGAGGCGCCTGCACTGGTCGAGCATCTCCCGCGCCTCGTCGGCGCCCGAGGCGCCCGCGGGGAGCGCGGCGCGGAAGCAGTCGGCGGCGAGCGCGTACCGACCCAGGCCGCGGAGGAGCGCGCCCTTGGCGAGCAGCGCGGCCGGGTGGGCCGGGTCGGCGGCGAGCGCGGCGTCGCAGTCGGCGAGCGCGCCGGGGCGGTCGCCGAGGCGTGCGCGGGCGTCGGCGCGGTGGGCGAGCGCGGAGCAGAGCACCCGGCGGTCCGTCGCGGTGGCGCCGCGCACGATGCGGGAGCAGACGGCGGCGTACCCCTCCCAGTCCTCCTTGAGCAGCAGCCGCGTCGCCCGGCTCCGCAGCTCCTGCAGCGACTCCTCGTCGAGGCCGTCCATGGCTGCGGCGGCCATCGCCGGGGCCGTGGTGTGGTGGGCGGGCGGGCTCGCGCGAGGTCGGCCGACGCCCTCCTTTTTTGGCTGGGTTCGTTGGTGGGTGGCGAGTAGCGACTGGCGAGTGAGCTGCGAGTGGTGTGGAGCACGAGCAGTGTGGCGGCTATGTCGGGTTGAAGGCTTTTTGGATTGTAACGTTCGGATCTGGGGGGATACGGTGGAGTGTGGAGTGGCAACGGCTACGAGCTGCTCACTGTAGGTCAGGTGATTTTATTGCGGTCAACACGAAGGACCGACAGAATGGCTGGCTGGATTTAAGACTCTGTGAAGTAACATGAAATTATCCCTCCCTCCAACGTTAAAAACGCTCTTACATTATACTTCTTCCGTCCAAAAATAAGTGTCTCAAGATTAATAATAATTTTAATAGAAAGTTGAGACACTTATTTTTAGGACGGATGGAGTAGGATGAAGGAAATACAATATTGTTTTCATGGAAAATTATAAGCTTTTTTCAGCGGATATACAATGAAAAACATGATGGTCTCAGAGGGAGGGTAGTTGAAAAAAAATCGCAATATACTCTAAGCAGCTGAGCTATGAAACAACTAATCGCTTTATTAAATAAATGAAAATGAAAATCAAAGGATTAGAGAAAATGGTTTTTTCCTGCCAATACACAAGGATTGTGTATCTTTTCATTGATAGATACTCCCTCTGTCCGAAAAAGCTTGTCCCTCAAATGGATGTATCTAGCACTAACTTGGTGCTAGATACATCCATTTAAGAGACAAGCATGGGACAAGGTTTTTCGGACGTAGGGAGTAGGAAAGAACAAACATATACAGAAGAAGGGAGACACCACACAAAGTGTGGGCTGGAGCAGAACAAGGAGCACAAAAGGCCGCGTCGCATCAAAATCCGGACACTTCGGGAGCACAACCGAAACATGGGGCCGAATTGGAACAATGTACCCTCCACCCAAAGCGCCAAGGAACGACAAGTGGACAACAGGAACTAGTCGGACCTGAGGAAGGCGTCGTCAAAGAGTCATCGATGACGGAGTACATTGCGTCCCAAAGGCTCATGTCCACGGCTGCGAAGTTCACTAGAAGGAGACGAGGAACCGAGCAATGAAGGCGACGCCACAAGACTAACTCGAGTGGATTGGGCAGAAACTAGAGCCTGTGAAATCACCGATGCCGACTACAAACGGGGATTGGGGTTCCACAGAGACGCTTCTAAGGAAGTGTGTGACGCCCATGGGCGCTCCTGTCGCTGGCAGAGACCAAGGATAGTGTAATGGTTTTCATCTGAACCCAAAACCTCCTTTGTCAGAGCCTGGCTTAATAGGAATGATAGACTACTCATATCAACAAAGAATTCCTTCTTTTTTAGAAACCCATTCGAAAAGAACTCCAAAGTTAAGCGTGCTTGGCTTGGAGTAATTCTAGGATGGGTGACCGACCAGGAAGTTGGTCTTAGTGCACACGAGTGAGGACAAAGTGCGCGTGAAAGACTAGTGTTAGTCTGTGGGCCAGAATTCAACCCGCCAGGCGTAATAGGGCGTTACAGCCTTCAACATCGGACCACGAAGAGGTTCCATCATGATGCCTCCCGTGGAGAAACTGACGCCCTCGAGTGACATCATCGCTGAGATTTCGCCGGGAACCCGAATACCACCTTAGAAGTCCCAAATCAACATCACAACACACAGATCTAAAGGAAGGAGACACATGTGGGCTAAGGGGAGAGGAACCCTACACCTAGCAAAGAGCACACACAACAATGACCCCCGGGACGCTGAGAGCAGGGGCATTGGACTTGGAGGACAGCGAGCATCGGTGTTGTCGGATGGCGCGGAAGGAGGCTAGCAAAGCACCGACGACAATAGATGCGGCGACAGTAGACGACTCAGACGAGAAAATGGATCTTGCCATGGAAGGGGTAGTGGACTGCGGGTGGACGGTGACGGAGGAAGCGGCGGGCGGGGAGAACCGCGCCGGCACCGAGCGCAGGCAGCGACGGTGGCAAGGTGATGTCTATATGAAGATTGCCCTTTTGAGATTGCAAGTCGCTTCACCCAGATTGGCAATGCGAGCACATGCCTGTGAAATTTAATGCTCTTAAACGTCCGGGAAGGTGAGGAGATGTTCATCATGATAGAAATATGTCGGTTCATGATGTCTATCAAATCGGTGGCAACATTGATTCCTCGAAGCATTCTCTTGTTGAGTGAACCATGGCGAGATGTGTATGGGCCTTTGATGATGAGGAACTTTTTGAACACTTGGTGGCTTCGAGGGAACCAAATGCAAAGAACTGTATGTTGGGGATGATCGATGCATTATCAAATGTTGTTTTCGTTAAGCTTGCGATTACACTTTGGACGGCAAGAAGAAAAGTGGTCCATGAGTGTATTTTCCAAAGTCCTCTATCTGTGCACCTTTTTGTGGAAATGTGTCTGGTAGAGCTGGAAGGAATCAAGTCCATATCAAGCACTCTTGTGAGTAGGCATCTACTATTCTGGCCTCTCGATAGCCTTGGCGAGCAACTTGAAAACCCCCACTCGATGGCTATGCTAAGATAAATGTGGACGGGGGACTATCTCGTAATGGTGATGTTGGAGCCAACGTGGCGGTGTGTTGTGATGAAGGGGCACTCGTCCTCCCAGGTTTGACTGAATCAACTACTTTGGAGGCCATCACTTGCCGTGAAGCACTCACACTGGTGGCGGGTCTTTTTCTAGCGAGGATTTTTATCGCGTGTGACTCTAGATCTTTAGTACATGACATCAACGAAGGAAGTGACGGTATCTTTGCCTCCATTATCAAAGAGATCAATGCTAGGAGATGCTTTTTGGCAGCTGCATCATAATCTTTGAAGGAGTGCTTCAAATCATGAAGCCGACAATCTTGTTAGATTTTATCTTTCGCTCATCTAGGGTCGTCACTTGTGGCTTGCTGTTTCTCATGACCCTATTTGTATCCCTATTGATCGTTACTGTTGAGCAATAAAGTTTGGGTTACCCCTAAAAAGCAAGAGAAATAACGCAAGACTCCACTTTAAAGCTCAGTATTCGATGTCTATGAAGATAAAAAAGGAACTAGAGTTACCAAAATCGTGTAGCCATAGGCTTATAATGAAAGATGGTATTTTTACAAGGTTTATTTTTTATTCTAGTGTCTTTCACAAAAAAATTCAAGCTTATTTTCAGCTGGCACAACAACAAAAATATTATATGCCCTAAATTTTTTACAGAGAATACTAAAAAAATAATTGTAATTAAGTTTAGAAACTGAAGTTATCAAAATCATGTGGCCATGAGCTTACATACCATAAAGAAAAATATGGTGTTCTTAGAAGATTTATTTATTTTAAGTCTGATGTCTTTCATGAAAATGTCAAAACTTATTTTCAGCCGGCACAACAACAAAAAGTATATGCCCCGAAAAAAAAATGATGTAAGAATACTTGAAAAATAATCGTAATTAAATTCGAAACCAAAACAAAAAATTGGTCCCGATGGGGCTTGAACCCATGACCTTCCATACATCGGACGGAAACTCTAACCAACTGAGCTACAGGACCTCAACACATAAGCTTATTCTTAAGCAAATAAAAATTAATAATCAAAAGGTTTAGAGAAAATGATGGCGAACCGTAGTTATATCATACTCCTAATGACGAACAAAATTTCTGTCGCTAACCATCCGATGATCCGATCCGCCGGATAAAACTGGACGGCCAGATCGGCGCCTCTCCCACTCTCCTCCTGACCTCGCCGAAACCCCCCTTCCAAACTCCCACTCCCCGAACCCCGAAGGCGATCCATGGCGGCGGCGGGTTGGCTCCGGCGAGCGGCATCGGCGGTGGCGTTGCCTCGCCTATCTTATGGACTCACCATCATCCCAACCCACAGAGAAGAAGCTCTCGTCGCTTATCCTCCCGTTATATTCCGTTTTTTGTCCCTGACACCTACACGTGCGTGCTCTGTTCTCGGTGATCCCTTTGCCATTGCTGTTACGTAGAGTAGTACCAAGAGGATGCACACTAGGTGTTCGGCGAATTGCCTAGTGCGGTAGAAACTGAAAAGTGCGATCTTCCTAAATGTTTCAACATAGTCGACAGCCTTATGGTGCAGATCGCCTGTTTTGTTGATTATTACTTGGCAGGTATAAGTGATAGATATAGTGTTTGGCAGCTTCAGTTAGAGCAGTGTCTTATTCAGGGTAATGTTACTGTTTGAAGACATTGGTTAATGTAGATGCAAATTTGACAGAATGTGATTTACGAATTAGTATTAATAATATTAATAACAACATATGAAGAACCTACAATCGTGCATCATCGGTGCTACTTAGTAGGATATCATGCCTACAATCCCGCATCCTCCACGCTACGTAGTAGGATATATCATATTTCGGCCTGCTATCTATGTGTTCTTCAGGTAGATTGTTCTTTTTGCCTGCTTGTTATCCTTGTAGACAATGGCCGTTGCTGCCCTAATAATATCTTGTGCATTTCAGATCTCGAAATATAAGTGGGGTTTGAGAAATGGGCCCAATGCCCTGAAGCCTGTTCCAGTAATTGCCCGTTGCAGGTACGGTTTTGGAACTTGAGATATCCTTGTCAGTGCTTCTAATTCTTGTGCTTTTACTAACGTAGTAATATTCATCTTTGTGTAAAATTAATAAAAAGAAATCAAACGATTAGAGAAAACGATGGCGGATCTTAATTAATGCAATTCTGCCGCTAGCCGTAATAATTCATCTTTCATAGGCGTTTGACTTGATTTCGTTTCATGTTTGTGTATGTCCTACTGCGTAATAAATCTTGATGAAAGTGGCTCCCTCCTATTTATTAGAAACTTGTAACTTGAAGAAAATTTGAAATCGCAAATATTGGAAACCTTCCGGAGCTGCCCACGGTGTAGTACAGCAGCTGTGGACGGATGCCAAGCTTGGTGAGGTACACACCGAGTAGCACCTACCTTGCGGTGAGATAGAGATACGCGCTTTATGGAGCAAGCTCGATTATACATTCTGATCTTATCGGTCGTGCGGGAATATGGCAATAGGCGGCAAAAAATGCACACTTTCACGGGGCTAGCCTAATGAAGCAGCCAGCTTGATTGATTTCGATGACCACAAAAAGAAAAAAAGAAGCTTGATTGATTTCATGAGGAGGCTTGCTAGCTAGGTATGCCAAGCACCAAAACCAATCACGACACTCAGCTTCGCGGGAACCAAACTACCTAGGTCCACCATAACACTTACCGCTTGCTGAAGGATGCCGCGGCTGGCAAGGTGTCCACGCCATTCCAGCGTGGAGCTGGCCACCAAGTTTCGACGGTGATGCCATTGGCGTGGACGCACCTGGAGAGAACTAGTGTATATCATGTCGCAAGGTAGTGCACTAAAGTGAAACTGTGGAACAAGTTAGTGTACTTCCAGTAGAATTGCCTGTTTCATTTACTCAGTTTACAAAGAGTAGGGATTGGTAGGAGAGGAGATGCTCAGGCAAGAAAGGACACAGTGGGATGTATGAACTGCAATGACCAGTTTGACAGACAGAAAAGAACATCTAAGAGTGCATGGCAGTCTGTGGGAGGGACTGAAACATTTGGATTATTCCAGCAAAACCTGCAACGAAGTTGAACAACAGAACCCACCAGCAAGAAACTTGCTGTATGCATTGCATTGAAAAAGAAGAGAGGAAACAGTTTGATTTTCAAGCGTTCTTCGTCAGACTGACCATATTCAACTTCATGTACATTTATGCAACGTTACTTGGCAAATTGGCAACAATACCCTGCTCATAAATAAACTAATCGAACAGCAGATAATATCTGACTAGATTACAAAATGGTACTCCCTCCGTCCCATAATGTAAGTGTCAAAAACGTCTTACATTTATGGGACGGAGGGAGTAATAAATTGCAATAACACAAAACACAATTTGAAAGAGGCTTGTATCTCAGCGTGCCATTTGATTTGAGAGATTGATCGGATCGTAAACAAGGCAAAGGAAGAATGGCATTGTTCCATGATCAGGAGGAGCATTGTCCCTCTAGCTTTAAGACAGATTCATTGATATGGCTGGAAATTTGCTGCCGCAAATCTTGCTCGAGTTCATCATCATAGGAACCCTTAATCCGCACTTCTTTCAGATGCAGTAAATTCTTGAGCCCAGAAACCATCAATGACGACCCACGAGAGCAATGAACCATCAGCACCTCAATAAAGCTCACTCGTAATATCCAAGAGAAACATGTAACCTGGAGGTGCAATCAATCTAGAGGATCCGGGACGACAAGACGTTCCCAGACCACGACATAGAGTGCGGCTTACCAACCTGGAGTGCCCCATCTTGAATCGGTTTCACACAAAGACAATGAAACCATCTTTGAATAGCAACTCTTCAAGGGCGTCTGCATCCTCTTGCATTAATATGGTCATCTCAAGATTACCCTTTTTGAGGTTGTCAAGTTGCTTCATCCAGATTGGCAATGTGAGTACATGTCCATGAAACTTAATGCTCTTGAGGGTCTGGGGAGGTGAGGAGATGTCACGAAAACGGGCGAAATGACCCTCTTTGTCCTTATCGAGTTGCACTGACAAGGACTCCAAATGGACATGGCCTAAGATGGCAAAACACAAGTCATGCCAGTTTCCCCGGTTGATGCCGGATACACCAAGCTTGCGCATTTGGGTAAGGGTTTTGAGCTCCTTCAGCATTGCCTTCACACCTATGTAAAAATGTAAGCTTTCCAATCCTGACAGGAACCTTCACACTGCCATTATTAAGTAGGCATCTTTGGAACTTCAACAACCAGCCAGATGCAAAACTATGTGGCCTGCAGATCCAAGATGGTGTTGATGTCCTGACATTACCTCCTACAGCTCGGATCATCGACGTGTAAATGTCCTCCTGTGATGGTGATGATGTCTGGTTTACAACAGTCTCATTGTCTTCATTCCACAACCAGTTGGTGCCCGCGCGAATGTATTGCAGCTTTTGTAGTTTGATGATAGCCAGTGGCAGTGTGACAATGGAGGTGTGTCTGACATCTAGAGTATGTAGCTGCCTAAGGCCATTCAAGGATTCTGGCAGCCGACTAACCTCTTTACATCCTCATAGGCAGAGGAACTTAAGGCGAGGTAGTAGTTTCCCGATATGATCAAGGTCGTCACTTTTTACACCTGATGCGTCGGCTAAATCCAACACCCAAACCAGCCCCATCTTATCAGATATGAGGAATGATTTCCAATCACCAAACACAGTCAATGATCGTATCCGTGAGAAATTGATGCCCTTGAATACAATCTCATCTCTGCCCAGCTACTCCTTATGGTGAGGTGCTGTCCTGAATGTTGTGAGTTGAGGTTCCTGAATGTTCCGAATATTGCCAAAGGACACATTGGGATCGGGTGCACTTTGGCAATATTCGGATGCAGATTCGCCAGCTCCAGATTCAGCTACAGGAGATGCATGACTCTCGAGGAAGATCGGGTCCCTCATTGGCTGAATTAAAAACTGTGGACAACCTGGTAGAACTTTTTCACCGGGAGGAGATATTGTGGCGCCAGAGAGCCAGAATAGAATGGCTTATGCATGATGATAAAAATACCTATTTTTTTCACCTCTGGGCCAGCCGTCGTAGGAGAAAGAACCAGATAAAATCCCTCCAGCGGCTAGATGGGCAGTTGACCACAGAGACGGCCGAGATGGAAACAATGACCACAGACTTCTACAAAGACTTGTATACATCTCAAGGGGTTCATGACATGGACAGGGTCCTAGACACGGTGCCTCGGAAGGTTACGGCAGCGATGAAGATAGTTTAAACACTCCATACAGTGCCCAGGAGGTCAAAACCACACTTTTTCAAATGTACCCCACAAAGGCACCGGGTCCCGACAGCTTTCCAGCTCACTTCTTTTAGTGCCACTGGGATGTGTGCGGAGATGAGGTCACCAAAGCAGTCCTTAAAATTGTTGAGGGGAAAGAGTCACCGGAGAGCATCAGTGAAACTACTTTGGTTCTTATTCCAAAGGTGAAAAATCCTACACTTTTGTCCCAATTCCGGCCAATCAACTTATGCAATGTACTTTACAAGATTGCTTCAGAGATAATTTCAGAGGAACAGTCAGCCTTTGTACCTGGCAGGCTGATTACTGACAATATTATCATGGCCTATGAATGTCTACATTTTATGAAAAGGAACAAAGCAAAGAAACACCAATCATGCGCCTTAAAGCCAGACATGATGAAGGCTTACGATAGAGTTGAGTGGGACTACCTCAAGGCTATTATGCTAAAGTTGGGTTTCACCGGAAACTGGGTAAGTATTGTCATGAGCCTTGTTACCACAGTTAATTTTTCAGTGTTGTTTAATGGGAAGAAGCATGAAGGTTTTAAACCATCCAGAGGAATCAGATAGGGGGACCCAATATCCCCGTACTTGTTCTTGATAGCAGCAGAGGGCCTGTCGTGCCTGTTAAAATCGAGAAATGAGTCATCCAACTTGGAGGGGTTACAGGTGGCATCGTTGGCTCCACCAGTTAACCATCTCTTATTCGCTGATGACAGCCTGTTGTTCTTCAAGGCAAATACTTCAGGTGCTACTGAGGTGAACCAAGTTCTGGAATATTATTGCCAAGCTTCGGGGCAGAGAATAAACAATATGAAGTCATCAATTTATTTCAGCAAGGGGGGTCCGGAGAGTATTCGGAACGAAATAAAGATCCTGTTAAATGTACCCAATGAAACCCTTAATGAAAAGTACCTTGGAATGCCGTCTGATATAGGTAACAGCAAGAATGGTTCCTTCAGGTATCTTAAAGATAGAATGTGGAGCAAAGTCCAAGGGTGGATTGAGACCACCATGTCCACGGCAGGTAAAGAGGTACTTGTCAAATCAGTAGCTCAGGCGGTGCCGGTCTACTCAATGTCATGTTTTAAGCTTCCTCAAGGCTTGTGTGAACATCTCAACAAGCTTATTTAGGAAGTTCTGGTGGGGTAGTAAAGAAGAAAAGAGGAAACCTCATTGGGTCTCTTGGAAGGAGATGACTCAGCCGAAAGGAATGGGGGTCTGGGCTTCAAAGATTTCGAGCTCTTTAACCTCTCAATGCTTGCTAGACAGGCTTGGCACATCTTGCAGAACCCTGACAGCATGTGCGCTTGCTTGCTCAAAGGTATTTACTATCCCAATGGAACCATTTTAAATGCTCACCTCGGCAGCACTTCGAGCCAAGTGTGGAGAGCAATGCTCGAAGGTAGAGACATCCTGCAACAGGGTTTGATCCGTCACATTGGTAACGGAGCGAGCACAAGAATTTAGGAAGACAACTGGTTGCCCCGACCAGAGATGATGAGGCCTTATGGCTGTTTGCTTAAGGACCCACTGAATTATGTTTCGGAGTTGATTGATATGACCTCGGCTACATGGGACAGAGAGAGGGTTCAAGCAACCTTTCTGGACATGGATGCTAAAGTCATCTTGGGTATCCCTTTGTGCACAATGAATGTTGATGATTTTTGGAGCTAGAGCCAGGAGGAGAATGGCATCTTTTCCGTCAAATCAGCATATCGCATGTTAGTGAGTGCAAGACAGAGGCGCGAAGCGTGGTTGGAAAACAGGGTTGGGCCCTCCAACACGGCGACAGAAGAATTGCAGTGGAAAAGGCTATGGAAAACAGAAGTACCGGGGAAGGTTCGCATGTTTCTTTGGAGGTTATCTGAACACTCTATACCAACTAATGGTATTAGGGCGCATCGACACATGTCAGACTCCAGCGCATGCGGCATTTGCGGCGCCCCAGATTCATGGAGACATTCCTTCTTGGAATGCGCTATGTCAAGGTGCATATGGGCCCTTGTGGACGAAGAACTGGCACAAACCCTTGCAACGGACACTGAACCGAAAGCTAAACAATGGTTGTTTACCCTCATGATGGCGTTATCGCATGAGCCATTCGTGAAGCTCTCGGTTACTCTTTGGGCTGTTTAGGCGGCGCGACGAAAAGCGATACATGATGGTCTATTTCAAAGCCCCCAAACCATCAATGGTCTCATCAACAGGTATCTTCAGGATCTGAACCTGCTGGCTGCACCTACTCTTAACCAGACTCAGCAAGCTGCTCATTTGGCCAATGCAAATACTCGACGCCCAAAAGCACCACACTACAACACAGACATTATTAGGAGGCGCTTTGGTAAGGGCATTTTCTCTAAACGCCTCAAAACCATGCATTAGGAGGCATTTTCCAAAATTGCCTTTAACTGCACGCAGCTTCAAAGGCATTACTTCCAGAATGCCTCGCATCAAACGAGCTTTGGAGGCATTTCTCCCGAACGCCTCTTATCGAAGGAGCTTTGGGGGTACTTTTCCAGAACGCCTCGAATCAAACGAGCTTTGGAGGCACTTTTTCAGAACGCATTGCATCGTACGAGCTCTGAAGCGTTTCTCCTGAACTCCTCGCATCAAACGATCTGTTAGACGCTTTTAGGTGATATATACAGAATTCGTCTTGACAGGCCCACCTTGAGTCGAGGTGAAGAGAAGAGAGCCATGGGATTGCGGTTTCCGACTATTAAAAAAAAGATACGGGAGAGAAAGCCAGTGGATCCATCTGCTAATTGCGTTTTTCAATTAATGAAGTTTAGCGGCGCTTTCAGAAAACGCCAGATACCTTTGGAGGCATTCCTTAAAACGTCGTGTGCCTGGTCTTCCGATGCGTTATTATCGAACGCCTTGATTAACATTCGCCTTCACGACCTTCTCTAGCGATTTTCAGAAACGCCGCACCACATATATAACGGCGTTTTAATGACTTTCGGAGGCATTTTAGACTGCCTTGTAATGTCAGTCGTGTTGTAGTGCCACCATGCAAAGATTCATGTCGATGCTGCTTGTCATAAGGGACTAGGAGGCGCGGTGGCAGCTGTTTGCCGTGATGAAACGGGCGCTTATCTGGGAAACTCAGCCCTCGTGATTGCAGGAGTTGACGACCCTGAAATTCTGGAAACAATAGCCTGCAGGGAGGCGCCTGCATTGGCACAGGATCTCAACATCCAAAGCCTTGTTGTTGTTGCATCAGACTCTAAGGGAGCATACGGAGCTATCAATAACAGAAACGGTGGAACCAATGGTGCAATCATCTCGGAGATTCATAGTATAGCTTTTACTTTGAGTTGTAGTTTTACATTTGAAGGTCGTGCCGTTAATGTTGAGGCACATAGATTAGCCAAGTATGCATTTTCTTTAGGTCCGAGGCGACACATTTGGCTAGGCCAACTCCATGATCAAAGATATATCCCACTTTATGTGGTCTTTGCTGAATAAAACTTGGTTTTATCCCTAAAAAAATATTCACGAGAATCTAAAATGTGTATAACACACTTGCCAATCACCACCGTCAGCGGAGGACAGAATCACGAGAGAAATGATGCAAATTCTACTTTAAAGTGCACATCGAATCTCTATCAAGATAACAAATTAGTTGGCATCAATATGTTATAATCCATGAGCTTAAATCTAAAAATACATCGTGTTTTCCCATGTTTTTACATCATTTTTGCTGTTGGAAAAAATAAATCAAAAACCTTATTTTTGGCCTGCAGAGTAAAAGTATTATGGTCACAGTGGCTTGAGAATCTAAAAAACATTAATCACAATTAAACTAAAATAAAAAATGGGTCCCGATGGGCTTTAATCACAACTAAATTAAAAATAAAAACTTGGTCCCGATGGGGAATGAGTTAGAGTCACGAGAATCTAAAATGTGTATAACACACTTGCAAGTCCTTGCAAATCACCACTGTTAGCGGAGGAGAAAATCACGAGAGAAATAAGCAAACTCTACTTTAAAGCGCACCATCAGATCTCTGTTAAGATAACAAATGAGCATAAATCTAAAAATATATTGTGTTTTCCATGTTTCTTACATCATTTTTGCTATCGTGAAAAAAAAACTACTTTTAGCCTGTAGAGTGAAAATGTTATGGTCTCGTAGAGACTTGAGAATCTGAAAACATTAATCGCAATTAAACAAAAATAAAAATCTAGGTCCAGGTGGGCTTTAATCTGAATTAAATTTAAAACAAAAAAATTGGCCCCGATGGGGATTGAGTTAGATTCATGAGAATCTAAAATGTGTATAACACACTTCCCAATCACCACTGTTAGCAGAGGAGAGAATCATGAGAGAAATAATGCAAACTCTACTTTAAAGCGAATCATCGGATCTCTATCAAGATAAAAAATTAGTCATCATGAATATGTTGTAATCCATGAGCTTGAATCTAAAAAATATGTGTTTTCCCATGGACTTTTACATCATTTTTGGTATCGTGTAAAATAAAAAAAAACTATATTTGGCCTGTAGAGTAAAAATATTATGGTCTCACATAGGCTTGAAAAAACTAAAAAACATTAATCACAATTAAATTAAAATAGAAAATGTGTCCCCATGGGCTTTGATCGCAATAAATTTTAAAATAAATCAACTATCCCTATGGGGATTGAGTTAGATTCACAAAAATCGAAAAAGTGCATAACACACTTGCCATTCCCCACTGCTAGCAGAGGAGAGAATCACGAGAGAAATAGTGCAAGCTCTACTTTAAAGCGCACCATCGGATCTCTATCAAGACAACAAATTAGTCGTCATCAAAATGTTGTAGTCTACGAGCTTAGTAAATCTAACAATATACCGTGTTTTTCTATGGTTTTTCACATCATTTTTTCTATCATGAAAAATCATAAAACTTATTTTTACCATGTAGAGTAAAAATATTAAGGTCTCACATAGACTTGAGTATCTAATTTTTTTTAATCAAAATTAAATTAAAATTAAGAAATGGGTCCCGATGGGCTTTAATCTCAATTAAATTTAAAACAAAGAATTGGTACTGATGGGGATTGAACCCGTGACCTTCCACATATCAAACGGATACTCTAACCAACTTTTTTTTGAACACGATACTCTAACAAGCTAGGCTATGGGACCTCGACACATAGTCATATTATCAAATTAATATAAATTAAAACCAAAGTTTTAAAGAAAATGATGGCGAACCTTAATTTAAATTAACTTTTTTGTCACTAACCATCTGATGATACTAGAAGATACCTCACGCATTGCGCCAGAAATCCAGCAATGGAGAGATATGAAAAAAAAGGAAAATGGTAATGTGTGATCATTATTAGATTGACACATTTCGGTGCAAAAAAATTAAGATTGACCCATTTTCTCAATTCGAAGTTCATCAAACTACAGAAATTGCAATGTAAATCTCGAGCTCATTTAGAGGGTTTGAAGAATATTTCGTTGCGACTTACAGTGAGGAGGTTAGTAGAAGATTGGCCAGAAAATTGTCGGAAAAAAAATTAACATTGACCCATTTTCTCAATTCGAAGTTCATCAAACTACAAAAATTGCAGCGTAAAACTAGAGCTCACTTAGAGGGTTTGAAGAATATTTCGTTGCGACTTACAGTGAGGAGGTTGGCAGAAGATTGGCCAGAAAATTGTCATGCTTGCAAACTAAATTTGACATCATCGCGCCAATATAAATCGGCCATGAAAAACTTCATGTCATCATTTTCAAAAATACATTTCCCCCTAAAAAATAATGAAGAATACTGAAAAAAAATATTGTGCTTGCAAACTAAACTTCATGATTTTTAACGTTTCCAAAAGTATATTTGTGCCCCTAAATAATTATGAAGAATATAATAAAAAAACTGGTCCTGATGGGGCTTGAACCCATGACCTTCCGTGTATCAGACGGAAACTCCATGATTTATTTATTTTAGTTCTGATGTCTTTCATGAAAAATTCAAAACTTATTTTCAGCCGGCACAAAAAAAATGCCCCGAAAAAAATGATGTAAGAATACTTGAAAAACTAATCGTAATTAAATTCGAAACCAAAAAGAAAAAAATTGGTCCCGATGGGGCGCTTGCAAACTAAACTTTATGATTTTTAACGTTTCCAAAAGTATATTTGTGCCCCTAAATAATTATGAAGAATATAATAAAAAAAACTGGTCCTGATGGGGCTTGAACCCATGACCTTCCGTGTATCAGACGGAAACGTCATGATTTATTTATTTTAGTTCTGATGTCTTTCATGAAAAATTCAAAACTTATTTTCAGCCGGCACAAAAAAAATGCCCCGAAAAAAATGATGTAAGAATACTTGAAAAACTAATCGTAATTAAATTCGAAACCAAAAAGAAAAAAATTGGTCCCGATGGGGCGCTTGCAAACTAAACTTCATGATTTTTAACGTTTCCAAAGGTATATTTGTGCCCCTAAATAATTATGAAGAATATAATAAAAAAACTGGTCCTGATGGGGCTTGAACCCATGACCTTCCGTGTATCAGACGGAAACTTCATGATTTATTTATTTTAGTTCTGATGTCTTTCATGAAAAATTCAAAACTTATTTTCAGCCGGCACAAAAAAAAATGCCCCGAAAAAAATGATGTAAGAATACTTGAAAAACTAATCGTAATTAAATTCGAAACCAAAAAGAAAAAAATTGGTCCCGATGGGGCGCTTGCAAACTAAACTTCATGATTTTTAACGTTTCCAAAGGTATATTTGTGCCCCTAAATAATTATGAAGAATATAATAAAAAAACTGGTCCTGATGGGGCTTGAACCCATGACCTTCCGTGTATCAGACGGAAACTTCATGATTTATTTATTTTAGTTCTGATGTCTTTCATGAAAAATTCAAAACTTATTTTCAGCCGGCACAAAAAAAAATGCCCCGAAAAAAATGATGTAAGAATACTTGAAAAACTAATCGTAATTAAATTCGAAACCAAAAAGAAAAAAAATGGTCCCGATGGGGCGCTTGCAAACTAAACTTCATGATTTTTAACGTTTCCAAAGGTATATTTGTGCCCCTAAATAATTATGAAGAATATAATAAAAAAACTGGTCCTGATGGGGCTTGAACCCATGACCTTCCGTGTATCAGACGGAAACTTCATGATTTATTTATTTTAGTTCTGATGTCTTGCATGAAAAATTCAAAACTTATTTTCAGCCGGCACAAAAAAAATGCCCCGAAAAAAATGATGTAAGAATACTTGAAAAACTAATCGTAATTAAATTCGAAACCAAAAAGAAAAAAATTGGTCCCGATGGGGCTTGAACCCATGACCTTCCGTACATCGGACGGAAACTCTAACCAACTGAGCTACGGGACCTCAACACATAAGCATATTCTTGAGCAAATAAAAATTAATAATCAGAGGTTTAGAGAGAAATGATGGCGAACCTTATTTATAATACTCCTAATAATGAACAAAATTTCTGTCGCTAACCATCTGATGATCTGATCCGCCGGATAAAACTGGACGGTCGGATCGGCGCGTCTCCCACTGTCCTCGCGACCTCGCCGAAACCTCATTCCCAAGTCCCCACCATCTCAAAAAAAAAAAAAAGAGTCCTAACCCCACGAACCCCGAAGCCGATCCATGGCGGCGGCGGCGGCGGGTTGGCTCCGGCGAGCGGCATCATTGGCGGCGTTGCCTCGCCTGCCTTCTGGAATCACCCTCACGCCAACCCTTCCCCCGCTGCTCTCTCCGAGGTTCAGCCCATGTGCTCCCCTGCCTTGGCGCCGCCATCGCCCCTGCTATGGAACTCATGGCCGTCCCCAAGAAGAAGGTCTCGTCGCTTTTCCTCCCCGTTATATTCCGTGTTTGTCCCTGTCACTTACCTGTGCGTGCTCTGTTCTCGGTGATCTCTTGGCATTGGTGTAACGTAGTACTAAGAGGATGCACTCTAGGTGTTTGGTGAATTGTCTGCTGTGTTTCACAAGCGGAACATGATCAATAGGATTATGGGTGCAGGTCACCTGCTCTTTGATTACTTGGTAGGTCAGTGATAGATATCGTGTTTGGCGTTTAAGCCGGTTTCAGTTAGAGCATAGAGTCTTATTCATGGGCTATGTTGGTTTATACTGCTGTTTGAAGACATAAGTTCTGGTAGTCAAACACATTTTGTCATTCATGTGCATGCAAATTTGCAAGAATGTGATGAACGAGCTAATATTAACAACATATGAAGAACCTCCAATCCCACATCCTCAACACTACCTATTAGAATATATAGCATGTATTGGCCTGCTATCTGTGTGTTCTTCAGGCAGATTGTTCTCTGGTTTCTGCGTGTTATCCTTGTAGCTCATCGCCATTGCTGCCAAACAGAAAAGGCAGCATCAAGATAATTTGCATTGAACCTGAGCAGATTAAAATTCCACTATTTGATTAACCAATTAAAATTTTCATATTTGATTGCCAAACAATGTTGGGAATTTAAAAAAAAATCCATGTCTCATATCTTCATATATTTATAGACACAACGATCATTCTATAGTAAAAATAGACAGGTGCGGCCATGGTCTGCGACGCAGGTGATTGCTGATTGGTTCACAATCCAGTTTGGACCTTACTTATTCCGTGCAAGTCTAGTGACGCCCTTTTCCATGCTAGTTTATTTTGGAAATGCACTTTATGTATCAAATGGAACTGCCGGTGTGACACTCCCTTACATATAGCTTTCAGCTAGGTTGCTCTTGTACAAAATAATCAAATAGAAATGAAATATCTGATTACTACATATCCCCACACCTCCTCGTATGGTAATATGTAGTTATTTTTTATTGTATTTCCTAACTAATAATCCTTGTTAGCACTCTTCTCCCATGAATGTGATGCACTCCACAAGAAATGGCGTTCACCTAATTCTTCTTTGTTGCTGAACATGCCGAAGCTTTGGGTAGAGCGGTAGAGGCATGTGAAGATTTCATTAATGCACCATGTATACAATGTACAATGCAATTTGTGTCTCCTGCTACATGTTTATTTTTCTGTTGTTTATGTCTTGGCAGAACTGATTAGTTATAATTACTATAAACACTGGTTTGTATGCTGTCATACCAAGCCAATTTGTATCTATGAACCTCGAGATTACCTTGATCACTGAATAATGTATGATTATGTTTATGTAAATTCAATATGTTTTGTCTAACCATTTATTTAATAAATTTCACATAATTGTATTGTATAAACAGATGGGGCGCGGCATCGCATGATATCAATGATTAGTCATATAAAGAAAACTCTTAGCTAAAGGAATGTCTCGTGTCATCTAAGGGCTCCTTTTATTCAAAGGGATTATATAGGAGCTTGGTAGGATTAGAATCCTTAGGGAAAAAAATTCTACGTCGGTCGTTTAATTCATTGGATTGAACCGTGTAGGAATTTTTCCAAAAAAATATATATATCATGTGTAGCACTTCCTCCATTCCTAAATATAAGTCTTTTTAGAGATTCCACTATAGAGAGTACACTCGGATGTGAATATAGACACCTTTTAGAGTATAGGTTCACTTATTTTGCTCCGTATGTAATCTATAAGTGGAATCTCTAAAAGGACTTGTATTTAGGAACGGGGGAGTGCATTTCATCAGACTTTTTACAATTCATTTGTTTTTTCTCTGGTAGCAAACACTCTATACTAATAATATAGGATTCAAATGAACATGCCACTCCAATCATGTATTTTTTTTTTCGTATTCTTGTGTTTTAAGAATCCTACGAATCAAAGAGGGCCCAATTTTCTGTATTGATTTCCTTCTCAAACTCACACATTACATATGGCCGGGCTATATGTGTACATAAATGGGCGACCCACAAGACTTGTACATACTCAAACAACAAGCTTATTGCTTTCCTGAACAAGACTAACAACTCCACGGTTAGCTAATCCATCAAGGACCAGCACTCAGTACATGACTTTGAACGCTTGGACAGTGTTACCCGCTGGCGCACTTGGCCTCGCAGTCCTTGACGCAGGCGTTGAGGCAGTCGTTCATGCCCATGCTCCAGCAGCCGTTGCATCCCACCTGCCCATCCCCTCTGCATAGGGGGGCGCATTGGCTGCCAACGGTGGTCTGGCACGTCGAATTCATGGGGCAGTAATTCCTACAGTAGTCGCCGCATGATACTTTCGCCGGGGCCGGGGCCGGAGCCGGCGCTGGCGGCTCGAGCGGCGGACGGCAACGCCCCAGGGAAGGCAGAACCACCGTGGCGAGGAGGGCGGCGACGACGGCTGCCTTGAGCGTGAGAGTCGGTGAACCTGAAGCCATTGGCTAGAGGGGAGAGGAAATGGAGCAAGAGAAGGTGTGTACAACTGTACACAGCTAACACAAGTGATATGTAGAAGCGGGTGCGATGCTATTTATAGCCAGGCGTCTAGGAACTCTAGGTAATTTGCTATCATGGTTAACTGACTAGCTATGAATACATGGACGGGTTACTTATCGATCGACGCAAAATGCACATGGTTACAGCTTACAAGTCAAGATCTGAGCCATGGCTGAGTTTACCAATTGCAAGTTGCACTTGTAAGAGAAAGTTGACTTGAGGATATAGAAGTACACATAAATAGCTTGCAAAACGATCTTATATTATAAGATGAAGAGAGTACTTGTATGTTCGAACAAGGCAGACTTTAGGGGAGGAGCATACGACTTCCAAGGCAGACTTCGTTTGAGCAAGCCATTACGTGCCACACACTCTTTTTTTTTCTGACATTACGTGCCACGCACTAAGGAGTATAAATTACTCATTTGGTAGCGCTAGATGGGGTTCAATCCGAGCACCCCCTGGCTAAGAGCAACTCTAGCAAACCCCGCAAAATGCCGGCCCGCAAAACACGTTTGCAGTTTGCGCAAAACCGCTTTTGCGTGCCGACGAGGGCTAGCACAGATGCAGACCCCTCAAATGGACCCTAAAAAGGTATATTTGTGGAATATGTTTTTTTACGGGTCGGCTATGCGGATTTTGCTCGGGCAACAACGCAACGGCCTGCAAACAGAAAAACTGCAAATCTGAAATTTGTCATAGGGTTTCACAAACAAGTTCAAATTCAAATGACATAAACAGTTTGCGCGCGAATAAAAGCGAAGTTCATTATGCAAAAGAGGGCATGCAAAGGTATGCGCCCATGTCCGGCATCATCTTGGGGGTCGATCTTCACTCGGCGCCATGGAGTCCATCTTGAAGTTCATCGGCGCCACCGTAGCCACCTCCGTCGCTTGTTCCAACTCCCACACCGAAATCATCCACATTGCCACCGTATGGAGCAGAGAAAACATCATCGGAACTGGCAGACGGACCGGCCGAGGCGACCATTCTCCTCTTCAAGATCTCTCTCCTTGCCATATCATGCCATGTTTTGGTGACGTCGTCCATGTCAGTGCGGTTCATTGACATGATCGTGTTCTCTTCGGCGAGCAACAATGACAGCGATTTGTTTTCAGAGGCGCGTACTTTTCTCTCCTCAATGGCAGCTCTGCGCAGCCCCTCTTCCTTGAGCATTTGCCATTTTTCTTGCTTCTCTTTTGCCTTCTTTTCGGCCAACTCTTTCTTGATCTCCAACGACTTCAACAACATTAACTCGTTTGATTGCACCATGGCATCAATCTTCTTCCTCAAGCTCGATACTTCTTGCCCTTTCTTTATCTTCTCTCTAGTCTTCTTGTCGCCATTGGGCTTGTTCAAATTTCTTGGGCCATCATCATCCTCATCTTCATCCATGTTTGTAAGTGAGCCTCTCTTTGGTGGGGACTCTTTGTCGATCAACTTCCACTTGTCGCACTTTTGGAGCAACTCCCAACGATGCTCTAATCTGAAGAATCTGCCTTCCGAAGCTTCCATGTCCTTGTATCTTTGTTGAGCAATCTTGTCCTACACAATGCGAACAAGGTGATGCAATCATTTTTCATGATACATTATGATGATGCACAACTTGAACAAAGGAAAAGCAAACTCACATAGTCGGACTCCATGGTGCCACTTGGAGGTGCATTGCGTACTTGCTCCAAGCAAGCTGCCCAACGGCTGCACATAAGCTTGATGTTCTCCCAACGACCTTGAAGCGATCGAAATGTGCATGGAGTCTTGTTGGGGTAGTTTTTCATAATGCGGAAGTATTGATCTTCGATCCTTTGCCAATATCTCTTGGCGGTTTGATTAGTACCCGTGCATGCATCAAGAGACACCACACTCCATGCTTTGATCAAAGCTTGATCTTCCAAGATGGTGTAGTTCTTCGATCTTTGGCTTTTCCCAGCTTTTGCTTGTGAATTCTCAAACGCTTTTGCTTCGATCTCCGCCAAGTCGTCCGCACAACCATGATCGTCCATGCCGCCCTCCGTTTCATTGTAGTCGAAAGGTTCGAAAGGGGCTTGATCAATGTCAACCACGTTCGTGTCCAACAAGTTCACGAACTCGGTTGTTGCATTGTTCGAACCACCGCTATACCGAACGATAACAAGTCACGAGCTATCGAAAAACAATGGCGAAAATGAAAGAGAATCACCAAAGTCCGAAGAGATATACCTTCCGGCCATTTCGTCGAACACCTCGCTCGCGGGGGGAGCGGCACCGTTGAACGGCATCGCCGGAGCAACTCCTTGCGGGGGGATGGAGTGAGAGGTTGAAGAAGATTTGTTCCCTGAAGTCGGAACCTTCCTCTGCTTTGCGCCCGCGGCCTTGCCGGCCTTCTCCGCCGCCGACCGGGATCACACAGCGGCATTGGCGCCCGGAGCGCGGGCCATCGCGGCGGGGGTAGCCGGATTCCCGCCCTGCACAAGCACGTTGCCCTGCCGCTTGCGGGCAGGCGTGGCGTGTGCTTGGGCGACGCTGGAGGGGCCTACATGGCCGGCGACGAGATCTGCCCGAGGGGAAGGGGCATGCGTGACCTCGACGGTGACGGGGGACAGCATGGGGTCGTCCATGGCGGCGAGGGACGGCCGGGGAGGAGCAGCCGGAGCTTTCGGATGGGGGGCAATGGTGGCGGAGGGTGCGGGGAGCGGGAAAGGGGGCGCGGAAATGTCCCTCCCGCCAAATCTCGCGCCGGATGGGGGTTGAGCTCGGGTCGGCCTCCCAGCCCGTGAAGATAGAGGTTGGGGAGAAGATTTGCCGCGCCCCGCAAAAAAATTTGCGGGCCGGGGCGTTTTGCGGGGTCTGCTCGTACAGATTTTTTGGCCCCGACCCACAATTTGGCGGTTATTTTACGGGCCGGGGCGTTTTGCGGGATCTGCTAGAGTTGCTCTAAGGACTATAAATTACTCATTTTCACCGGGCAACCATGTTGCTTCATGCTACTGAACAGATCAAGATCTTTTGTCATTTAGACGGGCAAGGATGTGATAGGTAAAAATGTGCAAATGATTATTTATGTAAAAATATGCAAAAAAAATTGTTGAGGCTGTCCAGAATGCAAAATAAATGCTTCAATTGATATATAGGTTAGGCTTCGGTTTGAACAGAAGTTCTGCAAAAACTAAATCGAATAAGCCAATAAAACCTCGCGTTGGATGACAAATTGACAACGGATCAACGTGCCATTCAGCTGGGTGCTTCAACATTGTAGGAAGTACTCAATACAGATAATCCTAATTTTACTTATTTTTAATAAAAAATAATAGTTTCATCTTATACTATGATTTTCTAATTTATACCCAAGCGTATTTGGTAGCTGACCCCGGGCACAAATCCTGGTGGGAGCGGCTGCACGGTGGTCGCTATGTCGACTATGTAGAATTGATGTGGTCTTTCTCCATTACTTGAACCATTTACTCATGCCTGGGAGCTCTAAGTTTCACGCGGGGAATTTAAGTCAAGTCTGAGGAGTTTTGAACAACTTGGCTGTCGACATCGCAGAAGAGAAGTTTGGAGTTTGCCTCAAGGAGTTTCTTATGGGACAAGCCGTCGACCAAGCCCTAACAAAGGATTAAGTCACGGCCTAACCAGACGGCCCAACCTATTAAAAAAGATCGAAGTGTCAATTTTGTGTGTACGACGACCTTCGCTATAAGTCCATCTCACACACATGCCACTAATCATTGTTGCAACTATGTAACTACAACACCCCCTAATATCTTGGCGGTGACACCTATTTTCAAAATAAATTTCTAGTGTTGGTCAAAGGTACATACTGAAGACCGTATCAAAATCTAAAATCTCATCTTTTTTAGAACGGGGGGACTAGATATTTCTAAGTACAACATGTAAAATGTATTTTGTGATTGTATGGTTTTGATGAACTTATTTCCGTGTTAAAGGTAACCCCTTTTTCTTCTTATTATTGGAGCTATAAGAAATTGAAGGTAGGCCAAAGATTTGTTACAAAGACACATGATATACGACATGAAAGCGTGTATATCATGTTGATTGTTGCTAGTTAAGGAGAGAATCATGATAAAAGTAAATGCAAAACTCTATTCTAAAGGCTCACCAAGTCAGCATCAGATTTCTATCAAGATCAAAAAAAAATTAGTCGTCATCAAATTGTGCAAGCCATGCTCGCATAAACCCTAGAAAACATTGTATTTTCCAAATAAATTTGTTTTTTACATTCCGTTGGCTATCATGAAAAATGCAAGCTTATTTTCAGTCCGTACAATACAAAATATTATTGTCTCAAATGGGCTTGAGAATACCTAAAAAGGGCAATCCCACTTGAACTTAAATAAATGTTTGGTCAGATTAAAGACCGTGTTGGTGTCTAAAAGGCAATATTTTGCGAACAATGGAATAGCTATGTCTAAATACAACACATAACAAGTGTTAATGCGATTAGCATGATTGTTTTTGAAATTATTTCAATGTCAAAGATAACTTCATGATGTTTTCTGTGACTTGATGACTTATATTATTTTTCTTGTTGGAGCTATAAGAAATTAAAGTTTGGCCAAAGATTTCTTACATGTACATATGATATACATAATGAAAAATGCATATAGCACATTCATTGTTGCTACCGAAGGAGAGAATCATGGGGGAGACAATAAAAAACTCTATTGTAAAACTCACGATCACATTTCTGTCAAGATTGCCAAATTAGTCACCATCAGAATTGTGTAAGTTGCGAGCTTGCCTAAATCCTAAAGAACATGGTATTTTCCCAAGATTGTTTTTATGTTGTGTTGCCTATCATGAAAAGCTAGAAGCTTATTTTGAGACGGTACAGTAAAAATATTTTACTGTCTTAGAGGGGTTATCACAGTTAAATTTAAATAACTTTTAGTCACATTAAGACAAAGTCGATTTAGAAAAGGTCAACTTTTTTTCAAATCAATGGAGTAGATCTATCAAAATACAACATGTAACATGCGTGTTTGTGATTCACATGATTTGATGGAATTATTTCAATGTTAGAGCAGATTTCATAGTGTTTCCTGTAATTTGATGATTTATTATTTTTACATGTATGAACTATAATAAATAGAAGGTAGCCTGCATGAAAAGTGTCTATAGCACATTTCACGAGAGAAATAATGTAAAACTATAGTTTGTAGTTCAAGGTGACAAATTAGTCATCATCAAAATCATGCAAGCCGCGAACTGAGCATACCTTAAATTGTTAGGTTCCTTGTGATGGAATCATCCCACCAGGATTCAAATGACTTTGTTAATCTTAGTAGCTCAAAAGTGCTCATAGAGATAGAATCAGTGTATGCATGTGTACGTGAGCATATGTGTTTGTACCGTGTTAAAAAGACATGTAAGAGCATCTACAACTGGAAGTACCAAAATCCGCTCTGCAAACGCGCCCGGACGCGTCCACAGACAGTGACCGAACAACACACAAAAATCATCCGTTGCATCCATGTACCTCAAACATAAAACCTCAAATCCATAGTAGCAACACAGATAAAAACTTATGTACCATGCATATATCTAAACTACTCATCGTCGAAGATGTTCATTATCTTCTCTAGTTCGGACGAGACAAGCCAGAAGAAGAGCTCGTTGATCTCTGCCCTCTGCTGCTAGATGAAGCGTCGATTGGACTCCACATAGGCCTCATATTGGATGGATTCGAGCATGGTGGTCTACTCTGCCATCTCCTCCTCCTGGGTGACCTCGAACTCCGCCATGGGGAAGCTGTGATGCCCCTGATTTAATCGTACACTAATCATACATGCAAACGTGTATGATCAAGATCAGGGACTCACGAGAAGATATCACAACACAACTCTACAAATAAAATAAGTCATACAAGCATCATATTACAAACCAGGGGCCTCGAGGGCTTGAATACAAGAGCTCGATCATAGACGAGTCAGCGGAAGCAACAATATCTGAGTACAGACATAAGTTAAACAAGTTTGCCTTAAGAAGGCTAGCACAAACTGAGATACAGATCGAAAGAGGTGCAGGCCTCCTGCCTGGGATCCACCTAAACTACTCCCGGTCGTTGTCAGCGGGCTGCACGTAGTAGTAGGCACCTCCAGTGTAGTAGTAGTCGTCGTCGACGGTGGCGTTAGGCTCCTGGGCTCCAACGTCTGGTCACAACAATCGAGTATAGAAAGGGGGAAAGAGGGAGCAAAGCAACCGTGAGTACTCATCCAAAGTACTCGCAAGTAAGGAGCTACACTACATATGTATGCATTGGTATCAAATGGAATAAGGGTATCATATGTGGACTGAACTGCAGAATGCCGGAATAAGAGGGGGATAGCTAGTCCTATCGAAGATTACGCTTCTGGTAACCTTCATCTTGCAGCAGAAGAAGAGAGTAGAAGGTAAGTTCACCAAGTAGCATCGCATAGCATAATCCTAACCGGCGATCCTCTCCTTGTCGCCCTGTGGGAGAGCGACCACCGGTTGTATCTGGCACTTGGAAGGGTGTGTTTTATTAAGTATCCGGTTCTAGTTGTCATAAGGTCAAGGTACAACTCCAAGTCATCCTGTTACCGAAGATCACGGCTATTCGAATAAATTAACTTCCCTGCAGGGGTGCACCACATAACCCAACACGCTCGATCCCATTTGGCCGGACACACTTTTCTGGGTCATGCCCGGCCTCGGAAGATCAACACGTCGCAGCCCTACCTAGGCACAACAGAGAGGTCAGCACGCCGGTCTAAATCCTATGGCGTAGGGGTCTGGGCCCATCGCCCATTGCACACCTGCACGTTGCATACGCGGCCGGTGAGCAGACCTAGCAACCTCCATTACAAAGGAAGTTGCGTTACACGGTCCAACCCGGTGCGCGCCGCTCAGTCGCTGACGTCACGAAGGCTTCGGCTGATACCATGACGTCGAGTGCCCATAACTGTCCCCGCGTAGATGGTTAGTGCGTATAGGCCAGTAGCCAGACTCAGATCAAATACTAAGATCTCGTTAAGCGTGTTATTCTGAAATAACCACGGACGCCGACCAGGGCCAGGCTCACCTCTCTCCTAGGTGGTCTCAACCAGCCCTGTTGCTCCGTCACAAAGTAACAGTTGGGGGCCTTCAGGAACTCAGGCCCACCTCTACCGGGATGGAGCCACCTGCCCCTTCAGCCCCCAACATCGGAATCACTCGCGGGTACTCCTACGAGCCTGTAACGCCCTCGATGCGACTATATCTCCCACGTGTCGAGGCACGACTTAGAGACATAGGCACATTGAAAGCAATGTCGCAAGTCGGGAATCATTACACAACCCATGTACATATATAATATAAAGGGGAATAATAGCATTGTTGGCTTACACTCGCCGCGTCACATCAAAGTACATAAATAACATCCATCATACAATCACTCATGGCCCGACTACGGCGCCAAAATGGAAAAGACCCCCAACAAGAGACTAGGCCCTGAATCTAACCCCGAATAGGCATCCCTACTGATCATCAGGAAAAGACACATAGTAACGCTGAGAGTCCTCGTCGTACTCCCACTTCAGCTCGAGCGCGCCATCCGGAGAGGTATCATCTGTCCCTGCATCTGGTGTAATAGTAATCTGTGAGCCACAGAGGACTCAGCAATCTCGCACCCTCACGATCAAGACTATTTAAGCTTAATAGGTAGGAAAGGGGTAAGGTAAGTGGAGCTGCGGCAAGCGACTAGCATATATGGTGGCTACCTTATTCGCAAAGGAGAGCGAGAAGAGGAGGCAAAGCACGAGAGGAAAAAACTAGAGAGCAGACTACGCAAACATAACTCCAACACCGTGTCCACTTCCCGGACTCCGCCGAGAAGAGGCCATCACGGCAACACACTCAGTTGATTCATTTTAATTATTTAAAGTTCAAGTTATCTACAACCGGACATTAACAAATTCCCAGCTGCCCATAACCGCGGGCACGGCTTTCGAAAGATCAATCCCTGCAGGGGGTCCCAACTTAGCCCATAACAAGCTCTCACGGTCAACGAAGAAATAGACCTCCACCCAAGACACACCGATCAGACTCGGTATCTCGGTACAACAAGATGATTCGACAGGTCAAAACTAGTCTAGCAACACCGCCCGAATGTGCCGACAAATCCCAATAGGAGCTGCACATATCTCTTTCTCAGGGCACACTCAGATTGTCCAAACTTCCGGTAGGCCAGCCCAGAGTTGCCCCTGGTGGCCACCGGCGGCTGACGTTCCGGACCAACACTCAGAGAAGCACTGGCCCGTGGGGGCTAAAATAAAGATGACCCTCGGGCTCCGAAAACCCAAGGGAAAAAGGGGTAGGTGGCAAATGGTAAAACCAATGTTGGGCATTGCTGGAAAAGCTTTAATCAAGGCGAACTATCAAGGGGTTCCCATTATAGCCCAACCGCGTAAGGGATGCAACAATCCGGGAACATAACACCGATATGACGGAAACTAGGGCGGCAAGAGTGGAACAAAACACTAGGCGAGAGGCCGAGCCTTCCACCCTTTACCAAGTATATAGATGAATAAAGATAACATAGCAATATAATGGTATCCCAACAAGTAAATAAGTGTTCCAACAAGGAACGGCTCCAATCTTCACCTGCAACTAGCAATGCTATAAGAAGGGGCTGAGCAAAGCGGTAACATAGCCAATCAATGGTTTGCTAGGACAAAGGTGGGTTAGAGGCTCAATCATGGCAATTGGGAGGCTGACAAGCAAGTGGTAGGCATCGTAGCATTGGCAAGCAAAAGAGCGAGCAAACTAGCATAGCAAAGATAGTAGATTTCGAGGGTATGATCATCTTGCCTGCACAGTTGTCAGAGTTGTCTGGATCCTCAAAAGCAAACTCAACGGGCTCCTCGTTAGCGAACTCGTCTCCCGGCTCTACCCAACAACACAAACAAGCAACAAGGATACAATCAACCACGTGCAAAGGCAACCAATAAGATGCAAAGATGATATGCTATGCGGGATGCGATGCGGGATGCAAAATGCAAGACGTGACAGGAAATGCATGAACCTGGCCTCAACTTGGAAAAACAAGTGTGCCACTGGATAGAGGGGAAGAAATCCCCTGAAAACGATATAAAGATCATGGCAATCGGAGCTACGGTTTGGAAATGGCAAGCGATTTACTAAACGAACCGATTTGCGATTTACAGCAAGTAGGCTCCTAAATGCAATGAAATGAACATGCTACAGCCACCAAACATGAAAAAAAATGCATGGCAGTGATGTACTCAAGAAGGTTAACAAATCACCAGGACTGTGGCATAGGCAAATTCATCCATTAAGGGCTTCAAACAAGCATGGCAAAACTGAATAAGCAAAACAGATTTCAGACTTAGCGAAATTAACGCTAGTCTGGAATTTCAGACCACGATGCTCTCTTTGGAGCAGCAAAACAACATGAAGCGTAACCTGAACATGGCAAGTAAGAGCATGGCATAGAGCTACTCAACAAGCTTAACAGAACACCCAAAATGACCTGGGGCCAAAAGGGTTCACAAAATACTCTACCGAGCACACGAACATCGATGAAACACAATCAGTTTTCAGACTTAGTGAAAACTGGGACATGCTGAAATATAACTCACGGAGGCATGTAAACGAGCTCGATGCTCTCACTACGGTGGAAGTCATGGCAAGACAAGCATATATCCATAAATAAGGCACAAAATTCTAGCTAGACATGGCAAGAACAATGGCATAGCATGCATGGATCACTAGCAATAGCTCCGGCAAAATCACAAAAGAGTTCACGATCTGCCCAAATTAACAACTATGCAAAAGTTGAGCTCGATTGAGTCAACCTAGAGTGCTCCAACATAACAAGTAAAGACATGGATGGATTAAGCACAACAAGCATAACAAATCGCTCTTACTGATCATCCTCAAAAGAGGCACGGATCACTAGGAAACAAGCTGGACATATAGCATCGTGAACTAAAACATCCCAGACTTAGTGATTTTCGCTAAGTCCCTGAAATCAGTAAACTCAGGTACCCCTCTTTGCAAGCTTGCACAAGACAACACACACATCCTAAAAATGCATGGGAGGCACCTCTGGAAACAAGACAAAAAGCTTAACAATTCATCCCAAAGGGGCACAGGCATATCATGCACACAATAATCATGGCAAAAATGACAAAAGTCAAAGTAGAGCTAACGGATCTGCAATTTAACTCATGATGCCTCCTTCCAACAGCATTTTGGGCACCAAGATGACCTCAAATGGAAAAGATGCAATGGAATGAAATGATGTACTCGTCGAGACGAAGATTTTGATATATCATATGTCCAAAACGGAGCCATGGATGCAAAGTTACGGCAGGTCAAAGTAGGCATAAAAATTAGGGTTTCTGAGGAAAAAGTCAACCGAGGGGATTTTTCAGATCCAGATCCAGCGCGGTTCCCGAGGTCGCCGGATTCACTGTAGCAGTCGAGGTGGCCAGAATCAATGGCCGCGGTGGCCGGCATTGTCGGAGAGGAAGCCGCAGGGCGGAGGAGGACGCCGGGCGGCGCGGGGCGGCGATGCGGCCGGACGGCGCGGTCGGGCGCCGGGACGCGGGCGAGCTCCGGCGAGGCGCTCGGGGTGGCGCGGGCTTCTCCGGCGAGCTCCGCGGTGGTGCGGGCCGCCGGAACCGGAGAAGGAGGCGGCGGGCGCCGGGCCGCGGGCGGCGGGGCCTTCCTGGCGGCGGGGTGCGGCGATGGGCCGGGGAGGGCCGGACGCGGGCTCCCCGGGCCGGCGGCGGGGTCGGTGGCCGGGTGCCACGTGGCGCGATCAGAGTGGACGGGGCGAGGTGTCCGGCGGCGGGCGGACAATGTCCGTGCGCGGAGGCGCGATCTGGGATTTTTTTAGGGTTTCGAGGTAGGGGACGATCCAAAAACGAGGGGGGCCTTTATATAGGCATAGAGGGAGCTAGGAGAGTCCAAATGAGGTGCGGTTTTCGCCCACACGATCGTGATCGAACGACCGAGACGATGGAGCAGAATTTGGTGGGTTTTGGGCCAAATTGGAGGGGTGTTGGGCTGCAACACACACGAGTCCTTTTCGGTCCCTCGGTTAACCGTTGGAGTATCAAACGAAGTCCAAATGACCCGAAACTTGACAGGCGGTCTACCGGTGGTAAACCAAGGCCGCATGGCAAGTCTCGGCCCAATCCGGAAATGTTTAATCCCCACACACGAAAGAAAGCTAGAAATGGCCACCGGAGGAGAACGAAGCGCCGGAATGCAAAACGGACAACGGGGAAAAAGCTCGAATGCATGAGATGAACATGTATGCGAATGCAATGCACGTGATGACATGATATGAGATGCACGAAAACAAAAACAACACACGGAGACAAAGACCCGAACCCGAGGAATAAATATAACTTAATGCCGGAAACGGCAAGAGTTGGAGTACAAATTGGGAAAGTTACATATGGGGCGTTACAGAGCCGACCCGACTTTAATCACCACAAGTATCATATATTATGTATAAGTATACACCCGTGGCCACCTCCCAAGTGATCACGGCCCGATAGTATAGCATGGCAGACAGACAAGAATGTAGGGCCACTGATGGTAAACTAGCATCCTATACTAAACATTTAGGATTGCAGGTAAGGTATCAACAGCTGAAGCAACAATGACAGGCTATGTATCGGAATAGGATTAACAGAAAGCAGTAACATGCTACACTACTCTAATGCAAGCAATAGAAAGAGAGTAGGCGATATCTGGTGATCAAGGGGGGGGCTTGCCTGGTTGCTCTGGCAAGAGAGAGGGGTCATCAACACCGTAGTCGTACTGGGTAGCAGCGGCGTCGGTCTCAATGTCTAGCGAGAGAAGAGGGGGAAGAGACAATAAATATAATGCAAACAAATGCATGACGATGCATGACATGACAAAGCGCGATGCTAGGTGTGCCCTAACGCGGTACGAGGTGGTACCGGTGAAGGGGGAAAACATTCGGGAAAGTATTCCCGGTGTTTCACGTTTTCGGACAGATGAACCGGAGAGGGAAAGTTGCGTGTTCGGTATGCTAGGGATGCATGGCGGAAGAACGGGTTGCATATCCAGATTCGTCTCGTTGTTCTGAGCAACTTTCATGTATAAAACATTTTCATCCGAGTTACGGATTATTTTCTATTAATTTTCAAAACTTTAAGCAAAATCCTGAAAATCCCTTAAATTCTGCTAAGTCTGAGAATTCGCCAGTTTTAAACATCTTTTAGCTATTTTCAAAAGGCTACAACTATAGATCTGTACCTCCTATGATTTTGTGCCTTATATCAATTTTGAGCATTTTTCTGTGATCTACAAGATAGTAGCACTTTCATCTTTGTTAGTGTGCATTTGCTTCATCATCAACAGCTCTGAAGTAGCTATGAAATTAAAGCTGTTTTCAGCTTTTCTATTAAGAGAGCATAGAACTTTGTGATTTTCATTGGATTTAATCCATGCATCAAATGGATTTGGTCCAATGCAAACATTTGGACCATGTCAAGTGTACTACCTCCCCATAATTGTTTTAGTCCTGTTAGTAGTCGTTTAGCCAGAGTTTAGGGGCTGTCCAGGGGGTTACACGGTGTGAAATTAGAAAAGCTAGCTAGTAGCTATAGTAGCTAGAAGTACAGAGTATAGAAAGCAACAGTAGTAGTAGGAACTGTAGGATGCAGCAGCAGGTGCATCAACGGGCAGCAGCGCTGCGAGCAGCAGCAGGCGATGGCGAGGCCACGCACGGGCGCAAGCAGAGACGGGGCGCGGCAAGAGCGTGGGCAGGCGCACGCGGGGTTCGGCCCGACGCGGCGAGCGGCGACACGCGAGCAGTGAGGCGCGGTAGGCAGCGGTGAGCGATCACGACCAGGGCGGCAGTACACACGGGCGTCGGCAGCAGTGCAGGAGGAGCAACGGGCCGCGGCGGTCATCGCGGCAGGAGCAGGCCGCGACGAAGCTACACGCGGGCGCACGCGTACAGCAGCAGCGCACGAGCAGCAGCCGCACGTACGCGTACACACTACACAGGGGGGTTCAGGCACGGCGGTTATGGCGGCCGAGGAAGATCCGTCAGGCTTGATGGCTTCTACGATTATCAATAGCGATGCAGTCCAGAGTGAGACCTTCCTCCCCAGACAGATCTTCGTCTTCGGCGGCTTCGCACTGCGGGCCAATTCACTTGGCCATCTGGAGCAGATCGAAAGCTATGCCCCTGGCCATCAGGTCAGATTTGGAAGTTTAAACTACACGGCTGACATCCGCGGGGACTTGACCCTCGACGGATTCGAGCCAATACCGTGCGCGCCGCACTGTCACGACGGGCATGATCTAGCTCTGCCGCCGCACAGTGCCCTGGAGGCCGCACCCGCATCGGCTTCGGCCCTTAATTCGGAGCCAACTGTGCCGATCTGGGATGGGTGGTTGGATGCCGCCTCGGGGGCTGTGATCCCAACGGCGATCGAGCCGAACACCAGCCCCGCACTCCGCGAGATTCGTGACTTCAAGGAGCCGGACTCCTCTCCGGACTCCGAACCCTCCGCGCCCCTGCCGATCGAATCCGATTGGGCACCGATCATGGAGTTTACTGCCGCGGACATCTTTCAGCACTCGCCTTTTGGCGATATACTGAAGACACTAAAGTCTCTCTCTTTATTAGGACAGCCCTGGCCGGACTACGGTCAGCAAGGTTGGAATACAGACGATGAAGAAATTCAAAGCCCACCCACCACCCACTTTGTAGCCACTGTCGACGATTTAACCGACATGCTCGACTTCGACTCTGAAAACATCGACGGTATGGATGACGATGTGGGAGGCGAAGAAGAACCACCGCTCACCTCATCATATGACATATACATGGTGGACGTACCAAAAGATGACGACGAGGAGCGGAAGGACGCACCGAAGGCTTGTTCCCTCGAGAAGCAGTCAAAGCGGCGACGCAAGCGCCGCCCCAAATCCCGCCTCGACAGAAATAACGATCACACAGACCCAGCACTGGAGCAGGTCGAACCGCTGCCGGACAACGGCAATCCGGATAATCAAACCGAACAAACAAATTCTATCAAGGATAATAGTCCGGACGACATAACGCCGGACAGGCACCCAGAGCAGCAGAATGCCCGTAAAAGGCTTGTTGCCACCGCGAGGAGTCTTAAAAAGCAGAAGCAAAGGCTCAAGGCTGCGCAAGACACACTCCAAGTCAGATGGAGTAAAATACTGTCGGATTTCGGGTTCCGGAAGACCCTTAAGGTTCGAACACTGGGGTGCGCGCGGAAATCTCGCCTTCAACCTCTCCGTCTCGATGGGATCTAAACTACTAAAAGAGCTGCACGAAGGACACAAGATTTATACTGGTTCGGGCCACCGATGTGGTGTAATACCCTACTCCAGTGTGTGGTGGATGGATTGCCTCCTGGGGCTGGTGTGGATGAACAATACAAGGAAGAACAGCCTCGCGAGGGTCTGTGCTTGGCTGTGGTGATGAACTGCTATGAAGAGTTCAGTCACCTTTCTCTCTCTTTCTCTCTCAGATCCCGGACTGAACAACCAGGAATCGAACCGAACCCCCTGCTATGTGGGTGGCTAGTCCTATTTATAGAGGCCCTGGTCCTCTTCCCAAATATTGAATGGGAAGTGATCCAACAATGGCGGGCTAATTTGAAGGGGGACAGCGAGTACATCTATCCTGACAAAAGCAGTCTTCGCCTGCCAAAGGCTCTGGTGATGACGCCGCGCTGGGCTCCATGGTGACCTCCGTCTCGTAGTCCTCCTGGTCTTGGTCTCGTTGCATCGAAGTGGCAACCTTTGCCTGATGCCTCGGTACTCCGCGGATACGCTTGCCCCCTTTGCACCAAAGAGGAAAGAGGGACGCTGCGCGCGCTGGCACCCGCCTGGTCCCCCGTGTCGTCATGGCTTGCGTCATGGGCACCTCGCGAGGTACCCCGCCTTGAACTCTCCGCCTCCTCGCGAGCCAGCCTGACGAGGCTGTGCCTGAGGTTGCGCCGCGTCGTCCGCCTCGCGAGGCTTGGCCCCTCGCGAGGGTCTTGAGCCTCGTGTTGATGAAGATGGGCCGCACTGGGCCCCCACTTGAGCCACGCTGCAGGCCGCAGGCGGGCAAGTCTGGGGACCCCCGTTCCCAGAACGCCAACAGTAGCCCCCGAGCCTAAGGTGCGCATGGACTGGGCCGTGCCGAGAGGCGAAAGGGCAAGGGCGAAGCGCCGCGGGCCCTATCAGCCTGCGGCCTTGGGCGCCGCGTGGCGGTTGATTGGCCGTGGCGCCTCCGCTTCCCCACGATGCCTTGGTGATCGTGCGAGTTGGACAAGTCCCTGCATGCAGAACGTGTTATGATTACCTGTGATCGTGGAGACCGGCGGTTGGCCTTCGCCGGCTATAAGTACGGCACCGCTCGTGCCCGTCCAGTCCATCTCCTCTTGCTCTCTCCTTCGCCTCAGTTCTTGCTCTGTCTTGGTATGATGGCTCCATCGAGGAGGTACTCGGCCGCAGAGAAGGGGAAGGCCCTCCAGGTCGGTCCTGCCTCTCCCCCACCCAAGCGTGGTCGCGGGCGCCCTCGGAAGCACCCGGTGGTGATGGGGGAGATAGCACCCGAACGGGCAGCGGCGTCAGCGACTCCCCCAGCTTCGTCAGCTCTTCCTCAAGCGACTCCTCCAGTGGTGGCAGCAGTCCTCCCCCGCGCCGTCGGGTTTGCCTAGGAGGTGGTGGTTCATCCGCCCGCCGTCGTGCCCCGGTGAAGCGCGATAGGGAGTCCGCCTGAGGCCTAGAGGCAGCCTGTGTCGCCGCCGTGGGCCGATGCGGGAGGGGCGGCGCCAGGCTCGTCTTTTTCCTTTTTCTTTTGCTCCCTGTGTAAGACAGAACAGATGCATGGAGCCCCCTTGGGGCGTGTTGGGAAATGTTGCCGCTTCAGCTATTACCTTGGTCTCATTGTTGTACTTCCTGATTTCCCGCCTGTGCGTAGATAGCTTTCGACCCCTGCCGGGGAGTGGGGCGACCGACCCAGGCCCTGTGTGCGTGTCGTGGTACCCGAGGGGCACGGACTAGGAGGGGTGCTCCTGTAATGCGCCAGGGCCGTGAAACCCTCCTGTGGCTAGGGCAGAAACCCTCGCGAGGGCGTCTGAGCACCATCCCTCGCGAGGTTGTTCACGAGAGAAACCAAAGCGAGGGGCGAAAATCGACGAACCATAAATCAGCAACAGCGATAACTCCAATAAGACTCCAAATGCAAACGGACACGTCAACTGCGGAAAGCAAATGGAAAAGCCGCGTCCGGCACCTAATCTAGTCTTCGACGTCTTCTCACCAGCACGGAGCTAAGTGCTGCCACTGGGCGTGGGAGGGAGCCCCAGGGCCTGAGGCCGGCGCTCCTAAGACTCCGGGGCGTGTACAGCCCCACTCATTATTACGTGAGAGTGTCACTGGGCGGCGAGCTTCACATGCTCTGGGCCTTTTCCTTGAGCGCGAGGGCTTCACAGGCACTCGCCTTGCTTCACAGGCTCTGGGCCTTTTCAAAAGAGATGATCTTCACAGGCACTCGCCTTGCTTCACAGGCTCCGGGCCTTTCTAAAAGAGATGATCTTCACAGGCACTCGCCTTGCTTCACAGGCTCCGGGCCTTTCCAAAAGAGATGATCTTCACAGGCACTCGCCTTGCTTCACAGGCTCCGGGCCTTTCCAAAAGAGATGATCTTCACAGGCACTCGCCTTGCTTCACAGGCTCCGGGCCTTTCCAAAAGAGATGATCTTCACAGGCACTCGCCTTGCTTCACAGGCTCCGGGCCTTTCCAAAAGAGATGATCTTCACAGGCACTCGCCTTGCTTCATAGGCTCCGGGCCTTTTCGAAAGAGATGATCTTCACAGGCACTCGCCTTGCTTCATAGGCTCCGGGCCTTTCCTAGGGGTAGAACCTCCGGAGGTGCTAGATGTTCCACGCGTTCTGGACCGGCACTCCCTCCTGAGTCTCCAAGCGCGCGGAGCCGGGCCTGGAAACATGAACAACCTTGAACGGGCCCTCCCACATGGGAGAGAGCTTGTGCAATCCCTCCCTGGAGAGGACCTGCCTGAGCACGAGGTCTCCTACCTCGAGGGTCCTGGGGCGGATGTTGCGGCAGTGGTATCGCCGCAGCGCTTGTTGATACCTCGCCGCCCACAGTGCGGCTTCCCGTCGTCGTTCCTCCCCCAACACGAGGTCCGTCCCCCGCGTGGCGTCCTGCTGCGCCTCGTCGAACGCCAGGACCCGCGCGGAGAGACGTCTGACCTCATGAGGGAGGACTGCCTCCGCTCCATAGACCAGGAAGAATGGGGTCTCTCCAGTCGGCTTGGTCGCGGTGGTGCGGATGGACCACAGCACGGATTGAAGCTCGTCGTACCAACCTCGGCCGCAGGCCTCTAGCTTCTTCTTGAACGTCCTGGTCTTGAGGCCTCTCAGGACCTCTGCGTTGGCTCGTTCGGCCTGGCCGTTGCTTCGAGGGTGAGCCACTGAAGCGTAGCATATCTGCGTTCCAAGGTTAGCACAGTATGTTTTGAAGAGGTTACTGGTGAACTGCGAACCGTTGTCTGTGATGATGCGGTTCGGCACCCCGAACCGGCTCACGATGCCCCTGATGAACTTGACCGTGGAGCCCGCGGGGATGGTGCGGACGGCCTCCACTTCAGCCCACTTGGTGAACTTGTCCATGGCAACGTAGAGGTAGCGGTAGCCCCCTGGCGCCCGAGGAAATGGGCCCAGGATGTCCAGCCCCCAGACTGCAAATGGCCATGAAAGGGGTATAGTGTGCAGGCCTCCGGCCGGCTGATGGATTTGCTTGGCGTGGAACTGGCAGGCCTCACAAGCTTTCACCAGCTCTACGACGTCATTGAGTGTGGTAGGCCAATAAAACCCACTACAGAACGCCTTGCCGACGAGGGTCCGCGATGATGAGTGGTGCCCGCTGTCTCTGCCATGTATGTCCTCTAGTAGTTCCTTTCCTTGCTCCCTGGAAATGCAACGCAGGAGTACATTGTTTGGTCGCTTTCGGTAGAGTTCTCCATCTCTGATGTAGTACGCAGTGGCCTGCCACGCCACCTGCTCCGCTTCCTCCTGCTTCTCGGGCATGGTCCCTTGCGTCAAGTAACTCCGGAGCTCCGTGATCCAGCACTCCTCCTGAGGTTCCATTGTCAGGAGCAGGCGTGCTCCTGAGGCCGGGCCACAGACCGGGGCTCCTGAGGCAGGTGGCTGGGGAGCTCCTCCCGAGGCTGAGCCGTGTTTGACAGTGATGGCAAGGCTGAGGGCTTGAAGAACCTCTCCTTGAAGATGCCAGGCTCCTGAGGTAGCCACCTGGATGCCCTCTTGGCGATGTTGTCGGCCTCCTGATTGGTGCCACGGGGCACATGCTGCAACTCCAACCCCCAGAACTGCTTCTCCATCCTGCGGACCTCCGCATGGTAAGCTTCCATGTGCTCGTCTTTCGGCTCGTACACCTTGTTGGAGAAGTTCACGAGGAGCTGTGAATCGCCCTTAATGGTAAGGCGCTTCACCCCCAGGGCTGTTGTGGCCTTCAGGCCCGCTATTAGACCCTCGTATTCCGCTATGTTGTTGGAGACCTTTTCACCTTGTTGGAAGCAGAGCTGTACGGCGTAGTAGAGCTTGTCCTGAGTGGGCGATATAAGCACCGCTCCAGCCCCAGCACCATGTCTGGAGAACGCCCCGTCAAAGTGCATGACCCAGCCTTCTGGCGCCTTGCTCCCCGGGAAGAGGCACCGATCCTCGTTGGCCTTGAGGCCTGGTGCCTCTGTCCATTCTGCCACAAAATCCGCCAATGCTGCTCCTTTGATGACCCTGGTTGTGCTGAATTCGAGCTGAAACGCCTGCAGCTCTATGTTCCACTCAGCGACCCTTCCGGCTGAGTTAGGGCTCCTGAGCACCCTCTCCAGGGGGTATGACGAGACGACTTTGATGGGGTGAGCCTGGAAGTAGTGACGCAGCTTGCGCGAGGCTATCAGTAGCGTGAGGAGGAGCTTCTGAGGCATTGGGTACCGTGCCCTCGCGTCCCATAGCACCGTGCTGACAAAGTAAACTGGGTGCTCGACAAGACTGGGAGCATCTAGGGTTGCCGCGCCCTCGGGAGGTGAGGGCGCCTCGCGAGGCGTCGCGGCCTCGGGAGGTGGACTACACGGCCGGGTGGCCTCTCCTGCCCCCGGTGCATTTCCCGGCTGCTGACCCTCCTCAGTTATGGTTGTGGCTCCTGCAGGCTTTCCTTGTTCCTGTTTTGTCCTGCCCCGGGCTGCCGCTGCGGCCTTGACTTTGCGTTCCTCCCTAACCGCCACCAGGGCTGCGCTCGCGGAGTAGGGTGTGGCGGCGAGGTATAGTAGCAGGGGCTCCTGAGGGCGTGGAGCCACCATGACTGGGGGACTGGTCAGGTACCTCTTGAGATCTTGAAACACCTTATCTGCTTCTTCAGTCCACTCAAAGGTCCCTTTCTTCTTCATCAACTGGAAGAAAGGCAGCGCTCGCTCCCCCAGTTTGGAGATGAAGCACCCTAGCGCGGTCACGCGCCCCGTGAGCTTCTGCATTTCTCTGAGGGTCTTTGGCGGGCTCATGTCCTCGACCGCTTTGACCTTCTCGGGGTTGGCCTCGATGCCACAATGGGACACGAGGAATCCCAAGAGCTTGCCCGAGGGGACGCCAAACACACATTTCTCCGGGTTGAGCCGCAGGTTTACTGCGTCGAGGCTCGCGAAGGTCTCCTCCAGGTCTTGTATCAGGGTCTTGGCCTCCCGAGACTTTACCACTATGTCATCGACGTAGGCTTTGACATTCCTTCCGAGCTGCTGACCCAAGGTGATGTGCATCAGTCGCTGAAAGGTTGCCCCTGTGTTACGTAGCCCGAATGGCATGCATGTATAGCAGTATACCCCGCACGGGGTCAAGAAAGCAGTCTTCTCGATGTCTTCCACGGCCATCTTGATCTGGTGATACCCGGAGAAGGCATCCAGGAAGCATAGCAGGTCGCACTCCGCAGTGGAATCGACAATCTGGTCGATACGGGGGAGCGGGAACGGATCTTGCGGGCATGCCTTGTTGAGGTTGGTGAAGTCGACACACATGCGTTCTCCCCTCCCCCTTCTTGGGCACAATGACAGGGTTGGCCAACCAGTCCGGGTATCGGACCTCGCGAATGACCCCTGCAGCCTCTAGCTTGCGGGTCTCTTGGGTGATGAAAGCCTGCTTCTCCGTGGACTATCGCCTGGCCTTCTGCTTCACGGGGCGTACATTTGGGCATACGTTGAGGTGGTGCTCGATGACACTTCTGGGGATCCCCGCCAGCTGATCCGGCTCCCAAGCAAATACCTTCTTATTCGAGCGTAGGAACTTGACCAAGGCCTCCTCCTGCTCGGGCTCTAGGTTGGCGCCTATGGTGAAAGTGGCGCTGGAGGACCCGTCCTCGTCGATGGGGATCTGCTTGGTTTCTGCTTTGTCCTGGGTGAACAACTGCTTCTTCTTGGCGGGCGTAGCCCCCTTGGGCTTTGGGGTCTCCGCATCAACGGGCCGTGCCGGCGCAGCGGTCTTGAAGGCGAGTTTGAGTACTTGCAGGGCGTCCCCGGTGTCCCCGTGCACGGTGAGGGTACCGCTGCTCCCGGGCATCTTCATGAGGTTGTACGCCGGGTGCGTGGCGGCCATGAATTGAGCCAAAGCTGGGTAGCCGAGGATGGCGTTGTAAGGGAGGCCGATGGGGGCAATGTCGAAGTCGACCATCTCCGTGCGGAAGTTGTCGTAGGTGCCGAAGGTTACCGGGAGCCGGATCTGTCCTAGGGAGTTGGACGATCCGCCCCCGACACCTAAGAAGGATTGACTGGGTCGCAGCCGCTCCCGAGGTATGCGGAGGAGGCTGAAAGTCTCGACCGAAAGCACGCTGAGACCCGCGCCGCCGTCAACGAAGGTCCTGGTGACGGCCACCTGGCAGATAGTGGGAGTGCACAGCAGCGGGAGCGCGCCAGAGCCGACCGGGTTGGTGGGGTGGTCCGCCGAGCTGAAGGTCAGGCCGACCTCGGGCGCCGCCCGGTCTGGGGGAGCCCCCTACCGTGCAGAGACGGTGCTAACCCGGCTGGCAAAGGGCTTGATGTGGCGACAGGTGGGCGGCGCCTGCGAGTCGCCCAGGAGGGCCGCGACGACCGGAGGCGTCGGCGTCGTGGTGCAGTCACTCCCTCGCGCGGGCGGGTGCTGAGACGAGGCCTGCTGCTCGCCCCCCGCCGGGCCGGTGGCAGCGTTGACGGTGGGCGACGGGGAACGACGAGGACGCCCATCGACGGGGGCCGTCTGGGCGACGCGAGAAGCGATGGCGGACCGGCGCTCGGCGCGGGCTCGACAAGCGTCTGACATGGATGCGATGGTCGGAGGAGAGCGGAGCGGTGGGAGACGAATTCCGGCGCACCCCTACCTGGCGCGCCAAATGTCGGATTTCGGGTTCCGGCAGACCCTTAAGGTTCGAACACTGGGGTGCGCGCGGAAATCTCGCCTTCAACCTCTCCGTCTCGATGGGATCTAAACTACTAAAAGAGCTGCACGAAAGACACAAGATTTATACTGGTTCGGGCCACCGATGTGGTGTAATACCCTACTCCAGTGTGTGGTGGATGGATTGCCTCCTGGGGCTGGTGTGGATGAACAATACAAGGAAGAACAGCCTCGCGAGGGTCTGTTCTTGGCTGTGGTGATGAACTGCTATGAAGAGTTCAGTCACCTTTCTCTCTCTTTCTCTCTCAGATCCCGGACCGAACAACCAGGAATCAAACCCCCAGGAATCGAACCGAACCCCCTGCTATGTGGGTGGCTAGTCCTATTTATAGAGGCCCTGGTCCTCTTCCCAAATATTGAGCGGGAAGGGATCCAACAATGGCGGGCTAATTTGAAGGGGGACAGCGAGTACATCTATCCTGACAGAAGCAGTCTTCGCCTGCCAAAGGCTCTGGTGATGACGCCGCGCTGGGCTCCATGGTGACCTCCGTCTCGTAGTCCTCCTGGTCTTGGTCTCGTTACACCGAAGTGGCAACCTTTGCCTGATGCCTCGGTACTCCGCGGATATGCTTGCCCCCTTTGCACCAAAGAGGAAAGAGGGACGCTGCGCGCGCTGGCACCCGCCTGGTCCCCCGTGTCGTCATGGCTTGCGTCATGGGCACCTCGCGAGGTACCCCGCCTTGAACTCTCTGCCTCCTCGCGAGCCAACCTGACGAGGCTGTGCCTGAGGATGCGCCGCGCCGTCCGCCTCGCGAGGCTTGGCCCCTCGCGAGGGTCTTGAGCCTCGTGTTGATGAAGATGGGCCGCACTGGGCCCCCACTTGAGCCACGCCGCAGGCCACAGGCAGGCAAGTCTGGGGACCCCCGTTCCCAGAACGCCGACAAATACTCAACAAAGCAGCGAGGTACGGCGACAATCGCCCCTCCAAGAGCTACCCAAAGCGGAAGCTGCTACCTGAATTTGATGAGGAGGCTTCAGACCCCCCACAATCAAATATCAAAGCATCCACCTGGCCGGATAGACGACCCCTCTACCAACACAGAGCGGCATACAACGCCACTCACAATACAACACGCGACCCATGCGAGGGCTCGCGCCCAAAGGACGGCGCAACAAGATGCATTTATGGACCACGCAAGCGCGCCCCAGCATACAATGCAACACAACAAACATCCGAACAACGCGGTACACCCAGCTATAGGGGTGCTGCACACCCCCTATGTTTCACCGATAAGGTGCTGGACCATGAATTTCCAGAGGGATTCAAACCCGTAAACATAGAGGCATACGGCGGAACAACAGACCCTGGGGTCTGGATTGAGGACTACATCCTTCATATCCATATGGCTCGAGGAGATGATCTCCACGCCATCAAGTACTTACCCCTCAAGCTCAAAGGGCCAGCTCGTCACTGGCTTAAAGGCCTCCCCTAAAGCTCCATTGAAAGTTGGGAAGAGATCAAAGACGCCTTTCGGGAAAAATTTCAAGGGCTTATGTCCGACCTCCGGATGCGGACGATTTGAGTCATATAACTCAACAGCCCGGAGAGTCAGCCCGAAAGCTTTGGAACAGGTTTTTTACTAAAAAGAACCAGATTGTCGACTGTCCGGACGTCGAAGCCTTGGCAGCTTTTAAGCATAGCGTCTGTGACGAATGGCTCGCCAGACACCTCGGCCAAAATAAGCCGAGAATGATGGCCGCATTAACAAACCTCATGACCCGCTTTTGCGCGGGTGAGGACAGCTGGCTAGCCAGATGCAGCACCAGCGACCCCAGTACATCTGAAGTTAGAGATGGAAACGGGAAATCACGGCGCAACAGCAATAACAAACGCCGGAATAAAGAAGACAACTCGAAGGGCACGGCAGTAAACGCCGGATTCAAAAGCTCTCGGCCAGGTCAGCAAAAGCCGCCCTCTAAAGGCACCAGGGATGAACTGTCCTGCCTCAACAAAATTCTGGACCAAGTATGTCAGATCCATAGTACCCCTAGTAAACCTGCTAATCATACCCACAGAGAATATTGGGTCTTCAAGCAGACCGGCAAGCTCAACACCGTACACAAGGGGGAGGGTACACCAAGTGAAGACGAGGACGAGCCTCCCAAGCAAGACACTGGGGAACAAAAGAAATTTCCACCAGAAGTCAAAACAGTAAACGTGTTACACGTGATCAAGGGAAAAAACAATGCGGCACTCCCAGGAAAATATACCCAAGTGCCTGTCACCGCAAAGTCCTGCCACTGGTCGTCTCAACCGATCACTTTCGACCATCGCGATTACTCTGCAAGTATCCAACGCGCGGGATGGGCTGCCCTGGTGTTAGACCCAGTAATTGGCGGATATCACTTCACACGAGTCTTGATGGATGGTGGTAGCAGTCTAAACCTGATATATCAGGATACAATCCGCGGGATGGGGTTAGACCTAACAAAAATTCGCCATAGCAATACTACCTTTAAAGGTGTAACGCCAGGCCCAGGGGATCGTTGTACGGGCTCCCTCCTACTACAAGTTATATTCGGCTCCCCCGATAACTCCCGTCACGAGCATTTAACCTTCCACATCGCTCTTTTCCAAAGTGGCTATCAAGCACTGCTCGAACGTGAAGCTTTCGCTCGCTTCAACGCAATACCACACTATGCCTCCCTCACAATCAAGATGCCCGGTCCACGTGGCATCATTTCAGTGAACGGAAATATCAAGCGATCTCTGCGCGCCGAAGAGAGTGCGGCTGCCTTGGCAGCCGCACACTAAAGGCGCCCGGACCAGCAAAAGCATCCAATAGGTCGTCAAGACCTCAGACACAACTAATCAAGTCCAGCGCCGCTATTTATACCGAATAAATGGTCACACCCCTATTTGTCAATACAAGGGGCTCAACGCGCGCAGACAAGCGGCAATTTTTTCTCATCTTGAATTATACATGGTTTATTTAAAAACTATCGTTTTGCACGACAACTTTTTCACTTAAATTCCTCTCTTTTTACAGATGATCATCGTGCTACACCCGTCCAGGATACGGCACAACGGAGACACAGGCGCAGACGTGCAGCAGGGACCCGCTCCAAGGATTCTTTTTAGATTAAGACCCTGCGTAAACCTTTTTTACTGTCTCTTGTTGATACATATCCACCATTGAGAAGGATGCTGACGTCTTGGCATGTGGCCACGCCAGAACAATGCACGTACCTGGACACAAGGGGCTTCTTACAAAGGCCATTATTTAGGCCCGGTTTATACCACAAAGACCGAATACCTTAGGGAGTGTTCGGCGTCGCGAGTTTGGCCCTATATGCATCAGCTCCGAATCATTGTCTTTGGTCAAATGTTGGGTTTGCCCGGCTCCTGTGTTTTGGTGCCTTACGTTCCGCTTTACCGGCTAAGGTAGCACCAGGAGAACTACTGCGATTGTGCCCTGGTTCATCCGGACGAGCACCTCAGTAGAGAAAGCCGAAAACTGACTGTCATGATATAGCGTGAGACTGGTCAACCACTTGATGACCTGTTGGAATGTTAGAATTCCTCCGCCTTAACGAAGGGCCGTTTTCCGGCCAGGCATGTACGCACCCCGGGATTGGGAGAGTGCGGCGCCACCAGGGGCTATCTAGTAGCCCCACTGTCAAACTCCTATGGCTAAGTGAAAGTGCTAAAGCATTATAGTCCGGTTGCCTCGCTCGCTCCGCTATCACCTCCTTAATAGGACCAAGACGTTGGGTTAAGTGTGAACGCGTGTTTTTTACGAGCACCTCCACATTATATGCGTGGGGGTTGAAGCCGAGGGCTGCAATCTTTCAGGTTATACACATGTATACTTAAACGGCCGCCCAGGAGGCATCATATTACTTTCAGGCAAAAGTATAAAAATAGCCATATAAAAAATTATAAAAGCATTTCGCTTACAATGAGATTACATATCACTCAAATATAATATTTTTTGAGCACTGGGTCTCTATCAAACGAGCACCCTCAAGAACTTCTTCAAAGTAGTGCTCAGCAGCCATTCGACCTATGGCCGAATCCCGCGCTGCAACAGTGGTAGCAACCATCTCCGCCCAGTATGCTTTAACACGGGCAAAGGCCATCCGTGAGCCCTCTATGCACGCCGACCTCTTCATCGCATTAATGCGCGGCACCACGTCAAGGAACTGCTGCACCAAGCTGAAATAGCTGTTCGGTTTTGGCCTTTCCGGCCATAGCTGATCCACAACATACCTCATGGCGCATCCGGACAACCTATTCAGTTCGGCCCATTCGGCTAATTGGTCAGTCAATGAAAGCGGAAGCTCGGGAGAATGGAATTGTGTCCAAAACAGCCGGTCCACTTCACGGTCCGTCTGACCCTGGAAGTACTTGACCGCATCGGCAGCGCTCGCCGCCAAATCCATATACACATCCTCTGAACTCCACAGCCGATCCAGAAGGGCATACCGTGGATCTCCGAACTTCCTCCGCAACATAAAGGATTTCCCAGCTACAATATCCCCGGCTTCCTGCAGCTCCTCCTTCTTCGACCTCATAGTAGAGCGGATGTCTTTTCTCGTCGGAGCGGCCTTCTCAAGGTCCGATGCCTTCGCTAGGTTTTCCTTTTCAAGAACCCGGCAACGGTCGGCGGCGGCTTTTAATTCTATGGCCATCTTGGCCATCTTATCTCGGCTCTCGCCATGCGCGGCCTTCTCGGCTTTCAGCTCTTCGGCCGCCTTCAAAGCAGCCGCCTTACCAAACCTTGCTTGTTCCTTCGCTCGGGCAAGTTCTGCCCGCAAGGCTTCAACAGTGGTAGATCCATCTGCAGTCACAACATATTAAAGATACTGGCATCATGTTGCTCTTACTATGTGGCGTTTACCAGATAGTGACACTTACCCTGTGCCTCGTCAAGCCTTTTGTTAACAAGCTCGATGTCGGCGTCTGCCGCATGCAACTGCCGTTTTAAATGGGCAAACTCGCTAGCTCGGCTAGCCACCGGAGCTTCCATCACCTGCACATAAAGGCAGCATGGTTATTACCTGGGAATATGATCCTCTGTTCGTCGTCGTTTCCGACGACAACCAGAGTCTCAGGGGCTACTATCTACACAGGGCACACCTAGCATGTGCAGGACTATCATACATTATTTTACCTCAAAGCCTGTCAGTAGACTCATAAAAGCTTCATGCAATCCGCTCTCGGCGGACAAGATTCTCTCCATCACCATATTCATCAGCATACGGTGTTCATCTGAGATGGCCGCTCGCCCCACCAACTCCCTCAGAACATCCGATCGCACACCAGACGGTGCCAGACTCTTTTGTCTGCTCTCTTCGGGAGCCGGACACTGGGGGCTTTGGGGGTCAATGGGATTATCTTCTGGCCTCACCGGATTCGGAGAGGCCCTCCGCGACGACACTTTGGGGTCGCCCGCTTCCAGAGCGGAGGAGTCTGGAGGAGGCGTTTCGCTCCCCATCATCTCTGGAAGAAGATCCCCCGAAGACGAACTCATTTGAGAGGGGCTAAGGCCCGAACTGCAAAGATATATGCGGTGGTTATTTTCTCAGAAGAAAAGATGGCATACCTGTACTGTTAAAGTATTTCGGGTCACTTACGACTCGCTGGAGGATTGATCCCCCCGCGGGCTTTGTGCGGCAAAGGCACCCCCCCAAGGTAGGACCCTCTGTGGGAGACTTCTTCTCCCGTTTGGAAGCTTCGGCTTCCGAATCCCCGGGTGCAGTCCTTTTCCTCCTCCGGTTGTCTTCCTTCATGGAGACGCTCACTCCCTTGGTTAGAATGGGCAGCGTTAGGGGCCCGCATCCGCCCATATTATCCTCCCCAGTATCTTCCTTCAAGGGCTCCGGGCAAGGTGCGTTCTGGAGCATCTTTTCCAATACCGGATTGTCCAAACCCTCAGGGAGGGGGGCCGAACACCGAATCAACTTCGCCTTTGCTAGCCAGTCCTGATCAAAAAGAGAACTCTCAGAAATAACTTCGTAACAAATGGGAGATGGTATGTTCGGCCGGAGGATTCCTTACCTGTTCGGCGGCGCGGTTACTGCTCAGGCCCACATCCTCGGTGATTTCTGGACACTCTACCAGAGGTCCGAAGAATGAATTGTACATCTCGTCGTGCGTCAGGCCGAGGAAATTTTGAATAACACGCGGTCCCTCGGGGTTGAACTCCCACAAGCAAAGGGGCCGGCGTTTGCAAGGCTGGACTTGACGAACCAGCATAACTTGTATTACCGCAACCAAGCTAAAATCTCCATTGAAGAGATCTCGAATGCGGCTTTGCAGAATAGGCACGTCCTTGGCTGGACCCCAGCTCAGACCTCTGCTGATCCATGACATCAGTTGTGGTGGAGAGCCCGAGCGGAAAACAGGGGCGGCTGCCCACTTGGCACTTCTAGGAGCCGTGATGTAGAACCACTCCTGTTGCCACAATTCAGACATCTCCGGAATGGAACCTTTGGGCCATGGAGCTCCCGTCATCTTGCGTATTGAGGCACCTCCGCACGCCAGATGTTGCCCCTCGATCATCTTCGGCTTTACTTCAAAGGTCTTGAGCCACAAGCCAAAGTGAGGGGTAACCCGGAGGAAGGCCTCACACACGACAATAAATGTCATGATATGAAGAAAGGAGTCCGGAGCTAGATCATGGAAATCTAGCCCGTAATAAAACATCAAACCCCTGACGAAAGGATCCAGAGCAAGGCCTAGACCTCAGAGGAAGTGGGAGACGAACACGACGTTCTCGTTGGGTTTGGGGGAGGGGACGACCTGCCCTCGGGCAGGCAGCCGATGCAAAACCTCGGCGGTCAGATATCTGGCCTCCCTCAACTTTTTGATGTCTTCTTCCGTGACGGAGGAAGGCACCCATCGGCCTTGAAGGCTAGATCCGGACATGATTGAAGGTTCAGAGCACCTGACCTGAACTTTGGGTGTTTGAGCTTGAGGTGGGGGAAGGATTCGATTGAGCACGGGAGGGAAAAGTAAAAGCCTTGCCCCTTTATAAAGAGGGTGAATATCGAGCGTCCTCTCCGTGGCCGTTTGGACTTGCCTATAGTCTAGGAGTCCTAAAAGCGGTTGGGTTACCCACGCCCGTATTGATGAGAATCCCGGAATAAGGGGACACGATCTCTGCTTTAACAAGACGTGCCAAGGAAACCGCCTCGCATAACACGCTGAGGTGGGACAATAAAACGATTCGAATAAAGGCTTGGCCGTGGTGCGATGTCACACTACGGAATACGTTAGCAGATTAGATTTGTGTAAATATTATTCTCTCTATGGCAATATGTGGAAATTTATTTTGCAGAGCCGGACACTATCTTTGTGTTCAAAATCTCCTATGAAGTACTTGGAGGAGGAACCCGCCTTGCAATGCCGAAGACAATCTGCACGCCGGACTCGCCGTCATTGAAGCCTGGTTCAGGGGCTACTGAGGGGGTCCTGGATTAGGTGGTGTCCGGGTGGCCGGACTATACCTTCAGCCGGACTCATGGACTATGAAGATACAAGATTGAAGACTTCGTCCCGTGTCCGGAAGGGACTTTCCTTGGCGTGGAAGGCAAGCTTGGCGGTACAGAGATGTAGATCTCCTACCATTGTAACCGACTCTATGTAACCCTAACCCTATCTGGTGTCTATATAAACCGAAGGGTTTTAGTCCGTAGGACAACATATAGAACAACAATCATACCATAGGCTAGCTTCTAGGGTTTAGCCTCTCCAATCTCGTGGTAGATCTACACTTGTACTACCCATATCATCAATATTAATCAAGCAGGACGTAGGGTTTTACCTCCATCAAGAGGGCCCGAACCTGGGTAAAACTTCGTGTCCCTTGCCTCCTGTTACCATCTGGCCTAGACGCATAGTTCGGGACCCCCTACCCGAGATCCGCCGGTTTTGACACCGACAGCGTCCTACGGCGTCCAAATCGAAGAGGAGAAGGGGAATTTGGGACGCGGTGCTCACCGTGGAGGCACATGGAGGCCCGTTGAGGGCTTAGAGAAGCGCAAATACGGTCAGAGTTGATGGAGGGGAGCTCACAGCGGAGCCGTAGGCGTGCTCGGGGAAGGCCGGAGTGGTCGGAGCAGAGTAGTTGGGCGATGGCGCCGACGACCGAGGTTGAAGAAGAGGATCATGGTGTCGATGCAGTGGCGATCTCGGCCGACCCGTTGGCGTACTCAATGTAGACAGAGGAGGCACAACTCTTGGAGTGGACGGCAAGCACGGGGATGCCTTGTTTGCGGCGAATCGAAGGCGGCAGTGGTCGGCTCCGAAGATTGAAGACGATGACGCTGGCGACGAACCAGCGCTTCCCGGCTCACGTTCTTCCGCAGAGAGATGAGGTGGAGCACGGCGGACCTTCTGGGCTTGATAGCGCTGCGAGAGGATCTCGGTGGCCATGGTGAACGGTGTCGGCGCGACAACGCTGAGCTCGGGAGAGAGAGAGAGCATGGTGGCGTGAGGGGAACGAGCGAGGGAGAGAGAGAAAAGGGGCACTAGGGTTAGCAGGGGGGTCGAGGATGCTCTTATCCGTCTCGGGGCACCGACGGATGGTCGACACGGGCGAGATCCATGCATGGACGGTCGCGCGTGGCCGGACAGCGCCATGGCCTCTGCCTCATGTCGAGAGGTGAGGGAAAGGCCTGGGCGGTGGGTCAGGCCTGATACAGTGCAAGTTGGGCCAGGTGCAAAAAGGGGGGGCGTTATATTTTCTTTTATCTTTACTGTTTTGCCTTTTCACTTCTGTTGCAAAATACTTGACCACCAAACAATTTTTTTAAAATAAGCAACTTGTTGAAACAAATACTAGGCATTATGTACTACTGCTACAAAAGTTTGGAGGCAAGATGATCGTGTTCAAATTTTATATAAATGAAAATTAGATTAACGGGGCTATTTTGGGCACTGTTTTAAATCCTAGGCTGAAGGAAATATGCCCTAGAGGCAATAATAAAGTTATTATTTATTTCCTTATTTCATGATAAATGTTTATTATTCATGCTAGAATTGTATTAACCGGAAACATAATACATGTGTGAATACATAGACAAACAGAGTGTCACTAGTATGCCTCTACTTGACTAGCTCGTTAATCAAAGATGGTTATGTTTCCCAACCATGGACAAAGAGTTGTTATTTGATTAACGGGATCACATCATTAGATGAATGATCTGATTGACATGACCCATTCCATTAGCTTAGCACCCGATCGTTTAGTATGTTGCTATTGCTTTCTTCATGACTTATACATGTTCCTATGACTATGAGATTATGCAACTCCCGTTTACCGGAGGAACACTTTGTGTGCTACCAAACGTCACAACGTAACTGGGTGATTATAAAGGTGCTCTACAGGTGTCTCCAAAGGTAGATGTTGGGTTGGCGTATTTCAAGATTAGGATTTGTCACTCCGATTGTCGGAGAGGTATCTCTGGGCCCTCTCGGTAATGCACATCACATAAGCCTTGCAAGCATTACAACTAATGAGTTAGTTGAGAGATGATGTATTACGGAACGAGTAAAGAGACTTGCCGGTAACGAGATTGAACTAGGTATTGGATACCGACGATCGAATCTCGGGCAAGTAACATACCGATGACAAAGGAACAACGTATGTTGTTATGCGGTCTGACCGATAAAGATCTTCGTAGAATATGTAGGAGCCAATATGGGCATCCAGGTCCCGCTATTGGTTATTGACCGGAGACATGTCTCGGTCATGTCTACATTGTTCTCGAACCGTAGGGTCCGCACGCTTAACGTTACGATGACAGTTATTATGAGTTTATGCATTTTGATATACCGAAGTTAGTTCGGAGTCCCGGATGTGATCGCGGACATGACGAGGAGTCTCGAAATGATCGAGACATAAAGATTGATATATTGGACGGCTATATTCGGACACCGGAAGTGTTCCAGGTGATTTCGGATAAAACCGGAGTGCCGGAGAGGTTATCGGAACCCCCCGGAGAAGTAATGGGCCTTAGTGGGCCTGAGGGGAGAGAGAGGGCAGCAGCCCAAGAGGTGGTGCGCCCCCCCCCTCATGGGGAGTCTGAATTGGACTAGGAGGGGGGCGCGGCCCCCCTTTCCCTCTCCCTCTCCCTCTCTTTCCTTCCCCCTCAAGTCTCCTAGTTGGACTAGGAAAGGGGAGTCCTACTCCCACTAGGAGGAGGACTCCCCCTCCCCTTGGTGCGCCCCATAGGGCCGACCGGCCTCCCTCTTGCTCCTTTATATACGGGGGCAGGGAGACACCCTAGGACACACAAGTTGATCCACGTGATCGTTCCTTAGCCGTGTGCGGTGCCCCCTGCCACCATATTCCACCACGATCATATCGTTGTAGTGCTTAGGCGAAGCCCTGTGTCGGTAGTACATCATCATCGTCACCACGCCGTTGTGCTGACGGAACTCATCCCCGAAGCTTTGCTGGATAGGAGCCCGGGGAGCGTCATCGAGCTGTACGTGTGCTAAGAACTCGGAGGTGCCGGAGTAACGGTGCTTCGATCGGTCGGATTGGGAAGACGTACGACTACTTCCTCTACGTTGCGGCAACGCTTCCGTTGCGGTCTACGAGGGTACATAGACAACACTCTCCCCTCTCATTGCTATGCATCACCATGATCTTGCGTGTGCGTAGGAAAATTTTTAAAATTGCTACGTTCACCAACAGTGGTATCAGAGCCTAGGTTTTATGGTTTGATATTATTTGCACGAGTAGAACACAAGTGAGTTGTGGGCGATATAAGTCATACTGCCTGCCAGCATGTCATACTTTGGTTCGTCGGTATTGTTGGATGAAGCGGCCCGGACCGACATTACGCGTACGCTTACGCGAGACCGGTTCTCCCGACGTGCTCTGCACATAGGTGGCTTGCGGGTGACAGTTTCTCCAACTCTAGTTGAACCGAGTGTGGCTACGCCCAGTCCTTGCGAAGGTTAAAACGGCATCAACTTGACAAACTATCGTTGTGGTTTTGATGCGTAGGTAAGATTGGTTCTTGCTTAAGCCCGTAGCAGCCACGTAAAACATGCAACAACAAAGTATAGGACGTCTAACTTGTTTTTGCAGGGCATGTTGTGATGTGATATGGTCAAGACATTATGCTAAATTTTATTGTATGAGATAATCATGTTTTGTAACCAAGTTATCGGCAACTGGTAGGAGCCATATGGTTGTCGCTTTATTGTATGCAATGCAATCGCGCTGTAATGCTTTACTTTATCACTAAGCGGTAGCGATAGTCGTGGAAGCATAAGATTGGCGAGACGACAACGATGCTACGATGGAGATCAAGGTGTCGCGCCGGTGATGATGGTGATCATGACGGTGCTTCGGAGATGGAGATCACAAGCACAAGATGATGATGGCCATATCATATCACTTATATTGATTGCATGTGATGTTTATCTTTTATGCATCTTATCTTGCTTTGATTGACGGTAGCATTATAAGATGATCTCTCACTAAATTATCAAGAAGTGTTCTCCCTGAGTATGCACCGTTGCCAAAGTTCATCGTGCCCAGACACCATGTGATGATCGGGTGTGATAAGCTCTACGTCCATCTACAATGGGTGCAAGCCAGTTTTGCACACGCAGAATACTCAGGTTAAACTTGACGAGCCTAGCATATGCAGATATGGCCTCGGAACATGGAGATCGAAAGGTCGAGCGTGAATCATATAGTAGATATGATCACCATAATGATGTTCACCATTGAAAACTAATCCATTTCGCGTGATGATCGGTTATGGTTTAGTTGATTTGGATCACGTGATCACTTAGAGGATTAGAGGGATGTCTATCTAAGTGGGAGTTCTTAAGTAATATGATTAATTGAACTTATATTTATCATGAACTTAGTCCTGGTAGTATTAGCATATCTATGTTGTAGATCAATAGCTCGCGTTGTTGCTTTCATATGTTTATTTTGATATGTTCCTAGAGAAAATTGTGTTGAAAGATGTTAGTAGTAATGATGCGGATTGGATCCGTGATCTGAGGTTTATCCTCATTGCTGCACAGAAGAATTATGTCCTTGATGCACCGCTAGGTGACAGACCTATTGCAGGAGCAGATGCAGACGTTATGAACGTTTGGCTAGCTCAATATGATAACTACTTGATAGTTTAGTGCACCATGCTTAACAGCTTAGAATCGGGACTTCAAATACGTTTTGATCGTCATGGACCAGGAGTTGAAGTTAATATTTTAAGCAAATACCCGAGTTGAGAGATATGAAGTCTCCAACAAGTTCTATAGCTAAAAGATGGAGGAGAATCGCTCAACTAGTGAGCATGTGCTCAGATTGTCTGGGTACTACAATCGCTTGAATCAAGTGGGAGTTAATCTTCCAGTTAAGATAGTGATTGACAGAATTCTCTAGTCACCATGACCAAGTTAGTAGAACTTCGTGATGAACTATAGTATGCAAGGGATGACGAAAACAACTCCCGAGCTTTTCATGATGATGAAATCAATGAAGGTAGAAATCAAGAAAAACATCAAGTGTTGATGGTAGACAAGACCACGAGTTTCAAGAAAAGGGCAGAGGGAAGAAGGGGAACTTCAAAAAGAACAGCAAGCAAGTTGCTGCTCAAGTGAAGAAGCCCAAGTCTGGACCTAAGCCGGAGACTGAGTGCTTCTACTGCAAAGGGACTGGTCACTGGAAGCGGAACTACCCCAAGTGATTGGCAGATAAGAAGGATGGCAACGTGAACATAAGTATATTTGATATACATGTTATTGATGTGTACTTTACTAGTGTTTATAGCAACCCCTCAGTGTTTGATACTAGTTCAGTTGATAAGATTAGTAACTCGAAACGGGAGTTGCAGAATAAACAGAGACTAGTTAAGGGTGAAGTGACGATGTGTGTGGTTCCAAGATTGATATGATCATCATCGCACACTCCCTATAAATTCGGGATTAGTGTTGAACCTAAATAAGTGTTATTTGGTGTTTACATTGAGCATGAATATGATTTGATCATGTTTATTGTAATACGGTTATTCATTTAAGTAAGAGAATAAATTGTTGTTCTGTTTACATGAATAAAACCTTATATGGTTACACACCCAACGAAAATAGTTCGTTGGATCTCGATCATAGTGATACACATAATCATAATATTGAAACCAAAAGATGCAAAGTTAATAATGATAGTGAAACTTATTTGTAGCACTGCCGTTTAGGTCATATTGGTGTAAAGCGCATGAAGAAACTCCATGCTGATGGGCTTTTGGAATCACTTGATTATGAATCAGTTGATTCTTGCGGACCATGCCTCATGGGCAAGATGACTAAGACTCTGTTCTTCGGAACAATGGAGCGAGCAACAGATTTGTTGGAAATCATACATACTGATGTATGTGGTCCGATGAATATTGAGGCTCGCGATAGGTATCATTATTTTCTGATCTTCACAGATGATTTGAGCAGATATGAGTATATCTACTTGATGAAACATAAGTCTGAAACATTTGAAAAGTTCAAAGAATTTCAGAGTGAAGTGGAGAATCATCGTAACAAGAAAATAAGGCTTCTACGATCTGATCGCGGAGACAAATATTTGAGTTACGAGTTTGGTCTTCAATTAGAACAATGTGGAATAGTTTCACAAATTCGTGCCACCCGGAACACCACAGCATAATGGTGTGTCCGAACGTCATAGCCGTACTTTATTAGATATAGTGCAAATCTATGATGTTTCTTACCGATTTACCACTATCGTTTTTGAGGTTATGCATTAAAGACAGCTGCATTCACGTTAAAAAAGGGGCACCATCTAAGTCCGTTGAGACGACACAATTTGAACTGTGGTTTAGCAAGAAACCAAAGTTGTCGTTTCTTAAAGTTTGGGGTTGTGATGCTTATGTGAAAAAGTTTCATCCTGATAAGCTCAAAACCAAATCGGAGAAATATGTCTTCATAGGATACCCAAAAGGAGACTGTTGGGTACACCTTCTATCACAGATCCTAAGGCAAGACATTCGTTGCTTATAATGGATCCTTTCTAGAGAAGGAGTTTCTCTCGAAAGAAGTGAGTGGGAGGAAAGTAGAACTTGATAAGGTAATTGTACCTTCTCCCTTATTGGAAAGTAGTTCATCACAGAAATCTGTTCCTGTGACTACTACACCAATTAGTGAGGAAGCTAATGATGATGATCATAAAACTTCAGATCAAGTTACTACCGAATCTCATAGGTAAACCAGAGTGAGATCCGCACCAGAGTGGTACAGTAATCCTGTTCTGGAAGTCATGTTACTAGACCATGACGAACTTGCGAACTATGAGGAAGCGATGATGAGCCCAGATTCCGCAAAATGGCTTGAGGCCATGAAATCTGAGATGGGATTCATGTATGAAAACAAAGTATGGACTTTGGTTGACTTGCCCGATGATGGACTTTGGTTGACTTGCCCGATGATCGGCAAGCCATAGAAAATAAATGGATCTTCAAGAGGAAGACGGACGTTGATAGTAGTGTTACTATCTACAAAGCTAGAATTGTCGCAAAAGGTTTTTGACAAGTTCAAAGTGTTGACTACGATGAGAGTTTCTCACTCATATCTATGCTTAAGTCTATCCGAATCATGTTAGCAATTGCCGCATTTTATGAAATCTGGCAAATGGATAAACAAAACTGCATTCCTTAATGGAATTCTTAAAGAAGAGTTGTATATGATGCAACCATTAGGTTTTGTCAATCCTAAAGGCGCTAACAAAATATGCAAGCTCCAGCGATTCATCTATGGACTGGTGCAAGCATCTAAGAGTTGGAATACACGCTTTGATAAGTTGATCAAAGCATATAGTTTTATATAGACTTGCGGTGAAGCCTGTATTTACAAGAAAGTGAGTGGGAGCACTACAACATTTTTGATAAGTATATGTGAATGACATATTGTTGATCGGAAATAATTATTCTGTAAAGCATAAAGGAGTGTTTGAAAGGAGTTTTTCAAAGAAAGACTTCGGTGAAGCTGCTTACATATTGAGCATCAAGATCTATAGAGATAGATCAAGACGCTTGATAAGTTTTTTCAATAAATACATACCTTGACAAGATTTTGAAGTAGTTCAAAATGGAACAGTCAAAGAAAGAGTTTCTTGCCTATGTTACAAGGTGTAAATTGAGTAAGACTCAAAGCCCGACCACGGCAGAAGATAGAAAGAGAATGAATGTCATTCCCTATGCCTTAGTCATAGGTTCTATAAAGTATGCCATGCTGTGTACCAGATCTATTGTATACCCTACCACTGAGTTTGGCAAGGGAGTACAATAGTGATCTAGGAGTAGATCACTGGACAGCGGTCAAAATTATCCTTAGTGGAATAAGGATATGTTTCTCGATTATGGAAGTGAAAAAAGGTTCGTCGTAAAGGGTTACGCCGATGCAAGTTTTGACACTAATCTAGATGACTCTAAGTCTCGGTCTAGATACATATTGAAAGTGGGAGCAATTAGCTAGAGTAGCTCCATGCAGAGCATTGTTGACATAGAAATTTGCAAAATACATGCGGATCTGAATGTGGCAGACCCGTTGACTAAGATTCTCTCACAAGCAAAACATGATCACACCTTAGTACTCTTTGGGTGTTAATCACATAGCGATGTGAACTAGATTACTAAATCCAGTAAACCCTTTGGGTGTTGGTCACATGGCGATGTGAACTATGGGTGTTAATCACATGGTGATGTGAACTATTGCTGTTAAATCACATGACGATGTGAACTAGATTATTGACGCTAGTGCAAGTGGGAGACTGAAGGAAATATGCCCTAGAGGCAATAATAAAGTTATTATTTATTTCCTTATTTCATGATAAATGTTTATTATTCATGCTAGAATTGTATTAACCGGAAACATAATACATGTGTGAATACATAGACAAACAGAGTGTCACTAGTATGCCTCTACTTGACTAGCTCGTTAATCAAAGATGGTTATGTTTCCCAACCATGGACAAAGAGTTGTTATTTGATTAACGGGATCACATCATTAGATGAATGATCTGATTGACATGACCCATTCCATTAGCTTAGCAACCGATCGTTTAGTATGTTGCTATTGCTTTCTTCATGACTTATACATGTTCCTATGACTATGAGATTATGCAACTCCCGTTTACCGGAGGAACACTTTGTGTGCTACCAAACGTCACAACGTAACTGGGTGATTATAAAGGTGCTCTATAGGTGTCTCCAAAGGTAGATGTTGGGTTGGCGTATTTCGAGATTAGGATTTGTCACTCCGATTGTCGGAGAGGTATCTCTGGGCCCTCTCGATAATGCACATCACATAAGCCTTGCAAGCATTACAACTAATGAGTTAGTTGAGAGATGATGTATTACGGAACGAGTAAAGAGACTTGCCAGTAACGAGATTGAACTAGGTATTGGATACCGACGATCGAATCTCGGGCAAGTAACATACCGATGACAAAGGGAACAGCATCCAGGTCCCGCTATTGGTTATTGACCGGAGACGTGTCTCGGTCATGTCTACATTGTTCTCGAACCGTAGGGTCCGCACGCTTAATGTTACGATGACAGTTATTATGAGTTTATGCATTTTGATGTACCGAAGTTAGTTTGGAGTCCCGGATGTGATCACAGACATGACGAGGAGTCTCGAAATGATCGAGACATAAAGATTGATATATTGGACGGCTATATTCGGACACCGGAAGTGTTCCGGGTGATTTCGGATAAAACCGGAGTGCCGGAGGGGTTACCGGAACCCCCCGGGGAAGTAATGGGCCTTAGTGGGCCTGAGGGGGATAGAGAGGGCAGCAGCCCAAGAGGTGGCGCGCCCCCCCTCATGGGGAGTCCGAATTGGACTAGGAGGGGGGGCGCGGCCCCCCTTTCCCTCTCCCTCTCCCTCTCTTTCCTTCCCCCTCAAGTCTCCTAGTTGGACTAGGAAAGGGGAGTCCTACTCCCACTAGGAGGACTCCCCCTCCCCTTGGCGCGTCCCATAGGGCCGGCCGGCCTCCCCCTTGCTCCTTTATATACGGGGGCAGGGAGACACCCTAGGACACACAAGTTGATCCACGTGATCGTTCCTTAGCCATGTGCGGTGCCCCCTGCCACCATATTCCACCTCGATCATATCGTTGTAGTGCTTAGGCGAAGCCCTGCGACAGTAGTACATCAAGATCGTCACCACGCCGTCGTGCTGACGGAACTCATCCCCGAAGCTTTGCTGGATCGGAGCCCGGGGAGCGTCATCGAGCTGTACGTGTGCTAAGAACTCGGAGGTGCCGGAGTAACGGTGCTTGGATCGGTCGGATCGGGAAGACGTACGACTACTTCCTCTATGTTGCGTCAACGCTTCCGTTGCGGTCTACGAGGGTACGTAGACAACACTCTCCCCTCTCGTTGCTATGCATCACCATGATCTTGCGTGTGCGTAGGAAATTTTTTGAAATTACTACGTTCACCAACACGGGCAACCCACCCAGGCATTTGGGGCCGGTATGCAGGGTCCGGTTGTAAATGCTCCGACCTTAGAGGTTCTTGCTTAAATCATAGTAGGAAACATGCCCGTGCATTGCAACGGGAGAAAAAAAATATCACACACCTTCCCACGGCTCAACAACCTCTATTTCAGAATGACATCTTTTTAAAAATAGTAGCTAATCTAAAGTCATTTAGTCAGATACTAACTCGTTAGTTCCTCTTACAAAATTAAAGATATTAGTTCTTCATCCTTTGAATAGTACCATATATCTTCTTCTGCCTAGAAAACATGCATATGCGTTGCAACCAGAGAAAAAATGTCACACACCTTCTCACGGATCTACAGCCTCTAGTTCAACATGGCATCCTCTTTTAAAAATAGTAGCTAATTTAAAGTCATTTAGTCAGATACTAACTCGTTAGGTCCTCTTAAAAAAATTAAGATATTAGTTCTTCATCCTTTGAATAGTACATTCTATCTTCTTGTGCCTAATGTCTACCCCTTTGCTAGTATCGTGAATATAAATCTCCTAATAATCAAATTACACAGGTAAAAGACTAAAACGACAAAACTAGCAAGCTACTGGATGAGTTGAATTATCAAAAAATCTAGGGAGAACTATTACAGTGAAGCTATTCTCATTATTCATTCTTAACTCAGATACCAGAACTCTGCACAATAATGTAAAACTGTGTCTTCTTTTAAATACAGATATTGTACTAAATAGCTGGTTAAATTATTGTGACCATTTTCTTCTAAAGAAAAAAGGAAAGAAAATGAGGCAACATGCATGCATTGTTTTTTAGAGGAAACATAATGGTTTTTTTAGAGGAAACATGCATGCATTGTTGCTCACCTCGTCCATCCCATGATAAGAAACATAATGGTCTCCGCGATGAATGACAATGTGGCAAACTTATGCCTGCAGCTACATAATCTATTAAGCAGGGCATGCTTTGCATCAAAAGAGGTTAACCAATATATATTAAAAAGAACTTAACATTTGCATTGTACAGTAATAGCTCCATGACTTTATACAAAATGTATCAGCTACTTGTCGTGATTTGGGGGGTCTCTGTTACATTATGCCATGCATACTGGAAGACGATGCTGCAAAAGACACAGTCAAAATTAGTTTAAAAAAAAGACACAGTCAAAATTCCACCTTGGCCAAAATGAACGTTTCCTCGGAGCACTTCTTTGCCGTCTCCGCTTTAGACGAAACGAGACGTTCTTGCTGCCGCCTACACCCTGTGCAGATGCTGCTGCGTTCATCCCTGCCGGCTGATGAGTCTAGTGCCGGCGGTCACGTGGAGAGCGCTTCCGCGGGGCAGCACCAGGGTCGAGAGGGAGGGCCTGTGTGCCAGGGCTTGCTGGTGTGGGCTTTCATCGCCGTCGGCCACGGCGGGCAGCCACAGCGGCTTGGCTCTCTCTCTCCCCTCCTCCCCAACCTCGCCCCGCTAAGCCGCCTGCCTCGTCCCGCCATTGCTGCCCCGCAATCACAGCATGTGCACCCGGTGCATGTTCCTCCCTTTTCTCGATTTATTCCTTCCTTCCCTTTGCTTTTGGTGTCCTCGAGGCTTGCTGATAGTCAACTTCAAAACATATATAAATCAATGAAACTTGGAGTAAAGAATTGAGGTGGGACTATTCCATGGTGAACCCAGTTGAATTGCAAAGCTGTGCGTATCTCAGTTGGTTCATGCCTTCTTCACCAGATCGGAGCTTCCTGGGTTCGAATTCGAACTCCTATTGAGATCAATTTTTGTTTGGCTGGTCAATTTTTCCAACGAACAAGGGAAGAGAAAGACAGGCCCAGTTCGACCCATCTGGCCCATGACGCGCCGGAAAGAAAAATCGGACATGTACGTTATTTTAGTACCATCTTGTTAGCCGCTTGTCGGACCAAAATTAATCATGTACAGACAGATGCAAACAGACGAAATTGCGGTGGTAAGAAGCAATAGCCTCTTTATTAATAGGTAATAGATGGTCAATTTTTCCAACAAACAAGGGAAAAGAAAGACAGGCCCAGTTCGACCCATCTGTCCCATGACGCGCCGGAAAGAAAAATCGGACATGTACGTTATTTTAGTACTACCTTGTTAGCGGCTTGTCGGACCAAAATTAATCATGTACGGACGGATGAAAACGAACGAAATTGTGGTGGTAAGAAGCAATAGCCTCTTTATTATTAGGTATGGAGGTATAGATATAGATAACATGCTGTTTTTTGTTATCAACCTCTAAAACAAAATGTATTCTAACCTTAGAGGAGCTTGAGAATACAAGAAAAAAAGTCATAATTATGGATTATGCTCAATTTTTCCAACGAACAAGGGAAAAGAAAGACAGGTTCAGTTCGACCCATCTGGCCATTTTAGCAGCACCTCGTTAGCGGGTTGTCAGACAAAAATTAATCATGTCCGAACGGATGAAAAATGGATGAAATTGTAATGGTAAGAAGCAATAGCCTCTTCATTAGTAAATATAGATATAGATATAGATAGCATGGTGTTTTTCTGTTATCAACCTCTGAAACAAAATGTATTCTGACGTTAGAGGAGCTTGAGAATACAAGAAAAAGTCATAATTATGGATTATGATCGATTTTTCCAACAAGGGAAAAGAAAGGCAGGCCCAGTTTGACCCATCTGGCCCATGACGTGCCGGAAAGAAAAATCGGTCATGTACGTTATTTTAGTACCACCTCGTTAGCATCTTGTCGGACCAAAATTAATCATGTACGGATGGACAAAAAACGAACGAAATTGTGGTGGTAAGAAGCAATAGCCTCTTTATTAGTAGGTATAGATAGATATAGATATAGATATACTCCCTCGGTCTCAAAAATTTTGTCTTATATTTGTCTAAATACGGATGTACCTAGTTACGTTTTAGTGTTAGATATATTTGTATCTAGACAAATTTAAGACAAGAATTTTGGGACGGAGGGAGTAGATAGCATGGTGTTTTTTTATAAACCTCTAAAATAAAATGTATTCTGACCTTAGAAGAGCTTGAGAATACAAGAAAAGAAAGTCATAATTATAAATTATGATCAATTTTTCCAATGAATAAGGGAAAAAAAAGGCAAGCCCAGTTCGACCATCTGGCCCATGACGTGCTGGAAAGAAAATTAGGACATGTACCTTATTTTAGTACCACCTTGTTAGTGGCTTGTTGGACTAAAATTAATTATATACGGATGGACGAAAAACGAATGAAATTGCGGCGGTAAGAAGCAATAGCTTTTTTATTAGTAGGTATATATAGATATAGATATAGATAGCATGATATTTTTTTTTGTTATCAACCTCTAAAAAATTGTATTCTGATTTTAGAGGAGCTTGAGAATACAAGAAAAAAAGTCATAATTATGGATTATGAAATATACTTAAAAGATAAATTGCTGTTCAATTTATAAAATTAAAAATTGGTCCCGATGGGGATTGAAGCCATGACCTTCTTCTATTAGACGGATACTCTAACCAGCTGAGCTACGGGACCCACACGTATTAACGTATTATTAAGCGAGGTAAATACATCCGAAGTCATAGAACTTGCACGTGATGGTCAGTTTGGTGCACAAACTTGTAAAATACATCTTTTCGGTCATCAAACTTGTACAAGCGTTTATATACGATCACATTTCATGTACACAGACGTATCCATGGGCTATGTGGCATTTCAGTGTGGCCAGGGCCCATTGTCATCCGCTGTAGCATGTAGATCTGCAGAGAAGCCTTTGGCTTTTTTTATTTTTATATTAAGCCCCTAAAAATAAAATGAAAAAACAAGCGATGTGGGGTCTTGAAGCTGCAACGTGCCCTAGTAGTCATACGTGGACAACCACCAGACTACTGATCATTCATGTCTATGTAGCATGACTAATTTCTGTATCATATAAACATTGACTGAAAATAATTTTTACAAGAAATGTAACACGGAAAAAATGAGCACCGTGGCTCGACCATGTGACCTTGTGCTCAAGGTTAACTAACATTACCACCGACAACACAACACGTCCAGATGTAAGAAAACAATTTATATTCTTGTGTTTGTGACATTCAAAAAATATTTATGTGTTACAAAAAAGGTACGCGGCATTTTATAAAGTTTCGAAAACTTGTATTTGGAAAAATGTTAATCAACACAACACGTCCATATTAACATTTTTTCAAATACAAGTTTTGAAACTTATGTGTATTGAAACATATACTCCATGTGATACATATATCTTTTGATGTTTTAAATACTCCAGTATACATCTATGTTTTGATACACATATATTTTAAATACTCCAGTATACATCTATGTTTGGAGTATTTAAAAAATATATGCTTAATACTTTTTAAGTGTATGATTGGCATTTTTTCAATTACAAGTTTTGAAAAGTTTTGAAACTTTTTTCAACTATGTTTTTAACATTTTCGGATGGTACGAAACATTTTAAAGCTACACAAACTGTTTTATACATTGTATAGGCATTTAAAAAATGTCATGACCAGTTTTTTTGGAATGCATGAACATTTTTAAAATGCAACGTATCATTTTTAGTTACACAAATGTGGTTTACAATGTTTATTTTTTTTTAATGTCACACACCTTTTTTGTAACACATAAACATTTATTAAATATCACAAACACAATAATATAAATTTTTTCTTACATAGAACAAGAAGGAATAACAACATGAAAAATATTTATCCCACTTGATATGTTGTGTTGTCGAAGCCCGGTGGTAATCTTAGTTAACGTTGACCACGAGGTCACATAGTCGAGCCATGGTGCTCCCTTTTTTGAGGTTACATTTCTTGCAAAATTGATTTTTCAGCCGTGTTTATATGATATAAAAACTATTCGTACTATTTAGACATGAATGGTCATTGGTTTGGTGGTCAGCGCTGCTATACACATGACAACCCAACAGCCGACTCATGGACGATTCCATGTGGCAGCTCCAACCGCGTCCGTGAACGCACGAGGCGATTGGTTTTGTTTTTTTAGCTGATGCGTAGAGAAGGCATCGTTCGCATCGTTCATGTGTATCATATGTGAAGCAATTTTGTTTGGTGGTTGTTAACCCAAGCCTAATAAGAGCACGTCCCTAGTTTGTAACCGAACCATCCCTTATTTTTCCATTTTATTTTAGGGGCTTTATACGTAAATAAAAAATTATTTTATTTTAGGGGCTTAATAAGTTAAAAAATAGGTGCATAATACGTAAATAAAGAAAAAGCCTACATATATACCATGCGTGGTGGGCTTACAGTGGGCCCTGGCCATGCTGGCATGACACATAGGCCACGGATACGTCTGCGTACATGGAATGTGACCGTATATGAACGTTTGTGCAAGTTTGATGACCAGAAACACGTATTTTACAACTTTGTGCACCAAACTGACCGTCACGTGCAAGTTCTATGACTCCTGGTGTATTTATCTCTTATTAATCTAATAAAAATTAAAATTATTGGATTGGATTGGATTAGAGAAAACGATGGCGAACCTTTAATTAAAACAAAATTTCTGTCGCTAACCATCCGATGATCCGATCCACCGGATAAAACTGGACGGCCAGATCGGCGCCTCTCCCACTCTCCTCCTGACCTCGCCGAAACCCCCCTTCCAAACTCCCACTCCCCGAACCCCGAAGGCGATCCATGGCGGCGGCGGGTTGGCTCCGGCGAGCGGCATCGGCGGTGGCGTTGCCTCGCATGCCGTCTGGACTCACCATCATGCCACCCCCTCCCCCCGCTCCTCTCCCCGAGGCACAGTCCCTTGTGCTCCCCGGCCTCGGCGCCGCCATCGCCCCCGCGATGGAACTCATGGCCGTCCCCAAGAAGAAGGTCTCGTGGTTTATCCCCCCGGTTTATTCCGTGTTATGCTTGTCATTTACATGTGCGTGCTCTGGTTTCGGTGATCTCTTTGCCATTGCTGTCACGTAGTACTAAGACTCTAAGAGGATGCACTCTAGGTGTTCGGTGAAATGCCTGGTGCGTAGAAACTGGAAAGTGAGACATGTAGAAATGTTTCACCAGAGGAACATAGTTGATAGGATTATGGTGCAGATCACCTGCTTGTTGATTGCTTGGTAGTTCAGTGATAGATATACTGTTTGGCGTTTAAGTCAGTTTCAGTTAAAGCACAAAGTCTTATTCAGGGGTATGTTGGTTTATACTGATGTTTGAACTCATAAGTTATACTCCCTCTGTTTCTAAATATAAGTATTTTTTAGATATTTCAATATGAACCACATATGGATGTATAGAGACGTATTTTAGAGTGTAGGTTCACTCATTTTGCTCCGTATGTAGTCTATATGAGAATCTCTAAAAAGGCTTATATTTAGGAACGGAGGGAGTAGTAGTCAAACACATTTTTTCATTCATGCACATGCAAATTTGCCAGATGTGATAAACGAATTGATATTAATATTAATATTACCAACATATGGAGAACCTACAATCCCACATCCTCAACACTACTTATTAGGATATCATATTTTGGCCTGCTATCTATGTGTTCTTCAGACAGATTGTTCTTTGGTTTCTGCCTGTTGTCCTTGTACATAATCACCATTGCTGCCCTCATTCTTTCTTGTGCATTTCAGATCTCGAAATACAAGAGGGGTTTGAGAAATGGGCCCAGAGCCCTGAAGCCTGTTCCAGTGATTGTCCGTTGCAGGTACTGTTAGAACTTGAGATATGCTTGTCGACGCTTCTAATTTGTTGTGTTCTTGCTAACTTTGTAATAAATCATTGTTGGATAAAAACAAATATCACATTTCCTTGTGTAACAGTATTCTTGATTCTGATTGTTTTACTACTTAGTTAAACAACTGTTAGACTGGTTAGATGTTAAACCTGACTTTTAGTGATACAATGACCTTTTCGAATGTAGAGAGAATATCTTATATGCCACTTTGAGTTTGTGTATGTTATATTTTCTGTCGGAAAAACATATGGCACTGATGTTCCTTTTAATGCAACGCAGAGAAGACTAACATATGCTTTTCTGCTACCACTTTTACGGTCCAAATACAGATAAGTCTATAATAGGATCTCATATTTTTGTAGTGGAAGTAGTGTAGAACCAGGGTATTTTTATCTTACCCCCACATTGATCGCTGAAAGTAGCATAGGTCATTGAAGCCACATGTTTCCAATGGTACGAATACACAAATAGGCAAATTTGGATGTCATGGACATTTGACATTTCACAAGCTCTCAGTGGCATATAAGATACCCCCCCTTGAATGTAATGCTACCATTAGGCAGTAGCTAGAAACTTTAGGTTTTAGTGGAGCCACAGAATTTCAGGCACCTTCAGAATTTCATAGGTTCAGACAGTAGGCCATGAGATGTTTGACATTTTACAGTATTACAAAATCATATCAGTTCTTCCCAGAGGATTCAGAAACTGCCTACCTCATCTCAGTTCCAGATTTGTTGTCCTTTGATCTGTGCTAGTAATATTTCTTTTCGTGCAAGTGCCTTCATGCCTTTGTTGTACGTCACCATTCGGGAATGCGGAACATAGAAAATGGATCCAGTGATCACTAGTAATGAGCATTTTTCAGTGCCACAAGCAAGCTACATCTACATGTCCCTGCTGTGGTATGTTGAGAAGGGCGTGACTGGATATGATTTTTGCGCTTTTTCAGGTGCTGCGGGCGAGTGAAGCTGCCGCACTTCTACTGCTGCAGCGGAGAAAAAGGGAACGCCGGTGACTCCAGCTCATAAGCACCGAGTTTGCGCATGAAGCCCTGGCAGAACATCGTAGTGCAATGGAAATCCCCAGTTATCGCTTTGTATTCTGCTGCTATCTCTTTGCGAGCAGTAAATTCTATGTAGACTTTAGTTTGGTTTTCATAATTCCATGGCGAACTTAGTGTTGGTCTTTGCCAGGAGCGTCGATGCTATCTGAGTTGAGTGATGGTTGATTATTATGTGTTGCTAACTTTCAGTATGTACGACGCCCCGTTGCTACATCAGAATAAAAGGAAAAAAAAATGGTAGCATGTCTTTGTTTTGACCATAATATAGAACCCCAGTGTGAGAAAACTAAACTATTGTTCTGTTTCGTATGGGGAAAAAATGACACTCCCTCCGATCCGAATTAATTCTGATCAGAGGGAATAAACAGAATCCCAGTGTGAGAAAATTATGAATGTTTGGCTAAGAGGTGGGCAACACCGTTTGCTTCCTGTCGACAGTGCACAAACTCCACATTCCGATCATACCTGCTAAAACGAAGCAGTCTGCAAAAATAGCTGTAGATTCACTCCATATCCTCTTCTGGCCTGAGCATGCATTAACAACTTGAAGGGGCGTCAGCTTCAATCTGAATTGAGGTATATCCCAAAGACTCCGCCAACTGAAGGCCATTTTTCGAGTAAATAGCATAAAACTACTAGTTTACATGCTATGGTTCCAAAAAACTATCACTTTTTAATTTTTCTCAGAAAGCTACCAAACGCGCGGTCCGCTGTTTCAAAAAATCCAAACCCGCGGTGACTAGCGATTTAACCGTTTTTCTGACGGATTGGGCCCACATGCCAGGCCACCTGGCCACGCGCGCTCACGGCGCGGCCGTTGACGGCCGTTAGCCGACGCGGCCCTGTCGGAACCAAAGTAGGCGGTCGGGCCAGACACTCTCTCGCTCCCCCTCCTCTCCACCTCCTCTCCCCCGCAGTGACCTAGGTGGGCGATGGCGGCGGCACAGCCAAATGTCGCCGGCGGCGAGCTATTGAGCCAAGGCGGCACCGGCCAGGAGGGCGGTGGACAGTCAGAGGTGGACAAATGGCTAGGCAGCTCGAGCTTCCCGGCGCAGCGGTCGCAGCAGCCATCACCGCCCGCGGCTCCTGTGGATCCGCTGAGCTCAGATCCGGAAGCCCGCGCGGCCAGGGCAGTGGCAAAGCGCATCCACGCTGATCCAGCAGGCGGCCACCATTGGGCGTCGTCCTTTGGTGGAGTGAGGTAAACACTGTTTGTTCTTGGCATGCTACTGTATTTTATTGGTTAAGTCAGTGTAGAAGAAAGTGCATTTGGTTAGTTCATTTGGTCAGTGCATTCATTGTAATTAGAAGAAAGTTCAGTAATGTTCAGTGACTTAAAAAACGGTTGTTTGTCAATTTAATCCTACAGCTTAGATGAAGAGATTTGGGACTTGAGGCTACATTTCCAAGGAATAGATAATATGAAGAAAAAGTATTCGGTTTCCTCAGATATCAGTTATCTGACCATATTAGCATTGGTTGAGTTGGAGGGCTATGGCATGGATGCATTTCTGACATATGTAAAGGAAGAGGGAAAGGGGCTGGAGGGTGTGGAGGCCCTGGATAGTGAGGAGGCATTAGAGGAAATGCTTGCCTTATTTGTTGATAATAAGGTACTGAACATCAGTGTCAGAAAAGCTACTGATCCAAACCCAGCAGATGAGGAACAGATCCCCATTGATCATGATGGTGATCCTGTTGTTTACAGAGTTTCACAAGAAGGTGTTTTGTACCCTGCCTCTAATGCTAGTTTGCCAGCTTTAACCCCTGATGAGCCCTACATGAACACACAGCAAAGCAGCAATTTTAACAAAGGGAAAACAGTTGTGGAAGAAGAAGATGTAGAAGAAGAAGCAGATGAAGAAGAAGATGTACCAGAGGAAGAAGATGAAGTTGAAGATGACAAATCATCTTCAGATTTTGAGTTCTTTAGGGGTGATTACAGAGGGGAGAAAATTTCTTACAAAGCTTGGTGTAGGGGTGAAGATGAGGCTGGCACTGATACTGCAGAGCACTTTTGTGCACCTAACTCAGAACCTTCTGAGTTTTGGGAGGAAGAACCAGTTGTTTCTGAAGATGAAGTAGTAGAGGATCCTGCTGTAACTACAAAAGCAGCCAAAAAACTTAAGCCAGTTAAAAAACCTGGCCCAACTAGCAAGTCTCACAGTGAGGCTGAGCATAGCAAGTTTGAAGATTATGTCCCTGAAGCTGATGAGTACTGTTTTCCAGGTGATTTTGGCATAAGTGATGAAGATGATGCACCAAGGCTGCCATCTGGAAGGAAGAGTAGGAAGAAGCAGAAGAATGAGAGGATATGGTATGATCCATCAAGGCCTGATGCACATGAGCAGTTTGCAATGCATTTGTGCTTTGAAAATGTAGTTGAGTTCAGAGAAGCACTTAGAAATTTTCATGTGAGGACTGTGTGCAAAACAGACCTGGTAGTAAACAACCTTAGTGAGGTTTTCAATAGAATGATTTTGGATGTTAGGAACAAGCCAATCAGGAGTATGTTAGAGGGCATAAGAACAAAGCTGATGATTAAGTTTCAGAAGATCAGAGAGAAGATAGAGACATGCAGATGGGAAATCACACCTACTTATTCAGAGATTTTAGAAGAGGGGAAGAAGTGGGCTAAATATTGTGAAGCATACATGGCAGGGCCAGGGATATGGCAGGTCACAAGTAGCTCTGAAAACACATATTGTGTTAATTTGAACAATGAGACCTGTGACTGTAGGAGGTGGGACATGACAGCTATCCCCTGCAGTCATGCCATTGCTGCAATGCAGAAAGTGAAGATACACCTTGAAGACTATGTTTCTGCTTTTTTCAAGAAACCCATGTATTGTGAAACATATAAGCACATAATATTCCCTGTGCCAGGTCCTGACCATTGGCCTCATACACCTGGTGATGATATTTCTCCCCCTGTGTTTAGAGAAAAGAAAGGTAAAAAACAAACTACCAGGAGGAAAGGCCTGTTTGAGGTGCCAGCTAAAAAGGATATTTTTAGGATTGGTACAGTGACATGCAGCAACTGCAAGAAGCAAGGGCATAGGATCAACAATTGTGGTGTCCCTTTGAAACCTAAGTTCTAGATGAGGATGAACAAGCACCAGGTATGTCCATTCATTCCATTGTTACATTCATTGCATTGTTACATTCATTTCATTTGTAGGAAAATAGTTCTAACTAATATTGTTGTGTAAGAAAATAGAGCAAACTACTCTGAGGCTGGTTCTTCAATGGCTACAACTGCACAAAGGCCACCAAGGGTACCTGTTGCCTCTGCACCTGCACTAACTCCTCCTCCAACAACAACTGAGTCAACACAGACAGCTTCTAGGTCAAGGAAGAGGGCAGCACCAGCTACAACAGCAGCACCACCACCTCTCAAGAAGAGCAGGACCAACACCTCTTCTGCAACAGTAGTACCACCTCCCAAGAAGAAGAACACAACTATTTCTGGCAATGGATCAAGGTCTTCTCCAGCAAAGAACACCAGGTCATCAAGGTCTTCTCCAGCAAAGAACACCAGGTCAGCTGCTGCCAATAGAGCTGGCACTGGATCTTTCATTGCTCCTAGACAATCTGGTACAAGTGTTGTGCAGGATGGGTCAAAGAGGGCCAGGAAGCCATCTAATAGGCTGAAAGATTACTTTTATGCAAGTGGTAACTAGCTGAAGTTGTTGAACTCCAAGTGCTTGATACTGTTTGATTTGGTTTGTAATAACATTACCTCACTAAGTACTTGATACTGCACTGTTTGATTTGGTTTGTAATATGGTACTGTATGTGTGGATTCTGCACTTGTTTGTAACTTCATTTCATCTGCAACTTTTATCTATATGTGGATTCAACACTTGACATACACCTTACAGATAGATAGTCTCATAGATAGTCTCATAGATAGAAAGATATCTATCTGACCAAGTGCATTATATGGTACTGAGAGCACTGACCAAATGCATACATTTATTCAGAAACATCCACATGTTACATAGATAGATCTCTAGATAGATAGATAGTCTCATAGATTACATAGATAGATAGTCTCATAGATTACATCAAAATCTCACAAAAACTACCAAAACTCTCTCTCAAATTGACTTACAGATAGAAAGATAGATAGCTAGATCAGTCATAGCGCTCAAAGAAACGAACCCACTTGGCCCTAGTTGCTGGATGAGGAGCCATGACTGCCCTAATCCTTGCCCACCTAATTATCTCCATGAATGACCTTCCCCTGCCTCCAGTGAAAACCAGCTCTAGTTCTTCATCATTGCACTTATCCAGTACCTTGTTGGTGAGTCGGCGGTTGAACTCCTCTTGCTGCTCATCCTGGGCCGCCTCTAGGGCCCTCTGCCTGCGCCTCCTCCTCCTCCTCTGTGCAGCTGCTGCTGTCCTAACCTCCGCAGCCTCCCCCTCTTCCTCTGTGACATCTCCCATGTCAGGATCCATCCGTAGGGTTTTTTTGGGTGGCGGCTGGTGGAGTGACTACGAAAGGGTGGGGGTGGGGAGGGGTTTATATTGACAGATGGATGGGGTTGGGTTTAGTAGGCCTAGGGTTGCATTTGGTCAGAGAATAGTGGGCCACCAAGCCCAATTAACCACAGAAATAATATATGTAGGCTAACAAATAACATCTAAAAGATAGAAGATCAAGTTGAACACTTAATAGCATACAAGATCCATTTCCACAACTTAGTAGCATAAGAGATCCATTTTCCACTACATAATAGCATAGGAGATCCATTACAACACTTAATAGCATGGGTGATCCATTACAACACTTAATAGCATAGGTTCTTACACTAGGTTAAACTTCACATTCCCCCAAAATGTACACCCATAATCACTTGCAGTCATGCCAGGCCACATCCTTATATAAAGGCCTTTGGATGTACTTACTTCACCAACATATCAAAGCCACTTCAAGAATCAAGGATGGCCTTGATTTGCTCTAACTTCTCCTTGCTGCCATACCCTTCTTTCAGCAGCTCAGCAACAACAAGCTCAAGCTTTGCCTTCTCCTTCTTAAGAACATCTCTATCAACTTGAACATCCTTCATAGCCTTCCTGGTGTTCTTGATGATAACAGCTTGGCTTTGCAAAATGCACCTCTGCTCTTTTGCAAGTTTGAGCTTTTCCATCTGCACCTCCAACATAGCTTTCTCCTCTAGCTCCTTCTTTTTCTTCTCAAGTTCTTCCTCCTCCACTTGTTTCTGGTGCACCTTCTTGTCCACCCTGCCATCCTGCCAATCAAACATCTTGGATACATCATCAACAAGCTTGGTGTACTCAATGCAAAGCTTGTCATTTTCAGCCCTAAGCTTGGCCAACTCCCTTTCATGTTCACTCTTAAGCCTGGCCAACTCCTTCTCAAACTTCTCCTTGTCCTGTACCCTTCCAAAGTTCTGCTCATGGAACATCTCCCATAGCTTGCACAAACATCTCTGAAGAACAGTTGGCCAAGGCCCATCAACCCACTCTACAACACCACAATTCACACCATTTTCCTGCATTTATAAATGTGATAAGTTATTACAAATGGACTAGGAGCTTATTTCAGTTCCATGATTAACTTGTATATACTTGATAATTTCTAACAATGAATAACATAAATGAGATATGATAAGTTATTATAATGCCATGATTAAGTTTCCAAAGTAACAAAAATACATAGCAGAAAAATGTTTATTGGCATCATATCAAATAAAGTGCTGCATCATATCAATCATCAGTGACCATACATAGCAGAAAAGTTTATTGCCATCTAACCTAGACTGGGCAGCCATAGAAACGCCTTCCTGTTAAAGGCCCTTCAAAAGCAACACGCTTAATAGGCCTCATTTGATGCAGAATGCACTTGGGATGAGCAAGCTCAAGTTGGCCACAGAAAAGGGGCTCCACAGTGGTGTCTGGTTCCTCCTGTTGGGGAACGTAGTAATTTCGAAAATTTTCCTACGCACACGCAAGATCATGGTGATGCATAGCAACGAGGGGGAGAGTATTGTCTACGTACCAACGCAGACCGACTGCGGAAGCGATCTCACAATGTAGAGGAAGTAGTCGTACGTCTTCTTCCCGATCCGACCGATCCAAGCACCGTTACTCCGGCACCTCCGAGTTCTTAGCACACGTTCAACTCGATGACGATCCTCGGGCTCCGATCCAGCAAAGCGTCGAGGAAGAGTTCCGTCAGCACAACGGCGTGGTGACGATCTTGATGTACTACCGACGCAGGGCTTCGCCTAAGCACTACAACGGTATGATCGAGGTGGAATTTGGTGGTAGGGGGCACCGCACACGGCTAAGGAACGATCTCAAGGATCAACTTGTGTGTCTATGGGGTGCCTCTGCCCCCGTATATAAAGGATGGAGGAGGAGGAGCTGGCCGGCCAAGGTGGGAGGCGCAGGAGGAGTCCTACTCCTACCGGGAGTAGGACTCCCCCCTCCAATCCTAGTCCAACTAGGTTTCCTCAAGTGGGAAGTGAAAGAGAGAGGTGGCCGGCCCCTCTCCTAGTCCTAATAGGACTAGGGAGAGGGGGGGAGGCGCAGCCCTATGTGGGCTGCCCTCTCACCTTTCCACTAAGGCCCATGTTGGCCCATTTGGCTCCCGGGGGGTTCCGGTAACCCTCCCGGTAGTCCGGTAAAATCCCGATTTCACCCGGAACACTTCCGATGTCCAAACATAGGCTTCCAATATATCAATCTTTACGTCTCGACCATTTCGAGACTCCTCGTCATGTCCGTGATCACATCCGGGACTCCGAACAACCTTCGGTACATCAAAATGCATAAACTCATAATAACTGTCATCGTAACGTTAAGCGTGCGGACCCTACGGTTCGAGAACAATGTAGACATGACCGAGACACGTCTCCGGTCAATAACCAATAGCGGGACCTGGATGCCCATATTGGCTCCTACATATTCTATGAAGATCTTTATCGGTCAGACCGCATAACAATATACGTTGTTCCCTTTGTCATCGGTATGTTACTTGCCCGAGATTCGATCGTCGGTATCCAATACCTAGTTCAATATCGTTATCGGCAAGTCTCTTTACTCGTTCCGTAATACATCATCTCACAACTAACATATTAGTTGCAGTGCTTGCAAGGCTTATGTGATGTGCATTACCGAGAGGGCCCAGAGATACCTCTCCGACACTCGGAGTGACAAACCCTAATCTCGAAATACGCCAACCCAACATCTACCATTGGAGACACCTGTAGTACTCCTTTATAATCACCCAGTTACGTTGTGACGTTTGGTAGTACCCAAACTATTCCTCCGGTAAACGGGAGTTGCATAATCTCATAGTTATAGGAACATGTATAAGTCATGAAGAAAGCAATAGCAACATACTAAACGATCGGGTGCTAAGCTAATGGAATGGGTCATGTCAATCAGATCATTCAACTAATGATGTGACCTCGTTAATCAAATAACAACTCTTTGTTCATGGTTAGGAAACATAACCATCTTTGATTAATGAGCTAGTCAAGTAGAGGCATACTAGTGACACTCTGTTGGTCTATGTATTCACACATGTATTATGTTTCCGGTTAATACAATTCTAGCATGAATAATAAACATTTATCATGATATAAGGAAATAAATAATAACTTTATTATTGCCTCTAGGGCATATTTCCTTCAGTCTCCCACTTGCACTAGAGTCAATAATCTAGTTCACATCGCCATGTGATTTAGCAGCAATAGTTCACATCACCATGTGATTAACACCCATAGTTCACATCGTCATGTGACCAACACTCAAAGGGTTTACTAGAGTCAGTAATCTAGTTCACATATCTATGTGATTAACACCCAAAGAGTACTAAGGTGTGATCATGTTTTGCTTGTGAGATAATTTTAGTCAACGGGTCTGTCACATTCAGATCCGTAAGTATTTTGCAAGTTCTATGTCTACAATGCTCTACACAGAGCTACTCTAGCTAATTGCTCCCACTTTCAATATGTATCCAGATTGAGACTTTAGATTCATCTGGATCAGTGCCAAAAACTGGCATCGACGTAACCCTTTACGACGAACCTTTTTGTCACGTCCATAATCGAGAAACATATCCTTATTTCACTAAGGATAATTCTGACCGCTGTCCAGTGATCTACTCCTAGATCATTATTGTACTCCCTTGCCAAATCAGTGCAGGGTATACAATAGATCTGGTACACAGCATGGCATACTTTTATAGAACCTATGAATGAGGCATAGGGAATGACTTTCATTCTCTTTCTATCTTCTGCTGTGGTCGGGCTTTGAGTCTTTACTCAACTTCACACCTTGTAACACAGGCAAGAAACTTTTTCTTTGACTGTTCCATTTTGAACTACTTCAAAATCTTGTCAAGGTATGTACTTATTGAAAAACTTATCAAGCGTCTTGATCTATCTCTATAGATCTTGAAGCTCAATATGTAAGCAGCTTTACCGAAGTCTTTCTTTGAAAAACTCCTTTCAAACACTCCTTTTATGCTTTACAGAATAATTCTACATTATTTCCAATCAACAATATGTCATTCACATATACTTATCAGAAATGCTGTAGTGCTCCCACTCACTTTCTCGTAAATACAGGCTTCACCGTAAGTCTGTATAAAACTATATGCTTTGATCAACTCATCAAAGCGTATATTCCAACTCCGAGATGTTTGCACCAGTCCACAGATAGATCGCTGGAGCTTGCATATTTTAGTTAACACCTTTAGGATCGACAAAACCTTCTAGTTGCATCGTATACAACTCTTCTTTAGCAAATCCATTAAGGAATGCAGTTTTGTTTATCCATTTGCCAGATTTCATAAAATGTGGCAATTGCTAACATGATTCGGACAGACTTAAGCATAGATACGAGTGAGAAAATCTCATCGTAGTCAACACCTTGAACTTGTCGAAAACCTTTTGCGACAATTCTAGCTTTGTAGATAGTAACACTACTATCAGCGTCCGTCTTCCTCTTGAAGATCCATTTATTCTCAATTGCTTGCCGGTCATCGGGCAAGTCAACCAAAGTCCATACTTTGTTCTCATACATGGATCCCATCTTAGATTTCATGGCCTCAAGCCACTTTGCGGAATCTGGGCTCACCATCGCTTCTTCATAGTTCGTAGGTTCATCATGATCTAGTAGCATGACTTCCAGAATTGGATTACCGTACCACTCTAGTGCGGATCTCACTCTGGTTGATCTACGTGGTTCAGTAGTATCTTGTCCTGAAGTTTCATGATCATCATCATTAGCTTCCTCACTAATTGGTATAGGTGTCGCAGAAACAGTTTTCTGTGATGTACTATTTTCCAATAAGGGAGCAGGTACAGTTACCTCGTCAAGTTCTACTTTCCTCCCACTCACTTCTTTCGAGATAAACTCCTTCTCTAGAAAGTTTCCGAACTTAGCAACAAAAGTCTTGCCTTCGGATCTGTGATAGAAGGTGTATCCAATAGTTTCCTTTGGATATCCTATGAAGACACATTTCTCCGATTTGGGTTCGAGCTTATCAGGATGAAACTTTTTCATATAAGCATCGCAACCCCAAACTTTAAGAAACGACAACTTTGGTTTCTTGCCAAACCATAGTTCATAAGGCGTCGTCTCGACGGATATAGATGGTGCCCCTTTTTAACGTGAATGCAGCTGTCTCTAATGCATGACCTCAAAAACATAGTGGTAAATCGGTAAGAAACATCATAGATTTGTACTATATCTAATAAAGTACGGCTATGACGTTCGGACACACCATTAGGCTGTAGTGTTCCGGGTGGCACGAATTTGTGAAACTATTCCACATTGTTTTAATTGAAGACCAAACTCGTAACTCAAATATTTGCCTCCGCGATCAGATCATAGAAACCTTATTTTCTTGTTACGATGATTCTCCACTTCACTCTGAAATTCTTTGAACTTTTCAAATGTTTCAGACTTATGTTTCACCAAGTAGATATACTCATATCTGCTCAAATCATCTGTGAAGATCAGAAAATAATGATACCTATCGCGAGCCTCAATATTCATCGGACCACATACATCAGTATGTATGATTTCCAACAAATCTGTTGCTCGCTCCATTGCTCCGAAGAACGGCGTTTTAGTCATCTTGCCCATAAGGCATGGTTCGCAAGTATCAAGTGATTCCAAAATCCCATCAGCATGGAGTTTCTTCATGCGCTTTACACCAATATGACTTAAACTGCAGTGCCACAAATAAGTTGCACTATCATTATTAACTTTGCATCTTTTGGTTTCAATATTATGAATATGTGTATCACTACGATCGAGATCCAATGAACCATTTTCATTGGGTGTGTAACCATATAAGGTTTTATTCTTGTAAACAGAACAACAATTGTTCTCTAACTTAAATGAATAACCATATTGCAATAAACATGATCAAATCATATTCATGCTCAACGCAAACATCAAATAACACTTATTTAGTTTCAACACTAATCCCGAAAGTATAGGGAGAGTGCGATGATGATCATATCAATCTTGGAACTACTTCCAACACACATCGTCACCTCGACTTTTACTAGTTTCTGTTTATTCTGCAACTCCCGTTTCGAGTTACTACTCTTAGCAACTGAACTAGCATCAAATACTAAGGGGTTGCTATAAACACTAGTAAAGTACACGTCAATAACATGTATATCAAATATACTTATGTTCACTTTGCCATCCTTCTTATCCGCCAATCACTTGGGGTAGTTCCGCTTCCAGTGACTAGTCCCTTTGCAGTAGAAGCACTTATTCTCAGGCTTAGGATCAGACTTGGGCTTCTTCACTTGAGCAGCAACTTGCTTGCCGTTCTTCTTGAAGTTTCCCTTCTTCCCTCTGCCCTTTTCTTGAAACTAGTGGTCTTGTCAACCATCAACACTTGATGTTTTTCTTGATTTCTACCTTCGTTGATTTCAGCATCACGAAGAGCTTGGGAGTTGTTTCCGTTATCCCTTGCATATTATAGTTCATCACGAAGTTCTGCTAACTTGGTGATGGTGACTAGAGAATTCTGTCAATCACTATCTTATCTGGAAGATTAACTCCCACTTGATTCAAGCGATTGTAGTACCCAGACAATCTGAGCACATGCTCACTAGTTGAGCGATTCTCCTCCATCTTTTAGCTATAGAACTTGTTGGAGACTTCATATCTCTCAACTCGGGTATTTGCTTGAAATATTAACTTCAACTCCTGGAACATCTCATATGGTCCATGACGTTCAAAACGTCTTTGAAGTCCCGATTCTAAGCCATTAAGCATGGTGCACTAAACTATCAAGTAGTCATCATATTGAGTCAGTCAAACGTTCATAACGTCTGCATCTGCTCCTGCAATAGGTCTGTCACCTAGCGGTGCATCAAGGACATAATTCTTCTGTGCAGCAATGAGGATAAACCTCAGATCACGGATCCAATCCGCATCATTGCTACTAACATCTTTCAACATAATTTTCTCTAGGAACATATCAAAATAAACACAGGGAAGCAACAACGCGAGCTATTGATCTACAACATGATTTGCAAAATACTACCAGGACTAAGTTCATGATAAATTTAAGTTCAATTTAATCATATTACTTAAGAACTCCCACTTAGATAGACATCCCTCTAATCCTCTAAGTGATCACGTGATCCAAATCAACTAAACCATAACCGATCATCACGTGAGATGGAGTAGTTTTCAATGGTGAACATCGTTATGTTGATCATATCTACTATAGGATTCACGCTCGACCTTTCGGTCTCCGTGTTCCGAGGCCATATCTGCATATGCTAGGCTCGTCAAGTTTAACCTGAGTATTCTGCGTGTGCAAAACTGGCTTGCACCCGTTGTAGATGGACGTAGAGCTTATCACACCCGATCATCACGTGGTGTCTGGGCATGATGAACTTTGGCAACGGTGCATACTCAGGGAGAACACTTCTTGATAATTTAGTGAGAGATCATCTTATAATGCTACCGTCAATCAAAGCAAGATAAGATGCATAAAAGGATAAACATCACATGCAATCAATATAAGTGATATGATATGGCCATCATCATCTTGTGCTTGTGATCTCCATCTCCGAAGCACCGTCATGATCACCATCGTCACCGGCGCGACACCTTGATCTCCATCGTAGCATCGTTGTCGTCTCGCCAATCTTATGCTTCCACGACTATCACTACCGCTTAGTAATAAAGTAAAGCATTACATCGCGATTGCATTGCATACAATAAAGCGACAACCATATGGCTCCTGCCAGTTGCCGATAACTCGGTTACAAAACATGATCATCTCATACAATAAAATCAGCATCATGCCTTGACCATATCACATCACAACATGCCCTGCAAAAACAAGTTAGACGTCCTCTACTTTGTTGTTGCAAGTTTTACGTGGCTGCTACGGGCTTAAGTAAAAACTCATCTCACCTACGCATCAAAACCACAACGATAGTTCGTCAAATAGACTCCGTTTTAACCTTCTCAAGGACCGGGCGTAGTCACACTTGGTTCAACTAAAGTTGGAGAGACAGTCTTCCGCAAGCCATCTATGTGCAAAGCACGTCGAGGGAACCGGTCTCGCGTAAGAGTACGCGTAAGGTTGGTCCGGATCGTCTCACCCAATAATACCGCCGAACCAAAGTATGACATGCTGGTAGGCAGTATGACTTGTATCGCCCACAACTCACTTGTGTTCTACTCGTGCAAATAACATCAAACCATAAAACCTAGGCTCTGATACCACTGTTGGGGAACGTAGTAATTTCGAAAATTTTCCTACGCACACGCAAGATCATGGTGATGCATAGCAACGAGGGGGAGAGTATTGTCTACGTACCAACGCAGACCGACTGCGGAAGCGATCTCACAACGTAGAGGAAGTAGTCGTACGTCTTCTTCCCGATCCGACCGATCCAAGCACCGTTACTCCGGCACCTCCGAGTTCTTAGCACACGTTCAGCTCGATGACGATCCTCGGGCTCCGATCCAGCAAAGCGTCGAGGAAGAGTTCCGTCAGCACAACGGCGTGGTGACGATCTTGATGTACTACCGACGCAGGGCTTCGCCTCAGCACTACAACGGTATGATCGAGGTGGAATTTGGTGGCAGGGGGCACCGCACACGGCTAAGGAACGATCTCAAGGATCAACTTGTGTGTCTATGGGGTGCCCCTGCCCCTGTATATAAAGGATGGAGGAGGAGGAGCTGGCCGGCCAAGGTGGGAGGCGCAGGAGGAGTCCTACTCCTACCGGGAGTAGGACTCCCCCTTCCAATCCTAGTCCAACTAGGTTTCCTCAAGTGGGAAGTGAAAGAGAGAGGTGGCCGGCCCCTCTCCTAGTCCTAATAGGACTAGGGAGAGGGGGGGAGGCGCAGCCCTATGTAGGCTGCCCTCTCACCTTTCCACTAAGGCCCATGTTGGCCCATTTGGCTCCCGGGGGGTTCCGGTAACCCTCCCGGTAGTCCGGTAAAATCCCGATTTCACCCGGAACACTTCCGATGTCCAAACATAGGCTTCCAATATATCAATCTTTACGTCTCGACCATTTTGAGACTCCTCGTCATGTCTGTGATCACATCCGGGACTCCGAACAGCCTTCGGTACATCAAAATGTATAAACTCATAATAACTGTCATCGTAACGTTAAGCGTGCGGACCCTACGGTTCGAGAACAATGTAGACATGACCGAGACACGTCTCCGGTCAATAACCAATAGCGGGACCTGGATGCCCATATTGGCTCCTACATATTCTACGAAGATCTTTATCGGTCAGACCGCATAACAATATACGTTGTTCCCTTTGTCATCGGTATGTTACTTGCCCGAGATTCGATCGTCGGTATCCAATACCTAGTTCAATCTCGTTATCGGCAAGTCTCTTTACTCGTTCCATAATACATCATCTCACAACTAACATATTAGTTGCAGTGCTTGCAAGGCTTATGTGATGTGCATTACCGAGAGGGCCCAGAGATACCTCTCCGACACTCGGAGTGACAAACCCTAATCTCGAAATACGCCAACCCAACATCTACCATTGGAGACACCTGTAGTACTCCTTTATAATCACCCAGTTACGTTGTGACGTTTGGTAGTACCCAAAGTATTCCTCCGGTAAACGGGAGTTGCATAATCTCATAGTTATAGGAACATGTATAAGTCATGAAGAAAGCAATAGCAACATACTAAACGATCGGGTGCTAAGCTAATGGAATGGGTCATGTCAATCAGATCATTCAACTAATGATGTGACCTCGTTAATCAAATAACAACTCTTTGTTCATGGTTAGGAAACATAACCATCTTTGATTAACGAGCTAGTCAAGTAGAGGCGTACTAGTGACACTCTGTTGGTCTATGTATTCACACATGTATTATGTTTCCGGTTAATACAATTCTAGCATGAATAATAAACATTTATCATGATATAAGGAAATAAATAATAACTTTATTATTGCCTCTAGGGCATATTTCCTTCACCTCCTGCAACCAAAATAACCAGCAAACACTAGTTTCAATCTGCACTCAACACCAGAATATACTTGCACGCTTCATTAAACATGAACACTAAAAAAATCCCCAACTCAGCATGAACCCTAACACTGTACTGAGATGAACCCTAGCTTACATCAATCCTACAATCAAACCCCAGCCTCACTATTGAACAAGAATCCTACAACACCAACACTGCACCTAGCAAGATCCATGGCGGTAGCCTAGGCCTACTCGGCCTACTAGCACCTAACCCTAACCCTAGGTGGCAAAGAACTTACCATAAGTCCCATGTCCATGCTGACGACCTCGCAGTCCTCCTTCGAGCTAGTTTCCTCGTCGTTCCAGGAAGGCATGGTGGCAAGGAGGTCAACGGCGAGCCACCTCAAAGACGGCGAGCGGCGGCGAGCTCGTACTGGAGCAGGGGAGTGAGAGCAGGGGAGAGAGAGCAGGGGAGTGAGTGAGCGAGCAGGGAGAGAGTGAGTGAGCAGGAGCGACCGACCGAGGGGGTTTATTTACCCCCGTTCCGACCGGGCCGCGTCGGCTAACGGCCGTCAACGGCGTGCCGTGAGCGCGCGTGGCCAGGTGGCCTGGCATGTGGGCCCAATCCGTCAGAAAAACGGTTAAATCGCTAGTCACCGCGGGTTTGGGTTTTTTGAAACAGCGGACCGCGCGTTTGGTAGCTTTCTGAGAAAAATTAAAAAATGATAGTTTTTTGGAACCATAGCCTGTAAACTAGTAGTTTTATGCTATTTACTCCCATTTTTCATTGCCATTGTTTCCGCCATGTTAGCATCTATCACATGCGGGATTAACGTACATGATGCCGTAATGAAAGAACCATGGCTATCTCTGATCACAGCCCCCGTTGCTCCTTTCCCTTCATTCTCATGGAAAGATGCATCCACGTTTATCTTGACTATTCCTGAAGGTGGTTTTTTCCAACATTGCTCCCCAGGTGTAGTCCCATACGTGCCTGAAGAAGCTCTCTGAAAATTGGCGCAAATTGCCTGGACTGCAATAGCATTTCTGCTCATTGGGGGTACTGTCTCATTATATGTTTGCCTTCTTCTGAGCCACCATAGATGCCAGCATGCTGTAATAATCCCTTCGCTTATCCCAATGTTCGGCATGTGTGGTAACTTTGAAGGTGGGAGCCGGAGTATGTACTCCAGAGCAGCGGAGCCTGATCGATCAACAAGACGGGCTTCTGCAATTGTGTCCTAAATTCCCAGTAACCTCCACATTTTCACCGCTCTGCCACAACTAAATAAGAGATGATGGATGTCTTCGTATCTAGCACAGACGAAGTACGATGATCCGGTACATGTGGCGCATCAGCAAAGAAAGAGATGCCGCTGGGAGATCCGGGTGCCGTTTCTGTCCATTCCGTGCGCGGCACGGGCGATGGTGTGCCGCGGAGGCGCACGGCGCACACACGCACCCAGGGAAGGCGACGAAACGGCGGTCGTTGGCCTGGCTCTGGCTCGGCCGCCAGCCCGCGGCCACCAACCAAAACAATCCCCCGAACCGACGGAGCGTGCCGCGCCGAGGAAGGGAAACCCCCGACCCCCGAAAAGGCGCTGCGATTTCTGTGTGGCTCTGGGGTCAGCGAGCAGATAACGAGACGGAGCCGTCGTGAGGCTGCGGCTGCGCCCGGCGATTCCCCCCTCCTCCTCCTAGGCGCGCGCGCGTCTAGCCCCCACCAAATCGGCAGCGTTTCCATTCCATTCCGCCAGAGGCAGAGCGGCAGCGCGAGCGAGTTTTGGTTGGTGGACACAGACACACAAGACCAACACGGCGGTACAGATGGCGTCCCCGTCCTCCTCGCTCTGCTCCAGCCTCGGCTACCCGCGCGCCGCCTCCCTCGGCGCCCGCCGCCGCGCCGGCTTCTCCTCGTCCAGGTACGCCGTCCACCTCCCCTCCCCGCCGCGCCTAGGCCTTTTCTCCTCCCTCCCTGTATGCCTGTATCCGCGCCCGCACCGCGGGGTAGGTGGGTAGGAGGCACGCCGCGCCGGGGGCGACTTCGATCCCCGTTTGGTTCGGCGGCAATCTCGAGCTCCTTGTTCCGTGACCACAAACCGATGGCACCGAGCATCCGAGCCTGTGCGCGTGGAAATGGGCTACACCGTCGCCAGCGCTGCAGCATGTTTCCGGAATTGGTTGCGCTGGTCCGAGCTCGACGAGCCCGGGGATCGGGCCACTCCTGTCCGGTAGCACCAAATTAGCTCGTCATCGCAGGCACGGCAGCTAGAGGTTGGTTCTGTGTCATGAGCTTCTCACCAACGGGTTCCAGTTTGGGGGAGCAAGCATTGGGGAGGGATATCTGTTCCATCTTAGCTCTGCGTGTCTGCTTGTGTTGACTGACCATTTTTAAATCTCGTCAACGAAACCATAGAGGGTGAATTTGGACTCTGAAAACGATGATAGATCATGTTTGCCCAAGCTTAAGCTAAACGCATGTGTCTGCTATTCCTTAAGCTCTTAATTTGTTCGTGTTGCCTGTTAAGGGGGGGAGGGGCAAGATGAAGTTTCTAGTCAGGTCACCTGTTGGTAACTACATGTTGGTTTGGGTGTTTGTCTCGTTTAGTTCTGAATTCTAAGCTTTGTTTTATTTATGGTCTCCAGGAAGCTATTCCAAGTGAAGGCATCAAGGGTCGACAGTTTCTCCAAGAGTGACATCATTGTGTCCCCTTCCATTCTCTCTGCAAACTTCGCCAAGCTTGGTGAACAGGTCCGTTCAGACACTAACATCCACCGCACCACATAGCTCTGAGATGATCACTCCACTGAACATGAATTATGAATGTCTGGAAGAATGATTCTAGGGTACTATCGGTCTCATAGCTTGATAGTATGATGAATTCGCTGTATGCACCAACACCTGCATGACACAAATTATCATCCAAAATGCCACTGCAGTGTAGCGTGCTGAAATTATAGTTCACACTCATCTTGTGACAGAGTTTTAATATTACTATAGGTAAAAGCTGTGGAGGTGGCAGGATGTGACTGGATTCATGTTGATGTCATGGACGGTCGCTTTGTGCCAAATATCACGATTGGACCATTGATTGTTGATGCTCTGCGTCCAGTGACTGATCTTCCATTGGATGTGCATCTGGTACTTATTGAGAATCCTGAGTGAAGTTCTTAGTGTTTGTGTGCTGTAGTCTCACCCCCATTAACCCTTCTTATTATGGTGTTTGTGATTTTTAATTGCAGATGATTGTGGAACCTGAGCAGCGAATTCCTGATTTTATCAAGGCAGGTGCTGATATTGTTAGCGTCCACTGTGAGCAAACGGCAACCATCCATCTGCACCGAACAGTCGATCAGGTAAACATTGGCTGAATGTCAATCCACATGTTAATATTTCAGATAATAGAGTTGAATGCCAACAACTTCAACTATCTTTTTGAGTCTATGTCCATCTCTCACTTTTTATTTGCTCCTTGATAATTTTTGTTGTTTAGGTTTGATGTAGTTGTGCAGATGGTTTCAGTCAGTAGTATACTTGACAATTATGCTGTATTTTCTGTTCATTCATGAAGTGTGAGTCCCTTCTGAATTGAGTGAGGTTTTTGTGTTATATTAGCTGGATTATCACTAGGCTACTATCGCAGGAGGAGCACACGTTCGACTTCCTAGCGTCTTAGTGTTACACCTACAGCTGATACATTCCTTGATGCTTGTAATGTCGGAACACTTTGCACACCAAGTCCTTTTCTAGATCTTTTATTATCCTAGTAGTGGTAAGGGCTGTAATATGCCTGTATCCCTCTTACCTGCCTAACTGTAGTTTGACCTGGATACCATATTCATTTTCTGAGCTACAACTAAATGGCTGATGCTTGTGAGTAATTTTATTTTGATGTCACAGAAAAAACCAGATTTGTTGTATTCATCTCATATATTTTGCCAGATTAAAAGTCTAGGAGCAAAGGCTGGAGTTGTTTTGAACCCTGGGACCCCACTCAGTGCGATAGAATATGTACTTGAATGTAAGAATTCTTCTCTCTACATTACTGATGGTATCTCGGGATGTGCTTAATGTTTGGAAAATCAATTGATGGTACTAGATTAGTATGTAACACTAAAATGGTGACTCACGAAAGATTGGTGTTGGAAGAAGCACAAAACCTAATCAGAATATGTATGTGATTCTGTAGATCGGGCTAGTCACTCGTACTATTTAGCTACTCATCATGGTTTTCTTTTATCACCATAAGTATAAGCATAGCTAGCATTCTAGTTAAGATGAAAATTGTATTGCTTCTGGTGGGAATTTGTGACAAATTTTACTACATGATCATCTCGACTATCTTGACTACCCACATGCACTCACATGGTGTTCCTTGGATAAGATTAATTAACAGGATTCAAAGTGAAAGTTCCAAGTCTTTCTTAGTGTAACATAGACTCTGCACCTTTTTTACATATTTCCATGTAACGGTGTATGTCTTGGATAAGACTAATTGCAGTAAAACTTAGTTGCGTTTCTAACTGTGTCTTATGCTTGACAAGTAAACATCTCTGCAGTTTATAACTAGACTGAACAAGACATATACCATCTTTCATGATTATCTTGAGCATTCACCATGTACTGACAGCTGACAAGCTATTGCATTTGTTTGCCTGTGCAGCTGTTGATCTGGTATTGATTATGTCAGTCAACCCTGGGTTTGGTGGGCAAAGCTTCATTGAGAGCCAAGTAAAGAAAATTGCTGATTTGAGAAAATTATGTGAAGAGAAGGTATATATCCCTTATGTTTTGTAGGTATTCTTACGCCCCGATGTTTGAAATGCTCAAATTCAATTTCCTAATGTTGTAGGGAGTGAACCCCTGGATTGAGGTTGATGGTGGAGTCAGCCCCAAAAATGCCTACAAGGTGACCTAGTTTTTTCCTCTGTTGTTATCTCACCACTAGTTCTTGTTCTGATTTTCCTATGATACCAATTTCCTTGTGCTCTCTCCTATGTGGACAAGCCTGTGTCACAGTCCTATATTAACAATTTTATTCAGCCAGGTGCTGATTTCATTTCCCCTTCACTCTACTAAATGATAGGTCATTGAAGCTGGCGCGAATGCCCTTGTTGCTGGTTCTGCGGTTTTCGGAGCTAAAGACTATGCTGAAGGTATGGCTCTTTCCAGCGGCATCCATTTTCGATCTTGTACCCTGTGAAGTTCTTAGATATTAATTCCATCTCGCGAATATGCAGCTATCAAAGGAATCAAGACCAGCAAAAGACCTGTAGCCGTAGCAGCATGAAGAACCGGAGTATGAGCTTGTTGTTACGCTGTGTAACATCTTTTTTTCTTCACCATTGTCGTGGTTTGCAATGCATAGGTGGCTTTCACTGTCAAGCCATACGTTGTATCACAGAGATCACCATCATCAGATAGGGAAAAAGAGGCAGCACAGAAAGATAATTTTCCTTTTCCAGTTGTCTGCGACTGCGAGGATGCACATATATATCTTTTGTACTATGTCCACTCCATAACAAGGGCAGCGAACGACGTGTCCTGTGTGATAACATTACCGCGAGCTCAGGATTGTTCATGATTAAGTAACCCCTCCTCTCATCTTTCATCTTTGTACCATCAGTCCAGTGGCCCATGGTAATTGCCTGAAGAAAACCTTGCTGATATACAAAGCAAAGCAGGCATCCATTTGATCTGTGTTCAAAGAATAATGCTCAAACGGGCAGCGGAAATTGCACATTTCATCCGTGTTCTCCTTATCGTATTGCCTTGTAGTGATATCCTTTTTCTTTGAGTGATCCATGCACAGTTTTTTTAGGAAAACATTCGCATCAGTGTTCTCCTCATCGTATAGTTTTTTTTTGAGGGGTCCTTATGGTATAGCCGTACTCTCTCCTTGTGACTACCAAAACATTTAGCATCTCAAAAAAGAAAAAAGAAAAACATTAGCATCTCGGCCTCCCTGAAGCCCAAGAGCGGCCCAGCGGTCCAGCCTGTTCACACGAGCCCATTCAGAACGCAGAACCGCAGGAACCCCACTCCTCCCACTCGCAACTCCACGCCGCTGCTCCACCGCTTCCCCTCAAATCCCTCGACGGAAACCCCAATCCGGCGACGCGACGGCGGCCCGATGCCCCCCACGACGAGCCTCCCTCTGGCGCAGCGCGGCCGCCACTCGCCGCCGGCGCTGGTCGACGACGCCATGAGGGAGATCTTCCTGCGCGTCCCGGCGGACGACCCCAAGACCCTCGTCCGCGCCGCCGCCGTCTGCACGACCTGGAGCCGCATCCTCTCCGACGTCATCTTCACCCGCGAGTACCGCACCTTCCACGGGGCGCCGCCCGTGCTGGGCTTCCTCCACAACACGCGCCACGAGAGGTCGTGGGGGAAAGGGAGGAGCAAGCAGCACGAGGAGTACCTGGTCTCCAACTTCGTCTCCACCGCGTCCTTCCGCCCGCCGGCCTGCCACGAGCGCCGCCACTGGCGCGTCCTCGACTCCCGCCATGGCCTCGTCCTCTTCCACACCCCCAAAAGGGACGAGGACTTCGTCATCTGCGACCTCGTCACCTACGACCGGTGGAGGATTGACGCCGCCCCCGAGTGCGCGGAAATCATCTGGAATCGTGAGGACGAGGACGAGGAAGAGGTCGAGGGAGTAACCTGGAATGCTGCAGTGCTCTGCGCCAAGGATGGATGCAACCACCTCTACTGCCATGGCGGCCCTTTCCTTGTGGCCCTAGTCGGCTCCGACGAGGATCAGGAGATCACCTTTGCATCTGTATACTCATCACAGACTGATGAGTGGAGCGACATGATCTCCATTGAGGAGCCGAATGCCATCGAGATGACTGGGCAAATTGGCGTTGTTGGAAATAAGGTCTATTTCCAATGTGAATGTACCCAAAGTATTGTGGAGTACAACATGGGTGAGGAAGAACTATCGGTGATTGATCCAATATTTGAAGACGATAATGAGGACATACCGGCCATTGGACTCTTGGGGATGGAGGATGGCATGCTGCTGTTCGCCACCGTGCTGGAGCCTAGACTCTACCTATGGTCAATAGAGGCTGGCTCCAATGGAGCTGCGCCATTGGCACGGCGCAGAGTCATTGAGCTCGCACCGTTGCTCCCTTGTCGTGCCCTCTTGGATGTGTCAGTGGTTGGTTTTGCAGAAGGTGTTGGTCTCATCTTCCTGAATACAGAGGCTGGGTTGTACACAATTGAGCTCAACTCAGGCCGAAGCAAGGAGGTACATAGAGCGACATCTTTCAAAAGAGTCATGCCCTACACAAGCTTCTATACTAGAGGTACGAAATATGCACATTTAGTCATGAACACTAAACACGCCATTCACTAGCTTTAACTACGTTGATAACTACTCCCTCTGTAAAGAAATATAAGAGCATTTAGATCACTAAAGAAATGATCTAAACGCTCGTATATTTCTTTATGGAGGGAGTATATTTCTTTATGGTGGGAGTATGTAGAGATTTTTTTTCATTTTTCTACGTAAGTAGATAGACATTTATGTGTAGAGTTCCCAGTAGTTGTGTGGAGCCTACCTTAGGCAGATAACCAAGCAGCTTACCAAAGAAATCCATGCTGATTGTGTGCTTGGTGCTGTATGTTCGCTTGCTGCTCTAGTTATATGCTGCACTAATTAGGCCTTATGGGTAGGTTATCCTAGCCAAACTTTGCTGATCAGGCCCCAGCATTGCCAAGAGCAGTTTGCATACAGGTTATGTGATCGGAGCTCTGGTTGGTGTGTGTGTGTGTGTGTGTGTGCATGCGCCATTGAACACTTGCGCAAGGGAAGGAGAGGATTTCCTTGATGTGTGTCTCCGACATTATAGTAGTACATATTGAATCATACCGTGATGTGGATGTGTCCTGTTATTTCTTGGTTCATTTGGACAGCTAGAGTTGAAGTTATTTTAAGGGACAAAGTGTGCTCCTCTTGTGCTCATCGGAACATCTTATGAAGCTTTGTTTTCTTATGGTGCAGCTTGGGGGAGAATGCCGACCTGACTAAGCTACCTGTTGGTGCTACTGCTACTGGCGTCAAAACGATGGATCTGTTTGCTTTTGCTGCCCAGGAAGAATCTGTACCACTGAACTTCGGTGTCTTCTTTTGCTGGATGTGTTGGATTGTTCGGTCAGGGTGTATGCGCTTTTGTTCTGTTTGTGCTTGTGCCAAAACTTGAGTCCGCAGTCACTGTGTCCGTAACACCAGCAGGGTATTCATGTGTTTTACCTAAGGAATTAAGGTTAGGAAGTAGAACATGATCAATTGTGACAGTAACTTATGAGTGTAGACTTAAAGTACCTAAATTTTAAGGAGACGGAGTATGTAGTAATCAGCTGGGCTATGTCGATCTTTGGAAGGTCATCTTATATTTCTGTATTGTGCAAGTGCTCGAAGGCAAGCCCAGTTTTGTTTGGTGATATGTGGTTTCATAAATTTGATCAACATCGAGATGCGAGAAAGACGATTGATTATTGGTGGAGAAGCGACCGCACAGCCTCCCGTCAATGACATTTCGACACAATTGAGAGACCAAAAATGTCTCATTGAGTTACCATGGAAAAATGAATCATTCCTCAACAAATTCTTTTGTACCATGACAACCAATCGGAGTGTGTGCGTACACAAGGCACTGCATGTGTTAGAGATATGACAGACAAGAGGAGGGAGCCAACTATGATTAAGCTTTACAGAGTCCTATTTCATGCAGACTGGAACCTTAGTTTTCTCAACACGGCAGCTTCAGTTTTCACAGCAACTACTTTTGACCACACTACTATAACGTGGACTTTAACAAGGACTATGCCAAGAGTAATCTGTTCAAATTGAGAATCACTGGTTACATATACAGGAAGCCACGGAGATCATTTCCAGCGGCCTGACCAAAGGCACAAGACACTTTGCTTCCTCGTTGTCTCTGATCAGCTTCAAACTGAGAAGAGTACGCGTGGCTATCAGGCAGTGGGCAAAGAAGAGGTCCAGTCTCCAACTTCTTTTGGAAAACTGCAAGTATGTTATTCAATATCTGGATGCGGTCGAGGAACGAAGGAGCTTAACATCTCTTGAGTTCTCTCTGAGAAAACATGCCACGGCAAAAAGCACAACAAATCATCATCTGACAAACTAGCGCCTGGAGACGGCGTGCTAAAATCAGAAGTTGTGTTCTAGGGGATGAAAATACAAGTTTCTTCCATGCTGCTACAAACTGCCATCACGGAAAAAATTAGATCAGGATGCTTTCGAAAGATGGTGTTGAATTCCATGATGATCAGGATAAGCTGTCAATTGCCACGGATTTCTTCACAAATATTTTTGGCACTCCCTCTGTTTCCCTTCTAACGCTTGATGTTTCTCAGTTGTATGATCAATCTTCTTTAAGCATGTTGGAGGAGCCCTTCTCGTGGGGAGAAATTGTTTCGGTTATTAACAGATTACCAAGCAACAGGAGCCCAGGACCGGATGGCTATACCAATGATTTTTTTAAGGCATTCAAACATCTCTTGAAAGATGATGATGGATTTCTTTTAGGAATTTTATGCTCATAACACAGAAATGCAAGGGATTAATAATAGCCAACATTATTATTGCCTAAGAAGGAAGCTCTTGTGGACATCAAGGAATTCGGACTAATCTCCCTAGCTCAGAGTGTTCCAAAACTGACATCCAAATTTCTTGCCTTACATCTGCATAAAAAGATACCGGATCTAGTGCACCCTTTACAATCTGGCTTTCTGCTTGGTAGATGCATTGTAGAAAATTTGTCCTTGCAGCTGAACTGGTGCAACAAGCAAAGAAGAGGCGCGTACCGATGATCGTATTAAAGTTAGATTTTGAAAAAGCTTTCGACAATGTTAGTTGGGAGGCCCTGCTCCACATTTTATCTGCAAGGGGCTTTGGTCAGAGATGGATCAAAAAATTGTTGGTATCCAGCTCCTCAAGGGTCATGATTAATGGAAAGCTTGGTAGTAAAATTACATCCAAGAGTGGTTTGCACCAATGGGGTGCCATGTCACCATACCTTTTTATCCTTGTGGCAGAATTGTTGCAAAGATTATGCATAGCTGAGTACAGTCGGGCAACTTGAGGCACCCACTGATAACCCACAAGTATAGGGGGTCTATCGTGGTCCTTTCAATAAGTAAGAGTGTCGAACCCAACGAGGAGCAGAAGGAAATGACAAGCGGTTTTCAGTAAGGTATTCTCTGCAAGCACTGAAATTATCGGTAATAGATAGTTTTGTGATAAGATAATTTGTAACAGGTAACAAGTAATAAAAGTAAGTAAGGTGCAGCAAGATGGCCCAATCCTTTTTGTAGCAAAAGACAAGTCTGGACAAACTCTTATATAAAGGAAAGCGCTCCCGAGGACACATGGAAATTATCGTCAAGCTAGTTTTCATCACGTTCATATGATTCGTGTTTGGTACTTTGATAATTTGATATATGGGTAGACCGGTACTTGGGTACTGCCCTTTCTTGGACAAGCATCCCACTTATGATTAATCCCTCTTGCAAGCATCCGCAACTACAAAAGAAGTATTAAGGTAAACCTAACCATAGCATGAAACATATGGATCCAAATCAGCCCCTTACGAAGCAACGGATAAACTAGGGTTTAAGCTTCTGTCACTCTGGCAACCCATCATCTACTTATTACTTCCCAATGCCTTCCCCTAGGCCCAAACAATGGTGAAGTGTCATGTAGTCGACGTTCGATACATCTCCAACGTATCTATAACTTTTTATTGTTCCATGCTATCATATATTCTGTTTTGAATGTTTAATGGGCTTTATTTTACACTTTTATTTTTGAGACTAACCTATTAACCCAAGGCCCAGTGCAAACTGCTGTTTTTTTTGCCTATTTCAGTGTTTCATAGAAAAGGAATATCAAAGAACGTGATTTTTGGAACAAACGTGATCCAGAGGACTTCGAGTAGACGTTAAGAAACAAACGAGAAGTCCACGAGGCAGGGGGAGCGCCTACCCCCTGGGCGCGCCCTCCCCCCTCATGGCTCAACCGGCCTACTTCTTCCTCCTATATATACTCATATACCTTGAAAACAACCAGGAGCACCCCGAAACCCTATTTCCACCGCCGCAACCTTCTGTACCCAAGAGATCCCATCTTGGGGCCTTTTCCGGAGCTCCGCCGAAGGGGGCATTGATCACGGAGGGCCTCTACATCAACTCCATGGCCCCTCCGATGATGTGTGAGTAGTTTACTTCAGACCTTCGGGTCCATAGTTATTAGCTAGATGGCTTCTTCTCTCTCTTTGGATCTCAATACAAAGTCCTCCTCGGTCTTCTTGGAGATCTATTCGATGTAACTCTTTTTGCGGTGTGTTTGTCGAGATCCGATGAACTGTGGGTTTATAATCAAGTCTATCTATGAACAATATTTGATTCTTCTCTGAAATCTTTTACGTATGATTGGTTGTCTTTGCAAGTCTCTTCGAATTATCAGTTTGGTTTGGCCTACTAGATTGATCTTTCTTGCAATAGGAGAAGTGCTTAGCTTTGGGTTCAATCTTGCGGTGCTCGATCCCAATGAAAGAAAGGGAAACAACACGTATTGTATTGTTGTCATTGAGGATAAAAAGATGGGGTTTATATCATATTGCTTGATTTTATCCTTCTACATCATGTCATCTTACCTAATGCGTTACTTTGTTCTTATGAACTTAATACTCTAGATGCATGCTAGATAGCGGTCGATGTGTGGAGTAATAGTAGTAGATGCAGGAAGGAGTCGGTCTACTTGTCACGGACGTGATGCCTATATACATGATCATGCCTAGATATTCTCATAATTATTCGCTTTTCTATCAATTGCTCGACAGTAATTTGTTCACCCACCGTAATACTTATGATATCTTGAGAGAAGCCACTAGTGAAACCTATGGCCCTCGGGCCTATTCTCCATTATATTAATCTTCCGTCAACAAGCTATTTCTATTACCTTTTATTTTGAAATCTTTACTTTTAATCTTTATCATAAAAATACCAAAAATATTATCTTATTAGATCTTACTCTCGTAAGTGACCGTGAAGGGATTGACAACCCCTTTATCACGTTGGTTGCGAGGTTCTTATTTGTTTGTGTAGGTACGAGGGACTTGCGTGTGGCCTCCTACTGGATTGATACCTTGGTTCTCAAAAACTGAGGGAAATACTTACGCTACTTTGCTGCATCACCCTTTCCTCTTCAAGGGAAAACCAACGCAGTGCTCAAGAGGCAACAAGAAGGATTTCTGGCGCCGATGCCGGGGAGTCTACGCACAAGTCAAGAGTCAAGACATATCAAGTACCTATCACAAACTCTTATCCCTCGCATTACATTATTTGCCATTTGCCCCTCGTTTTCCTCTCCCCCACTTCACCCTTGTCATTTTATTCGCCCTTCTTCTGTTCGTCTTTCCATTTGCTTTGATGTCTTACTTGGCTCGTTTGCTCATTTGGTTGGAATAGTTGTTTATTTATTGCTAAAAAGAGAACCTAAGATCTGTGGATCCTCATCCACTTGCTAATCTTTTTAAGAGATCCAATTATGATGAACCAATTGCTAGTGAGTTTTGTGCACTAGATTATCTTTATGAAGTTTTGCTTGAAATTCGTGAATCTGAAAATTGTGATGAAGTACTTTATGGAGTGATTCACGATGGATCTTTGAATAGAAAGCATGATTGCAATAATGATAGTATAAATTCTATCAATGTCAATTGTGCTTATAATATGCAAAACCTAAGCTTGGGGATGCTAGTTTTGCTATGTCTACTACTTGTTGCAATGATCATGATTGTGGTGATTCTTCTTTTGATCTTAAAAATTTATTTAATCCCCATGATGAATATGAGATTGATAATAATGTTTGCAATAATATTGAAAGTGGGTTTGGAAGAGTGTCAACTTTAGATCCCACATATTTGGAGAATGTTCAATCTTATGAAGTTTTTGATAAAAGTGGGTTTGGAGAGGTCATGACTTTAGTTAATGTTAATCCCACTATTTTAGAAGAGTGTCAACTTTGCATGCATGTGGATCGTGTTAAGAATATGATTTGTGATAGCTATATTGTTGAATTTTATTATGATCCTACATGTAATTATTATGAGAGAGGAAAATATGGTGGTAGAAATTTTCATGTTACTAAATTACCTCTCGTTATGTTGAGATTTGCTATTGTTTCTTTCCGCTTCCTTGCATATGCTAGTTTTTGCTTGCCTTGATAATTTGTTTTCCAATAAGATGCCCATGCATAGGAAGTATGTTAGACTTAAATGTGTTTGTCACGTGTTTTATGATGCTCTCTTTGTGCTTCAATTCTTGTCTTTCATGTGAGCATCGTTGAAATCTTATGCCTAGCTATAAGGCTTTAAAGAAAAGCGCTTGTTGGGAGACAACCCAATATTTTTCCTTGCTGTTATTCAATAAATAATTCATCTAGCCTATGTTTAGATGTGGTTTTATGCTTTTAATTAGTGTTTGGGCCAAGTAGGACCTTTGGGAAGACTCAGGGAAAGTCTTTGCGATCTTGCTGTAAAATACAGAAACTTTAGCGCTCACGAGATTTGCTGACATTTTTTACTGGAGAGTGCTATTTAATTAATTATTTTTGAAGATGATTAATAGATAAATCCCTCACGTTCAGCAATTTATTTTAGAATTTTTGGGGTTCTAGAAGTATTCGAAACGTACAGATTACTATAGACTATTCCGTATTTTACAGATTCTGTTTTTCGTGTGTTGATTGCTTATTTTGATGAATCTATGACTAGTAATAGAGTTTATGAACCATAGAAAATTTGGAATACAGTAGGTTTAACACCAATATAAATAAAGAATGAGTTCATTACAGTACCTTGAAGTGGTGGTTTATTTTCGTTTACTAACGGAGCTCACGAGATTTTCTTTTAAGTTTTGTGTTGTGAAGTTTTCAAGTTTTGGGCAAAGATTTGATGGATTATGAAATATGGAGAGGCAAGAGCCTAAGCTTGGGGATGCCCAAGGCACCCCAAGGTAAAATCCAAGGACAACCAAAAGCCTAAGCTTGGGGATGCCCCGGAAGGCATCCCCTCTTTCGTCTTCGTCTATCGGTAACTTTACTTGGAGCTATATTTTTTTCACCACATGATATGTGTGTTGCTTGGAGCGTCTTGTATGATTTGAGTCTTTGCTTTTTAGTTTACCACAATCATACTTGTTGTACACACCTTTTGGGAGAGACACACATGAATTGGAATTTATTAGAATACTCTAGGTGCTTCACTTATATCTTTTGAGTTGGATAATTTTGATCTAGTGCTTCGCTTATATCTTTTAGAGCACGACGGTGGTTCTATTATATAGAAATAATTGATCTCTCATGCTTCACTTATATTATTTTGAGAGTCCTTTAGAACAGCATGGTAATTTGCTTTGGTTATAAATTTTAAATACTAAGAGAAGTTGGATGCTTGATAGTTGTTTTAAGATATAAAGGTGGTAATACTAGAGGTGTGCTAGTTGACTAATTGTGAAATTGAGAAATACTTGTGTTGAAGTTTGCAAGTCCCGTAGCATGCACGTATGGTAAACGTTATGTGACAAATTTAAAGCATGAGGTGTTCTTTGATTGCTTTCCCTATGAGTGGCGGTCGGGGACGAGCGATGGTCTTTTCCTACCAATCTATCCCCCTAGGAGCATGCGCGTAGTGCTATGTTTTGATGACTTGTACATTTTTGCAATAAGTATGTGAGTTCTTTATGACTAATGTTGAGTCCATGGATTATACGCACTCTCACCCATCCATCATTGCTAGCCTCTTCGGTACCGTGCATTGCCCTTTCTCACCTTGAGAGTTGGTGCAAACTTCGCCGGTGCATCCAAACCCCGTGATATGATATGCTCTATCACACATAAGCCTCCTTATATCTTGCTCAAAACAGCCACCATACCTACCTATTATGGCATTTCCATAGCCATTCTGAGATATATTTCCATGCAACTTTCCACCGTTCCATTTATTATGACACGCATCATCATTGTCATATTGCTTTGCATGATCATGTAGTTGACATCGTATTTGTGGCAAAGCCACCATGCTTAATTTTTCATACATGTCACTCTTGATTCATCGCAATCCCGGTACACCACCGGAGGCATTCACATAGAGTCATATTTTGTTCTAAGTATCGCGTTGTAATTCTTGAGTTGTAAATAAACAAAAGTGTGATGATCATCATTAGAGCATTGTCCCATGTGAGGAAAGGATGATGGAGACTATGATTCCCCCACAAGTCGGGATGAGACTCCGGACGAAAAAAAGAGGCCATAAAAAAAAGAGAAAAGAAGGCCCAAATAAAAAATGATACAAAAAGAGAGAAGGGACAATGTTACTATCCTTTTTCCACACTTGTGCTTCAAAGTAGCACCATGATCTTCATGATAGAGAGTCTCTTATTTTGTCACTTTCATATACTAGTGGGAATTTTTCATTATAGAACTTGGCTTGTATATTCCAATAATGGGCTTCCTCAAATGCCCTAGGTCTTCGTGAGCAAGCAAGTTGGATGCACACCCACTTAGTTTCTTTGATGAGCTTTCATATATTTATAGCTCTAGTGCATCCGTTGCATGGCAATCCCTACTCCTTGCATTGACATCAATCCGTGAGCATCTCCATAGCCCATTGATTAGTCGCGTCAATGTGAGACTTTCTCCCTTTTTGTCTTCTCACACAACCTCAATCATTATATTCTATTCCACCCATAGTGCTATGTCCATGGCTCACGCTCATATATTGCGTAAAAGTTGAAAGAGTTTGAAAAGGCTAAGTATTAAACAATTGCTTGGCTTGTCATTGGGGTTGTGCATGATAAGAGCATTTTGTGTGACTAAAATGAAGCATGGCCAAACTATATGATTTTGTAGGGATAAGCTTTCTTTGGCTATGTTATTTTGATAAGACATAATTGCTTGGTTAGCATACTTGGAGTATTATTATTTTTATGTCAACATTAAACTTTTATCTTGAACCTTTCGGATCTGAACATTAATGCCACAATAGAGAGAATTACATTGAAGAATATGCTAGAAAGCATTCCACATCAAAAATTCTATTTTTATCATTTACCTACTCGAGGATGAGCAGGAATTAAGCTTGGGGATGCTTGATACGTCTCCAACGTATCTATAATTTTTGATTGTTCCATGCTATTATATATTCTGTTTTGGATGTTTAATGGGCTTTATTTTACACTTTTATTTTTGGGACTAACCTATTAACCCAAGGCCCAGTGCAATTTGCTGGTTTTTTTTGCCTATTTCAGTGTTTCGCAGAAAAGGAATATCAAACGGAGTCCAAACGGAATGAAACCTTTGGGAACGTTATTTTTGGAACAAACGTGATCCAGAGGACTTGGAGTGGACGTCAAGAAACAAACGAGGAGTCCAGGAGGCAGGGGGCGCGCCCTCCCCCCTCATGGCTCAACGGACCTACTTCTTCCTCCTATATATACTCATATACCCTGAAAACAACCAGGAGCACCACGAAACCCTATTTCCATCGACGTAACCTTCTGTACCCAAGAGATCCCATCTTGGGGCCTTTTTCGGAGCTCCGCCGAAGGGGGCATCGATCACGGAGGGCCTCTACATCAAATCCATGGCCCCTCCTATGATGTGTGAGTAGTTTACTTCAGACCTTCGGGTCCATAGTTATTAGCTAGATGGTTTCTTCTCTCTCTTTAGATCTCAATACAAAGTTCTCCTCGATCTTCTTGAAGATCTATTCGATGTAACTCTTTTTGCGGTGTGTTTGTCGAGATCCGATGAATTGTGGGTTTATGATCAAGTCTATCTATGAACAATATTTGGTTCTTCTCTAAAATATTTTATGTATGATTGGTTATCTTTGCAAGTCTCTTCGAATTATCAGTTTGGTTTGGCCTACTAGATTGATCTTTCTTGCAATAGGAGAAGTGCTTAGCTTTGGGTTCAATCTTGCGGTGCTCGATCCCAGTGACAGAAAGGGAAACGACACGTATTGTATTGTTGCCATCGAGGATAAAAAGATGGGGTTTATATGATATTGCTTGAGTTTATCCCTCTACATCATGTCATCTTACCTAATGCGTTACTCTGTTCTCATGAACTTAATACTCTAGATGCATGCTGGATAGCGGTCGATGTGTGGAGTAATAGTAGTAGATGCAGGCAGGAGTCGGTCTACTTGTCATCGACGTGATGCCTATATACATGATCATGCCTAGATATTCTCATAACTATTCACTTTTCTATCAATTGCTCGACAATAATTTGTTCACCCACCGTAATACTTATGCTATCTTGAGAGAAGCCACTAGTGAAACCTATGCCGCCCGGGTCTATTCTCCATTATATGAATCTTCTGTCAATAAGCTATTTCTATTACCTTTTATTTTGCAATCTTTAGTTTTAATCTTTATCATAAAAATACCAAAAATATTATCTTATCATCTCTATCAGATCTCACTCCCGTAAGTGACCGTGAAGGGATTGACAACCCCTTTATCGCGTTGGTTGCGAGGTTCTTATTTGTTTGTATAGGTACAAGGGACTTGCGTGTGGCCTCCTACTAGATTGATACCTTGGTTCTCAAAAACTGAGGGAAATACTTACGCTACTTTACTGCATCACCCTTTCCTCTTCAAGGGAAAACCAACGCAGTGCTCAAGAGGTAGCAACATTCACATGACCCCACTAGAGGAGAGACAACATACATCTCATAAAAATATCAAATGAATACCAAATTCACATGACTACTTATAGCAAGACTTCTCCCATGTCCTCAGGAACAAACGTAACTACTCACAAATCATATTCATGTTCATAATCAGAGGGATATTAATATGCATAAAGGATCTGAACATATAATCTTCCACCAAATAAACCAACTAGCATCAACTACAAGGAGTAATCAACACTACTAGCAACCCACAGGTACCAATCTGAGGTTTTGGGACAAAGATTGGGTACAAGAGATGAACTAGGGTTTGAGAGGAGATGGTGCTGGTGAAGATGTTGATGGAGATTGACCCCCTCCTAATGAGAGGATCGATGATGATGGCGATGGTGATGATTCCCCCCCCCCGGAGGGATGTTTCCCCGGCAGAACAGCTCCGTCGGAGCCCTAGATTGGTTCCGCCTCGTGGCGGCGGAGTTTCGTCCCGTGAGCTTGCTTATGATTTTTTTCTCCGACGAAAGACCTCATATAGCAGAAGATGGGCACCGGAGGCCTGCCAGGGGGCCCACGAGGCAGGGGGCGTGCCCAGGGGGGTAGGGCGCGCCCCCCCTCGTGGATGGTGGGTGGCCCCCCTCTGGTTCTTTCTTCGCCCAATATTTTTAATATATTCCAAAACGTGCCTCCGTGAAGTTTCAGGACTTTTGGAGTTGTGCAGAATAGGTCTCTAATATTTGCTCCTTTTCCAGCCCAGAATTCCAGCTGCCGGCATTCTCCCTCTTCATGTAAACCTTGTAAAATAAGAGAGAAAAGGCATAAGTATTGTGACATAATGTGTGGTAACATCCCATAATGCAATAAATATCGATATAAAAGCATGATGCAAAATGGACGTATAAACTCCCCCAAGCTTAGACCTCGCTTGTCCTCAAGCGGAAACCGAAATCGAAAAATATGTCCACATGTTTAAAGATAGAGGTGTCAATAAAATAAAATACGGACATGAGGGCATCATGATCATTCTTATAACAGCAACATATATATATATATATATATATATATTGTCATATGATTTCTCATGCTAAAGTAACAATTCATTCACAATTTCAAGTATGAATTAGAAACTTCATTGAAAACTAACAAACTATAATCTCAGTCATTGAAGCAATTGCAATTTATCATAACATCGGAAAGAGTCAATATAAGATCTTTTCAGCAAGTCCACATACTCAACTATCATTTAGTATTTCACAATTGCCGATCACCCATAAGTATAGGGGATCTATCGTAGTCCGTTCGATAAGTAAGAGTGTCGAACCCAACGAGGAGCAGAAGGAAATGATAAGCGGTTTTCAGCAAGGTATTCTCTGCAAGCACTGAAACTATAGGTAATAGATAGTTTTGTGATAAGATAATTTGTAACGAGCAACAAGTAACAAAAGTAAATAAAGTGCAGCAAGGTGGCCCAATCCTTTTTGTAGGAAAGGACAAGCCTAGACAAACTCTTATATAGAAGAAAGCGCTCCCGAGGACACATGGGAATTATCGTCAAGCTAGTTTTTATCACGTTCATATGATTCACGTTTGGTACTTTGATAATTTGGCATGGGGGTGGACCGGTGCTTGGGTACTGTCTTTACTTGGACAAGCATCCCACTTATGATCAACCTCTATTGCAAGCATCCGCAACTACAACAAAAGTATTAAGGTAAAGCTAACCATAGCATGTAACATATGGATCCAAATCAGCCCCTTACGAAGCAACGCATAAACTAGGGTTTAAGCTTCTGTCACTCTAGCAACCCATCATCTACTTATTACTTCCCAATGCGTTCCTCTAGGCCCAAATAATGGTGAAGTGTCATGTAGTCGACGTTCACATAACACCACTAGAGGAGAGACAACATACATCTCATCAAATATCGAACGAATACCAAATTCACATGACTACTAATAGCAAGACTTCTCCCATGTCCTCAGGAACAAACGTAACTAATCACAGAGCATATTCATGTTCATAATCAGAGGGGTATTAATGTGCATATAGGATCTGAACATATGATCTTCCACCAAGTAAACCAACTAGCATCAACTACAAGGAGTAATCAACACTACTAGCAACCTACAGGTACCAATCCTAGACTTATAGAAAAGAATTGGATACAAGAGATGAACTAGGGTTTGAGAGGAGATGGTGCTGGTGAAGATGTTGATGGAGATTGGCCCCCTCCCGATGAGAGGAGCGTTGGTGATGACGATGGTGACGATTTCCCCCTCCCGGAGGGAAGTTTCCCCGGCAGAACAGCTCCGCCAAAGCCCTAGATTGGTTCCGCCAAGGTTCCGCCTCGTGGCGGCGGAGTCTCGTCCCGAAAGCTTGCTTATGATTTTTTTCTCACCGAAAGACTCCATATAGCAGAAGATGGGCATCGGAGGGCCACCAGGGGGGCCACAAGACAGGGGGCGCCCCCACCCTCGTGGCTGGTGAGTGCCCCCCTTTGGTACTTCTTGCGCTCAGTATTTCATATATATTTTGAAAATAACTTCCGTGAAGTTTGAGGACTTTTGGAGCTATGCAGAATATGTCTCTAGTATTTGCTCCTTTTCCAGCCCAGAATCCTAGCTGCCGGCATTCTCCCTCTTTATGTAACCCTTGTAAAATAAGAGAAAATAGGCATAAGTATTGTGACATAATGTGTAATAACAGCCCATAATGCAATAAATATCGATATAAAAGCATGATGCAAAATGGACGTATCAATTGCTAACACTCACGCAATACTTATGGGTATGAAGTTTTAATCGGACACAGAGAAAGATAGGGGCTTATAGTTTTGACTCCCAACCTTTTACCTCAAGGGTAGTGTCAACAATAATAGTTCATGAAAACTCACATCCAATTAGCTATATATATCAGGATCTTTCCAACACATTGTTCTTGCCAAAGGATAAAATGTAAAAAGGAAAGGTGAAGATCACCATGACTCTTGTATGAAGTATAAGATAAGAATAAAAGATAGGCCCTTCGCAGAGGGAATCAGAGGTTGTCATGTGCTTTTATGGTTGGATGCACGAAATCTTAATGCAAAAGAACGTCACTTTATATTTCCACTTGTGATATGGACCTTTATTATGCAGTCCGTCGCTTTTATTTCTTCCACATCACAAGATCGTATAAAGCTTATTTTATCCACACTAATAAATCATACATATTTAGAGAGCAATTTGTATTGCTTACAACAATGACAACTTACTTGAAGGATCTTACTCAATCCATAGGTAGATATGGTGGACTCTCATGGCAAAACTAGGTTTACGGATATTTGGAAGCACAAGTAGTATCTCTACTTGGTGCAAAGAATTTGGCTAGCATGAGAGGGAAAGGCAAGCTCAACATGTTGGATGATCCATGACAATATAATTTATTTCAGATGTAAGAAAACATAACCCATTATGTTGTCTTCCTTGTCCAACGTCAACTCTTTAGCATGTCATATTTTAATGAGTGCTCACAATCATAAAAGATGTCCAAGATAGTATATTTATATGTGAAAACCACTCTTTCTTTATTACTTTCTATTAATTGCAACGATGACCAAAACTATGTTTGTCAACTCTCAACAACTTTTATTCATCATACTCTTTATATGTGAAGTCATTACTCTCCATAAGATCCATATGATTTCTTTATTTCTTTTTATTCTTTCTCTTCCCTTTTATTATTATTCCCTCAAGATCATAGCAAGATGGCAAAGCCCTTGACTCAACACTAATCTTTATTATATATAACTCACGGACTCGATTACATAGAAGGATCATAAAGCAAAACTCAAAACTAGATCATACTAAAACTTTATTCTACTAGATCAAGATATTACCAAAAGGATCAAACTAAGAAAAACGGTAAAGATAAAGGTGTGATGGTGATACAATGCAGGGGCACCTCCCCCAAGCTTGGCAGTTGCCAAGGGGAGTGCCCATACCAGATACTCGGTTCTTCTTTCCTGGTGAAGAAGATGATGGTGATGATGGATAGTCGCACATCGAGCATAGGAGATCCTCCAATTTACGGATAATGCCCTTGAGTGCGATGATATGCTCCTTCAACAAAAAAAATCATGTGTGAGATACTTGTTTTGAATGCGAGCTAACTCAATCATCTTGAAAGCTTCAATCTCCATTGGGGTAAGGATATTGTGATGAGGTTGAAGGATGTCTTTGCCTTCTAATGTCGGAACTTGATCTCCCACGACCTTCTTGATCCCATCATCCTTGTTGATCTCCCCGGGTTCTTCTCTCTTCAGTTCTATCTTCATTAGCCAAGCATCATTGCCCTCATTGTTGGAGGAGGGGGATGACATGATGCCTGGCCTTGACAACCCTGGGGAAACAGCTTGAAACAAAAACATGAGATATTTACGTGGTACGGTGATCAAAACCTTCGGGAGTTTCTATAATGAATTTTTACCGACCGAAAGAAGTATCGTGCAAGAAATCAGAGTCTGGAGGGCACACGAGGTGCCCACGAGGCAGGGGGCATGCCCTCCACCCTTGTGGACGCCTCGTGTCCTTCCCGGACTACTTCTTATTTTCCTATTTTCTTAAATATTCCAAAACGGAGAAAAATTGCTATTAGAACTATTTTGGAGTCAGTTTACTTACCGTACCTCATACCTATTCCTTTTTGGAGTCTGAAACGTTCTGGAAAGTGTCCTTTATGTATTCCTTCGGGGTTACGGTTTCAATAACATTAGTTTCAACATTTATAGGATTACCTGAGATATAATGTTTGATTCTTTGACCGTTCACCACCCTCGGATTTGTGCCTTCGAAGTTGTTGATTTTTATGGCACCGGAACGATAGACCTCCTCGATAATGTAAGGACCTTCCCATTTAGAGAGGAGTTTACCTGCAAAAAATCTTAAACGAGAGTTGTATAGCAAAACATAATCACCTACATTAAACTCACGCTTTTATATCCTTTTGTCATGCCATCTTTTAACTTTTTCCTTAAATAGTTTGGCATTTTCATAAGCCTAGGTTCTCCATTCATCAAGTGAGCTAATGTCAAAAAGCCTCTTCTCACCGGCAAGTTTGAAATCATAGTTGACCTCTTTAATGGCCCAATATGCCTTATGCTCTAGTTCGAGAGGTAAGTGACATGCTTTTCCATAAACCATTTTATACGGAGACATACCCATAGGATTTTTATATGCAGTTCTATAAGCCCATAATGCATCATCAAGTTTCTTGGACCAATTCTTTCTAGATCTATTAATAGTCTTTTGCAAAATTAATTTAAGCTCTCTATTACTCAATTCTACTTGACCACTAGACTGTGGGTGGTATGGAGATGCAATTCTATGATTAACATCATACTTAGCAAGCATTTTACGAAAAGCACCATGAATAAAATGTGAACCACCATCATTCATTAAGTATCTAGGGACTCCAAACCTTAGGAAAATAACTTCTTTAAGCATCTTAATAGAGGTGTTATGATCAGCACTACTAGTTGGAATAGCTTCTACCCACTTAGTAACGTAATCAACAACAACTAAAATATGTGTATTGCTACCTCTTGAGCACTGCGTTGGTTTTCCCTTGAAGAGGAAAGGGTGATGCAGCAAAGTAGCGTAAGTATTTCCCTCGGTTTTTGAGAACCAAGGTATCAATCCAGTAGGAGGCCACGCACGAGTCCCTCGCACCTACACAAACAAATAAAATCCTCGCAACCAATGCAATAAAGGGGTTGTCAATCCCTTCACGGTCACTTACAAAAGTGAGATCTGATAGATATGATAAGATAATATTTTTGGTATTTTTATGATAAAGATGCAAAGTAAAGAAAGTAAAATAAACGGAAAAGGAAATAGCTTGTTGACGGAAGATTAATATAATGGAAAATAGACCGGGGGGCCATAGGTTTCACTAGTGGCTTCTCTTGAGAGCATAAGTATTACGATGGGTAAACAAATTACTGTTGAGCAATTGACAGAATTGAGCAAAGTTATGAGAATATCTACGTATGATCATGTATATAGGCTGTTGGATTTCGGGTTCCGGCATACCCTTGAGGTTCGAACACTGGGGTGCGCGTGGAGATCTCTCCCCTACTGATCTACGTCCAATGTCCTCATGTGATCTAAGCTGGAAACAACGAACAACACAAGGGACACGAAGTTTATACTGGTTCGGGCCACCCTTGTGGTATAATACCCTACTCCAGTGTGTGGTGTGGTGGATTGCCTCAGGGGCTGACGATGAACAGTACAAGGGAAGAACAACCTCGCGAGAGGTGTTCTTGAGCTGGTGCGATGAACTGCTTGGGTGAGTTCAGTCGCCTCTCTCTCTCTGCTAGGGTTCTACCAGATCTATGGCTGTCTCTCTCTTGATCGGTCGATCGATCCTCCCTCTACTCTGTGGTGGCTAGCTCTATTTATAGAGGCCCTGGGCCTCTCCCCAAATAATGAGAGGGAACGGCGCCAACAATTGGCCATTTCGAAGGGGAACATCTAGTACAAGTTATCCTGACCAAAGGTGGTCTTCGGCTGCCAAAAGCACTGGTGATGACGCCGTCTTGGGCTCCATGGTGACCTCTGTCCTGCCGCTCTGCTCGTCTTGGTCTCGTTGCACCGAAATGGTAACCTTTGCCCAATGCCTTGGCCTGTGCTTGCCACCTTTGCACCAAAGGGGAAACAAGGACACTGCGCAAGCTGGCGCCCGCCCGGTCTCGATCGTCATGGCTTGCGTCACGGGCTCCTCGCGAGGTACCCCTGCCTTGATCTCTCTGCCTCCTCGCGAGCCTACCTAATGAGGCTATTGGGGAACATAGTAATTTCAAAAAAAAATCCTACGCACACGCAAGATCATGGTGATGCATAGCAACGAGAGGGGAGAGTGTTATCTACGTACCCTCGTAGACCGTAAGCGGAAGCGTTATATCAATGCGGTTGATGTAGTCGAACGTCTTCACGATCCGATCGATCCAAGTACCGAAAGCATGGCACCTCCGAGTTCTGCACACGTTCGGCTCGGTGACGTCCTCACCTTCTCGATCCAGCAAGAGGGGCGAAGTAGTAGATGAGTTCCGGCAGCACGACGACGTGGTGACGGTGTTGGTGAAGAACAATCTCCGCAGGGCTTCGCCTAAGCACTACGAAAACTATGATGGAGGATAAACTAGAGGAGACGGGGTTGCCGGCACACGGCTTGGTGTTTCTTGATGTGTCTTTGGTGCTAGCCCTGGCCCTCTATTTATATGTTGAGCCCTGGGGTCGAAACTTGGAGTAAAAGCCTCCACAAAGTCGGTTTCACCCGAAAGGCAAGAGTCCTTCTCGGACTCCAGGGCCAGACCCTGGCGTCTGGCCCCTGGACTCCACAAAACTTCCTTTTGCGGTTTCCAAAAACCTTGTGGGCTTTCCCCTTTGGCCCAAATAAAGTGTTCTCGTACCCAAACATTTCGGGAAACATCCGGAACCCCTTCCGGTGATTTCCGGAACCCTTCCGGTGACCAAACACTATTATCCCATATATCAAACTTTGTCTCCGGACCATTCCGGAGTTCCTCGTCATGTCTGTGATCTCATCCCGGACTCCGAACAACATTCGGTCACCAACATACATAACTCACATAATACTATATCGTCAACGAACGTTAAGCGTGCGGACCCTACGGGTTTGAGAACTATGTAGACATGACCGAGACACCTCTCTGGTCAATAACCAATAGCGGGACCTGGATGCCCATATTGGCTCCTACATATTCTACGAAGATCTTTATCGGTCAGACCGCATAACAACATACGTTATTCCCTTTGTCATCGGTATGTTACTTGCCTGAGATTCGATAGTCGGTATCTCAATACCTAGTTCAATCTCGTTACCGGCAAGTCTCTTTACTCGTTCCGTAATACATCATCTCGCAACTAACTCATTAGTTGCAATGCTTGCAAGGCTTATGTGATGTGCATTACCGAGAGGGCCCAGAGATACCTCTCCGACAATCGGAGTGACAAATCCTAATCTCGAAATATGCCAACCCAACATTCACCTTTGGAGACACATGTAGAGCTCCTTTATAATCACCTAGTTACGTTGTGACGTTTGGTAGCACACAAAGTGTTCCTCCGGCAAACGGGAGTTGCATAATCTCATAGTCATAGGAACATGTATAAGTCATGAAGAAAGCAATAGCAACATACTAAACGATCGAGTGCTAAGCTAACGGAATGGGTCATATCAATCACATCATTCTTCTAATGATGTGATCCCGTTAATCAAATAACAACTCTTTTGTTCATGGTTAGGAAACATAACCATCTTCGATTAACGTGCTAGTCAAGTAGAGGCATACTAGTGACACTCCGTTTGTCTATGTATTCACACATGTATTATGTTTCCGGTTAATACAATTCTAGCATGAATAATAAACATTTATCATGATATAAGGAAATAAATAATAAGTTTATTATTGCCTCTAGGGCATATTTCCTTCAGTCTCCCACTTGCAATAGAGTCAATAATCTAGTTCACATCGCCATGTGATTCAACACTAATAGTTCACATTACCATGTGATTAACACCCATAGTTCACATTGTCATGTGACCTATACCCAAAGGGTTTACTAGAGTCAGTAATCTAGTTCACATCGTTTATGTGATTAACACCCAAAGAGTACTAAGGTGTGATCATGTTTTGCTTGTGAGATAATTTTAGTCAACGGGTCTGTCACATACAGATCCATAAATATTTTGCGAATTCTATGTCTACAATGCTCTGCACGGAGCTACTCTAACTAATTGCTCCCACTTTCAATGCGTATCTAGATCGAGACTTAGAGTCATCCAGATCTGTGTCAAAACTTGCATCAATGTAACTTTTTACGACGAACCTTTTTGTCACCTCCATAATTGAGAAATATTTCCTTATTCCACTAAGGATAATTTTGACCGCTGTCCAGTGATCTACTCTTAGATCACTATTGTACTCCCTTGCTTAACACAGTGTAGGGTATACAATAGATCTGGTACACAGCATGGCATACTTTATAGAACCTATGGCTAGGGCATAGGGAATGACTTTCATTCTCTTTCTATCTTCTGCCGTGGTCGGGCTTTGAGTCTTACTCAATTTCACACCTTGTAACACAGCCAAGAACTCTTTCTTTGACTGTTCCAATTTTTGAACTACTTCAAAATATTGTCAAGGTATGTACTCATTGAAAAAAAACTTATCAAGCGTCTTGATATATCTCTATAGATCTTGATGCTTAATATGTAAGCAGCTTCACCGAGGTCTTTCTTTGAAAAACTTCTTTAAAAACACTCCTTTATGCTTTGCAGAATAATTCTACATTATTTCCGATCAACAATATGTCATTCACATATACTTATCGGAAATGTTCTAGTGCTCCCACTCACTTTCTTGTAAATACAAGCTTCACTGCAAGTCTGTATAAAACTATATGCTTTGATCATCTCATCAAAGCGCATATTCCAACTCCGAGATGCTTGCACCAGTCCATAGATGGATTGCTGGAGCTTGCACATTTTGTTAGCACCTTTAGGATTGACAAAACCTTCTGGTTGCATCATATACAATCCATTAAGGAATGTAGTTTTGTTTATCCATTTGCCAGATTTCATAAAATGCGGCAATTGCTAACATGATTTGGACAGACTTAAGCATCGCTACGAGTGAAAAAATTTCATCGTAGTCAACACCTTGAACTTTGTCAAAAACCTTTTTCGACAAGTCTAGCTTTGTAGATAGTAACACTACTATCAGCGTCCGTCTTCCTCTTGAAGATCCATTTATTTTCTATGGCTTTCCGATCATCGGGCAAATCCATCAAAGTCCATACTTTGTTCTCATACATGGATCATATCTCAAATTTCATGGCCTCAAACCATTTCGCGGAATCTGGGCTCATCATCGCTTCCTCATAGTTCGCAAGTTCGTCATGGTCTAGTAACATGACTTCCAGAACAGGATTACCGTACCACTCTGGTGCGGATCTCACTCTGGTTTACCTACGAGATTCGGTAGTAACTTGATCTGAAGTTACATGATCATCATCATTAGCTTCCTCACTAATCGGTCTAGTAGTCACAGGAACAGATTTCTGTGATGAACTACTTTCCAATAAGGGAGCAGGTACAATTACCTCATCAAGTTCTACTTTCCTACCACTCACTTCTTTCGAGAAAAATTCCTTCTCTAGAAAGGATCCATTCAAAGCAACGAATATCTTGCCTTCGGATTTGTGATAGAAGGTGTACCCAACATTTTCTTTTGGGTATCCTATGAAGATGCACTTCTTCGATTTGGGTTTGAGCTTATCAGGTTGAAACTTTTTCACATAAGCATTGCAACCTTAAACTTTAAGAAATGACAGCTTAGGTTTCTTGCCAAACCATAGTTCATACGGTGCCATTTCAACGGATTTAGATGGTGCCCTATTTAACGTGAATGCAGCTGTCTCTAATGCATAATCCCAAAACGATAGTGGTAGATTGGTAAGAGACATCATAGTTCGCACCATATCTAATTAAGTACGGTTATGACGTTCGGACACACCATTATGCTGTGGTGTTCCAGGTGGCGTGAGTAGTGAAACTATTTCACATTGTTTTTAACTGAAGGCCAAACTCGTAACTCAAATATTTTACTTCTGTGATCATATCGTAGAAACTTTTTATTTTTGTTACGATGATTCTCCACTTCACTCTGAAATTCTTTGAACTTTTCAAATGTTTCAGACTTGTGTTTCATCAAGTAGATATACCCATATCTGCTCAAATCATCTGTGAAGGTCAGAAAATAATGATACCCGCCGCGAGCCTCAACACTCATCGGATCACATACATCAGTATGGATTATTTCCAATAAGTCAGTTGCTCGCTCCATTGTTCCGGAGAACGGAGTCTTAGTCATCTTGCCCATAAGGCATGGTTCGCAAGCATCAAGTGATTCATAATCAAGTGATTCCAAAGATAACCAATGGGGCAGAGCGGTCGCCAGCAGTTCCCCCGACGACCACGGGTCCCCTGCCGAGGGCAGGCCCTGGAGCACCTCCCCGGCAGAGGGCCTACCTCCTGAGAACGCCTTGCTCCGACCGCCGCGGGGACGAACCTGAGTCTCGGCCCCTCTCCTGCAGCCCCATGCGCCCTCCTCCTGAGGGGTATGAGGCTGCAGAATTGGGGCAGCCACCTGCTGCGGCGACCTGCATCTCCTGCGACCCATGGTTAGCATAAGCTTGCTCCCGAGGGATGAGTGGTACCCGATAGTTGCCGCCGCCAGTGCGGTTGTCGAGGCTCTCTTGGGGTTCCTGAAAGAGCTTAGTGATATGTCTCCAACGTATCTATAATTTTTGGTTGCTCCATGCTATATTATCTACTGTTTTGGGCAACATTGGGCTTTATTATCCACTTTTTATTATTTTTGGGACTAACCTATTAACCGGAGGCCCAGCCCAGATTTGTTGTTTTATGCCTATTTCAGTGTTTCGAAGAAAAGAAATATCAAACAGAGTTGAAACGGAACGAAATCAACTGGAGAAGTTATTTTTGGAAGGAAACCTACCGGACAGACTTGGACCCTACGTCAGAAGATGAAGGAGGAGCTCATGAGGGTAGGGGGCGCGCCCCCTTCCTCGTGGCGCCCCCTTCGGTCCACCGACGTACCTCCTGCATCCATATATACCTACGTAACCTAAAACTTCCAGAACAGACAATAGATCCGGAGTTCCGCCGCCAGAAGCCTCCGTAGCCACCGAAAGCCAATCTAGACCCGTTCCGGCACCCTGTCAGAGGGGGAATCCCTCTCCGGTGGCCATCTTCATCATCCCGGTGCTCTCCATGACGAGGAGGGAGTAGTTCTCCCTCAGGGCTGAGGGTATGTACCAGTAGCTATGTGTTTGATCTCTCTCTCTCTCTCGTGTTCTTGAGGTGATACGATCTTGATGTATCGCGAGCTTTGCTATTATATTTGGATCCTATGATGTTTCTTCCCCCCTCTACTCTCTTGTAATGAATTGAGTTTCCCCTTTGAAGTAATCTTATTGGATTGAGTCTTTATAGATTGGAGAACACTTGATGTATGTCTTGCCGTGGATATCTGTGGTGACAATGGGATATCACGTGATTAACTTGATGTATGTTTTGGTGATCAACTTGCGGGTTCCGCCTATGAACCTATGCATAGGGGTTGGCACGCGTTTTCGTCGTGATTCTCCGGTAGAAACTTTGGGGCACTCTTTGAGGTCCTTTGTGTTGGATGAATAGATGAATCTGAGATTGTGTGACGCATATCGTATAATCATACCCATGGATACTTGAGGTGACATTGGAGTATCTAGGTGACATTAGGGTTTTGGTTGATTTGTGTCTTAAGGTGTTATTCTAGTACGAACTCTAGGGCTGTTTGTGACACTTATAGGAATAGCCCAACGGATTGATTGGAAAGAATAACTTTGAGGTGGTTTCGTACCCTACCATAATCTCTTCGTTCATTCTCCGCTATTAGTGACTTTGGAGTGACTCTTTATTGCATGTTGAGGGGTAGTTATGTGATCCAATTATGTTAGTATTGTTGAGGGAACTTACACTAGTGAAAGTATGAACCCTAGGCCTTGTTTACTATCATTGCAATACCGTTTACGCTCACTTTTATCATTAGTTACCTTGCTGTTTTTATATTTTCAGATTACAAAAACCTTTATCTACCATCCATATACCACTTGTATCACCATCTCTTCGCCGAACTAGTGCACCTATACAATTTACCATTGTATTGGGTGTGTTGGGAACACAAGAGACTCTTTGTTATTTGGTTGCAGGGTTGCTTGAGAGAGACCATCTTCATCCTATGCCTCCTACGGATTGATAGACCTTAGGTCATCCACTCGAGGGAAATTTGCTACTGTCCTACAAACCTCTGCACTTGGAGGCCCAACAACGTCTACAAGAAGAAGGTTGTCTAGTAGACATCGAGCTCTTTTCTGGGGCCGTTTGCCAGGGAGGTGAGTGCTTGAAGGTATATCTTTAGATCTTGCAATCGAGTCTTTTAGTTTCTTGTTTTATCACTAGTTTAGTTTATAAAAGAAAACTATAAAAAATGGAATTGAGTTTGTCTCATACGCTTCACCTTTTTAATATCTTTCGTGAGTATGATGGAAAGGATAATTGTGCTCAAGTGCTAGAAGAAGAAATCTATAAAATGTTTGGCACTAAATATTTGAATGATGAGCATGATTGCAATGTTGTTAGTACGAATTCTTTGAAATCCATGATGCTAATGATATGCAAAGCCACAAGCTTGGGGAAGCTATGTTTGATGAAGATGATATTTTTTGTCCCCCAAGTTTTGATGAGCAAATTTATTATGATGAAAGCATGCCTCCTATCTATGATGATTATTGTGATGACACGTATGCTTTAAAGAATAATGATAACCATGAAACTTGTCATCTTGATCTTAATTTTCAATCACATGATAGTTATTTTGTTGAGTTTGCTCCCACTATTTTTGATGAGAAGAAATTTGCTTATGTGGAGAGTAATAAAAATTTATGCTTGTAGATCATGAAAAGAATGCTTTGTGTGATAGTTATATTGTTGAATTCATTCATGATGCTACTGAAAATTATTATGAGGGAGGAATATATGCTTGTAGGAATTGCAATAATATCAAGTTTCCTCTCTATGTGCTTAAAGTTTCAAAGTTATGCTTGTCTTACCTTCCTATGCAAGTTGATTCTTGTTCCCACAAGTTGTTTGCTCACAAAATCCCTATGCATAGGAAGTGGGTTAGACTTAAATGTGCTAGTCATATTCTTCATGATGCTCTCTTTATGTTTCAATTCTTATCCTTTATGTGAGCATCATTGAAATCATCGTGCCTAGCTAGGGGCGTTAAACGATAGCGCTTGTTGGGAGGCAACCCAATTTTATTTTTGTTCCTTGATTTTGTTCATGTTTAGTAATAAATAATTCATCTAGACTCCGTTTAGATGTGGCTATATGCTTTTAATTAGTGTTTGTGCCAAGTAGAACCTTTGGGAAGACTTTGGGAAAGTCTTGTTGATCATGCTGTAAAAAACAGAAACTTTAGCGCTCACGAGAATTGCTGCCATTTTTATTTGGAAAGTGATATTTAGTTAATTCTTTTTTAACATGATTAATAGATAAATTTCTCAGGTCCAGAAATTTATTCTAGAATTTTATGAGTTCCATAAGTATAGGTTTGATCCAGATTACTACAGACTGTTCTGTTTTTGACAGATTCTGTTTTTCGTATGTTGTTTACTTATTTTGATGAATCTATGGCTAGTAAAATTGTTTATAAACCATAGAGAAGTTGGAATACAGTAGGTTTAACACCAATATAAATAAAGAATGAGTTCATTACAGTACCTTGAAGTGGTGATTTATTTTCTTATACTAACGGAGCTTACGAGTTTTCGGTTAAGTTTTGTGTTGTGAAGTTTTCAAGTTTTGGGTAAAGATTTGATGGATTATGGAATAAGGAGTGGCAAGAGCCTAAGCTTGGGGATGCCCAAGGCACCCCAAGGTAATATTTAAGGACAACCAAGAGCCTAAGCTTGGGGATGCCCCGGAAGGCATCCCCTCTTTCGTCTTCGTTCATCGGTAACTTTACTTGGAGCTATATTTTTATTCACCACATGATATGTGTTTTGCTTGGAGCATCAATTTATTTTGTTAGTATTTGCTTTCTGTTATTTATAACAATGTTTTGCATCTTTTATTTCAATAAAAGTGGCATTGATAGCCTTTACTATGCCTATGTTACAAGTATACATGTTGCTGTTTGAAAACAGAAAGTTTATCGTTGTTGCAATAATTCCCTAGAAAAGTCAGAATGTGACAAAATGTTGAAACCTTCTGCATATTAAGCTCTGATAAATTTACTACAGTGGGAATTTTCTTTCATAATATTTGGAGCTAGGGAAGTATGTATGTCTCTGCATTCTTTACAGACTGTCCTGTTTAGGCAGATTGCTGTTATGTTTGCGTTGTTTGGATATGTTTGCTTCTTTAATGATTCTATTTGGATATAGGACTATTAATTATGCAGAGGCATTTAGTATGCAATGTTGAATAATAATTTTAGTGATTTTGCTACAGTATAGTATGATAAGGTTTTGGCAATGGTTTATACTAACTTATCTCACGAGTCCTTGTTGAGTTTTGTGTGGATGAAGCTTTTGAGATTTAGGGAGACCATGATATGAGAGGAATTAAGGAGACACAAAAGCTCAAGCTTGGGGATGCCCCGGTTGGCATCCCACCTTTCTTCTTCAACAACTATCAGTTAGTTTCGGTTGATCCTAAGTTTTTGCTTCTTCACATGATGTTTGCTATTCTTAGAATGTCATTTTATTTTGCTTGCTTGCTGTTTGAATAGAATACCAAGATATGAAATTATTAAATGTTAGAGAGTCTTCACATAGCTGCATAATTATTCGACTACTCATTGATCTTCACTTATATCTTTCGGAGTAGTTTGTCGTTTGCTCTAGCGCTTCACTTATATATTTTTAGAGCACGGTGGTGGTATTATAGAAATAGATGAACTCTCATGCTTCACTTATATCATTTTGAGAGTTTTAAATAGCATGGTAATTTGCTTAAATAATCCTAATAAGCTAGGTATTCAAGAATAATAAAATTCTCTTATGAGTGTGTTGAATACTATGAGAAGTTTGATACCTGATAATTGTTTTGAGACATGGAGATGGTGATATTAGAGTCATGCTAGTTGAGTGGTTATGAATTTGAGAAATACTTGTGTTGAAGTTTGTGATTCCCGTAGCATGCACGTATGGTGAACCGTTATGTGATGAAGTCGAAGCATGATTTATTTATTGATTGTCTTCCTTATGAGTGGCAGTCGGGGACGAGCGATGGTCTTTTCCTACCAATCTATCCCCCTAGGAGCATGCACGTAATACTTTGCTTTGATAACTTGTAGATTTTTTCAATAAGTATATGAGTTCTTTATGACTAATGTTGAGTCCATGGATTATACGCACTCTCACCCTTCCACCTTTGCTAGCCTCTCTAATACCGCGCACCTTTCGCGGTATCATACGCCCACCATATACCTTCCTCAAAACAGCCACCATACCTACCTATTATGGCATTTCCATAGCCATTCCGAGATATATTGCAATGCAACTTTCCACCGTTCTGTTTATTATGACACACTCCATCATTGTCATATTGTTTAGCATGATCATGTAGTTGACATAGTATTTGTGGTAAAGCCACCATTCATAATTCTTTCATACTTGTCACTCATGCATCATTGCATATCCCAATACACCGCCGGAGGCATTCACATAGAGTCATATTTTGTTCTAAGTATCGAGTTGTAATTGTTGAGTTGTAAGAAAAATAAAAGTGTGATGATCATCATTATTAGAGCATTGTCCCAGTGAGGAAAGGATGATGGAGACTATGATTCCCCCACAAGTCGGGATGAGACTCCGGACAAAAAATAAATAAAAGAGGCCAAAGAATCCCAAGTAAAAAAAGAGAAAGAAAAGAGGCCATAAAAAGAGAAAAGGCCAAAATAAAAAATAAAAAAATGAGAGAAAAAGAGAGAAGGGACAATGTTACTATCCTTTTGCCACACATGTGCTTCAAAGTAGCACCATGATTTTCATAGTAGAGAGTCTCTCATGTTATCACTTTGATATACTAGTGGGAATCTTTCATTATAGAACTTGGCTTGTATATTCCAATGATGGGATTCCTCAAATTGCCCTAGGTCTTCATGAGCAAGAAAGTTGGATGCACACCCACTTAGTTTCTTTTTGAGCTTCCATATACTTATAGCTCTAGTGCATCCGTTGCATGGCAATCCCTACTCGCTCAACTTGATATCTATTGATGGGCATCTCCATAGCCCGTTGATACGCCTAGTTGATGTGAGACTATCTTCTCCCTTTTTGTCTTCTCCACAACCACCACTCTATTCCACCTATAGTGCTATGTCCATGGCTCACGCTCATGTATTGCGTGAAGATTGAAAAAGTTTGAGAACATCAAAAGTATGAAACAATTGCTTGGCTTGTCATCGGGGTTGTGCATGATTTAAATATGTTGTGTGGTGAAGATGGAGCATAGCCAGACTATATGATTTTGTAGGGATAACTTTCTTTGGCCATGTTATTTTGACATAATTGCTTAGTTAGTATGCTTGAAGTATTATCATTTTTATGTCAATATGAACTTTTGTCTTGAATCTTTCGGATCTGAATATTCATACCACAATTAAGAAGAATTACATTGAAATTATGCCAAATAGCATTCCACATCAAAAATTCTTTCTTTTATCATTTACCTACTCGAGGACGAGCAGGAATTAAGCTTGGGGATGCTTGATACGTCTCCAACGTATCTATAATTTTTGATTGCTCCATGCTATATTATCTACTGTTTTGGGCAATATTGGGCTTTATTATCCACTTTTATATTATTTTTTGGACTAACCTATTAACTGGAGGCCCAGCCCAGATTTGCTGTTTTATGCCTGTTTCAGTATTTTGAAGAAAAGGAATATCAAACGGGGTCGAAACGGAACGAAATCAACTAGAGAAGTTACTTTTGGTAGGAAACCTACCGGACAGACTTGGACCCTATGTCAGAAGATGAAGGAGGAGCTCACGAGGGTAGGGGGCGCGCCCCCCAGCCTCGTGGCCCCCCTTCGGTCCACCGACGTACCTCCTGCATCCATATATACCTACGTAACCTAAAACTTCCAGAACAGACAATAGATCGGGAGTTCCGCCGCCAGAAGCCATCTTAATCATCCCGGTGATCTCCATGACGAGGAGGGAGTAGTTCTCCCTCGAGGCTGAGGGTATGTACCAGTAGCTATGTGTTTGATCTCTCTCTCTCTCTCTCTCTCTTGTGTTCTTGAGGTGATACGATCTTGATGTATCGCGAGCTTTGCTATTATATTTGGATCCTATGATATTTCTTCCCCCCTCTACTCTCTTGTAATGAATTGAGTTTCCCCTTTGACGTAATCTTATCGGATTGAGTCTTCATAGATTTGAGAACACTTGATGTATGTCTTGTCGTGGATATCTATGGTGACAATGGGATATCACGTGATTAATTTGATGTATGTTTTGGTGATCAACTTGCGGGTTCCGCCCATGAACCTATGCATAGGGGTTGGCACACGTTTTCGTCGTGATTCTCCAGTAGAAACTTTGGGGCACTCTTTGAGGTCCTTTGTGTTGGATGAATAGATGAATCTGAGATTGTGTGACGCATATCGTATAATCATACCCACGGATACTTGAGGTGACATTGGAGTATCTAGGTGACATTAGGGTTTTGGTTGATTTGTGTCTTAAGGTGTTATTCTAGTACGAACTCTAGGGCTGTTTGTGACACTTATAGGAATAGCCCAACGGATTGATTGGAAAGAATAACTTTGAGGTGGTTTCGTACCCTACCATAATCTCTTCGTTCATTCTCCGCTATTAGTGACTTTGGAGTGACTCTTTGTTGCATGTTGAGGGCTAGTTATGTGATCCAATTATGTTAGTATTGTTGAGGGAACTTACACTAGTGAAAGTATGAACCCTAGGCCTTGTTTACTATCATTGCAATACCGTTTACGCTCACTTTTATCATTAGTTACCTTGCTGTTTCTATATTTTCAGATTACAAAAACCTTTATCTACCATCCATATACCACTTGTATCACCATCTCTTCGCCGAACTAGTGCACCTATACAATTTACCATTGTATTGGGTGTGTTGGGGACACAAGAGACTCTTTGTTATTTGGTTGCAGGGTTGCTTGAGAGAGACCATCTTCATCCTATGCCTCCTACGGATTGATAAACCTTAGGTCATCCACTTGAGGGAAATTTTCTACTGTCCTACAAACCTCTGCACTTGAAGGCCCAACAACGTCTACAAGAAGAAGGTTATGTAGTAGACACCACTCAGCTCCTGGCGTCTCCTCGCCCCAGCCTGGCCTGATCTTCTTCCAGTGCGCACCCGTGATCCACCATGTGGGGAACGTAAGCTTCTGGGGCCACCGCCCCGTGCGCCTCCCCGTAGCGCCCCGCATGCCACGCAGCCTGGCTTGGAGCGCCGTCTTGGGGGTGATGGCGCGGCGGTCCGCCGAAGCCGAAGGCCGCGGTGGGCACCCCTTCGCTGGCCTGAGAAGAGGCCGGCGTGACTTGTCGCCCGGTGCCGGCGGAGGTGTTGGCGCTGAACGGGCCCTGGAATCCGCTGGAAGTTGTGTGCGTGCGCACGACACCGCCATACGACCCGCCTTGGGTTTGGGGTGGCAGCTGGACGCAGAAAGGAGGTGTCCGTGAGGTGGCGGCGTCTAGGAGCTCGGCTACTCGCTCCAGCAACACGTCGCGGCCGCCTTCCAGCAGCCGGCACCGTAGCAGCTCTCGGGCCACCGTGAGCACGGCCCTAGACTTCGCTTGCTCCCGTCGGGTGTACGGCGCCGTGGCCGCGGCGTGGTTTGAGGCCCTTGCTGCGGCCCGCACCTGCCGTGGTGTGAGGGCAGGCGGCGTCTGGCCGCGTCGCCCGCGCCCCGCAACGCTCTGCGGAGCGCAGGCTGCCTGAGGCGCAAGGTTGAGGTCGCCCTGGGCCGGTGACACGGCGTGGGCGGGCCACGCTGCCCAGCGGTCGGCGTTGGTAGCCGGGTCGCTAGACATCTGAACGGCGAGGCGACGGAACGTGATGCGGAGGAAGAAGGATTCCGGCGCACCCCTACCTGGCGCGCCAAATGTCGGATTTCGGGTTCCAGCAGACCCTTGAGGTTTGAACACTGGGGTGCGCGCAGAGATCTCTCCCCTACCGATCTACGTCCAATCTCCTCGCGTGATCTAAGCTGGAAACAACGAACAACACAAGGGACACGAAGTTTATACTGGTTCGGGCCACCGTTGTGGTGTAATACCCTACTCCAGTATGTGGTGTGGTGGATTGCCTCAGGGGATGACGATGAACAGTACAAGGAAAGAACAGCCTCGCGACAGGTGTTCTTGAGCTGGTGCGATGAAATGCTTGGGTGAGTTCAGTCGCCTCTCTCTCTCTCTCTCTCTCTCTCTCTGCTAGGGTTCTACCAGATATATGGCTGTCTCTCTCTTGATCGGTCGATCGATCCTCTCGGTCGATCGATCCTCCCTCTACTCTGTGGTGGCTAGCTCTATTTATAGAGGCCCTGGGCCTCTCCCCAAATAATGAGCGGGAAGGGCGCCAACAATTGGCCATTTTGAAGGGGAACATTAGTACAAGTTATCCGGACCAAAGGTGGTCTTCGGCTACCAAAAGCACTGGTGATGACGCCGTCTTGGGCTCCACGGTGACCTCCGTCCTGCCGCTCTGCTGGTCTTGGTCTCGTTGCACCGGAATGGTAACCTTTGCCTGATGCCATGGCCTGTGCTTGCCCCTTTTGCACCAAAGGGGAAACAAGGACACTGCGCAAGCTGGCGCCCGCCTGGCGCCTGCCTGGTCTCGATCGTCATGGCGTGCGTCACGGGCTCCTCGTGAGGTACCCCTGCCTTGATCTCTCCGCCTCCTCGCGAGCTTGCCTGATGAGGCTGCCTTCTGAGGAAGCTTCCTGTCGTCCGCCCCGCGAGGCTTGGCCCCTCGCGAGGGTCTTGAGCTTGAGCTGATGAAGATGGGCCGCGCTGGGCCCCCACTTGAGCCACGCCGCAGGCCGCAGGCAGGCAAGTCCGGGGACCCCCGTTCCCAGAACGCCGACATAGGCATCACATCCGAGACAAGTAGACTGACTCCTACCTGCATCTACTACTATTACTCCACACATCGACCGCTATCCAGCATGCATCTAGAGTATTAAGTTCCAAAGAACATAGTAATGCTTTAAGCAAGATGACATGATGTAGAGGGATAAACTCATGCAATATGATATAAACCCCATCTTGTTATCCTCGATGGCAACAATACAATACGTGCCTTGCTGCCCCTACTGTCACTGGGAAAGGACACCGCAAGATAGAACCCAAAGCTAAGCACTTCTCCCATTGCAAGAAAGATCAATCTAGTAGGCCAAACCAAACTGATAATTTGATGAGACTTGCATAGATAACCAATCATACATAAAAGAATTCAGAGAAGATTCAAATATTGTTCATAGATAAACTTGATCATAAACCCACAATTCATCGGTCTCAACAAACACACCGCAAAAGAAGATTACATCGAATAGATCTCCACAAGAGAGGGGGAGAACTTTGTATTGAGATCCAAAAAGAGATAAGAAGCCATCTAGCTAATAATTATGGACCCGAAGGCCTGAAGTAAACTACTCACACTTCATCGGAGAGGCTATGGTGTTGATGTAGAAGCCCTCCGTGATCGATGCCCCCTCCGGCGGAGCTCCGGAAAAGGCCCCAAGATGGGATCTCACGGATACAGAAACTTACGGTGGTGGAATTAGGGTTTTGGCTCCGGAAAAGGCCACACGAGGGTGGAGGGCGCGCCTTGGTGGGGGGGGGGGGGGTAGGCGCACCCCCTACCTCGTGCCTTCTTGGTTGATGTCTTGACGTAGGGTCCAAATCCTATGGATCATGTTCGTTCCGAAAATCACGTTCCCGAAGGTTTCATTCCGTTTGGACTCCGTTTGATATTCTTTTTCTGCGAAACCCTAAAATAGGTGGGCCTCCGGTTAATAGGTTAGTCCCAAAAATAATATAAAAGTGTATAATAAAGCCCAATAATGTCCAAAACAGGATATAATATAGCATGGAACAATCAAAAATTATAGATACGTTGGAGACGTACCATGTATACCCATTAGAGGAAGGAAACGGTCCCATATAATCAAAACCCCAAACATCAAATGGTTCGATAACAAGTGAATAATTCATAGGCATTTCTTAATGTCTACTAATATTACCAATTCTTTGACATTCATCACAAGACAAGACAAACTTACATGCATCCTTGAAGATAGTTGTGACGCCCCGAGTCCGACGCTCTAGATGCCTTCCATTTAGTTTCGTTGTCGTCATGTGTTTCATATGTTTGTTGCCATGATCGCGATGAGTGCCATTGTCATATTTTGCTTCTTGCGTCATGTTCATCATTTGATTATATTGCATTGCCATGCCCATCTTTGTCATGTTGCATTTGTGCCGCTTGTCATTTTTTCATTCTCATAATCATCATGTGCATTGTCATATTCATGCATGTTACATTGTTGCATGCCCCATGTATGATCATGCATCACCACCTCCTCCTTCCTTCTTCTTTCCTTCATTTTGGCAAGTGACCTTTCCCACTCCTCCATAAATGTTCATTCTTTTCCTGATGCTAGTTCACCATGCCTACACCCTCTCTGCGAAAGTTCACCTTATTTGGAGTTGTTTTGGTTAGGTTTAAAAATGTCCCAAGTTTGAATGTAATTCAAACTTGTTTTATTTTTAGACCTCTAAAATTTTCCAAACCAATTTTATCAAATAGGGCTTTAATTCAGGGTCACGAGGATATTTTTATATTACTCATGCTCCCCTCTTTTATCCCGGTGCTTTTCTATTTACTTTCTGTTTGAGGAAATGTAAAAGAAAAGAGAAAGCAGCGGCAGCCTACCTGGGCCTCGGCCTTCAGGCCGGCCCAGCAGCGGACCCAGCATCAGATCCAGCCACAAGCCCGCTAGGCCTGCCCTGCGTCCTCCTCCCTCCTTTTTCTCACTGAAACGCTGCGCACCCCTCTCTCCCACTCGACCCACGTGGACATGCGGGTCCCCCGCGTCAGTGGCCAAGCCCGAACCGCACCCACATTTTTCTTCTACCTCGCTCCCTCTCTTTCCACGCACGCCATGGACACAGGGGCACCACAGCACCCGCGCCCCTATATAGCCCCGGCTCTCGCCTAGGGTTCACTGGCGGAGCTATGTACAATGCTGGAGGTGCCACAGCCCCTCCAGCTTTGACTAGTTTGTGAAGAAATTTCTTTGGGGATGGTTGAAATTAAAAAAATAGGGTATTTTTGCTCCTGAAAATTGGTGTTTTATCTTTTTGGCCCCCCCAAACATCTCCGTCTAGCTCCGCCACTTAGGGTTCCCTCTTCCTTTCTCCGTCGACACGACCCTGTTCCTCTTCGATCCAAGGCTGGAGACGACAAGTCCATCGACGTCTTCCTCCCTGCTTCCTCTGCTTCACGGAACCGAGGACGCTGCCCCGATCAGCGCGTCTTCTCACCGTCCCAGGCCACCGCGACCTCGTGCAACTCCAGCAGCACCACCCCTCGGTGAGCAGCCGCTCCTCCCATTCCCTCTTCGATTCGTTTCCGTCGCCGTAGTCCTCTTCCCGAGCAAGCCGACGCCATGTCCGCCATGGACGAGCCCCTGGAGCTCGCCTCGCTCGCTCCTGTACGTGCGCGCTCTCATACACGCATGCATCTGCACCCTCCTGCACGCATTCGACCCTCTCCGTTTTCGTGCAGTAGCCGCAAAGCACCACCCCCGCGGCTCCGGTCTCCTTCTCCTCCATGTCCGGGACGACCTGTAGCTCGTGCTCGAACGCCTGCGCATACGCCACACCCGCAGCCACCCCGCTTTTAGGCCAGCACCCCCACCTATTTCCACACCCCCGCCATCGGCCTGTGATCGCGATGATCGCCATCTTTCTCGCCGGCGTCGTCACCTAGTTCTTCTGCGATCCATGGAGAAGAAGGCTCTTGCATTTCGTTTATTCATAAGTGCTGATCTCCCATCATATCCAAGAACAGAGCACCAGCGCAGTGGCCAGTGCACAATGCACACACCAGGAGATCATGGGATCGAATCCCAGGTTCTGCCCATTTCTTTTTCTTCTTTCTGCTGCGCCCCTGTTTTAAATCGAGCACACGTCACGCACACTTGGGCTGCTTTCGCTGCTGGGCCACTGCACCGTTATGCTTCCGGCCCATGCATATTTTTTTCTTCTGCCTGTGGATTTATTTAATTTCCAGTGCATTGCACATTTATAGAATTGCCACTGTTTTATTTTGTTAATAACTAAATGTCCATGCGTCTATATGAAACATGTTATATATGTAAAATGCTTAGAATTAAATCTAGTTGTTTAACTTGTCGTTTGCATTAATTTGCCCATTTCTTTTTCTTCTTTCTGCTGCGCCCCTGTCTTAAATCGAGCACACGTCACGCACACTTGGACTACTTTCGCTGCTGGGCCACTGCACCGTTATGCTTCGGACCCATGCATGTTTTTTTTCTTCTGCCTGTGGATTTATTTAATTTCCAGTGCATTGCACATTTATAGAATTGCCACTGTTTTATTTTGTTAATAACTAAATGTCCATGCATCTATATGAAACATGTTATATATGTAAAATGCTTAGAATTACATCTAGTTTCATAATTTCCAACCTTCATCCATGTTTAAAATGTTTAACTTGTCGTTTGCATTAATTTGCTCATATGCCATGTTAAAATGATTTAATTCATAATTAAATAACTGTAGCTCGGTTTTAATTAATCTTTATATATAAATGGGGTAGAAAAATGCCTAGTTTAACATGGCATATAAATTAAATCGAGCACACGTCACGCACACTTGGGCTACTTTCACTGCTGGGCCACTGCACCGTTATGCTTTGGGCCCATGCATGTTTTTTTCTTCTGCCTGTGGATTTATTTAATTTCCAGTGCATTGCACATTTATAGAATTGCCACTATTTTATTTTGTTAATAACTAAATGTCCATGCATCTATATGAAACATGTTATATATGTAAAATGCTTAGAATTACATCTAGTTTTATAATTTCCAACCTTCATCCATGTTTAAAATGTTTAGCTTGTCGTTTGCATTAATTTGCTCATATGCCATGTTAAAATGATTTAATTCATAATTAAATAACTGTAGCTCAGTTTTAATTAATCTTTATATGTAAATGGGGTAGAAAAATGCCTAGTTTAACATGGCATATGAATTAAATCGAGCACACGTCACGCATACTTGGGCTACTTTCGCTGCTGGGCCACTGCACCATTATGCTTCGGGCCCATGCATGTTTTTTCTTCTACCTGTGGATTTATTTAATTTCTAGTGCATTGCAGATTTATAGAATTGCCACTGTTTTATTTTGTTAATAACTAAATGTCCATGCATCTATATGAAACATGTTATATATGTAAAATGCTTAGAATTACATCTAGTTTCATAATTTCCAACCTTCATCCATGTTTAAAATGTTTAACTTGACGTTTGCATTAATTTGCTCATATGCCATGTTAAAATGATTTAATTCATAATTAAATAACTGTAGCTCGGTTTTAATTAATCTTTATATGTAAATGGGGTAGAAAAATGCCTAGTTTAACATGGTGTACTTGCTTTGCATGTTTAACAACTCTAAAATATGGTTTAGGGCAGAACAGTACCAAATCCATATTTTCCACATGAGGATTTTTCCGAACATGTTGCTTGTTGTTCCAGCCTCATTTAAACTTGTCTAGATAGGTAGTTTTCATATGCTTCACCTCTTGCCATGTTAATCAATATTTAATATTGTTGGGTACGTAAACGAGATCGAACTAAATAAGTCATGTGGTGTTTCGTCAATATGCAACTCGTTGCATATTGAGCTCCACTTAACTTGTAGTTTTGTTTGTGCATTTTGCCATGCCATGCCTCATTAAACCGGACATGCATCATACTTGGTTGTGAATCATGCCATGTTTATGTGGTGGTTGCCTACTATGTTGTTTGCTTCTTTCCGGTGTTTCTTCTTCGGGTTAGTTCTGATAACATCGCGTTTGTGAGGATTCATTCGACTACGTCCGCTTGTCTTCTTCATGGACTCATTCTTCTTCCTTGCAGGATCTCAGGCAAGATGACCATACCCTCGAAATCACTTCTATCTTTGCTTGCTTGTTGTTCGCTCTATTGCTATGCCGCGATACCTACCACTTGCTATATCATGCCTCCCATATTGCCATGTCAAGCCTCTAACCCACCTTTCCTACCAAATCGTTGTTTGGCTATGTTACCGCTTTGCTCGGCCCCTCTTATAGTGTTCTTAGTTGCAGGTGAAGATGGAGTTTGTTCCATGTTTGGACCTGGATATGTTTGGGATATCACAATATCTCTTATTTAATTAATGTATCTATATACTTGGTAAAGGGTGAAAGGCTCGGCCTTATGCCTGGTGTTTTGTTCCACTCTTGCCACCCTAGTTTCCGTCATACCGGTGTTATGTTCCTTGATTTTGCGTTCCTTACGCGGTTGGGTGTTATGAGAACCCCTTGACAGTTTGCTTTGAATAAAACTCCTCCAGCAAGGCCCAACCTTGGTTTTACCATTTGCCTCACCACCACCTACTTTTCCCTTGGGAGTCGCGCTCTCGAGGGTCATCTTTATTTTAACCGCCGGGGCCAGTGCTTGTCTAAGTGTTGGTCCGAACCTGTCAGCCGCCGGTGGCCACCAAGGGCAACTCTGGGTTGGCCTACCGGAATCTTGGACAATCTGGTGTTGCCCTTAGAACGAGATATGTGCAGCTCCTATCGGGATGTCGGCGCATCGGGCGGTCTTGCTGGTCTTGTTTTACCATTGTCGAAATGTCTTGTAACCGGGATTCCAAGACTGATCGGGTCTTCCCGGGAGAAGGAATATCCTTCGTTGACCGTGAGAGCTTGTGATGGGCTAAGTTGGGACACCCCTGCAGGGTTTTGAACTTTCGAAAGTCGTGCCCGCGGTTATGGGCAGATGGGAATTTGTTAACGTCCGGTTGTAGAGAACTTGAAACTTAACTTAATTAAAATGCATCAACCGCGTGTGTAGCCGTGATGGTCTCTTTTTAGCGGAGTCCGGGAAGTGAACACGGTTCTTGTGCTATGCTTGAACGTAAGTAGATTCAGGATCACTTCTAGTTCACGACTATTGCATTGCTTCTCTTCTCGCTCTTAATTGCGTATGTTAGCCACCATATACGCTTAGTGCTTGCTGCAGCTCCACCTCCTTACCTTATCCTACCCATAAGCTTAAATAGTCTTGATCTCGCGGGTGTGAGATTGCTGAGTCCTCGTGGCTCATAGATACTTCCAAACTGTTGCAGGTGCCGATGATACCAGTGCAGGTGACGCAACCCAGCTCAAGTGGGAGCTCGATGAAGATCTTGGTCGTTGTTTTGTGTCTTTTCTGTATGGTCAGTAGTGGAGCCTAGTTGGGACGATCGGGGATCTAGCATTTGGGGTTGTCTTCTTTTTTTTTGGTTCCATGGTCGAACCTTGATTGTATTCTGGATGATGTATGTTTAACTTGTATTTGTGTGAAGTGGCGATTGTAAGCCAACTCTTTACCCCTTTCTATTCAGTACATGGGATTGTGTGAAGATTACCCCTCTTGCGACAAACCTACCATGCAGCTATGCATCTAAATTGTGCCCCGACACGTGGGAGATATAGCCGCATTATGGGTGTTACAATAGTAGTCCAATAAAAACTGGATTGCAATACCTTATGTGCAATTCTATCTCCAGCATGGTGTCCTTCATAAGCCTCGGAGTGCCACTTGCGTAGGATCTGTTCCTGTTCATGTTCAGGTACACAACGTCTAATAACACCATCTACTCCTTCTTTATAAAGGTGTGGGTCATCCCAGAAGTAATGTCTTAAATCATAGAAAAACTTTTTCTTTTCTTGGTATGTGAAACTAGGTGGTATAAATTTAGTAACAATGTAATTAGCATAATCAGCATACCATGGAGCAGTACGAGAAGCATTTATGACAGCTAATTGTTCATCAGGAAAGCTATCATCAATGGGTAGTGGGTCATCAAGAACATTTTCTAACCTAGACAAGTTGTCTGCAACGGGGTTCTCGGCTCCCTTTCTATCGATAATATGCAAATCAAATTCTTATAGTAAGAGAACCCATCTAATAAGTCTAGGTTTAGCATCTTTCTTTTCCATAAGATATTTAATAGCAGCATGATCAATGTGAACAGTTACTTTAGAATCAACAATATAAGGTCTCAACTTATCACAAGTAAATACAACTGCTAAAAATTCTTTTTCAGTAGTAGCATAATTTCTTTGAGCACTGTCTAGAGTTATACTAGCATATTGGATAACATTTAATTTCTTATCAATTCTTTGTCCTAGAACAGCACCTACAGCATAATCACTGGCATCACACATAATTTCAAAGGGTAAATTCCAATCAGGTGGCTGAACAATAGGTGCAGAAATCAAGGCTTTCTTAAGTATTTCAAATGCTTCTACACAATCATCATCAAAGACAAAAGGAACATCTTTTTGTAAGAGATTAGTCAGAAGCCTAGAAATTTTAGAGAAGTCTTTAATGAACCTCCTATAAAAACCAGCATGACCAAGGAAACTTCTTATACCTTTGATGTCCTTAGGACACGACATCTTTTCAATAGCATGAACCTTAGCTTTATCAACTTCAATAACTCTTTCAGAAATTTTATGCCCCAAGACAATACCTTCATTAACCATAAAGTGGCACTTCTCCCAATTCAAGACAAGATTAGTTTCTTCACATCTCTGCAAAACTCGCTCAAGGTTGCTTAAGCAATCATCAAAAGAAGTTCCATATACGGAGAAACCATCCATGAAAACCTCAACATTCTTTTCACAAAAGTCAGAGAATATAGCAGTCATACATCTTTGAAAGGTAGCAGGTGCATTGCATAAACCAAAAGGCATATGTCTATAAGCAAAGGTACCGAAAGGGCAGGTAAAATGTCTTTTCTTGATCCTCTTTTGACACAGGTATTTGAGAGAAACCAGAATAACCATCTAGAAAGCAAAAAATGTGTATGCTTGGATAATCTTTCTAGCATTTGATCAATGAAAGGTAAAGCGTAATGATCCTTTTAGTAGCTTTATTTAGTTTGTGCAAATTAATTACCATTCTATAACCTGTAACAATTCTTTGTGGGATTAGTTCATCTTTATCATTAGGAACAACAGTAATACCTCCCTTATTAGGGACACAATGGACAGGACTTACTCACTGACTATCAGCAATGGGATAAATTATACCTGCCTCTAGAAGCTTTAGTATTTCTTTTCTTACCACTTCTTTCATCTTATGATTTAACCGTCATTGGTGATCAACAACCGGTTTCGCGTCTTTCTTCAATTTTATTTTGTGCTGCCATAGAGTGGGACTAATGCCCTTAAGATCATTAAGAGTATATCCAATAGCAGCACGGTGCTTCTTCCACTACTAGGGAAAACCTTATACACAGAATCTTAGCAGCTGCGCGGTTTAAAAACAGACGCTCCTGCTATTTAGCAGTAGCGAGCTTCAAGAAATCGCGCTACTAATAGCACGGTAGCAGTAGCGGTCTAGGTGAAACAAGCGCTGCTACTATAATTGCCACGGCGTTGCCTCCCGGCTAGATATAGTAGTAGCGCCCTTCCAAGGACGCGCTACTGCTAAAGTACTAGTAGCAACGTTTTTCTTCAAAACACGCTGCTGCTAAGTATTGCACCTAATTAAGTTTAGTCTCATACTGCTAAGCGAATAGGTGTTTACCACATTAAATATGTTACTTCTCAAACTATCTCGAGCACTTGGTCTTCATTGAACTATATGTGTGGGATTTGTGGCTGCAATATGAATCTTCACCAATGCCTATACAAGTACTGTGAGGATTCATGTTGACTATTTAGATTCTACACAAAAAGATCAATGATGACCAATGTATATTTTTGAAGTTTTTACATGCTTAGACTTAGCAATAGCGTTTTTTCAGGGCAAAGCGCTACTGATATTATAAAACAGAAAGGAATAGCTGTAGCGCGTTTCGCTTAACACGCTATAGCTAACTTAGCTATAGCGCATTCCAGCCAAACGTGCTGCTGCTAGTTTGACTTAACCCCCGGCCGCGCGGGCTCAAAATTTTGCTAAGTCCTTCCCCCTCTCCCCCAACTGCTCCATCGCCGTCGTCGCCCTGCCGCTCACGACCTCACCGCCGCCGCCCGCCACCTCACCACCCCCGCCGCCCGCCCCACACCCTCGACGACGCCCCCGATCTTGACCTCGACACCGCCCCCGACCCCGACCTCGATGCTGCCCTCCGTCGCGCGCCTGAGCCCCGACCCCGACCTCGATGCTGCCCTCCGTCGCGCGCCTGAGCCCTGACCCCGACCTCGATGCTGCCCTCCGTCGCGCGCCTGAGCCCCGACCCCGACCTCGACGCCGCCTGCCCCTCCCTCGCCGCAGTCACCGTAAGGATCTGCCTCTCCTCTCCCCTACCCTCCTCTCTCTCTCTGCTATCTGTTCTGATGATTTGTTCATATGTATTTGTTCATATGAACCCTAGCTAGATGTGTTCATATATTTGTTGCTGATGTGATGATGTTCATATGAACCCTAGGTTTTCATATGAACCCTAGATTTGTTTAGGACAATAGGATTTTTTAGCATTAAGGAAAAAAAATAGATTTTTTAGGAAATTAGATAAGGATTTTTTAATGAAAATTCCTAAATAGTAATTCCATTTAGCTTTAAATTAACAGAGGGTATATAAATAATAGCATTTAGCTAGGGCATTAACAGAGGGTATATACATTACCTATAAATAAAAAATAGCATCATTTATCTATAAATGAAACAATAGCATTTAGCTATAAATAAAAGCCAATAGCATTTAGCTATAGAAAACAGTAGAGTTCAACTATAAACAAAAAACAATAGCATTTAGCTATAAATAAAAAACAGTAGCTATGGCATTTAGCTACAAACAAAAAATAGAATTGTTTTTCTTTCAAAAACTTGGTTAAACTAATTGTTGCTATGTAAACAAAAAACAAGATTGTTGTTATATGATATATGTCATTAATGTTTATTTGCATATTCCATTATTGAAGTGGTTCGATTGTGCCCAAGTGGCTTTGTTGTTTCCAGGGAATGAAGTCGAGTGGCCTATGTTTTGCCGGAATGTTGATTCATTTCCGTTCCGGCAAATTTCGGGTTCTCGATTTGTCCACTTTTTTTAGTAAAAGTCATGCTGAAATTTTCCATGAATTTCGGCATGACTTGTGCTACAAACTAGGACATATCGAGTGCCCAGAATTTGCCGCGCCGGGAAGGAGTCAACATTCCTGCAAAGCATAGGCCTTTTTATGTCATTATTCATTTTATTTGGTATAGAACTAATTGACTAGATTTAATCGTAAGAACTAGTTGAATTAATAGAACTAATTGACTAGATCTTTTTAGTTAAAGCAATTATTCCCGCATCGACGTCGACGATGCCTATCCCGCATCCTCGTCGTCGAGTCGGCGGAGGACACCCGCGTCACCAGATGGGCCATGTCCAGGACTGGGCTCCGCCGGGGTGGTACTGGGAGGCGCTACCTACCGGGGGCGCAGGTTGGTGAGGAGTCAGCCCGTCGTTGACCCAAACCTTCTTTGGTGGCGGTCGCGTGGGCCAGTGACGGTCCAGAGGCTCGAGGACCCCGCGGAGGTGGTGCGTCACCGTGTCAGTGAGGAGGATGCACATGTCCGTCGCTACTTGTTTGCGTTGGAGCACAGGTTCTCCAATACCTGGCAGGTTCTCCAAGGATCTCACTAGAGCTATGATCCTGTGATGGTTCCATCTCTGTGGGTGTCCACCGCCCGCACCGATACCCGTCGTGCGCTAGGGTTTTAGTTGTATTAGTGATGTTATACGTATGATACTATTCGGGATGTATTAGTGATAGTATTTGACGATGTACGGACGCATGAGATGATTTACTTTTGCTTATTGAATGCATGCTAACTTGAATACTTATTTATTTTACGATTTGGTTTTGCTTATTGAATGCTCTTGTCAATATGAGTCCTATAAGATATTTTGAAATGTATATATTGTGTTGCTCAAATAAGATATGTGCTTGCCCAAGTGGTCGGTCATGTTTGCAGGTTACACCTCCGAGTGGCCTATGTTTTGCAGGAGTGTTGATTCATTTCCCCTTCGGCAAATTTCAGGCGCTCGATATGTCCTATTTTAGCAAAGGTCATGCCGGATTTTTCCGTGAATTTTGGCATGACTTGTGCCAGAATATGTAGGAAATATCGAGTGCCCCGGATTTGTGTGTTGAGTATCCTGGTAGTTGTCTTCGATCGATTTTCAATTAATGTTTCAACTATGAACATAGGAAATGTCTAACGACAAAAAGGATTTCGGTATTTGCAAATACTACAAAGACGAGCGCGGACTGTGCGACGGAATCTTCCTAGATGATGATAGGCGCTTCAGCATCAAGCTGGACGAGAACTTCGAAGTGGATACAGTAAGTCACAACGACAAGTCTTTTTTCATAATTAAGCATGACATCTGCTTTATTTTTTTACTATTCTACTAGCGTATCCCCTGCCATGCAAGAGTTTTTGTCTTGGATAAGATAGGTTTCAGTCATACTATGGAGGTAAAGAGAGTTACTTGAAGACCGAGAATGGTTGTATTTTCCACGCAAAATTATACAACGCAGACGACTACACCTATTTTGGATGCAAAACTTGGCAGGCACTATGCAAGACTTATGCATTTGATCCTGATATGGTTATCACCTTTGATATTCGTCCGGAAGATGATATTGAAGGTAATATCGACATCTGGGTCGATGTGCAGACGCCTCCAGATATACCATTATGTGTGTTTCTCAACCATATTTATGTCTTTCATATTGTCTATTCAAAAATAGTTGACAACTAATTTCTATTGTCAGCTTATTTCCGTTCAAGCAAACATGTCCAGCGCTTGGTAGACAGGACCTACTACTGTCCCGTGGCTGAACTAAACATCGAGGAGATAAGTTATTATGTTTCATGGCTTGAGGATCTTCATACTGTCAAGACAAATTTTCTTCCTGCACTTAGAAATGTCAGTACTCAAAACGTGCGACCAATAGTGTTCGTATTGAACTACGGTCACATCTATTCAGGAAAGATGGTAAGATTTTTACTATTTGTCCTCAGTGCATCTTTTGCATACATTATTTTGTAAGCTAAACTTCATTGCTAAGTATGTTACTATACGATGTTCTTCAACAGGGACTCCCGATGAATGTTGTGCCTCATTGGATCGAGACTAAAGGTACCATGAATATTGTTAGATTACGGCCAAGATATCCCACAATGCACTTTAGTGCATTCAGGATTTCTAATAGCGAAGAATGCTTAATAGTGAAAGACTGGAGCAAAATTGTGAACGATCCAGAGAAGTACTAGGGGGCAGCAATCAGAAGCGCAACTCACAATTAGGAGACAGATTCATCTGCATGCTCCAACTTGATGGAGGAGTGCTACACATGTTTTATGTTATTTTACCTGAGAGAGAGCAGCAGGAGTGATTAGCTAGCTAGAAATGAGTTTGAAGATTATGATGTGCTACACTATGACTATGATGATTAAATAGCTAGTGTTGGTGGTAATGGCTATGATGATTATTATTAGCTAGTGTTGGTGGTGATTAGATAGCTACCGCAGATAGTGTTGGTGGTGATTAGCTAGCTAGAATGAGTTTGAAGATGATGATGTGATACACTATGACTATGATGATTAAATAAATACTGTTGGTGGTAATGACTATGATGATGATTAAATATCTTGTGCTAGCGGATTAGATTCAAGTGGAGGCAACATGTGGTGCACATCAAAAGTACTACTAGTCCAAACTAGATCAAGTTGGATTAGTAGTATACTTTTGACATGCACCATATATTGCCTCCACTTGAACCTAATCCACCTTCATTTGACACGCTGTTATGGACATAATTAAACCTCATAATTGGTATTGTACCAAAATTTGTATAACAGTGTATAAATACACTAAAAAATACTAGTAGCGATGGATAGTAAACACGCTGCTACTAGCTAGATTAGCAGCAGCGCGGTAGTCGACAAGTGCTACGACTATGTGTCTTAGCAGTAGCGCATGTCGCACGCGCTACTGCTAAGTAATAGCTATAGCGCCTTATTAGTAGCGCGGCTGCCCGCGCTACTAGAGGGCAGTAAACCCGCGCTACTACCAGGGTTTTCCCTAGTAGTGTTCGGAGTTTTCAGTAATTTCTTTTCTTCATACTCTCAAAGTTTAGCACTTATAATAACAGGATATATCTTTTCTCATCAAGATAAACATATTTAAGAGTATCAGGTAATGGTTTAAGCTCAAACACAGGATCACCCTTTGGTGGAGGAGGATCCCCTAGGATTTCAACATGCAAGTTGTGTTTCAAAATAGGTCCCTCTTTAAAGAATACTTCATCTATTTCCCTTCTTTCATTCATAAACATATCATTTTCATGGTCGAGCAAATATTGTTCTAAAGGATCATTAGGAGGCACGACAATAGAAGCAAGACCAATAATTTCATCTTTACTAGGCAATTCTTTATCATAGGGTTGTCTACGGAATTTAGCAAAATTAAACTCATGAGACATATCCCCCAAACCAATAGTAATAACATCCTTTTTGCAATCTATCCTAGCATTAACAGTATTCAAGAAGGGTCTACCAAATATAATGGGACAAAAGTTATCTTGTGGGGACCAAGAACAAGAAAATCAGCAAGATATTTGACTTTCCCACACAAGACTTCAACATCTCTAACAATCCCAACTGGTGAAATAGTGTCTCTATTGGCAAGCTTAATTGTAACATCAATTTCCTCTATCTCAGCAGGTGCAATATCATGCATAATTTCTTTGTATAAGGAATAAGGTATTGCACTTGCACTAGCACCCATATCACATAAGCCATGATAGCAATGATCTCCTATTTTAACAGAAATAACAGGCATGCCTACAAAAGGTCTATGTTTATTTTTAGTATCGGGTCTGGCAATTCTAGCAGCTTCATCACAGAAGTAAATAACATGCCCATCAATATTATCGGCCAAGAGATCTTTAACCATAGAAATACTAGGTTCAACTTTATTTTGCTCAGGGGGTGTAGGTGTTCTAGTATTACTCTTACGAACCATAGTTGAAGTTTTAGCATCATCCTTTATTCTAGTAGGGAAAGGTGGTTTCTCAATATAAGTAGTAGGAACAACAGGATCAACATTATAAGTGATAGTCTTTTCTTAAACTTTAATAGGTGCAACTACTTTAACTTCAATAGGAGGATTATATTTAAACCACTTCTCCTTAGGGAGATCAACATGAGTAGCAAAGGATTCACAGAAAGAAGCTACTATCTCAGAGTCAAGTCCAAATTTAGTGCTAAATTCACGAAAAGCATCGGTATCCATAAAAGATTTAACACAATAAAACTTAGATGTTATACCTGACTCCTTACCTTAGTCGAAATCCCAATCTTCAGAGTTGTGTTTAATTCTTTCCAATAAATCCCATTTGAATTCAATAGTCTTCATCATAAAAGGACCAGTACAAGAAGATCGAGCAAGGAGCGGTTATTGAGAGAAAGCCGAGCATAAAATTTTTGAATAATAATTTCTCTTGAGAGCTCATGATTGGGGCATGAATATAACATTGAGTTAAGTCTCCCCCAAGCTTGAGCGATGCTTTTGTTGGGGAACAATACGCCAACCCAACATTTACCTTTGGAGACACCTATAGAGCTCCTTTATAATCACCCAGTTACGTTGTGACGTTTGGTAGCACACAAAGTGTTCCTCCGGCAAACGGGAGTTGCATAATCTCATAGTCATAGGAACATGTATAAGTCATGAAGAAAGCAATAGCAACATACTAAACGATCGGGTGCTAAGCTAATGAAATGGGTCATGTCAATCAGATCATTCAACTAATGATGTGATCCCATTAATCAAATGACAACTCTTTGTCCATGGTTAGGAAACATAACCATCTTTGATTAACGAGCTAGTCAAGTAGAGGCATACTAGTGACACTCTGTTTGTCTATGTATTCACACATGTATTATGTTTCCGGTTAATACAGTTCTAGCATGAATAATAAACTTTTATCATGATATAAGGAAATAAATAATAACTTTATTATTGCCTCTAGGGCATATTTCCTTCAGTCTCCCACTTGCACTAGAGTCAATAATCTAGTTCACATCGCCATGTGATTTAACATCAATACTTCACATCACCATGTGATTAACATCCATAGTTCACATCGCCATGTGACCAACACCCAAAGGGTTTACTGGATTCAGTAATCTAGTTCACATCGCTATGTGATTAACACCCAAAGAGTACTAAGGTGTGATCAGGTTTTGCTTGTGAGAGAATCTTAGTCAACGGGTCTTTCACATTCAGATCCGTTATGTATTTTTGCAATTTTCTATGTCTACAATGCTCTGCACGGAGCTACTCTAGCTAATTGCTCCCACTTTCAATATGTATCTAGATCGAGACTTAGAGTCATCCAGATCAGTGTCAAAACTTGCATCGACATAAGCCTTTACGGCGAACCTTTTTGTCACCTCGATAATCGAGAAACATATCCTTATTCCACTAAGGATAATTTTTACCGCCGTCCAGTGATCTACTCCTAGATCATTATTGTACTCCCTTGCCAAAATCAGTGTAGGGTATACAATAGATCTGGTACATAGCATGGCATACTTTATAGAGCCTATGGCTGAGGCATAGGGAATGACTTTCATTCTCTTTCTATCTTCTGCCGTGGTCGGGCTTTGAGTCTTACTCAATTTCACACCTTGTTACACAGGCAAGAACTCTTTCTTTGACTGTTCCATTTTGAACTACTTCAAAATCTTGTCAAGGTATGTACTCATTGAAAAAACTTATCAAGTGTTTTGATCTATCTCTATAGATCTTGATGCTCAATATGTAAGCAACTTTACCAAGGTTCTTCTTCGAAAAACTCCTTTCAAATACTCCTTTATGCTTTGCAGAATAATTCTACATTATTTCCGATCAACAATATGTCATTTACATATACTTATCAGAAATGTTGTAGTGCTCCCACTCACTTTCTTGTAAATACAGGCTTCACCGCAAGTCTGTATAAAACTATATGCTTTGATCAACTTATCAAAGCGCATATTCCAACTCCGAGATGCTTGCACCAGTCCATAGATGGATCGCTGGAGCTTGCACACTTTGTTAGCTCCCTTTGGATCGACAAAACCTTCTGGTTGCATCATATACAACTCTTCTTCCTAAAACCCATTCAGGAATGCAGTTTTGACATCCATCTGCCAAATTTCATAATCATAAAATGCGGCAATTGCTAACATGATTCGGACAGACTTAAGCATCACTACGGGTGAGAAGGTCTCATCGTAGTCAATCCCTTGAACTTGTCGAAAACCTTTTTGCGACAATTCTAGCTTTGTAGATAGTAATACTACTATCAGCGTCCGTCTTCCTCTTGAAGATCCATTTAATCTCAATGGCTCGCCGATCATTGGGCAAGTCAATCAAAGTCCATACTTTGTTCTCATACATGGATCTCATCTCGGATTTCATGGCCTCAAGCCATTTCGTTGAATCTGGGCTCATCATCGCTTCCTCATAGTTCGTAGGCTCGTCATGGTCAAGTAACATGACCTCCAGAACTGGATTACCGTACCACTCTGGTGCGGATCTCACTCTGGTTTACCTACGAGGTTCCGTAGTAACTTGATCTGAAGTTACATGATCATCATCATCAGCTTTCTCACTAATCGGTCTAGTAGTCACAGGAACAGATTTCTATGATGAACTACTTTCCAATAAGGGAGCAGGTACAGTTACCTCATCAAGTTCTACTTTCCTCCCACTCACTTCTTTCGAGAGAAACTCCTTCTCTAGAAAGGATCCATTCTTAGCAACGAATATATTGCCTTTGGATCTGTGATAGAAGGTGTACCCAACATTTTCTTTTGGGTATCCTATGAAGACGCACTTCTCCGATTTGGGTTAGAGCTTATCAGGTTGAAACTTTTTCACATAAGCATTGCAACCACAAACTTTAAGAAACGACAACCTAGGTTTCTTGCCAAACCATAGTTCATACGGTGTCGTCTCAACGGATTTAGATGGTGCCCTATTTAACGTGAATGTAGCTGTCTCTAATGCATAACCCCAAACGATAGCGGTAAATATGTAAGAGACATCATAGATCGCACCATATCAAGTAAAGTACGATTACGACGTTCGGACACACCATTACACTGTGGTGTTCCAGGTGGCGTGAGTAGTGAAACTATTTCACATTGTTTTTAATTGAAGACCAAACTCATAACTCAAATATTTGTCTCCACGATCAGATCGTAGAAACCTTATTTTCTTGTCACGATGATTTTCCACTTCACCCTGAAATTATTTGAACTTTTCAAATGTTTCAGACTTATGTTTCATCAAGTAGATATACTCATATCTGCTCAAATCATCTATGAAGGTCAGAAAATAACGATACCCGCCGCGAGCCTCAACACTCATTGGACTGCATACATCAGTATGTATTATTTCCAATCAAGTTTGTTGCTCGCTCCATTGTTCTGGAGAACGGAGTCTTAGTCATCTTGCCCATGAGGCATGGTTCGTAAGTACCAAGTGATTCATAATCAAGTGGTTCCAAAAGTCCATTAGTATGGAGTTTCTTCATGCGCTTTACACCGATATGACCTAAACGGCAGTGTCGCAAATAAGTTGCACTATCATTATTAACTTTGCATCTTTTGGCTTCAATATTATGAATATGCGTAACACTACGATCGAGATCCAATGAACTATTTTCATTGGATGTATGACCATCGAAGGTTTTATTCATGTAAACAGAACAACAATTATTCTCTGACTTTAATGAATAACCGTATTGCAATAAACATGATCAAATCATATTCATGCTCAACGCAAACACCAAATAACACTTATTTAGTTTCAACACTAATCCCGAAAGTATAGGGAGTGTGCGATGATGATCATATGAATCTTGGAACTACTTCCAACACACATCGTCACCTCACCCTTTACTAGTTTCTGTTTATTCTGCAACTCCCATTTTGAGTTACTACTCTTAGCAACTGAACCAGTATCAAATGCCGAGGGGTTGCTATAAACACTACTAGAGTACACATCAATAACACGTATATCCAATATACCTTTGTTTACCTTGCCATCCTTCTTATCCGCCAAATACTTGGGGCAGTTCCACTTCCAGTGACCAGTCCCTTTGCAGTAGAAGCACTTAGTCTCAGGCTTAGGATCAGACTTGGGCTTCTTCACTTGAGTAGCTACTTGCTTGTCGTTCTTCTTGAAGTTCCCTTTCTTCCCTTTGCCCTTTTTCTTGAAACTAGTGGCCTTGTCAACCATCAACACTTGATCTTTTCTTGATTTCTACCTTCGTTGATTTTAGCATCACGAAGAGCTTGGGAGTTGTTTCCGTTATCCCTTGCATATTATAGTTCATCACGAAGTTCTACTAACTTGGTGATGGTGACTAGAGAATTCTGTCAATCACTATCTTATCTGGAAGATTAACTCCCACTTGATTCAAGCGATTGTAGTACCCAGACAATCTGAGCACATGCTCACTAGTTGAGCGATTCTCCTCCATCTTTTAGCTATAGAACTTGTTGGAGACTTCATATCTCTCAACTCGGGTATTTGCTTGAAATATTAACTTCAACTCCTGGAACATCTCATATGGTCCATGATGTTCAAAACGTCTTTGAAGTCCCGATTCTAAGCCATTAAGCATGGTGCACTAAACTATCAAGTAGTCATCATATTGAGCTAGCCAAACGTTCATAACGTCTGCATCTGCTCCTGCAATAGGTCTGTCACCTAGCGGTGCATCAAGGACATAATTCTTCTGTGCAGCAATGAGGATAAACCTCAGATCACGGATCCAATCCGCATCATTGCTACTAACATCACAATTTTCTCTAGGAACATATCAAAATAAACACAGGGAAGCAACAACGCGAGCTATTGATCTACAACATAATTTGCAAAATACTACCAGGACTAAGTTCATGATAAATTAAAGTTCAATTAATCATATTACTAAAGAACTCCCACTTAGATAGACATCCCTCTGATCCTCTAAGTGATTATGTGATCCAAATCAACTAAACCATGTCCGATCATCACGTGAGATGGAGTAGTTTCATTGGTGAACATCACTATGTTGATCATATCTACTATATGATTCACGCTCGACCTTTCGGTCTCCGTGTTCCGAGGCCATATCTGTATATGCTTGGCTCGTCAAGTATAACCTGAGTATTCCGCGTGTGCAACTCTTTTGCACCCGTTGTATTTGAACGTAGAGCCTATCACACCCGATCATCACGTGGTGTCTCAGCACGAAGAACTTTCGCAACGGTGCATACTCAGGGAGAACACTTCTTGATAATTTAGTGAGAGATCATATTATAATGCTACTGTCAATCAAAGCAAGATAAGATGCATAAAAGATAAACATCACATGCAATCAATATAAGTGATATGATATGGCCATCATCATCTTGTGCTTGTGATCTCCATCTCTGAAGCACCGTCGTGATCACCATCGTCACCGGCGCGACACCTTGATCTCCATCGTAGCATCATTGTCGTCTCGCCAATCTTATGCTTCCATGACTATCGCTACCGCTTAGTGATAAAGTAAAGCATTACAGCGCGATTGCATTGCATACAATAAAGCGAGAACCATATGGCTCCTGCCATTTGCCGATAACTCGGTTACAAAACATGATCATCTCATACAATAAAATTTAGCATCATGTCTTGACCATATCACATCACAACATGCCCTGCAAAAACAAGTTAGACGTCCTCTACTTTGTTGTTGCAATTTTTACGTGGCCGCTACGGGCTTAAGCAAGAACCAATCTCACCTACGCATCAAAACCACAACGATAGTTTGTCAAGTTTGTGCTGTTTTAACCTTCGCAAGGACCGGGCGTAGCCACACTCAGTTCAACTAAAGTTGGAGAAACTGTCACCCGCAAGCCACCTATGTGCAAAGCACGTCGGGAGAACCGGTCTCGCGTAAGCGTACGCGTAATGTCGGTCCGGGCCGCTTCGTCCAACAATACCGCCGAACCAAAGTATGACATGCTGGTAAGCAGTATGACTAATATCGCCCACAACTCATTTGTGTTCTACTCGTGCATATAACATCAACACATAAAAACCTAGGCTCTGATACCACTGTTGGGGAACGTAGTAATTTCAAAAAAATTCCTACGCACATGCAAGATCATGGTGATGCATAGCAACGAGAGGGGAGAGTGTGATCTACGTACCCTTGTAGATCGACAACGGAAGCGTTAGGTTGATGTAGTCGTACATCTTCACGGCCCGGCCGATCAAGCACCGAAACTACGGCACCTCCGAGTTCTAGCACACCTTCAGCTCGATGACGATCCCCAGACTCTGATCCAGCAAAGTGTCCGGGAAGAGTTCCGTCAGCACGACGGCGTGGTGATGATCTTGATGTACTAATGTCAAAGGGCTTCACCTAAGCACTACTACAATATTATCGAGGACTATGGTGGAAGGGGGCACCGCACACGGCTAAGAATATGATCATGTGGATCAACTTGTGTCTCTAGGGGGTGCCCCTGCCTCCGTATATAAAGGCTCAAAGGGGGGCGGCCGGCCAAGAGGAGGCGCGCCAGGAGGAGTCCTACTCCCTTCGGGAGTAGGACTCCCCCCTTTCCTAGTTGGAATAGGATTCGTGGAGGGGGGAAAGAGGAGAGAGAGGAGGAAGGGGGGCCGGCCCCCTTTCCTTGTCCTATTCGGGCCAAGGGGAAGAGGCGCGCGGCCCATCTCTGGCCACCTCTCCTCTCTTCCACTAAGGCCCATATACCTCCCGGGGTTTTTCGGTAACCTCCCGGTACTCCGGTAAAATCCCGATTTCACCCGGAACACTTCCGATATCCAAATATAGGCTTCCAATATATCAATCTTTATGTCTCGACCATTTCGAGACTCCTCGTCATGTCCGTGATCACATCCGGGACTCCGAACAACCTTCGGTACATCAAAACGCATAAACTCATAATATAACTGTCATCAAAACCTTAAGCGTGCGGACCCTACGGGTTCGAGAACAATGTAGACATGACCGAGACACGTCTCCGGTCAATAACCAATAGCGGGACCTGGATGCCCATATTGGTTCCTACATATTCTACGAAGATCTTTTATCGGTCAGACCGCATAACAACATACGTTGTTCCCTTTGTCATCGGTATGTTACTTGCCCGAGATTCGATCGTCGGTATCCAATACCTAATTCAATCTCGTTACTGGCAAGTCTCTTTACTCGTTCTGTAATACATCATCCCGCAACTAACTCATTAGTTGCAATGCTTGCAAGGCTTAAGTGATGTGCATTACCGAGAGGGCCCAGAGATACCTCTCCGACGATCGGAGTGACAAATCCCAATCTCGAAATACGCCAACCCAACATTTACCTTTGGAGACACCTGTAGATCTCCTTTATAATCACCCAGTTACGTTGTGACGTTTGGTAGCACACAAAGTGTTCCTCCGGTAAACGGGAGTTGCATAATCTCATAGTCATAGGAACATGTATAAGTCATGAAGAAAGCAATAGCAACATACTAAACGATCGGGTGCTAAGCTAATGAAATGGGTCATGTCAATCAGATCATTCAACTAATGATGTGATCCCGTTAATCAAATGACAACTCTTTGTCCATGGTTAGGAAACATAACCATCTTTGATTAACGAGCTAGTCAAGTAGAGGCATACTAGTGACACTCTGTTTGTCTATGTATTCACACATGTATTATGTTTCTGGTTAATACAATTCTAGCATGAATAATACACTTTTATCATGATATAAGGAAATAAATAATAACTTTATTGTTGCCTCTAGGGCATATTTCCTTCAGCTCTCTCCTTCACGAGGCCAAAAATTATATATATAATTACGATCACGATGAACAAGATGCATAGGATAAAACTTCTGATGCAATTCCAATTTCAATCGGTTGTAGTTCCATGATCCCATATCATCACATAGCCTAAACCATGTCAATGCCTTTCCTTTCAAAGATAAAGGGAAGACCTTCTTCTTGATAACATCCACGGGCATACCTACAAACTTAAATAATCCACAAACTTCATCCACATAGATTAGGTGCAAATCGAGATGTAATGTTCCATCACCTATGAAAGGATTAGCTAGCAGTTTCTCTATCATACCCGAAGGAATTTCAAAGTAAACATTTTCAGTAGGTTCAGTAGGATGAGGAGCAACTCTTTGCTCTACTGGTCGGGTTGAAGATACCCCGAACAAGCCCCTCAAAGGATTATGTTCCATAGTAACAAGTGACAGTAAATTTCAGCACACTATATAAATTTTTCCTTACCAAATTCCACCTACCAAAGGCGCTTCACTCCCCGGCAACGGCGCCAGAAAAGAGTCTTGATGACCCACAAGTATAGGGGATCTATCGTAGTCCTTTCGATAAGTAAGAGTGTCGAACCCAACGAGGAGCAGAAGGAAATGACAAGCGGTTTTCAGTAAGGTATTCTCTGCAAGCACTGAAATTATAGGTAACAGATAGTTTTGTGATAAGGTAATTTTTAACGGATAACAAGTAATAAAGGTAAATAAGGTGTAGTAAGATGGCCCAATCCTTTTTGTAGCAAAGGACAAGCCTGGATAAACTCTTATATAAAGAAAAGCGCTCCCGAGGACACATGGGAATTATTGTCAAGCAAGTTTTCATCACGTTCATATGATTCATGTTCGGTACTTTGATAATTTGATATATGGGTGGACCCGTACTTGGGTACTGCCCTTTCTTGGACAAGCATCCCACTTATGATTAACCCCTCTTGCAAGCATCCGCAACTACGAAAGAAGTATTAAGGTAAACCTAACCATAGCATGAAACATATGGATCCAAATCAGCCCCTTACGAAGCAACGCATAAACTAGGGTTTAAGCTTGTGTCACTCTAGCAACCCATCATCTACTTATTACTTCCCAATGCCTTTGCTACCTCTTAAGCACTGCGTTGGTTTTCCCTTGAAGAGGAAAGGGTAATGCAACAAAGTAGTGTAAGTATTTCCCTTAGTTTTTGAGAACCAAGGTATCAATCCAGTAGGAGGCCACGCACGAGTCCCTCGCACCTACACAAACAAATAAAATCCTCGCAACCAACACAATAAAGGGGTTGTCAATCCCTTCACGGTCACTTACGAAAGTGAGATCTGATAGATATGATAAGATAATATTTTTGGTATTTTTATGATAAATATGCAAAGTAAAGAAAGCAAAATAAACGGAAAAGGAAATAGCTTGTTGACGGAAGATTAATATGATGGAAAATAGACCCGGGGGCCATAGGTTTCACTAGTGGCTTCTCTCGAGAGCATAAGTATTACGGTGGGTAAACAAATTACTGTTGAGCAATTGACAGAATTGAGCATAGTTATGAGAATATCTAGGTATGATCATGTATATAGGCATCACCACTACTAGGGAAAACCCTAGTAGTAGCGCGGGTTTTGGGGCTATTAGCAGCGCGGGCAGCCGCGCTACCAATAGGGCGCTACAGCTAACTGTTAGTATTAGCGCGGTCTATACACGCGCTACTACTCTGGGCTGTATCAGCAGCGCGTTTTCGAAACGCGCTACTATTAATTAGCTGTAGCGATTTCCTTGCCCCGCGCTACTGCTATATCTTTCATCATTTCCCCCCGGTTTCCTACCCCGTTTCAGCTTCAATAAACAGCAATTTCCAGATACTAGGTACTACTAGATATCAATTTCATAAAGCAGTATAGGTACTAGGTAGTACTCCCTTGGTTCCAAATTACTCGTCGTGGTTTTAGTTCAAATTGGAACTAAAACCACGACGAGTAATTTGGAACCGAGGGAGTACTAGATAATAATTTCATATATACTCAACATGCATCCTCAAGAAGTACAAGGTGATATCGACGATGATCATCATATGTAGTTCTAGATAATATCAACGACGATCATCATATGTAGTTCTACATGATATCGACGACGATCATCATATGTAGTTCTAGATGATATAGCCACACACACACACACACATACACACACATGTAGTTCTAGATGATATCGACGACGATCATCATCCTCAAGCCTGGGCGGTGGGTGTTCCTGATAGTAATTAGGATGGCCTGTCCAACATGAAGATTCTTGCCAACGAGGAATCTCTTCTACCCAACCAAGTTTAAGTGTGTGCGACCGTCTGTGTCCATGCGGTAAGTACAGGTGGTGACGAAGCCCCTTGCGGTAAGGCGTAGTCCAGCTGAGCCTTCTTCATCAGGCTCGATACCACAACTCACAGATAGGTTCTTTGGCAATTTCTGAATAAGAAAGACATATCAATTAATAAATAGCCTCGCACATACTCTTGCAAATATATTTCTATTAAGTCTAGATTTCTACACTATCAAAAGACCCAGTACTACGCATTTGTACTAACTAATCATGAATTCTACTAATAAGTATATATGGATTATCTACACTATTAATAGTTCATTGGATTCTACACTAATAAGAGCATGTGATCAGACTCTACACTAAAGCATATCATTGACTAGATTCCACAAAGCATATCATTGGACTCTACACTAAGCATATCATCGGATTCACTAAGCATATCATCGAATAATTTGCATTTGTAAGTATAACAATAAAGCATATATATATCATCAAATTACTACAGGCAGTACGTATAACATACCATTTCATGCCGATCGACCATGGTACTTGTCAGGCGGGTCACGAATGGCACCCCGACAAAGTCATCATGTGGCGGAATTATGTCCCATAGGTTGCACACCTCCTCCTCGCTCAGCCTCATTCTTTGAGCTATGATGGCTTCATGAAGTGGGTTCTCATCATCTTCATCGAGTGGGTCCTCATTATCTTCGTCATCTTCATCATCTTCCACCAGGTTGAGATAAATGACAGCCAGTTTGGGTCTTTCTGCTCTGAAGGAGAAGCTGATCAACTCACCACCAGTAAGATGCATGTGGGCAAGGAAACGGGCCCATCCATCTCCTCCAATCTGTGACATATTGCATCCTTTCTCGATCTCCGTAGTGTACGGCCCCCCAGGAGCCTCAAATGTCACAATGTCTCCTGACAGCTTGTTGAATTTCAACCTCACATTGCATGGGACGATCTGTGTAAAAAAAGCAAAATGACATAATGCAGTAATGCCAACACTAAAAATAAAATAGTTGTTACATTTCTTCTAATTTCTTACCGCCGCAAGACGAAAACTCGGCTAGAAGTAGATGCCGAACAGCTTGCCAGTTGCAAGGCTGCTGGTGCACCTTGACTTGCACAGTCGACATAGTGGTGGTGGTGGTGGCGCCATTTTCCTAAAGCAATATGAGCAAAGGATTAACGATTCACTTCCACGAGAAGCAATTTTATGGACAAAGCATTTCGGTGGCACCTATTGCCGAAAAAAACTTTTCACAAATATCTACCAAATAAGGGTACCAACTACCAAGACATTTCATCTCATCTGGCCCCTATTGCCTAAGATAATTGATTAAAAAAACAAGTGGCAAATTTAACTAAATTGGCACCTACATTTTGCCAAAAAACAACTTATTACAAAAAAACAAAAGCATCTACCTATCCATGTACAGAAAAATAACAATAAAATGGTGCATACTAAATCAACTAAATCAGCTAGCGTACTAAATCCACTAGCATACTAAATCAACTAAATCAAAATGTTCTAAATCAACTAAATCAACTAGCCTACTAAATCAACTAAATCAACTAGCGTACTAAATCAACTAAATCAAGATGTTCTAAATCAAGTAAATCAACTACATGCTAAATCAACTAAATTAAAATGTTCTAAATCAACTAAATCAACTAGCCTACTAAATCAAAATGTAGTAGGGAGGAGGGGTTGTGGATGGAGGAGGGAGGAGGGAGAAGGAGGGGCGACTCGAGGAGGGAGAAGAGAGTAGGACGGAGGAGGAAGACGGAGCGATGAGGGTCCAGCCGGCAGCGAGTGGAGGGAGGACGGAGAAGGAAGGCGGAGCGAGGAGGGGCCGGCCAGCGGCGACTAGAGGGAGGACGGAGGAGGAGGCTGGTACCGAGTCCAGCGAGGAGGAGGTGGTGGCGGCGGCGCAGATCGGAGGAGGGGCGACGGGGGAGGACCAACGTGGGGGGTTGAGGTGGAGATCGAGTGAGTGTGAGTGTGAGTGGATCGGATAGGTCAGAGAGTGGGGGAGATGGAATGGCTTAGCAGTAGCGCGCTATAGCAAAATGCGCTACTGCTAAACGACCTAGCAGTAGCGCCTTTCACAAAGAGCGCGCTACTGCTATGTGTCAGCATGTAAAAATAGACATAAAAAATACATTGATCATCAATGATCTTTTTGTGTACAATCTGATTTGTCAATATGAGTCCTTGCTAGTTTAGGAACTGCTGAAGACTCATATTGCGGCCAGAAATTTGAGAAATAACATATTTAAGGTGGTACAAACTCTCTTCACGAAGCGAGGTGGGACTAATTTTTTTAGTAAACTTAGCAGTAGCGGTTATTTTGTAAATGCGCTACTAATATGGTCCCTAGCAGTAGCGCTCTTCATACAAGCGCACTGCTGCTAGAACTAGCCTCGCGGCGGCGTTGTGGCAATTATAACAGTAGCGCGTCTTGGAGTGGGCGCGCTACTGATACATTCATTTCAGCAGCGAGGTTTGTGCGCGAGCGCTACTACTAGTTAGCAGCAGCGCCTTATTTTAAAGCACACTGCTGGTAAGATTTTGTGTATAGGCTTTTCCCTAGTAGTGCACGTCCGAGACAAGTAGACCGACTCCTGCCTGCATCTATTACTATTACTCCACACATCGACCGCTATCCAGCATGCATCTAGAATATTAAATTCAAAAGAACTGAGTAACGCTTTAAGCAAGATGACATGATGTAGAGGGATAAACTCATGCAATTTGAAATAAACCCCATCTTGTTATCCTCGATGGCAACAATACAATACGTGCCTTGCTGCCCCTACTGTTACTCGGAAAGGACACCGCAAGATTGAACCAAAGCTAAGCACTTCTCCCATTGCAAGAAAGATCAATCTAGTAGGCCAAACCAAACTGATAATTCGAAGAGACTTGCAAAGATAACTAATCATACATAAAATAATCCAGAGAAGATTCAAATATTGTTCATAGCTAAACTTGATCATAAACCCACAATTCATCGGTCTCAACAAACACACCGCAAAAGAAGATTGCATCTAATATATCTTCACAAGAGAGGGGAGGAACTTTGTATTGAGATCCAAAAAGAGAGAAGAAGCCATCTAGGTAATAACTATGGACCCGAAGGTCTGACGTAAACTACTCACACTTCATCGAAGAGGCTATGGTGTTGATGTAGAAGCCCTTCGTGATCGATGCCCCCTCCGGCGGAGCTCTGGAAAGGGCCTCAAGATGGGATCTCACGGGTACAGAAAGTTACGGTGGTGGAATTATGGTTTTGGCTCCGTATCTGGTAGTTTGGGGGGTACGTAGGTATATATAGGAGGAAGAAGTACGTCGGTGGAGCAACGTGGGCCCCATGAGGGTGGAGGGCGTGCCTGGGGGGTAGGCGCGCCCCCCTACCTCGTGCCCTCCTGGTTGCTTTCTTGACGTAGGGTCCAAATTCTCTGGATCATGTTTGTTTCGAAAATCACGTTCCCGAAGGTTTCATTCCGTTTGGACTCCATTTGTATTCTTTTTCCGCGAAACTCTGAAATAGGTAAAAAAACAGCAATTCTGGGCTGGGCCTCCGGTTAATAAGTTAGTTCCAAAAATAATATAAAAGTGTATAATAAAGCCCAATAATGTCCAAAACATGATATAATATAGCATGGAACAATAAAAATTTATTGATACGTTGGAGACGTATCAAGCATCTCCAAGCTTAATTTCTACTCGTCCTCGAGTAGGTAAATAATAAAAACAGAATTTTTGATATGGAATGCTACTAGGCATAATTTCAATGTAATTCTCTTAATTGTGGTATGAATATTCAGATCCGAAAGATTCAAGACAAAAGTTCAATATTGACACAAAAATAATAATACCTCAAGCATACTAACTAAGCAATTATGTCTCTTTAAAATAACATGGCCAAAGAAAGTTATCCCTACAAAATCATATAGTCCAGCTATGCTCCATCTTCACCACACGAAGTATTTAAATCATGCACAACCCCGATGACAAGCCAAGCAATTATTTCATACTTTTGGTGTTCTCAATTTTTTTCAATCTTCACGCAATACATGAGCGTGAGCCATGGGCATAGCACTATATGTGAAATAGAATGGTGGTCGTGGAGAAGACAAAAAGAGAGAAGATAGTCTCACATCAACTAGGCGTATCAACGGGCTATGGAGATGCCCATTAATAGATATCAATATGAGTGAGTAGGGATTGCCATGCAACAGATGCACTAGAGCTATAAGTATATGAAGGCTCAACAAAAAGAAATAAGTGGGTGTGCATTCAACTCGCTTGCTCACGAAGACCTAAGGCATTTTGAGGAAGCCCATTATTAGAATATATAAGCCAAGTTCTATAATGAAAAATTCCCACGCATGCGAAAAGGTTGATCGTAATGATTACGACCAAAACTGCTGGTGGCGCTTTGCCGACCTCGTCCTAGACAAAAGAAATAGTAATGTGTTACCATCGCCCTCGTGTCGCTTTACCAGCCTTCTCTAGAAAAAAATAATAGTAACAGGTTACCATCGCCATGCTTTAGTTAACAGGATATTTAGGAACGAAATCATGCTGTGAATAATAGTAACAGGTTACCATCGCCATGCTTTAGTTAATCATGTCGGTAGAAAAACGTAGGTCCATTACTATCTGCACTTAATCTACTACTGGCAATGATTAGGGATGCAACCTTCATATCTAGCTGCCGGTAAATAACCCTAGGTCCATTACTATCTACAGTTAATCTATTACTGACAATGTTTAGGACGAAATCATGCTGTCTTAGAGCCGGTAAAAAAATAGTGGTCCATTATCATCTATACTTACTATATTACTGGCAATGAGTAATGACGCAAGATCATCGCGTAGCGGAGCAACACATGGTAATATAAATAAAGGTGTTACTTTATTTGCACATGCCATTACCCTCAAAATGTGCCTTCTCAGCGACCCGCGCACCAGCGCGTGATTAGGAGCAGCGGCCGGCGTAGCGGAGCGACACATGGTAACAGAAATAAAGCGTGTTACTTTCTTTTGCACATGCCATTACCCTCAAAATCTGGCCTTCTCAGCGACCCGCACACCCGCGCGTGATTAGGAGCAACGGCCAGCATGTAGATTAACTAAAAATGCACGCATGCTTACAATAACGCCACCGTGTATATATATATATATATATATATATGGTCGCGCTATTCGTCATCCTGAGTGAGGAATAGTTATTCCTCACCCCAGCCGAACCAGTCACACCACAAGCACACCATAAGAAACCAGAGGCTTGCGAGGTAAAATTATGACGTGGAAAGAGCAATGCGTACCCGCATCATTATGAAGCAGAAAAGCGTGCGAGGTAATTTTACTGCCTATGGGGTAAGTTACGTCATGGTGGTCAGGAACACAAACCGGCCAGCCGAAGTGGCCGTAAGGAAACAACTGTTCTTGACGTAGAAGTAGCTGATGTGCCGCTGGGATAGGAGTAACGTACTGGAGTAAATTTCAACCATGAAAATCACGTTGATCCATCCTACTAAATCCTTTCTTTTTTTAGAACACCTCTTCCGAAATATGTCTACCCACATGAGATTTAGTTGTTCAATATTTTGAGAGAAAAGAGCGTTCGATGATCAACTCTCCTGGATAAAAATGATAGTCTTTGTTTCGCATCATACCTAACCCTGTCGCTCGGCCGGCCGATCCGGTGTGAGGGTGCAATATCATGGAAGCGCACCGCGCAGCGAGGATGCATCACCATTCTGGCTTGGAGGCGCCTCCGCGCGTGGTGGACGTCAGGGGAAGCAGCCATGGCGTCACTTGCTAATTTTAGTTGGGCATGTTCACAACGCGTGAACACCTAGCTTCTCGGCGATGTCCTGCAGTCCTGCAGTCCTGCTTGAGCACGAGCACGATGGCATTCTCGATGGCGAACTGGGCACGGCATGGCGTGCTTCTCCTCCCCGTGCCCCTGGGAAGTGGGGAGCACTTATCGGTAGCACCGACTGCAAAATACACGCACAGAGGAGTGTCCCGTTTGTTGATCTTTGTGTTTGCTGACATTTTTATCATGAAATGAGATGTAAACATGATGCAGTATATTACAATTTTCTCAGTGGAATATTTGACAATGTGATGCGTTAGTTTGAGGTTCCTTCTGCACTTAGTGTAGTCTCTTTATTATTTTTTCTCACAGTAGGCTTAATTTTTATAGAGTAGCAATGAGTTGGGACTTGAGATACTCAGAGGTTGGGCCTTTGCCCACTGAATACGGAATGATTGTGCATGCTACACGTCAGTCATGCTTCTTACGAACTCGTAATTTTGAACTGAAATTGAACATGGATGTTCCAGCTAAGAGATGCCATCATAACAAAAATAGTTAATTTAAGAAATGCATCCACAAAAGACACTGGAAGAGACATGTATAGCATATATCTTTTAAAAACAACAAGAAATCCAGTGGAAATTAAGCACCAGAGCCATAACAATTATGGAATAGAAAATACGGGTAAATTGAATGGCAATAATCATCAGCCAGAACAAGAAATTTTCTTCTTCAACTTAATCTTCTTGTAGGAGCAGTGGGAACAACTTCTCCTATATCACCATAGAATACAGGCTCTTGAACTAACGCTCACAGGATTGATGTTTGTTACAGATGAAGATGCTTGTGATGATTGGATCTCGGCATTCAAGTTGATAGAAGCAAGTCCAAGTTGTGTTGTCATTTTTCACACTAGCTGATGTCCTCTTTCTATTCTCACGAGGATTCAAACACTGCAAATTCAATGAACGAGTATAACAAGTTAGAGAAGACAACTGTATATAGTACCTATCCAAGCAAAATTTGCAAAGTAATCAAGGTGAGATGTGTGACTGCATAAATGTGTGTTCAGGTATGTAGGAAGCCAAATGAGATGTGAGATGTGTGAGGACAGTAGCATTTATCTGACTAATCTTTAACTTGCCTTTTGATCTGTCCAAATAATCGGTATGCCACGGTACTAGTAGTATACTACTGAATAGGATACGATCAATAGAGGCAGAGAAATTTTCCCTACAAACCCAATATAAGGTTCAGTCTTTAAAAAGGAAAAAGAAACTTCTCCTAGACAGAAGAAAGAGCGGAGCTCAGCTTCCTCCTATCCTTTCTGTGATCTGTTAATTAGACCTATACACCCTTAGTAGCCATTGTACACTCATCATTTGTACATTACGATAAATGAGAACGTCAATCCATAATATGAGTGTATGTCGTTTAACACAAAAGCATGAATTAAACTAGGATTTTTTTTACTGAATCAATTCAAGAACAATATTCCTAACATACTTTATTTTACTCTCGCAATGTCGGCATTTTAAAGAATATGATTGCACCTGCCCAGTAAAATGACAAGGATTACATCTTAATTACTGGGTGTGCCTTTTCTTTGCTTTTCCAGCATATCTACACAGTTGCATGGTGGAAAACTTCGCTAGTCCGAAATCTGGAATAAGGTTAGATCTGGTCAAAACTCAAGAGTCCACGTAATCGCACCTGCAAATAAGTTTAAATTGACATATACTCATGTAAATTGACGGAGAGAAAGGAAAATTAAAGAGATTCGGCAGCGAAGAACTGGCCTCCCACTATTGTGTAAGGATGAGATGGAGATGCATATCACATCAACAAGCATGCCACGGCCAATGTACCTGATGCCGAGGAACACCTGCGAGGCTACACGCCTGCACCACCTGCTGTGAATCAACGGCCACCAGCGTGCAAACATCTAAGGTTTACATGACCGAATGCAAACACAAGCAACAGTAATGGTAAAATATAAATTACCTCTTGGGGCAGAGGATGTCTGATCTCACCACATGGTTTCCAAATCTAAATTAGAAATTGAACCCCAAATTAGCAATTTGGGAACAACACAAAGAAGCGAAAGGCAACAAGAAGTCAATTTGAATTTCAGAACGGAAATCATTAGGAATTTAGAATTGAGCTGCTCACCTCCTCCTGTTCCAATAACAAGGATTTGGACTCAACTGCAGCGCCGCCAGGAGGGCCACCGCACACCACGCCGCATCGCCTGCCTGGCCACCACCACAAAGTCACGCAACAAGCTGGCAAGCAGCACGTCGCCCCGCCCGTGAGGCAACGACCAAGACGTCGAGTTCACCGGCTGCCGCTCACGGCTCACCTGCCGTCGCTCACCGCATCGCCTCACTGAAACAAAACAGGGAGGTGTGCCACTGAAACCGAGCGGGGTCGGCGAGCACCGCCGGAGACTTGCCGCCATGGACTTGCCCCACGCCGTCGCCCGCCCGAGCCAAACCGTCAAGCACCACGGCATCGCCCGCTGGATGCCGCTCACCTCGTGCTGGTCGCCGTCGAGATTCTAACTGCTCGAACCTGACGGACGTGGGGAGTGGGCTGGATCCATAAGTCAACGGAATAAATGTAAAATTACTTCGATGCCAATATAATTTACGGTGGTGGGACCGTGGCTTGGCTTAGCGTAGCGTATCTGGCTCTATGGAACGACCAGGGTGAAGAATAATAATTCTTCCCTTTTTTTATTTGACCTTTTTTTGGACAATACTACATAAATGATGATCATCATACTTCTATTTATTTACAACTCAACGATTACAACTCGATACTAAAATAAAGTATGACTCTATATGAATGCCTCCGGCGGTATACCGGGATAGCAATGATGCATGAGTGATTTGTACGAAAGAATTATGAACGGTGGCTTTGCCATAACTAAAATGTCAACTACATGATCATGCAAAACAATATGAAAATGATAGAGCGTGTCATAGTAAACGGAACGGTGGAAAGTTGCATGACAATATATCTCGGAATGGCTATGAAAATGCCATAATAGATAGGTACGATGGCTGTTTTGAGGAAGGTATATGGTGGATGTATGATACCGGCAAAAGGTGTGCGGTATTAGAGAGGCTAGCAATGGTGAAAGGGTGAGAGTGCGTATAATTCATGGACTCAACATTAGTCATAAAGAACTCACATACTTATTGCAAAAATATATTAGTTATCGAAGCAAAGTACTACGCGCATGCTCCTAGGGGAATAGATTGGTAGGAAAAGACCATCGCTCGTCTCTGACCGCCACTCATAAGGAAGACAATCAATAAATAAATTATGCTCCAACTTCTTCACATAACGGTTCACCATACGTGCATTCTACGGGAATCACAAACTTCAACACTAGCATTTCTCAAATTCACAACTACTCAACTAGGACGACTCTAATATCACCATCTCCATATCTCAAAACAATTATCAAGTATCAAACTTCTCATAGTATTCAACACACTCATAAGAAAAAAAAATTAATCTTGAATGCCTAACATAATTAAAGCAAATTACCACGCTGTTTTGTAGGACTCTCAAAATAATCTAAGTGAAGCATGAGAGAACAATAGTTTCTATAAAATAAATCCACCACCGTGCCTTAAAAGATATAAGTGAAGCACTAGAGCAAAAACTATATAACTCAAAAGATATAAGTGAAGCACATAGAGTATTCTAACTGAAGGAAATATGCCCTAGAGGCAATAATAAAGTTATTATTTATTTCCTTATATCATGATAAATGTTTATTATTCATGCTAGAATTGTATTAACCGGAAACATAATACATGTGTGAATACATAGACAAACTTAATGTCACTAGTATGCCTCTACTTAACTAGCTCGTTAATCAAAGATGGTTATGTTTCCTAACCATGAACAAAGTGTTGTTATTTGATTAACGAGGTCACATCATTAGTTGAATGATCTGATTGACATGACACATTTCATTAGCTTAGCACACGATTGTTTAGTATGTTGCTATTGCTTTCTTCATGACTTATACATGTTCCTATGACTATGAGATTATGCAACTCCCGTTTCCCGGAGGAACACTTTGTGTGCTACCAAACGTCACAACGTAACTGGGTGATTATAAAGGAGCTCTACATGTGTCTCCAAAGGTAGATGTTGGGTTGGCGTATTTCGAGATTAGGATTTGTCACTCCGATTGTCGGAGAGGTATCTCTGGACCCTCTCGGTAATGCACATCACATAAGCCTTGCAAGCATTGCAGCCAATGAGTTAGTTGCAGGATGATGTATTACGGAACGAGTAAAGAGACTTGCCGGTAACGAGATTGAACTAGGTATTGGATACCGACGATCGAATCTCGGGCAAGTAACATACCGATGACAAAGGGAACAACGTATGTTGTTATGCGGTCTGACCGATAAAGATCTTCGTAGAATATGTAGGAGCTAATATGGGCATCCAGGTCCCGCTATTGGTTATTGATCAGAGACGTGTCTCGGTCATGCCTACATTGTTCTCGAACCATAGGGTCCGCACGCTTAACGTTACGATGATAGTTATTATGAGTTTATGCATTTTGATGTACCGAAGTTAGTTCGGAGTTCCGGATGTGATCACGGACATGACGAGGAGTCTCGAAATGGTCGAGACATAAAGATTGATATATTGGAAGCCTATATTTGGACATCGGAAGTGTTCCGGGTGAAATCGGGATTTTACCGGAGTACCGGGAGGTTACCGGAACCCCCCGGGAGCCATATGGGCCTTAATGGGCTTTAGTGGAAAGGAGAAAGGGGCAGCCCAAGGTGGCCGCGCGCCTCCCCCCTCCCCTAGTCCTATTAGGACTAGGAGAGGTGGCCGGCCCCCCTCTCTCTCTTTCCCCCTCGGGGAATCCTAGTCCAACTAGGATTGGGGGGGGGGGAGTCCTACGCCCGGTAGGAGTAGGACTCCTCCTGCGCCCTCCTCCTGGCCGGCGGCCCCCTCCCCCTTGGCTCCTTTATATATGGAGGCAGGGGGCATCTCTAGACACACAAGTTGATCATTGAGATCGTTCCTTAGCCGTGTCCGGTGCCCCCTGCCACCATATTCCACCTCGATCATATTGTAGCAGTGCTTAGGCAAAGCCCTGCGATGGTAGAACATCAAGATCGTCACCACGCCGTCGTGCTGACGGAACTCCTCCCCGACGCTTTGCTGGATCAGAGCCCGGGGATCGTCATCGAGCTGTACGTGTGCTAAGAACTCGGATGTGCCGGAGTAACGGTGCTTGGATCGGTCGGATCGGGAAGACGTACGACTACTTCCTCTACGTTGCATCAACGCTTCAGCTGTTGATCTACAAGGGTACATAGATCACACTCTCCCCTCTCGTTGCTATGCATCACCATGATCTTGCGTGTGCGTAGGAAATTTTTTGAAATTACTACGTTCCCCAACAGTGGCATCCGAGCCTAGGTTTTATGGTTTGATGTTATATGCACGAGTAGAACACAAGTGAGTTGTGGGTGATATAAGTCATACTGCCTACCAGCATGTCATACTTTGGTTCGGCGGTATTGTTGGACGAGACGACCCGGACCAACATTACGCGTACACTTACACGAGACCGGTTCCCCCGACGTGCTTTGCACACAGGTGGCTTGCAGGCGACTGTCTCTCCAACTTTAGTTGAACCGAGTGTGGCTACGCCCGGTCCTTGCGAAGGTTAAAACGGAGTCTATTTGACAAACTATCGTTGTGGTTTTGATGCGTAGGTGAGATTGGTTCTTGCTTAAGCCCGTAGCAGCCACGTAAAACTTGCAACAACAAAGTAGAGGACGTCTAACTTGTTTTTGCAGGGCATGTTGTGATGTGATATGGTCAAGACATGATGCTAAATTTTATTGTATGAGATGATCATGTTTTGTAACCGAGTTATCGGCAACTGGCAGGAGCCATATGGTTGTCGCTTTATTGTATGCAATGCAATCGCGATGTAATGCTTTACTTTATCACTAAGCAGTAGTAATAGTCGTGGAAGCATAAGATTGGCAAGACGACAACGATGCTACGATGGAGATCAAGGTGTCACGCCGGTGACGATGGTGATCATGACGGTGCTTCGGAGATGGAGATCACAGGCACAAGATGATGATGGCCATATCATATCACTTATATTGATTGCATGTGATGTTTATCTTTTATGCATCTTATCTTGCTTTGATTGACGATAGCATTATAAGATGATCTCTCACTAAATTATCAAGAAGTGTTCTCCCTGAGTATGCACCATTGCCAAAGTTCGTCGTGCCCAGACACCACGTGATGATCGAGTGTGATAAGCTCTACGTCCATCTACAACGGGTGCAAGCCAGTTTTTGCACACGCAGAATACTCAGGTTAAACTTGACGAGCCTAGCATATGCAGATATGGCCTCGGAACACAGAGACCGAAAGGTCGAGCGTGAATCATATAGTAGATATGATCAACATAACGATGTTCACCATTGAAAACTACTCCATCTCACGTGATGATCGGTTATGGTTTAGTTGATTTGGATCACGTGATCACTTAGAAGATTAGAGGGATGTCTATCTAAGTGGGAGTTCTTAAATAATTTGATTAATTGAACTTAAACTTATCATGAACTTAGTACCTGATAGTATCTTGCTTGTTTATGTTGATTGTAGATAGATGGCTCGTGCTGTTGTTCCGTTGAATTTTAATGCGTTCCTTGAGAAAGCAAAATTGAAAGATGATGGTAGCAATTACATGGACTGGGTCCATAACTTGAGGATTATCCTCATTGCTGCTCAGAAGAATTACGTCCTGGAAGCACCGCTGGGTGCCAGGCCTGCTGCTGGAGCAACACCAGATGTTATGAACGTCTGGCAGAGCAAAGCTGATGACTACTCGATAGTTCAGTGTGCCATGCTTTACGGCTTAGAATCGGGACTTCAACGACGTTTTGAACGTCATGGAGCATATGAGATGTTCCAGGAGTTGAAGTTAATATTTCAAGCAAATGCCCGAATTGAGAGATATGAAGTCTCCAATAAGTTCTATAGCTGTAAGATGGAGGAGAACAGTTCTGTCGGTGAGCATATACTCAAAATGTCTGGGTATAATAATCACTTGATTCAGATGGGAGTTAATCTTCCAGATGATTGCGTCATTGACAGAATTCTCCAATCACTGCCACCAAGCTACAAGAGCTTCGTGATGAACTATAATATGCAAGGGATGAACAAGACTATTCCCGAGCTCTTCGCAATGCTGAAAGCTGCGGAGGTAGAAATCAAAAAGGAGCATCAAGTGTTGATGGTCAGTAAGACCACTAGTTTCAAGAAAAAGGGCAAAGGGAAGAAAAAGGGGAACTTCAAGAAGAACGGCAAGCAAGTTGCTGCTCAAGAGAAGAAACCCAAGTCTGGATCTAAGCCTGAAACTAAGTGCTTCTACTGCAAGCAGACTGGTCACTAGAAGCGGAACTGCCCCAAGTATTTGGCGGATAAGAAGGATGGCAAGGTGAACAAAGGTATATGTGATATACATGTTATTGATGTGTACCTTACTAGAGCTCGCAGTAGCACCTGGGTATTTGATACTGGTTCTGTTGCTAATATTTGCAACTCGAAACAGGGACTACGGATTAAGCGAACACTGGCGAAGGATGAGGTAACGATGCGCGTGGGAAACGGTTCCAAAGTCGATGTGATCGCGGTCGGCACGCTACCTCTACATCTATATAATATTAGACCTAAATAATTGTTATGTTTCCTAACCATGAACAAAGTGTTGGTATTTGATTAACGAGGTCACATCATTAGTTGAATGATCTGATTGACATGACCCATTTCATTAGCTTAGCACACGATCGTTTAGTATGTTGCTATTGCTTTCTTCATGACTTATACATGTTCCTATGACTATGAGATTATGCAACTCCCGTTTCCCGGAGGAAGACTTTGTTGAAGGAAATATGCCCTAGAGGCAATAATAAAGTTATTATTTATTTCCTTACATCATGATAAATGTTTATTATTCATGCTAGAATTGTATTAACCGGAAACATAATACATGTGTGAATACATAGACCAACAGAGTGTCACTAGTATGCCTCTACTTGACTAGCTCATTAATCAAAGATGGTTATGTTTCCTAACCATGAACAAGGAGTTGTTATTTGATTAACGAGGTCACATCATTAGTAGAATGATCTGATTGACATGACCCATTCCATTAGCTTAGCACCCGATCGTTTAGTATGTTGCTATTGCTTTCTTCATGACTTATACATATTCCTATAACTATGAGATTATGCAACTCCCGTTTACCGGAGGAACACTTTGGGTACTACCAAACGTCACAATGTAACCGGGTGATTATAAAGGAGTACTACAGGTGTCTCCAATGGTAGATGTTGGGTTGGCGTATTTCGAGATTAGGGTTTGTCACTCCGATTGTCGGAGAGGTATCTCTGGGCCCTCTCGGTAATGCACATCACATAAGCCTTGCAAGCACTGCAACTAATAAGTTAGTTGTGAGATGATGTATTACGGAACGAGTAAAGAGACTTGCCGGTAACGAGATTGAACTAGGTATTGGATACCGACGATCGAATCTCGGGCAAGTAACATACCGATGACAAAGGGAACAACGTATGTTGTTATGCGGTCTGACCGATAAAGATCTTCGTAGAATATGTAGGAGCCAATATGGGCATCCAGGTCCCGCTATTGGTTATTGACCGGAGACGTGTCTCAGTCATGTCTACATTGTTCTCGAACCGTAGGGTCCGCACGCTTAACGTTACGATGACAGTTATTATGAGTTTATGCATTTTGATGTACCGAAGGTTGTTCGGAGTCCCGGATGAGATCACGGACATGACGAGGAGTCTCGAAATGGTCGAGACGTAAAGATTGATATATTGGAAGCCTATGTTTGGGCACCGGAAGTGTTCCGGGTGAAATCGGGATTTTACCGGATTACCGGGAGGGTTACCGGAACCCCCCGGGAGGCAAATGGGCCTATTGGGCCTTAGTGGAAAAGAGAGAAGGGGCAGCCCACAAGCTAGCCGGCCGAACCCCCCTTCCCTAGTCCTATTAGGACTAGGAGAAGGGGCCGGCCCCCCTCTCTTCTCTTTCTCCCGAAGAGTCCTATTAGGAATAGGATTTGAGGGAAGGAGTCCTACTCCCGGTAGGAGTGGGACTCCTCCCTGCGCCTCCCTCCTAGCCGGCCGACCCCCTTGCCCCTGGCCTTTATATACGGGGGCAGGGGCACCCCATAGACACACAACTTGATCCTTGAGATCGTTCCTTAGCCGTGTGCGGTGCCCCCTGCCACCAAATTCCACCTCGATCGTACCGTTGTAGTGCTTAGGCGAAGCCCTGCGTCGATAGTACATCAAGATCGTCATCACGCCGTTGTGCTGACGAAACTCTTCCTCGACGCTTTGCTGGATCGGAGCCCGAGGAACGTCATCGAGCTGAACGTGTGCTAAGAACTCGGAGGTGCCGGAGTAACGGTACTTGGATCGGTCGGATCGGGAAGAAGACGTACGACTACTTCCTCTACGTTGTGTGATCGCTTCCGCAGTCGGTCTGCGTTGGTACGTAGACAACACTCTCCCCTCTCGTTGCTGTGCATCACCATGATCTTGCGTGTGCGTAGGAAATTTTTTGAAATTACTGCGTTCCCCAACAGTGGCATCCGAGCCTAGGTTTTATGGTTTGATGTTATATGCACGAGTAGAACACGAGTTGTGGGCGATACAAGTCATACTGCCTACCAGCATGTCATACTTTGGTTCGGCGGTATTGTTGGTTGAGACGATCCGGACCAACCTTACGCGTACTCTTACGCGAGACCGGTTCCCTCGACGTGCTTTGCACATAGATGGCTTGCGGAAGACTGTCTCTCCAACTTTAGTTGAACCAAGTGTGACTACGCCCGGTCCTTGAGAAGGTTAAAACGGAGTCTATTTGACGAACTATCGTTGTGGTTTTGATGCGTAGGTGAGATGAGTTCTTACTTAAGCCCGTAGCAGCCACGTAAAACTTGCAACAACAAAGTAGAGGACGTCTAACTTGTTTTTGCAGGGTATGTTGTGATGTGATATGGTCAAGGCATGATGCTGATTTTATTATATGAGATGATCATGTTTTGTAACTAAGTTATCGGCAACTGGCAGGAGCCATATGGTTGTCGCTTTATTGTATGCAATGCAATCGCGATGTAATGCTTTACTAGATTACTAAACGGTAGTAATAGTCGTGGAAGCATAAGATTGGCGAGACGACAACGATGCTACGATGGAGATCAAGGTGTCGCGCCGGTGACGATGGTGATCATGACGGTGCTTCGGAGATGGAGATCACAAGCACAAGACGATGATGGCCATATCATATCACTTATATTGATTGCATGTGATGTTTATCCTTTTATGCATCTTATCTTGCTTTGATTGACGGTAGCATTATAAGATGATCTCTCACTAAATTATCAAGAAGTGTTCTCCCTGAGTATGCACCGTTGCCAAAGTTCGTCGTGCCCAGACACCACGTGATGATCGGGTGTGATAAGCTCTACGTCCATCTACAACGGGTGCAAGCCAGTTTTGCACACGCAGAATACTCAGGTTATACTTGACGAGCCTAGCATATGCAGATATGGCCTCGGAACACAGAGACCGAAAGGTCGAGCGTGAATCATATAGTAGATATGATCAACATGACGATGTTCACCATTGAAAACTACTCCATCTCACGTGATGATCGGTTATGGTTTAGTTGATTTGGATCACGTAATCACTTAGAGGATTAGAGGGATGTCTATCTAAGTGGGAGTTCCTAAGTAATTTGATTAACTGAACTTAAACTTATCATGAACTTAGTACCTGATAGTATCTTGCTTGTTTATGTTGCTTGTAGATAGATGGCTCGTGCTATTGTTCCGTTGAATTTTAATGCGTTCCTTGAGAAAGCAAAGTTGAAAGATGATGGTAGCAATTACACGGACTGGGTCCGTAACCTGAGGATTATCCTCATTGCTGCACAGAAGAATTACGTCCTGGAAGCACCGCTGGGTGACAGGCCTGCTGCTGGAGCAACGCCAGATGTTATGAACGTCTGGCAGAGCAAAGCTGATGACTACTCGATAGTTCAGTGTGCCATGCTTACGGCTTAGAATCGGGACTTCAACGACGTTTTGAACGTCATGGAGCATATGAGATGTTCCAGGAGTTGAAGTTAATATTTCAAGCAAATGCCCGAATTGAGAGATATGAAGTCTCCAATAAATTCTATAGCTGTAAGATGGAGGAGAACAGTTCTGTCAGTGAGCATATACTCAAGATGTCTGGGTATAATAATCACTTGATTCAGATGGGAGTTAATCTTCCAGATGACTGCGTCATTGACAGAATTCTCCAATCACTGCCACCAAGCTACAAGAGCTTCGTGATGAACTATAATATGCAAGGGATGAACAAGACTATTCCCAAGCTCTTCGCAATGCTGAAAGCTGCGGAGGTAGAAATCAAGAAGGAGCATCAAGTGTTGATGGTTAACAAAACCACTAGTTTCAAGAAAAAGGGCAAAGGGAAGAAGAAGGGAAACTTCAAGAAGAACAGCAAGCAAGTTGCTGCTCAGGAGAAGAAACCCAAGTCTGGACCTAAGCCTGAAACTGAGTGCTTCTACTGGAAGCAGACTGGTCACTGGAAGCGGAACTGCCCCAAGTATTTGGCGGATAAGAAGGATGGCAAAGTGAGCAAAGGTATATGTGATATACATGTTATTGATGTGTACCTTACTAGAGCTCGCAGTAGCACCTGGGTATTTGATACTGGTTCTGTTGCGAATATTTGCAACTCGAAACAGGGACTACGGAATAAGCGGACACTAGCAAAGGACGAGGTGACGATGCGCGTGGGAAACGGTTCCAAAGTCGATGTGATCGCGGTCGGCACGCTACCTCTACATCTACCTTCGGGATTAATATTAGACCTAAATAATTGTTATTTGGTGCCAGCGTTGAGCATGAACATTATATCTGGATCTTGTTTAATGCGAGACGGTTATTCATTTAAATCAGAGAATAATGGTTGTTCTATTTATATGAATAATATCTTTTATGGTCATGCACCTTTGAAGAGTGGTCTATTCTTGTTGAATCTCGAAGATAGTGATACACATATTCATAATGTAGAAGCCAAAAGATACAAAGTTAATAATGATAGTGCAACTTATTTGTGGCACTGCCGTTTAGGTCATATCGGTGTAAAGCGCATGAAGAAACTCCATACTGATGGGCTTTTGGAATCACTTGATTATGAATCACTTGGTACTTGCGAACCGTGCCTCATAGGCAAGATGACTAAAACACCGTTCTCCGGTACTATGGAGAGAGCAACAGATTTGTTGGAAATCATACATACCGATGTATGTGGTCCGATGAATATTGAGGCTCGCGGCGGATATCGTTATTTTCTCACCTTCACAGATGATTTAAGCAGATATGGGTATATCTACTTAATGAAACATAAGTCTGAAACATTTGAAAAGTTCAAGGAATTTCAGAGTGAAGTTGAAAATCATCGTAACAAGAAATAAAATTTCTACGATCTGATCGTGGAGGAGAATATTTGAGTTACGAGTTTGGTGTACATTTGAAAAATTGTGGAATAGTTTCGCAACTCACGCCACCCGGAACACCACAGCGTAATGGTGTGTCCAAACGTCGTAATCGTACTTTACTAGATATGGTGCGATCTATGATGTCTCTTACTGATTTACCGCTATCATTTTGGGGTTATGCTTTAGAGACGGCCGCATTCACGTTAAATAGGGCACCATCAAAATCCGTTGAGACGACGCCTTATGAACTATGGTTTGGCAAGAAACCAAAGTTGTCGTTTCTTAAAGTTTGGGGCTGCAATGCTTATGTGAAAAAGCTTCAACCTGATAAGCTCGAACCCAAAGCGGAGAAATGTGTCTTCATAGGATACCCAAAGGAAACTGTTGGGTATACCTTTTATCACAGATCCGAAGGCAAGACATTCGTTGCTAAGAATGGATCATTTCTAGAGAAGGAGTTTCTCTCGAAAGAAGTGAGTGGGAGGAAAGTAGAACTTGACGAGGTAACTGTACCTGCTCCCTTATTGGAAAATAGTACATCACAGAAAACTGTTTCTGCGACACCTATGCCAATCAGTGAGGAAGCCAATGATGATGATCATGAAGCTTCAGATCAAGATTCTACTGAACCACGTAGATCAACCAGAGTGAGATCCGCACCAGAGTGGTACGGTAATCCAGTTCTGGAAGTCATGATGCTAGATCATGATGAACCTACGAACTATGAAGAAGCGATGGTGAGCCCAGATTCCGCAAAGTGGCTTGAGGCCATGAAATCTGAGATGGGATCCATGTATGAGAACAAAGTATGGACTTTGGTTGACTTGCCCGATGATCGGCAAGCAATTGAGAATAAATGGATCTTCAAGAAAAAGACTGACGCTGACGGTAATGTTACTGTCTATAAAGCTCGACTTGTCGCAAAAGGTTTTCGACAAGTTCAAGGGGTTGACTACGATGAGACCTTCTCACCCGTAGCGATGCTTAAGTCCGTCAGAATTATGTTAGCAATTGCCGCATTTTATGATTATGAAATATGGCAAATGGATGTCAAAACTGCATTCCTGAATGGATTTCTGGAAGAAGAGTTGTATATGGTACAACCAGAAGGTTTTGTCGATCCAAAAGGAGCTAACAAAGTATGCAAACTCCAACGATCCATTTATGGACTGGTGCAAGCATCTCGGAGTTGGAATAAACGCTTTGATAGTGTGATCAAAGCATTTGGCTTTATACAGACTTTTGGAGAAGCCTGTATTTACAAGAAAGTGAGTGGGAGCTCTGTAGCATTTCTGATATTATATGTGGATGACATATTGCTAATTGGAAATGATATAGAATTTCTGGATAGCATAAAGGGATACTTGAATAAAAGTTTTTCGATGAAAGACCTCGGGGAAGCTGCATACATATTAGGCATAAAGATCTATAGAGATAGATCAAAACGCTTAATTGGACTTTCACAATGCACATACCTTGACAAAATTTTGAAGAAGTTCAAGATGGATCAAGCAAAGAAAGGGTTCTTGCCTGTGCTACAAGGTGTGAAGTTGAGTAAGACTCAATGCCCGACCACTGCAGAAGATAGAGAGAAAATGAAAGATGTTCCCTATGCTTCAGCCATAGGCTCTATCATGTATGCAATGCTGTGTACCAGACCTGATGTGTGCCTTGCTATAAGTTTAGCAGGGAGGTACCAAAGTAATCCTGGAATGGATCACTGGACAGCGGTCAAGAACATCCTGAAATACCTAAAAAGGACTAAGGATATGTTTCTCGTATATGGAGGTGACAAAGAGCTCACCGTAAGAGGTTACGTTGATGCAAGCTTTGACACTGATCCGGACGATTCTAAATCGCAAACCGGATACGTGTTTACTTTAAACGGTGGAGCTGTCAGTTGGTGCAGTTCTAAACAAAGCGTCGTAGCAGGATCTACATGTGAAGCGGAGTACATAGCTTCTTCGAAAGCAGCAAACGAATGAGTCTAGATGAAGGAGTTCATATCCGATCTAGGTGTCATACCTAGTGCATCGGGTCCAATGAAAATCTTCTGTGACAATACTGGTGCAATTGCCTTGGCAAAGGAATCCAGATTTCACAAAAGAACCAAACACATCAAGAGACGCTTCAACTCCATCCGGGATTTAGTCCAGGTGGGAGACATAGAGATTTGCAAGATACATACGGATCTGAATGTTGCAGACCCGTTGACTAAGCCTCTTCCACGAGCAAAACATGATCAGCACCAAGGCTCCATGGGTGTTAGGATCATTACAGTGTAATCTAGATTATTGACTCTAGTGCAAGTGGGAGACTGAAGGAAATATGCCCTAGAGGCAATAATAAAGTTATTATTTATTTCCTTACATCATGATAAATGTTTATTATTCATGCTAGAATTGTATTAACCGGAAACATAATACATGTGTGAATACATAGACCAACAGAGTGTCACTAGTATGCCTCTGCTTGACTAGCTCGTTAATCAAAGATGGTTATGTTTCCTAACCATGAACAAGGAGTTGTTATTTGATTAACGAGGTCACATCATTAGTAGAATGATCTGATTGACATGACCCATTCCATTAGCTTAGCACCCGATCGTTTAGTATGTTGCTATTGCTTTCTTCATGACTTATACATGTTCCTATAACTATGAGATTATGCAACTCCCGTTTACCGGAGGAACACTTTGGGTACTACCAAACGTCACAACGTAACTAGGTGATTATAAAGGAGTACTACAGGTGTCTCCAATGGTAGATGTTGGGTTGGCGTATTTCGAGATTAGGGTTTGTCACTCCGATTGTCGGAGAGGTATCTCTGGGCCCTCTCGGTAATGCACATCACATAAGCCTTGCAAGCACTGCAACTAATAAGTTAGTTGTGAGATGATGTATTACGGAACGAGTAAAGAGACTTGCCGGTAACGAGATTGAACTAGGTATTGGATACCGACGATCGAATCTCGGGCAAGTAACATACCGATGACAAAGGGAACAACGCATGTTGTTATGCGGTCTGACCGATAAAGATCTTCGTAGAATATGTAGGAGCCAATATGGGCATCCAGGTCCCGCTATTGGTTATTGACCGGAGACGTGTCTCAGTCATGTCTACATTGTTCTCGAACCGTAGGGTCCGCACGCTTAACGTTACGATGACAGTTATTATGAGTTTATGCATTTTGATGTACCGAAGGTTGTTCGGAGTCCCGGATGAGATCACGGACATGACGAGGAGTCTCGAAATGGTCGAGACGTAAAGATTGATATATTGGAAGCCTATGTTTGGGCACCGGAAGTGTTCCGGGTGAAATCGGGATTTTACCGGATTACCGGGAGGGTTACCGGAACCCCCCGGGAGGCAAATGGGCCTATTGGGCCTTAGTGGAAAAGAGAGAAGGGGCAGCCCACAGGCTAGCCGGCCGAACCCCCCTTCCCTAGTCCTATTAGGACTAGGAGAAGGGGCCGGCCCCCCTCTCTTCTCTTTCTCCCGAAGAGTCCTATTAGGAATAGGATTTGAGGGAAGGAGTCCTACTCCCGGTAGGAGTGGGACTCCTCCCTGCGCCTCCCTCCTAGCCGGCCGACCCCCTTGCCCCTGGCCTTTATATACGGGGGCAGGGGGCACCCCATAGACACACAACTTGATCCTTGAGATCGTTCCTTAGCCGTGTGCGGTGCCCCCTGCCACCAAATTCCACCTCGATCGTACCGTTGTAGTGCTTAGGCGAAGCCCTGCGTCGGTAGTACATCAAGATCGTCATCACGCCGTCGTGCTGACGAAACTCTTCCTCGACGCTTTGCGGGATCGGAGCCCGAGGAACGTCATCGAGCTGAACGTGTGCTAAGAACTCGGAGGTGCCGGAGTAACGGTACTTGGATCGGTCGGATCGGGAAGAAGACGTACGACTACTTCCTCTATGTTGTGTGATCGCTTCCGCAGTCGGTCTGCGTTGGTACGTAGACAACACTCTCCCCTCTCGTTGCTGTGCATCACCATGATCTTGCGTGTGCGTAGGAAAATTTTTGAAATTACTGCGTTCCCCAACATTTGTGTGCTACCAAACGTCACAACATAACCGGGTGATTATAAAGGAGCTCTACAGGTGTCTCCAAAGGTAGATGTTGGGTTGGCGTATTTCGAGATTAGGATTTGTCACTCCGATTGTCGGAGAGGTATCTCTGGGCCCTCTCGGTAATGCACATCACATAAGCCTTGCAAGCATTGCGACTAATGAGTTAGTTGCGAGATGATGTATTACGGAACGAGTAAATAGACTTGCCGGTAACGAGATTGAACTAGGTATTGGATACCGACGATCGAATCTTGGGCAAGTAACATACCGATGACGAAGGGAACAACGTATGTTGTTATGCGGTCTGACCGATAAAGATCTTCGTAGAATATGTAGGAGCCAATATGGGCATCCAGGTCCCGCTATTGGTTATTGACCGGAGATGTGTCTCAGTCATGTCTACATTGTTCTCGAACCGTAGGGTCCGCACGCTTAACGTTACGATGACAGTTATTATGAATTTATGTATTTTGATGTACCGAAGTTAGTTCGGAGTCCCGGATGTGATCACGGACATGACGAGGAGTCTCGAAATGGTCGAGACATAAAGATTGATATATTGGAAGCCTATATTTGGATATCGGAAGTGTTCCGGGTGAAATCGGGATTTTACCGGAGTACCGGGAGGTTACCGGAATCCCCCGGGAACCATATGGGCCTTAATGGGCTTTAGTGGAAAGGAGAAAGGGGCAGCCCAAGGTGGCCGCGCGCCTCCCCCCTCCCCTAGTCCTATTAGGACTAGGAGAGGTGGTCGGCCCCCCTCTCTCTCTTTCCCCCTCTGGGAATCCTAGTCCAACTAGGATTGGGGGGGAGTCCTACTCCCGGTAGGAGTAGGACTCCTCCTGCGCCCTCCTCCTGGCCGGCGGCCCCCTCCCCCTTGGCTCCTTTATATACGGAGGCAGGGGCACCTCTAGACACACAAGTTGATCATTGAGATCGTTCCTTAGCCATGTGCGGTGCCCCCTGCCACCATATTCCACCTCGATCATATCGTTGTAGTGCTTAGGCGAAGCCCTGCGTCGGTAGAACATCAAGATCGTCACCACGCCGTCGTGCTGACGGAACTCTTCCCCGACGCTTTGCTGGATCGGAGCCCGGGGATCGTCATCGAGCTGTACGTGTGCTAAGAACTCGGAGGTGCCGGAGTAACGGTGCTTGGATCGGTCGGATCGGGAAGATGTACGACTACTTCCTCTACATTGTGTCAACACTTCCGCAGTCGGTCTGCGTGGGTACGTATACAATACTCTCCCCTCTCGTTGCTGTGCATCACCATGATCTTGCCTGTGCGTAGGAATTTTTTTGAAATTACTACGTTCCCCAACACATATTCCACCTCGATCATATTGTAGCAGTGCTTAGGCGAAGCCCTGCGACGGTAGAACATCAAGATCGTCACCACGCCGTCGTGCTGACGGAACTCCTCCCCGACGCTTTGCTGGTTCGGAGCCCGGGGATCGTCATCGAGCTGTACGTGTGCTAAGAACTCGGAGGTGCCGGAGTAACGGTGCTTGGATCGGTCGGATCGGGAAGACGTACGACTACTTCCTCTACGTTGCGTCAACACTTCCGCTGTTGATCTACAAGGGTACGTAGATCACACTCTCCCCTCTCGTTGCTATGCATCACCATGATCTTGCGTGTGCGTACGAATTTTTTTGAAATTACTACGTTCCCCAACACTAACAATTTCCGAATCATGTGTGTGTCTTTCAAAAGGTGTGTACAGCAAGGATGATTGTGAAAAACTAACAAATTATACAAGGCGCTCCAAGCAAAACACATATCATGTGGTAAATAAAAATATAGCTTCAAGTAAAGTTACCGATGGAAGTAGATGAAAGAGGGGATGCCTTCCGGGGCATCCCCAAGCTTGGGCTTTTAGGTGTCCTTAGATTATCTTGGGGTGCCATGGGCATCCCCAAGCTTAGGCTCTTGCCACTCCTTGTTCCATAATCCATCAAATCTTTTACCCAAAACTTGAAAACTTCACAACACAAAACTTACAGTAGAAAATCTCGCGAGCTCCGTTAGCGAAAGAAAACAAAACACCACTTCAAGGTACTGTAATAAACTCATTCTTTATTTATATTGGTGTTAATCCTACTATATTCCAACTTATCTATGGTTTATAAACTATTTTACTAGCCATATAGATTCATCAAAATAAGCAAACAACACACGAAAAACAGAATCTGTCAAAAAATAATAGTCTGTAGTAATTTGTAGCTAACACAAGTTATGGAACCCCAAAAATTCTAAAATAAATTGGTGGACGTGAGGAATTTATCTATTAATCATCTTCAAAAAGAATTAACTAAATAACACTTTCCAAATAAAAATGGCAGCAATTTTCGTGAGCGCTAAAGTTTCTGTTTTTTACAGTAAGATTAAAAAGACTTTTCCCAAGTCTTCCCAACGGTTCTACTTGGCACAAACACTAATTAAACACAAAAAAACACAACCAAAAAAGAGACTAGATAAATTATTTATTACTAAACAGGAGCAAAAATCAAGGAATAGAAATAAAATTGGGTTGTCTCCCAACAAGCGCTATCGTTTAACGCCCCTAGCTAGGCATAAAAGTAAGGATAGATCTAGGTATTGCCATCTTGGGTCTTTAATTTTTTTTTGCGGAGTTATGCTCGAATCCGGGAGGTTCCTTACATATCCCATCATATTCGGAAATTTTGAGATCTAAAGAATCCAAACGCTTATTGCAAAGGGTAATCAACATATTCATGCGGTGGAGATTCCCGCTAACACTCTTAAGAGGTTCAAGAGATTTTTGTAAAATCTTGGTTACTTCAGAAATTTTCTCAAAAACTTGCGTTTCTTCTTGGGTATGATGATGCCCCGTTTGTTGGGGTAGTGTTCCACTATACCCTCTATAATTTCATGCGCAATACTGGGATCAATTTCAATAAAAATTGCCTTTGGTAACACAATCCAAGAGTTGTCTATGAGACAAATTCAATCAAACATAAAAGTTGCGAAGCAGAATTCTAAAATTCACCTCTAGGGTGCAATTACGATAAAACCCCATCATTCTAAAGCAAGCATCCTTTAAGTTTTCTCCTTATCTTTGTTTGAAGTGAAGAACCTCAAACTCGGGAGACAAAGGGGAAGATAGGGGACTAGCCATAATGACAAGCAAGCAATCCAACACACAAGCAAACAAGAGACGAGCAAAAAGAGGCAAATAGAGAAAGAGAAGGAGGACGGAGAGAGAGGGTGAATAAAACGGCAAGGGTGAAGTGGGGGAGAGGAAAACGAGAGACAAATGGCAAATAATGTAATGAGGGAGATAAGGGTTTGTGATGGGTACTTGGTATGTTGACTTTTGCGTAGACTCCCCGGTAACGGTGCCAGAAATCCTTCTTGCTACCTCTTGAGCACTGCGTTGGTTTTCCCTTGAAGAGGAAAGGGTGATGCAGCAAAGTAGTGTAAGTATTTCCCTCAGTTTTTGAGAACCAAGGTATCAATCTAGTAGGAGGCCACGCACGAGTCCCTCGCACCTACACAAACAAATAAAATCCTCGCAACCAACACAATAAAGGGGTTGTCGATCCATTCATGGTCACTTACGAAAGTGAGATCTGATAGATATGATAAGATAATATTTTTGGTATTTTTATGATAAAGATGCAAAGTAAAGAAAGCGAAATAAACGGAAAAGGAAATAGCTTGTTGACGGAAGATTAATATGATGGAAAATAGACCCGTGGGCCATAGGTTTCACTAGTGGCTTCTCTCGAGAGCATAAGTATTACGGTGGGTAAACAAATTACTGTTGAGCAATTGACATCATTGAGCATAGTTATGAGAATATCTAGGTATGATCGTATATAGGCATCATGTCCGAGACAAGTAGACCGACTCCTGCATGCATCTATTACTATTACTCCACACATCAACTGCTATCCAGCATGCATCTAGAGTATTAAGTTCAAAAGAATAGAGTAACGCTTTAAGAAGATGGGCACCGGAGGCCTGCCAAGGGGCCCATGAGGCAGGTGGGCGCGCCCCCCATCCTCGTGGATGGTGGGTGGCCCCCTCTGTTTCTTTCTTCGCACAATATTTTTAATATATTTCAAAATGTGTCTCCGTGAAGTTTTAGGACTTTTGGAGTTGTGCAGAATAGGTCTCTAATATTTGCTCCTTTTCCAGCCCAGAATTCCAGCTGTCGGCATTCTCCCTCTTCATATAAACCTTGTATAAAAAGAGAGAAAAGGCAGAAGTATTGTGACATAATGTGTAGTAACAGCCCATAATGCAATAAATATCGATATAAAGCATGATGCAAAATGGACGTGTCACCCACTCAGTGCAGATTTTTTTTGCATGTTCTGCAGTATGCTGATGACGTGCTACTTTTAATCGAAGGTGATTTTTAGCAGGCTCAGATTATTAAGACGGTTCTCTATGCTTTCTCATATTACACTGGGCTACATATCAACTTTAGCAAAAGCACATTCATACCTATTTGCATGGATGACACCACCAGCCAGAGGGTGGCTGGGCTTCTGCAGTGTCCTATTTCTAACTTCCCATCAACATACCTAGGCCTACCCCTCTCCACGCAGAAGATCTCTCATGGTTTGTTGATGCCGATTATACACAAGGTAGATAAGAGGTTGTTAGGTTAGCTTGCCACCGAGTACTCCTTGCCACCTTCCTATCCTGGGGAGGCTGGCTCGCTCTAATTGATTCGGTACTTGCTTTCTGAGGACGGTTAAATCATCCCCAACCGGCATCGAGTGTTCTTGTGGCTTGCCTTCTGAGGGCGGTTAAATACTAGAGGCAATATGATGAAGAAACAATGGAGAGGGGTTGTGCATCACAACGGCTATGACTTATGTCCTTCTACAGAAATTAGTGTTTGTGATTAATGGACAAGAACCATTTTGATCAAACTTTGAGATTTCTGTAAGTCCAAAAGACGACTCCCATGTCTGCTAGGTATTAAATGTTTAAATGATCAATTTATTTTTCTAGCATCTTTGGAGAGTGAACCCCTAGATTGAAATTGGTGGTCGAGTCAGTCGTTCAAAAAATGCCTTGCCTGCAAGGTGTCAAAGTGACTTAATTTCTACCTTTGTTATTGTCTCGCCATTAGTTTTTGTTCTGATTTTTTCATGATGTCATTTTCCTTGTGCCCTCTCCTACGTCGATGATCGAGCGTCACAATCCTTGACTAATCATTTTTTATTCAGCTATGCTGATCTTTTTATTCAGCCATTGTCGTGGTTTCATAGACGCATGTCATTGGCAAACCATATGTTCACCATCATCAGATAAGGAAAAAGAGGCAGAAAGAAATATGTTTTGCTTTTCGAGCTGTCTGCGACTACGAGGATGCATATATCTTGTACTATTTCCACTCCATTAACAAGGGCAATGAACGATGTGTCATGTGTGATAATAATATCGCAAAATCAAGTTTTTTTCATAATTAATTTTCTTTGTGGGGTTTCTCATAGTTTATTAAACCATCATATTGTGTTGCCTCATAGTTATCACTGAAGAAAAGAAACATAAAACATTTTTTTGAGAAGTAAAAAACATAAAACATTTGCTTTTTCTTAGAAAACAACATTTGTTTTTTATGCAAATTTGCTTCTTTTCGAGAGCAGGAGGCAGTAGCCTAGCGGCCCAGCCCATTTCTCATGTGTGTGATAATTCGCGCCAGCCCATCAAGACCCAAGATCCAAGAAAAAAAATCCCTACTTGTAACCGCACACCATGATCTTTTTTTTTTATGAAATCCCTCCACACCACGGCCGTTTGGCGGCGCTTCTCCACTCCACTACCTCCACTCCCCCCAAAATCCTCCACCCAGACCCCAATCCGGCGACGCGACGGCGGCCCAATCCCCGCTCACGATGAGCCCCCCACCGCCGCAGCGCGGCCGCCACTCGCCGGCGGCGCTGGACGACGACGCCATGAGCGAGATCTTCCTGCGCATCCCGCCGGACGACCCCAAGAGCCTCGTCCGCGCCGCCGCCGCCTGCACGACCTGGCACCGCATCCTCTCCGACGCCGCCTTCGCCCGCGGCTACCGTGCCTTCCACAGGGCGCCGCCCATGCTGGGCTTCCTCCACAACAAGAGACACGAGAGGCCGTGGGGCAGGGGGTGGCGCAGGCGCCACGAGGAGTACCTGGTCTCCAACTTCGTCTCCACCGCGTCCTTCCGCCCGCCGGCGTGCCACGAGCGCTGCCACTGGCCCGCCATCGACTCCCGCCACGGCCTCGTCCTCTTCCACACCCCCAAGAGGTGCGAGGACTTCGTCATCTGCGACCTCGTCACCTACGACCGGTGGAGGATCAAGGCCGACCCCGCCTGCCGCCGCATCATCTGGAATGGCCGGTTTGATGAGGATTAGGGCGAGTACGATGATGAGGACGAGGACGTCACCTGGAACGCCGCGGTGCTCTGTGCCAAGGACGGCTGCGACCACCTCTACTGCCACGGCGGGCCTTTCCTCGTCGCGCTCGTGGGCTCCGTCAGGGGGCGGCAGATGACATTTGCCTCCGTCTACTCATCGGCGACTCGTAAATGGAGCGGCATGATCTCCGTCAAGGAACCGAATGCCATCGAGCTGACCGGGCACAATGCAGTTGTGGGAAACAAGGCCTATTTCCCCTGTGAGCAGAGCGACAGTGTCGTGGAGTATGACATGGGTGAGCAAAAACTGTCGGTGATACGTGCGCCGTTTGCCGGACTGGTGGGAGCCGAGGGCGGCTTGCTCCTGTTCGCGACGGTGCTGAAGCCTAGGCTCCACATATGGTCAATGGAGGTCCGTCCTGATAGAACTACGGCTTTGGCGCGACGCAGGAGCATTGAGCTCGCACCAAAGCTCTCTGCTTATGCCTTGTTGGACGTGTCGGTGGTTGGTTTTGCAGAAGGTGTTGGTGTCATATTCCTGAGTACAAAGGCTGGGTTGTACACAGTTGAGCTCAGTTCGGGCCGAATCAAGAACATGGACAGAGAGCCAGGCCTCGGAAAAATCATGCCATACATGTGCTTCTACACTAGAGGTACAACAAACTACCCTTGTACTGTTTTGCAAATATGCACATGAAGTCATGAAGACGAAACACGCCATTGACTACTGTGATGAGTATGTTGAGTTTTTCTTTTCACTTTTTTGCGTAGCTAGATAGACATTTGTATGTATGGTTCCCAGTAGCTAGATAGACATTTGTATGCACATTTCTCAGTAGTTGTGTCTTGTGTGGAATCAGCCTTGTGCGGATCAACATATCTGCTCCATGCTGATTGCATAGTTGGTACTGTATGTTTCACTAGCTGCTCTAGTGGATATGTTGCTCTAAGCAGGCCTAGTGGATAGGTTAATCTAGTTGGAGCTTTGTTGATTAGGCCCTAGCATTGCCAATAGCAATCTGTAAAGTACACCCTCTGTTCCTAAATATAAGACGTTTTGGCAGTTTAACGTCTTATTTTAGGAACAGAGAGTGTAGTTAAGTAACCAGTGCTTTGCTGTGGTCTCGGACACCCAAACCTCCTTGTGGTCTTTTGGGTAGGATAACCTAGTCTCAAACACTTACCAAGGGAAAGTTCTGTTGCTACGTGTCTCCAGTATTGCAGTAGTTCCAGATTGAATGGTTGTGATGTGGATACCTCCTGTTATTGCTTGGTTGATTTGGACAGCTATAATTGAAATTGTTTTGAGGGGCAAAGTATGCTCCTCTTCTACTCATAAGATCATCTTGTTAAGCCTCGTCTTCTTATGGTGCAGAATGGGGGCGGTTGCCGACCTCTGACTAAACTTCTATCGCAGTTGTTGGCGCTGCAGCGATATAATCAAATGGCGTCAAGATGATCAGTCTGTTTACTTTTGCTGCCTGGGAAGAATTTGAAGTGAACTTCGGTGTCTTCTGTTGCTGGTTGTGTTGGACAGTTTGGTTAGAATGGATGCACTTTTGGCCTATGTGTGCTTGCGCCGAAACTTGAGTTTGTTCGTCCGAGCTGCGTGTGTCACGTTGTGTCTGTAGCCCCAGCAGGGATTGCTTCACCTAATGAATGTAAGGAAGCGGTATTAGTGCATGAAGAACATGATCGGTTAGCTTATGAGTGTAGACTTATGTTCGTACCTAAATTTTCAGAAGACGAAGATATCTATGTGGTGATAAGCTAGGCTGAGTCGATCTCTGGAAGGGCATTCTATATTTCTGTGTTGTGCAGTGCTCGAAGACAAGCCCATGTCGTTTGCGGGGTGGTTTCATAAATTGTATCAAGACATGACTAGTTATTCTGTAAAATTAGCCATTAAACTTGAGTATTGGTGCAGCTACTGCACAACCTCTTTCGATGGCATTTCGACGTCGCACAATAGGGCAATGTTTATCACCAGCCACGGCATTAGAGTTGGAGTATAGACTGGGTGCGGCAGCGTGTTAAGCGAAAAAGGAAAAACTGAGTTCCTGTGGAAGAATGGTTTAATCATCACCATATTGTTTTGTACCATGATAAACAATTGGAGTGTTTGAGTACACAAGGCACAATATGTGTTTTGTTACTGGTTTGGAGTTCTGTCTTTGTGTCCTTTGTATTTGTAATGCAAAAGCTGACAAATACCGAGATGACGTAGAGAAAACATGTGTATATAATGCCACAAAGTACTAGTATAAATTAAATCCACAGCTTGGAAACAAAGCAAGACAAAATCTGATGCCGATAATAGGTTAAATTCATGTCCTGAATATGGAACCTTGGCCTTTCAGTCTTATTGTCTTACTCTGATCACGAAGTTTGAATGCTGCTGTTAGAGGCAGGTCTGCTACAGGCTCAATTGTTGCAGAGATCAAATCGCTGGCTAGTAGCTTTTCTTCTGTTTCTTTTGTTCATGTAAGCCATAGTGCTAATGAGGTGGCTCATATGTTTGGCTAGATCGAGTGAACGCTCCTCATTCGGTGTATCGCCGTTGTATCCCTAGTGGCCTAGTTGTATGCATAATCTTGTAAACTCTGAATGTTTGTGTGAATAATTAGCCATCTTTGAGAAAATAAAATATGGACAAGCTACCATCCATATCCAAGTGCATGTTCCTATTTTTCTTTCTGAGTATTTATAGAATTTAGATTTTTTTTTTCTGAGATGGCAGCCGCACGCTGTTGCACTATTTAGATGAATTTCAGACTTTTATGAGATCATCCCAAAAAGGCAGCTAATATTTCTCACCAAGTTATGAAATCTTAGGTCGGTTTCGCTATTTTCTCTAGCAGCTGATAAATAACCTTTCTAGGAGTTAACTGAGAAATATCAAGTAACAATTCTCTGTAAGTGTGATGAGCCACCCTCACTTTGTTCTGGTACTCACATTCATACACTTGTCGGGTTTACCTCTTTTTTGAAAAAGGAAAAGAAAAAAAATCACACACATTCTTTTCGAGGAACAAAAAAAAGTCACACAGAGGAGGCGCCGATTGACTTTTCTGGTCTTCATTGCACAATTTTGACTATGATTTTCACGTATTATATGTCTATAAAATTAGTATACAGACATATGAAATAAAATCATTTTGCAAGACAATTATGATGATGCCATTTATATATGTTCAACCTATGTACATTGATATATATTAGTGGTCAAAGTCATGCAACAAAGACCGTGCAAAGTCAATCACGCCTTATATTTTGGGAAGGAGGGAGTATTTAACAAGAATTTAGTTTTTTTTTCCCTAGTGGAACAAGAGTTTCTTAAGGCCCATGGATAATCCTTGTTTTTCTTACCATTTTCCGCTTAGATAGGATTTACCATTTCTAATTCATTCTAATTTTTTTACAGTAGTTTCTTTAGGATTATCTGTTATAGTTTTGCCTCGGCTATTGCATTTTTTTTAGGGGTGCATTTTCTTTTCTTTTCTTGAGAAGACCTCGGCTGGTTGCATCTTTGCTAATTGGACCGAGAGGAGTCAGCCCATTCCCGTGGCCACACGAGCCCATCGTACTCCCTCTCTCACTCTCTCTCAAAAAGACCTAGACGCGGCAGCTCAAAAAACAAAACAAAAAAAGACTAGACGCGGCGGCGCCCCAATCGAGTTCCGCTGCCGAATGCGCCCCCCAAATCCCTCGACAATATCCCCAATCCTCATGGCGCCGCCGCCGAGCCTGCCTCCGCCGCGACGCCGCCGCCGGACGCCGTCGGCGGTAGACAACGCCATGCGCGAGATCTTCCTGCGCCTACCGGCGGACGACCCCGGGAGCCTCGTCCGCGCCGCCGCCGTCTGCAGGAGCTGGTTCCGCATCCTCTCCGACGAAGCCTTCGCCCGCGAGTACCGCGCGTTCCGGCGGGCGCCGCCCATGCTGGGCTTCCTCCACAACCAACGCCCCGTGTACAAACGGCCCTATTGGGTCTCCCACTTCGTCTCCACCGCGACCTTCAGCCCGCCGGAGTTCGAGGACCTCGAGGAGTACCAAGTCCTCGACTCCCGGCACGGCCTCGTCCTCCTCTACTCCCCTGAAATGGGTGAAAACTTCGTTGTCTCCGACCTCGTCACCCACGACGAGTGGGAGATTCACGTTGACCCCAAGTGCCACGGCATCATGCGGTGGGAGGACGACGGCCCCGACGATACGTCCGAGGGCATACGCTGTAATGCGGCAGTGCTCTGTGACAAGGACCTATGTGACCACCTCGACTGCCACGGCGGTCCTTTCCTCGTCGCCTTGGTGGGCTCCGACGATGCAGAAGGGTCAATGGCCTTGGCTACCGTCTACTCTTCAAAGACTCGTGAGTGGAGCGACGTGATCTCTGTTCATCTTCATGAACCGGATTTAATCTATGAGAGGGCGCACAGTGCTGTTGTGGGAAACAAGGTCTATGTCCCCTGTGTGGAGAGTACCTGTGTCTTGGAGTACGACATTGGTGAGCAAGAACTATCAGTGATCAGTGTGCCATATGAGGACCAGGACGAGAGCCAGCGTTACGTCGACCTCATGGGGGTGGAGGACGGCATGCTGCTGTTTGCGTCTGTGATGAAGCCTAGACTCTATCTATGGTCAATGGAGGCCGGTCCCAACGGAGCTGCAGGATGGGCGCGGCGCAGGTTCATCGAGCTCGAACCATTGCTCCCTCGTTCTGTCCTCCTGGACAATTCAACCGTGTCAGCGGTTGGTTTTGCGTAAGGTGTCAGTGTCATCTTCGTGAGCACACAATCTGGGTTGTACACAATTGAGCTCAGTTCAAGCCGATGCAACCACGTAAATGTAGAGGGGCACATCGAAAAGGCCATGCCCTACATGAGCTTCTACATTGGAGGTACAGACTAGCAAACACTGAACACACCACTTACTTAGATTACAGTGTTTTTGCTTGTAGCTTAGATTGTTGAATAATTTAAGTCTAAGAGCTCCCAATGTTGTATGTGATTCCTAAATGTTGATGCCTATGCACAGTCTTTTCTTTCAATTTTTCTGCATAACTAGATGGATATCTGTATGTAGGTCTGCTCGGGTTTTTTTCTTCCGGTTTTTGGGTGATCTGTAGAGATGTAGTAACCCATCCTTTGTGCTGCTATACTATTCAGGTGTTGAGGCGTGCTGCAGACCTGGGTGATTGTAGGCAACAGTAGCTCGTGATTTTTCATTCCATGATGTCTTTGTGTTGAACTGTTGATACAAGCCAGAGAAAAAGATTCAGTAGCTGTGAGGAATTGGCAGATTAACTAGCAGCTGACAAGTTAATTTCACGGGGAATGTATAGTTGGTGATTTATGATTCGTTGGCTGCAATAGTATATATGTTGCGATGTTTCAGCTTCAAGTCGGTTAACCTTAGTCAAAGATTTGCTCATCAGGTCCTAAGGGCAACTCCAGCACAGTCGTCATATCCATCCGAACTGCATAATAACTACCATATGGAGCACGGACCATAAAAACAGCTCTAATAGAGTAGCCATCCACCACTCAATCGACATATTTTTGGGAGCTCCCTCCATAAAATGGCCTCCCAGCCTCCATATTTGGATGCCATGGAGGCCTCGTTTGGAGCTCGCTCCAAACCCAACTACCAGCGGGGGAGGGAAGTTTCATCTTCTTCCTCCTTGCACCACCGTCAGGTTTTGAAGCTCCCTACGGCCAGTACTCGCGCCACCGCGCACAGATAATCTATGGCGAGGGAGGGACTGACCACTAACCACCTGCCGTATTAATGGCGCGGCCGCTCCTTGGATTCCTGTGGCGGGCCGTCAGATGGTCGCCATGCGGCATCATCTCTTGGCTTGCTTGTGAGTCCGGGAGGTGTGTGAGCAACACGGCCACGTGTTCCTCATCGGGAAGCGCGTCCCTTGATGGCCGCCCACCTCCCCAACTGCCTGCTTAATGGCGCCCGCGGCGGTCTACAGAAGACTGGCACCCTCCTCTCTCTGGCTTATCCTTTCCACTCTCTGGTGCCCCCTAGCTCCCTCTCGCCCACCCCCAATCCACCACTTCCTCGTCAATGGATCAGCGGAAGCCCCTCATCTTCAATTTTGGGTATGAGGAGCAGAAGAAGCCAGATCCCATAGCCCCCTTTTGGAACTTGTACGACGTGGCCATGGACGAGAGTCGGAAGCAAGACGTGGGAAGGGAGCGGCGGATTTGGGACCATGCCCCCGCCCCCGCCAATGGCCGTCCTAGGACGAGCGCACCGAGGCCTGCAATATCGGCGACACATGGCTGCCCTGGGACGAGGCCGTCGAGGCCCGCATTGCCGCATTCCATGCCACCCCCACCCCCACCGAGGAATCCAGCCGTGACTGCAACTGTTTAGCTACTTAGTTTAATTAATTATTAGTTGTTCTATGAATGTAAGTCGGAGTGTGACTTATTTTCCGCCCCTATTTATAGGAACGGAAATTAATGCTTCAAGTGACAAGGAGGAAGAGATTGAGTTACATGGAGTATTTGGAGAGAAAGAAACAGCTTTTTTGTTTTGTTTTGACAAAAGCTTTACCCATGTCCAGCAATTGTTAGATCAGATCATGGCTGATGCTAGACAGTGGGCGTTAGTTAGTTCTGGCCGCTTTCCTTCGTAGATGATCAGGTCGGTTGCTGGGTCATCTTGCTTGTTCTTTTAGTCTTATGGTCGTTTTTGAGTCAGAATGTAAACCTGGTTGTATCTCTCCTTCTCTTAATATAATACATGCAGTCCTCTTGCATAGTTCAGAAAGGAAAAGATTGGCTAGGGCAGTTTGCTGTGATCAGAGCTTTGCCATGAGCCAAGAGATCTCAGGCACCCAAACCTCCTTGTGGTGTTTTGGATAGGATAATCTAGTCCCATGTGTGCACTAGGCACTTGCCCGCGAGCCTGCCCAAATGAACGAGATAATTTCATCATTGTGAACCTCCAACATTGCAGTAGTTCCAGGTCGAATCATGTTGTGCTGTGGATGCGTCCTGCTCTTGCTTCATTGACTTGGACAGCTACAGTTGAAATTATTTTGAGGAGCAAAGTGCGCTCTTCTTCTGCTCATCACATCGTCTTACTAAACCCTGTGTTCTTACGGTGGTGCAGAACGGGGGCTGTTGGACTAAGCTTCACGAGCAGTTGCTGATGCTTCACCGGTGTAATTGGATGGCGTCAAGATGATGGATCTGCTTACTTTTGCCACCCGGGAAGAATTTGAAGTGAGGTTCGGCGTCTTTTGTTGTTGTTTGTGTTTGGACAGTTTGGTCTGGGTGGATGTGCGTTTGTTCTATTTGTGCTTGTGCCGAGACTTGAGTTTGTTAGTTGTGTGTACTGTATCTGTAATACCAGAGGGGGTATTTAGGTTTTACCTAGGAGCGAACTAACGTAAGGAAGTTGTATTAGAAGGCATGCATGAACATGGTCTGTGCCTCTGTGGTGACAGTAACTTATGAGTGTAGACTTCAGTGGTTGAATTCGAAGCCTGAGTGTTGTTGCCGTAGCAACTGCATAACCGCTGTAGTTGACATTCCAATTTCCAACATAATGCAGCCGTGCTTATCACTGGCCACGGCATAATAACGATATAGACTTGGTGCGGCGCCATGGTTTGGATGGCCATTGGCCACAGAAGGAATCAACTGTCGGTGTTTGAGCTATTTTTTGAGCAAGAACATAGTGCAGTGGCGCGGCTGGGAAGAGCCACATTGCAAGCTTTGCCGAGTGTCACACGACGGCTTCGGTCTCGTGACGGTAGTGTTAGGAATAAATTTAGGTTTGCCTGCGATCGGCGGTGGTGAGATGATGGCAGCGCCGTCGCCGTGAAATAAGGTCTCTCCGCCTCATCCACATTCTAGTGATGCTCCGTCATATCGTCGGGGGCGTACGGAGGATCGTGTGTCCCGGATTTGGTTTGTCTTTGGTTCATCAAGTCGAGTTCCAACCGAAAAGTTTAGCCAGCCTCGGTCTAGTTGGAGATGGTGTGAAATTTCTAGGTCTGGACGTGGACTGGGTCGTTCTACAAGCCCTCTCCGGCGTTTTCTTTCCCCGGGCGGTGATTTGCTATGTAGATTAGGGCCGCCGCTGGCCTATACTGATGATTTTTTATTGTTACTTTTAAATTCTCCTGAATTTCAACAAGTTTACTTTGCTATGATGGAGCCCAGAGGCATCAACGAGCTTTGTTCACACCGCGCCATCAATGGATGTAGAAGAAGAAGACTTCGGGACACCAAAGGATTGAGACATTTTTTTGTAAGAGTCTGTCACTCTGTGCATTTTGAAACCAAACTGCAAAATCATACTGAAAATAAAATGAATCGGACTGATTTCATGGATTTTATGGTTTTTCATACAGTATATAATTTCCTTGCCATTTTGAATGTCGTCTTTTTGGTATATAGCCAAAAAATAAATCGTTAGATGAATTTACTGAAGTAAAAAACTTATTTATATTTCTCGAGCAAACAAACATACAAGTGGTTGATCACGTGAGCACGTGAGTCCGTCTCTCTTGCATTGTCCAACATTCACACGCCCATGCACAGTTTTATATAGACCTCACATCTATCCTTCACTAGGTCAGTAAGCAGAGGTGATACTGAAGTTGCTGCCGTTCGGTTCATATGCATACATTTATAGGAAAATACATAGGAGCTATTGGGTGCTACTTACGCTGCATGAATAGTAAAAGTGAAAAAAAATTACAAGGGAAAAACAAAAAAAATCTGAAATTTTAGGGTACCAAACCAAGTTGTTCATTCTACCCAGAGTTTCGCGAGGAAATGACATCGGTTTTATTCTTAGTGAAGAAAATACATTGTGACCTACGATTTATTCAAACAATTCTTTTATATAATTATTATTTTTGTCTTTTTGCTAAGAATTCCACGGATGTCATTTCTTCACGAAATTTCACACAAAGTTAAGAGTCTGTGCTACTTAATATATAACCTTTGGTCTTTCCACAAGAAAAATATTTTGTGTAAATGCTAATGGAACAAGAAAATCTTGATTGAACAGCTCTCAACAGTTGACACGAAAATAAATACTTTTAAATTGTCTAGTCCCCATCTTCTTCTTGTATTCATATTCACACATGAGTATGTTCGACAAGAATGTAGTAGTTTTTTCCAAGTTTCAATTTCTTTTTAGTAAGAAGCACGGCTATCTTCAATTTTCCCCTTTTAATTATTTTAGAGGATTTACCATTTTCCGCTTAGATAGGATTTACCATTTCTAATTCATTCTACTTTTTGTAGTAGTTTCTTTAGGATTATCTGTTATAGTTTTGCCTCGGCTATTGCATCTTAGCAAATTGGACCGAGAGGAGTCAGCACATTGCCATAGCCACACGAGCCCATCGTACTCTCTCTCTCTCTCAAAAAAACTCTCTCTCAAAAAGACCTAGACGCGGCAGCTCAAAAAAAAAAAGACTAGACGCGACGCCGCCCCAATCCTCATGGCGCCGAGCCTGCGCCCCCCAAATTCCATGGATGTCATTTCTTCACGAAACTTCACACAGTTAAGAGTCTGTGCTACTTAATATATAACCTTTGGTCTTTCCACAAGAAAAATATTTTGTGTAAATGCAAATGGGACAAGAAAATCTTGATTGAACAGCTCTCAATAGTTGACAGGAAAATAAATGCTTTTAAATTGACTAGCCCCCATTTTCTTCTTGTATTCATATTCACACATGAGTATATTCGACAAGAATGTAGTAGTTTTTTCCAAGTTTCAATTTCTTTTTAGTAAGAAGCACGACTATCTTCAAACTTCCCCCTTTTAATTATTTTAGAGGATTTACCATTTATAGGTTCTGTAGAACTTTTCTTTGGATTTTTTAGAACCTCTAGGTTTATTTTTTAGGGTTCTAGGTTTATTTAGTTTTTTAGGGGATCTAGGGTTATTTAGTGGAATCTACAATTAGTTTGCATTATTTTTTTTGAGAAACTACAATTAGTTTGCACAGAGAAGGTTTTTCCTCCTGGACCCATTCGCGAGATGCAGCAGCCCAGCAACAGCCCCCAGCCCATTTTCCCCAGCCCCCAGCCCATTTCCAGCAGCCCCCTCGCTCGATTTCACTTCACCGCCGAATGCGCCCCAAAACCAAATCCCTCGACAAAATCCCCAATCCCCGGCCATGGCGATGACCCCGCCTCCGCCGCGGCGCGCCCCCCGCTCCCGCCCGACGCCGGAGCTGCCATACGACGTCATGGAGGAGATCTTCCTCCGCCTCCCGGAGGATGACCCCGCGTGCCTCGTCCGCGCCGCCGCCGGCTGCAAGAGCTGGCGGGGCATGGTCTCGGACCCCAGCTTCGCCCCCGCCTACCGCTTGCGCCGCGGCGCGCCGCCCATGCTGGGCTTCCTCTACGACGACCGCCCAGCTTGGGAGCACTGGGTCTCCCACTTCCTCCCCACCGCGACCTCCCCCCCGCTGGCCGCCCGCGACCGCCAGCACTGGCACGCCCTCGACTCCCGGCACGGCCTCGCCCTCATCTACGCCCCTAGAAGCGACGCGCACTTCGTTGTCTCCGACCTCGTCACCGGCGAGCACTGGGAAATTCGCGCCGACCCCAGGTGCTACGACATCATGTGGTCGAATGTGCTGCTGGACGACCTGCGCGAGAATGAGCAAATATCCTGCAATGCCGCAGTGCTCTGTGCCAAGGATGGGTGTGACCACCGTGATTGCCATGGCGGCCCTTTCCTCGTGGCCTTGGTGGGCTGCGGCGTGGAGGGGGGCCAGTATATGAACCACGCCGCCGTCTACTCATCAGTTACTCGCGAGTGGAGCAACGTGACCTCCGTTGAGCAAGAGCAACGGAATGCCATCGATGACACAGGGCACAGTGCTGTTGTGGGGAACACGGTCTATGTCCCCTGCTTGGAGGATGACAGTGTCGTGGTGTACGACATGCGTGAGAATGAACTATCTGTAATCGTGGCGCCACTTGAGGTCGAGGACCAGAAGCAGCAGCCGTGGCTTGACCTCATGGGGGTGGAGGACGGCATGCTGCTGTTTGCGTCTGTGGTGAAGCCTAGACTATACCTATGGTCAATGGAGGCTGGTCCCAAAGGAGCCGCGAGATGGGCGCGACGCAGGGTCATCGAGCTCGGGCCGTTGCTCCCTCTTCCTGTCCTCAAGGACAAGTCGGACGTGTCTGCGGTTGGTTTTGCAGAAGGTGTTGGTGTCATCTTCCTGAAGACAAGGGTTGGGTTGTACACAATGGAGCTCAGTTCAGGCAAAGGCAAACAGGTGCACGGAGGGTACATCGGAAAGGCCATACCCTACATGAGCTTCTACACCGGAGGTACAGACTAACTGTTTTCAAACATGCACATCAAGTCATGAACACTAAGCACACTATCGACTACTATTATTGCTTGTATCTTAGATTGTTGAATAATTCAAGTATGAGAGTTCCTAGCCCTAGTGTGGTATGTGATTCTTAAACGTCAATGAGTATGTACAGTTCTTTTCTTCTATTTTTCTGCATAACTTGTTAGATATCTGTATGTGGGTCTGCTCATTTTTTTTTCAGTTTCTGGGTGATTTTTGTAGAGATGTAGGAAGTAGGAACCCATTCTTTGTGATTGTAGGCAACCACGAGTAGCCCGTGATTTTTCATGCCATGTTGTCTTTGTGTTGACAGAAGCCAGAGAAAAAGATACAATAGTCGTGTGGAATTGGCGTTGAGCATATTAACTAGGCAGCTGACTAAAGAATTTCATGGTGGATGTATAGTTGGTGATCTATGTTTATATGTTGCGCTGATTGGCTTTACTAGTTGGTAAGCCTTAGTGAAAGCTTTGCTGATCAGGTCCTAAGATTGGCAAGAGTATAAGATCTCAAAAAAAAAAAAAGATTGGCAAGAGTAGTTTGCAGATCAGTTAAGTGATCAGAGCTTTGCTGTGAGCCAAGAGGTCTCTGGCACCCAAACATCCTTGTGGTGTTTTGAATAGGATAACCTAGTCCCAGGCATGCACTAGGCACTTGCCTGTGAGCCTGCCCGAATGAAAGAGACGATTTCATTGTTGCATACTTCCAGCACTGTAGGTCCATACTGAACCGTGTTATGACGTGCATGCTTCCTGCTATCGCTTCGTTGATTTTGTTAGCTAGAAATGAAATGATTTTGAGGGCAGTGTGCTCCTCTCTATTCATCATGTCATCTTATGAAGCCTTGTCTCTTATTGTGCAGTATGGGGGCCTTTGCCGGCATCTGATAAAGCTTCATGTGCAGTTGTTGCTGCAACGAAGATATAACCAAATGGCGTCAGGACATTTGGATTGGTTTACATTCTTTGCCCAGGAAGAATTTGAAGTGAACTTCAGTCTCATTTCCTGCTGGTTGTGCTGAACAGTTTGGTTAGGGTGGATGCACTTTTGTTCTATTTGTGCTCATGACAAGAACTTGAGTTGGTTTGTCCAAGTTGGTGCAACTCAAACCGATTGACGGTTTTGTGGCATGAAATGCTGCATATTTCTTCTTCTATACCCTTTGCTGATAGAGAGGATGTTATTGTCTTGAAAAAATGCACTCTTCTAGGATTATAGTGTACTACAATGCTTTTTGGTCTGTTGCAAACTGAAAGTTCTCACCAGATTTTATGTGTTCCTGTTTCTTCTTAGTTCCCATAGGCGTCAGAGATATATTAGATCATTAGTCATAAAGTACTCCTTGTTTGTGTTGTTTCTAACTTGGTCTTTGAATGCCCTGTTGCCAAGCTGTGGTGGTCTGAACTTTCTGGATTAGTTCAGATTAAGATGGGAACATATAATAGAACAAGAACAGACTATAAAGTGGTTGGTGTCATCTTACTGAAGACAGTGGTTGGGTTGTTCACAACTGAGCTCAGATCAGGCGGAAGCAGGAAGGTACACGGAGAGACATCCGTCGAAAAAGCCATGCCCTACATGAGCTTCTACACTAGAGGTACCAACTGGACTGCAGTACTGCTTTTGATTATGCACATGAACTCATGAACAGTAAACACACCATTGACTACCTTTGACCAGGTTGATAAGTATGCAGAGGTTTTCATTTCATTTTTCTGCATAGCTAGCTAGACATTTGCATGTGGAGTTCCCAGTAGTTGTCTGGAACCTGCATTGGCCAGATTCACCAAGCAGATTACCAAAGAACTCCGTGGTGATTGCGTACTTGGGTGATCTATGTTTCGCTGGTTGCTCTAGTATATATGTTGCACCTTATCAGGCCTTATGGATAGGTCAACATGGTCAGAGCTTTGCTGATCAGGCCTTAACTTTGCCAAGAGCAGCTTGCGGAACAGCTAATGATCAGATCTTTGGTGTGTGTATGTGTGCGGGCGGGCGGGCGGGCGGGCGCTTGCGTGCGTGCGTGTGTGTGCCAAGAGGTCTCGGGCACCAAAACCTTATGATGTTTTGAGTAGGATAACATAGTCCTATGCAGGCAGCTAAACACTTACCCAAGGGAAAAATACGATTGCCCTGCCGTGCCTCCAACATTGCACTATTGTAGTAGTTCCAGATCAAATCATATTTGTGACGTGGATCTATCCTGTTATCGCTTGGTTGATTTGGACAGCTACAGTTTAAATGATTTGAGGGGCAAAGTGTGATCTTCTTCTACTCATGAGATTGTCTTATTAAGCTTTGTCTTGTGATGCAGCTTCACGACTAGTTGGTGCTACGGCGGTTTGAATGGCGTCAAGGCGATGGATCTGATAACTTTTGCTTCCTTGGAACAATTTGAAGTGAGCTTCCATGTCTTTTGTTCTGGTTGTGTTGGAATGCTTGGTCAGGTTGGATGAACTTTTGTTCTGTTTGTGCTTGTGCCAAAATTTTAGTCCATTCGCACAATGGCATGTACTGTTTGTTTAACCCCAGTAGGTATTTATGTTTTACCTTGCGAATTAAGCTAAGGAAGTACTAGTATCGGAAGGCATGGATGAACTTGATCGGTGATGACAGTAACTTATGAGTTTAGACTTCATTTGTACTACTAATTTAGTGACAATTAATATAGATTGGAGGGAGTAGCTAAATTGTAAACTTGTATGTTGGCGTAAGAACTTCACAACCTCTCTTGTAGACATTCAACATACAAAAAAAATAGTGGATGTGGCCTATTCCTCGTTAAAGAAGGCATCATGGTTTGGATGGTGTTCAGACAAGAATAAAAGGGACCGTTTACAAACAAAATTTTTCCCTCGTTGATTCACCGTGGCGGCCTATTCCTTTGGCTATCACCATGAATTAACCATCATCAATGAAAAGGAGTGCTTTTCTAAAAAGTTCAGGTACTTCAAATTGTATGTTTGTTGTATTACAGTACAGCCAACAGTACTGCCATAATCCATTATATTTTTTTGGGGACTAATCGTTTTTTTGCGGGTATCCGGGTCTAATCATTACATAGAAAAATATAGACATATTTACCGCCAGCCCAGGCCATTAGGCCCATTACGTACTCTAACACATATACCAACATCATAACTTTTAAATTTTCCCACATTTTTTTAATTTAATCCATTGCTTGAGAAAGAAAGAAAGACGAGTCAGGTACCAATATGTAATGTAATATGTTAAATTCACAGCCTGTCGCGCAACCCACAATTTGCAACCGACTTGTCTCTTCTTTCCATTTATCGGGTTGTCGATCAAACTTAACTTTTTTTGCTCCCACCGTCCCATAATATAAGAGCGTTTTTGACACTATGATAGTGTTGGAGATATATTTGAGTTACATGTATTTGGTAGTCTAGGATTTGTAATCCGTCTCCTACCTTATATTTGTGTCATCTTCCTGAAGACAGTGGTTGGGTTGTTCACAATTGAGCTCAGATCAGGCCGAAGCAAGAAGGTACACGGAGACACCCGTCGAAAAAGTCACGCACTGCATGAGCTTCTACACTAGAGGTACCAACTATACTCTAGTACTGCATTTGATTATGCACCTGAACTCATGAACAGTAAGCACACCATTTGACTACCTATGAGCAGGTTGATAACTATGCAGAGTTTTTCTTTTCATTTTTCTGTGTAGGTAGCTAGACATTTGTATGTGGAGTTCTCAGTAGTTGTGTGGAACTTGCATTGGCCAGATTCACCAAGCAGCTTACCAAAGAATTCCGTGGTGATTTGCGTACTTGGTGCTCTATGTTTCGCTGGTCTGGTTGCTGTAGTATATATGTTGCGCCTAATCAGGCCTTACGAATAGGTCCACTTAGTCAGAGCTTTGCTGATCAGGCCTTAACTTTGCCAAGAGCAGCTTGCGGAACAGCTAAATGATCCATGCTTTGGGGTTTGTGTCTGTGTGAGAGCCAAGAGGTCTGGCACCAAAACCTCCTTATGGTGTTTTGAGTAGGAGTAGGATAACATGGTCCTATGCGGGTCACTAAACACTTACCCAAGGGAAAAATACGATTGCCCTGCCGTGCCTCCGACATTGCACTAGTGTAGTAGTTCCAGATCAAATCATATTTATGACGTGGACCTATTCTGTTATCGCTTGGCTGATTTGGACAGCTACAGTTTAAATGATTTCAGGGGCAAAGTGTGCTCTTCTTCTACTCATGAGATTGTCTTGTTAAGCTTTGTCTTATGATGCAGCTTCACGGGTAGTTGGTGCTACGGCGATTTGATGGCGTCAAGGTGATGGATCTAATTACTTTTGCTTCCTTGGAACAATTTGAAATGAGCTTCCTTGTCTTTTGTTTCTGGTTGTGTTGGAAAGCTTGGTCAGGTTGGAAGGATGGAGTCAATTGCAAGAAACCACCACATTTGCGGCTAGGTTTGCAGAAAACCACCAACTCGTTAATCCATTGCAGAAAACACCGAAAATTTTGTTAAGTCGTTGCAAAAAACACTGATCGGATGATTTGGCCCGTTTAATCACTTTCTTACAAGTGGGGCCAGATTGTAAGGAGTTGACTTGGCAAAAAATAACACACACCCCCCTGGATCTAAAAAACAAAAGCAATCAACCCCTCATCCTGCCCCCACGCGCACACCATCGCGGACAATCCCTACTGTCGAAGCAGCGTGAGCTCGGCTGGCACGACGGCGCCCTAGCACCGTTGTCGTCGTCGTTGCCTGCGGGGGCGAAGTGGTCGTCGTCGTCTGAGCCGTTGGCAGAGCACACGGTGAACAACGCCCGGAGTGCGAGCCGCAGCTGCCTCCGCTCGCCACCTGCAGAACGCCTCCTGTGGCAGCCATGAGTGCCGTCGTGACGGCCTCGGCCCTGCGGCCGGCCGAACAGAAGACAACGGGCGAGGCGCCTCCCTCCTCCCGCACATCATCCCAACGGTGGAGTCAATCGAGGGGGCGTGCGTCATCTGGGATCTTCTCACGGCGCCGGCCAGGGTGATCCTCTTCCTTGTCCACGGCTGCCATTGCCGCCCGGAGAACTTCTGGCCGCCGTCCCAGCTCTGCCCCGGCCACGTCGGGCTGCCGGAGGGCGTCGCCATCACGACCCGCGCGCTATGGATGCGGCGGTTCGCGGTGCAGCCATGGGCTCTGGCCGCTTCCTTGTCCTCCCCACGACCGTAGCCCTCTCCGTCGCCGACGAGGGCGGCACCGTGCCGGGCGGACGGCAGGGCCAGGGCACGGCATCCCGCCTAGGCGCCACCGTGCCGGACCGATGGCACAACACGGCGGCGGCGGCGATGTTCCATGGGGAGGGGAAGGGGGGTCTGATTGCTTTTATTTTTTAGATCTAGGGGGCTGTGTGTTATTTTTTTTGCTAAGCCAATTCCCTACAATCTGGCCCCACTTGTAAGAAAGTGATTAAATGGGCCAAATCACAAGATCAGTGCTTTTTGCAACGACTTAACAAATTTTTTGGTGTTTTCTGCAACGGATTAACGAGTTGGTAGTTTTCTGCAAACCTAGCCGCAAATGTGGTGGTTTTTTGCAATTGACTCGGAAGGATGCGCTTTTGTTCTGTTTGTGCATATGTGCCAAAACTGTAGTCCATTGGTACGAGTGGCGTGTACTGTGTGTGCAACCTCAGCAGCTATTTTATGTTTTACCTTGCGTACTAAGGTACTAAGAAAGTAGAGTAGTATCAGAAGGCATGCATGAACCTGATCGGTGGAGAAAGTACCTTATGAGTTTAGACTTCAGTACTAGCTAAATTGTAAACTTGAGTATTGGCGTAGCAACTTCACAACCTCTGCTCTAGACATTCAACATGCAACAAAAGTAGAATGGATGCGGCCTATTCCTCGCTAAAGAAGACATCATGGTTTGGATGGTGTTTAGACAAGAAAAAGAGAGACCGTTTACAAACGAAAACTTTCCCTCGTTGATGACCTATTCCTTTGGCTATCACCATGAATCAACCATCTTCAACGAAAAAGAGTCCTTTTCTAACAAGTTCAGTCAGGTACTTCAAATAGTCTGTTTGTTGTATTCTAAAGCCAACAGTGCTGCCATAACCCATGATTTTTTTTCCGGGACTATCGTTACATAGAAAAATAGACATATATAACAACATCATAATTTTTAATTTCCCACATTTTTTAATTGAATTCATTGCTTGAGAAAGAAAGAAAGAAAGAAAGACGAGTCCGTCGATTATCGGGATAAATTCACCGCCTCATGCAACCCTAAATTTGCAACCAAATTGTCTCTTATTTTAATTTATGGGGTTGTCAAATCCAACATAACTTTTTTTACATGGCAGACATATGTTTGTGCTTATAAGGACTTGGGCCTGGGTTTGGGCCGGGCCGGGCTTGGGCCTGGGTTTTTAGCACCGACTAAGCAAAGGTTGTTTTCTTCTTGTATTCACATTCACACGCAGGAGTATGTTTGACAAGTCGTTTTCTTCTTGTATTCATATTCACACACATGAGTATGTTTGACAAGTTGTTTTCTTCTTGTATTCATATTCACACACATGAGTGCTTTTAAATCGACTATTCATATTCTCTTTAATTACTTTTTTTTACTATTTCTACTATATTTTTTAAAGAGAATTTACCATTTTTAAATTTAGTGGAATTTACCATTTCTAGTTTTCACAAAACATTTCCCTAAAAAAAACTTTGCACGGAGCATGACTTTGCCTCTTCCTCTTTCTAAGAAAAAACTTAGGGTTCCTCTACTATTCGTCGGCGCCATGATAGGTCTGTTTCATCTTCGATGGTCTTAGGCTCATGAAAGCGCGATGAATCCCGACCTTGCTGATGGGAGGGCTTTATCTTCTTTGACCTTTGTTAGGGTTTGTGTCCTGCTAGGGATGGCACATGCAGGGTATGGGTACGGGTGGATCCACTCCATACCCGCCCCCCTGAGCTTACCCATCACCAGTCAACGGGTACAATTTTTTCCAATACCCATTGCCCGACGCGCGCGCGGGGGGGGGGGGGGGGGGGGGTACTCGCGGGTAAAATTACCCATATTTGCAGAGCATCAATTTGAACAACTCAGTCATAAACAACAACATATAATCATAATTTACAACAATATATTATAAACAACACATTTAATAAACAATGTCACTTTCTTATAATCAATAACACATCAAAACAACATCACATAGTCATAAACAACTACACATAGTCATACATTTTGAATTTAGAAATTCGTGACAAAGTGTAGAATGTAGAGATAATTTTGAGTCCACATAGATTTTATATGAGTACACAGGTATGTGGGTATGAGTTATACGATCCCGTACATATACCTGCTCTACCCGATGGGTTTGGAATTTTCCTATTTATATATCCATGGGCAACTTTTTGTCCCGTATCCTTACCCTAATAGTGTTTTTACCCGCAGGGTACGCGGGGAATGGGTACTCGTTGCAATGCCTATGTCCTGCCTGGGATCGGAAGGCGAGACGATGATGACTCCCTGAAGATGGAATAAGGTCTTTCCCGTCTAGCCCCTGTCCAAGTGATGCGTCTAGCATCGTCGGTGGGCGTGTGGAGGTTTGTCTTCGGTGGATCTGTCTTGGTTGATCTATTCAAGTCCGGTCATTGTTCGTTTATGTTTGTGTGTCTTCAGGTTGAATCCTGCCGATCTCGGCGGCGTTGTTGTTCTGATGCCATGGTCATATGGGGTCTTAGCCTGATTCTGACTGTCCATTACAACAAATTTTGCCCGGTTCCGGTGAGGAAGGTGTTGGAAATATGCCCTAGAGGCAATAATAAAAGCATTATTATTATATTTCCTTGTTCATGATAATTGTCTTTATTCATGCTATAATTGTGTTATCCGGAAATCGTAATACATGTGTGAATAATAGACATCAACATGTCCCTAGTAAGCCTCTAGTTGACTAGCTCGTTGATCAACAGATAGTCATGGTTTCCTGACTATGGACATTGGATGTCATTGATAACGAGATCACATCATTAGGAAAATGATGTGATGGATAAGACCCAATCCTAAACATAGCATAAAGATCGTATAGTTCGTTTGCTAGAGTTTTTCCAATGTCAAGTATCCTTTCCTTAGACCATGAGATCGTATAACTCCCGGATACCGTAGGAGTGCTTTGGGTGTACCAAACGTCACAACGTAACTTGGTGACCATAAAGGTATACTACGGGTATCTCCAAAAGTGTCTGTTGGGTTGACACGGATCAAGACTGGGATTTGTCACTCCGTATGACGGAGAGGTATCACTGGGCCCACTCGGTAATGCATCATCATTATGAGCTCAAAGTGACCAAGTGTCTGGTCACGGGATCATGCATTACGGTACGAGTAAAGTGACTTGCCGGTAACGAGATTGAACAAGGTATTGGGTACCGACGATCGAATCTCAGGCAAGTAACATATCGATTGACAAAGGGAATTGTATACGGGGTTGCTTGAATCCTCGACATCCTGGTTCATCCGATGAGATCATCGAGGAGCATGTGGGAGCCAACATGGGTATCCAGATCCCGCTGTTGGTTATTGACCGGAGAGTCGTCTCGGTCATGTCTACATGTCTCCCGAACCCGTAGGGTCTACACACTTAAGGTTCGGTGACGCTAGGGTTGTAGGGATATGTATATGCAGTAACCCGAATGTTGTTCGGAGTCCCGGATGAGATCCCGGACGTCACGAGGAGTTCCGGAATGGTCCGGAGGTAAAGAATTATATATAGGAAGTGCTATTTCGGCCATCGGGACAAGTTTCGGGGTCACCGGTATTGTACCGGGACCACCGGAAGGGTCCCGGGGGTTCACTGGGTGGGGCCACCTGCCCCGGGGGGCCACATGGGCTGTAGGGGGTGCGTCTTGGCCTACATGGGCCAAGGGCACCAGCCCCAAGAGGCCCATGCGCCTAGGGTTCAAGAAGGGAAGAGTCCCAAAGGGGGAAGGCACCCCCTAGGTGCCTTGGGGGGGGGGGGAGGGACTCGTCCCTTGGCCGCTGCCCCCCTAGGAGATTGGATCTCCTAGGGCCGCCCCCCCCCTTGGCTCCCTATATATAGTGAGGGAAGGAGGGCCTCTCAGACCACGCCTTTGATGCCTCCCTCTCCCTCTCCAACACCTCCTCCTCCTCCATAGAGCTTGGCGAAGCCCTGCCGGAGTACTGCAGCTCCATCACCACCACGCCGTCGTGCTGCTGCTGGAGCCATCTTCCTCAACCTCTCCTCTCCCCTTGCTGGATCAAGAAGGAGGAGACGTCATCCGCTCCGTACGTGTGTTGAACGCGGAGGTGCCGTCCGTTCGGCGCTTGGTCATCAGTGATTTGAATCACGACGAGTACGACTCCGTCATCCACGTTCTAGTGAACGCTTCCGCTCGCGATCTACAAAGGTATGTAGATGCATCCGATCACTCGTTGCTAGATGAACTCATAAATGGATCTTGGTGAAACCACATGAAATTTTTTGTTTTCTGCAACGTTCCCCAACAGTGGCATCATGAGCTAGGTCTATGCGTAGTTCTTCTTGCGCGAGTAGAACACAATTTGTTGTGGGCGTAGATGTTGTCAACTTTCTTGCCGCTACTAGTCTTATCTTGCTTCAACGGTATTGTGGGATGAAGCGGCCCGGACCAACCTTACACGTACGCTTACGTGAGCCGGTTCCACCGACTGACATGCACTAGCTGCATAAGGTGGCTGGCGGGTGTCTGTCTCTCCCACTTTAGTTGGAGCGGATTCGATGAAAAGGGTCCTTATGAAGGGTAAATAGAAGTTGACAAATCACGTTGTGGCTTTCACGTAGGTAAGAAAATGTTCTTGCTAGAACCCTATTTCAGCCACGTAAAACTTGCAACAACAATTAGAGGGCGTCTAACTTGTTTTTGAAGCAAGTGCTTTGTGATATGATATGGCCAAAGTTGTGATGAATGATGAATGATATATATGTGATGTATGAGATCATGTTCTTGTAATAGGAATCACGACTTGCATGTCGATGAGTATGACAACCGGCAGGAGCCATAGGAGTTGTCTTTATTTTTTATATGACCTGCGTGTCATTGAGAAACGCCATGTAAATTACTTTACTTTATTGCTAAACGCGTTAGCCATAGTAGTAGAAGTAATAGTTGGCGAGCAACTTCATGGAGACACGATGATGGAGATCATGGTGTCAAGCCGGTGACAAGATGATCATGGAGCCCCAAGATGGAGATCAAAGGAGCTATGTGATATTGGCCATATCATGTCACTATTATTATTTGATTGCATGTGATGTTTATCATGTTTTGCATCTTGTTTACTTAGAACGATGATAGTAAATAAGATGATCCCTCATAATAATTTCAAGAAAGTGTTCCCCCTAACTGTGCACCGTTGCGACAGTTTGTTGTTTCAAAGCACCACGTGATGATCGGGTGTTAGATTCCGACGTTCACATACAACGGGTGTAAGACAGATTTACACATGCAAAACACTTAGGTTGACTTGACGAGCCTAGCATGTACAGACATGGCCTCGGAACACAGAAGACCGAAAGGTCGAGCATGAGTCGTATAGAAGATACGATCAACATGAAGATGTTCACCGACGTTGACTAGTTCGTCTCACGTGATGATCGGACACGACCTAGTTAACTCGGATCATGTTATACTTAGATGACTGGAGGGATGTCTATCTGAGTGGGAGTTTATTGTATAATTTGATTAGATGAACTTAATTATCATGAACTTAGTCTAAAATATTTACAATATGTCTTGTAGATCAAATGGCCAACATAGTCCTCACCTTCAACGCGTTCCTAGAGAAAACCAAGCTGAAAGACGATGGCAGCAACTACACGGACTGGGTCCGGAACCTGAGGATCATCCTCATAGCTGCCAAGAAAGATTATGTCCTACAAGCACCGCTAGGTGAAGCTCCCGTCCCACAGAACCAAGACGTTATGAACGCTTGGCAGACACGTGCTGATGACTACTCCCTCGTTCAGTGCGGCATGCTTTACAGTTTAGAGCCGGGGCTCCAAAAGCGTTTTGAGAGACATGGAGCATATGAGATGTTCGAAGAGCTGAAAATGGTTTTCCAAGCTCATGCCCGGGTCGAGAGATATGAGGTCTCCGACAAGTTCTTCAGCTGTAAGATGGAGGAAAATAGTTCTGTCAGTGAACACATACTCACTATGTCTGGGTTGCATAACCGCTTGACTCAGCTGGGAGTTAATCTCCCGGATGACGCGGTCATTGACAGAATCCTCCAGTCGCTTCCACCAAGCTACAAGAGCTTTGTGATGAACTTCAATATGCAGGGGATGGAAAAGACCATTCCTGAGGTATTTGCAATGCTGAAATCAGCAGAGGTAGAAGTCAAGAAGGAACATCAAGTGTTGATGGTCAATAAAACCACTAAGTTCAAGAAGGGCAAGGGTAAAAAGAACTTCAAGAAGGACGACAAGGGAGTTGCCGCGCCCGGTAAGCAAGCTACCGGGAAGAAGCCAAATAATGGACCCAAGCCCGAGACTGAGTGCTTTTATTACAAGGGAAGTGGTCACTGGAAGCGGAACTGTCCCAAATACTTAGCGGACAAGAAGGCCGGCAAAACAAAAGGTATATGTGATATACATGTAATAGATGTGTACCTTACCAGTATCCGTAGTAGCTCCTGGGTATTCGATACCGGTGCAGTTGCTCACATTTGTAACTCAAAGCAGGAGCTGCGGAATAAGCGGAGACTGGCAAAGGACGAGGTGACGATGCGCGTCGGGAATGGTTCCAAGGTCAATGTGATCGCCGTTGGCACGCTACCTCTACATTTACCTTCGGGATTAGTTTTAAACCTTAATAATTGTTATTTAGTGCCAGCTTTGAGCATGAAAATTGTATCGGGATCTCGTTTAATTCGAGATGGCTACTCATTTAAATCCGAAAATAATGGTTGTTCTATTTATATGAGAGATATGTTTTATGGCCATGCTCCAATGGTGAATGGTTTATTCTTAATGAATCTCGAGCGTAATGCTACACATGTTCATAGTGTGAATACCAAAAGATGTAAGATTGATAATGATAGTCCCACATATTTGTGGCACTACTGCCTTGGTCACATAGGTGTCAAACGCATGAAGAAGCTCCATGCAGATGGACTTTTAGAGTCTCTTGATTATGAATCATTTGACACGTGCGAACCCTGCCTCATGGGTAAAATGACCAAGACTCCGTTCTCAGAAACAATGGAGCGAGCAACCAACTTGTTGGAAATCATACATACTGATGTGTGCGGTCCAATGAGTGTTGAGGCTCGCGGTGGCTATCGTTATGTTCTCACCCTCACTGATGACTTGAGTAGATATGGGTATATCTACTTAATGAAACACAAGTCTGAGACCTTTGAAAAGTTCAAGGAATTTCAGAGTGAGGTTGAAAATCAACGTGACAGAAAAATCAAGTTTTTGCGATCAGATCGTGGAGGAGAATACTTGAGTCATGAATTTGGCACACACTTAAGAAAATGTGGAATAGTTTCACAACTCACGCCGCCTGGAACACCTCAGCGTAACGGTGTGTCCGAACGTCGTAATCGCACTCTATTAGATATGGTGCGATCTATGATGTCTCTTACCGATTTACCGCTATCTTTTTGGGGCTATGCTTTAGAGACTGCCGCATTCACTTTAAATAGGGCTCCCTCAAAATCCGTTGAGATGACACCGTATGAATTATGGTTTGGGAAGAAACCTAAGCTGTCGTTTCTAAAAATTTGGGGATGCGATGCTTATGTCAATAAACTTCAACCCGAAAAGCTCAAACCCAAGTCGAAAAAATGCGTCTTCATAGGATACCCTAAAGAAACTATTGGGTATACCTTCTACCTCAGATCCGAAGGCAAGATCTTTGTTGCCAAGAATGGATCCTTTCTAAAGAAGGAGTTTCTCTCGAAAGAAGTAAGTGGGAGGAAAGTAGAACTTTATGAAGTGTTACCTCTTGAACCGAAAAATGGCGCAACTCAAGAAAATGTTCCTGAGGTGCCTGCACCGACTAGAGAGGAAGTTAATGATGATGATCATGAAACTTCAGATCAAGTTGCTACTGAACCTCGTAGGTCCACAAGGACACGTTCCGCACCAGAGTGGTACGACAACCCTGTCCTGGAAATCATGTTGTTAGACAACGGTGAACCTTCGAACTATGAAGAAGCGATGGCGGGCCCGGATTCCGACAAATGGCTAGAAGCCATGAAATCCGAGATAGGATCCATGTATGAAAACAAAGTATGGACTTTGACTGACTTGCCCGATGATCGGCGAGCCATAGAAAATAAATGGATCTTTAAGAAGAAGACAGATGCGGATGGTAATGTGACCATCTATAAAGCTCGGCTTGTCGCTAAGGGTTATCGACAAGTTCAAGGGGTTGACTACGATGAGACTTTCTCATCGGTAGCGAAGCTGAAGTCCGTCCGAATCATGTTAGCAATTGCCGCATACTATGATTATGAGATATGGCAAATGGACGTCAAAACGACATTCCTTAATGGTTTCCTTAAGGAAGAATTGTATATGATGCAGCTAGAAGGTTTTGTCGATCCTAAGAATGCTAACAAGGTGTGCAAGCTCCAACGCTCGATTTATGGGCTGGTGCAAGCATCTCGGAGTTGGAACATTCGCTTTGATGAGATAATCAAAGCGTTTGGGTTTACGCAGCCTTATGGAGAAGCCTGCGTTTACAAGAAAATGAGTGGGAGCTCTGTAGCATTTCTCATATTATATGTAGATGACATACTTTTGATGGGAAACGATATAGAACTCTTGGACAGCATTAAGGCCTACTTGAATAAGAGTTTTTCAATGAAGGACCTTGGAGAAGCTGCTTATATATTAGGCATCGAGATCTATAGAGATAGATCAAGACGCCTCATAGGTCTTTCACAAAGCACATACCTTGATAAGATATTGAAGAAGTTCAATATGGATCAGTCTAAGAAGGGGTTCTTGCCTGTGCTACAAGGTGTGAAATTGAGCTCAGCTCAATGTCCGACCATGGCAGAAGATATAGAAGAGATGAGTGTCATCCCCTATGCCTCAGCCATAGGTTCTATTATGTATGCCATGCTGTGTACAAGACCTGATGCAAACCTTGCCATAAGTTTGGTAGGAAGGTACCAAAGTAATCCCGGCAAGGAATACTGGACAGCGGTCAAGAATATCCTGAAGTACCTGAAAAGGACTAAGGAAATGTTTCTCGTTTATGGAGGTGACGAAGAGCTCGTCGTAAAGGGTTACGTCGATGCTAGCTTCGACACAGATCTGGATGACTCTAAGTCACAAATCGGATACGTGTATATTTTGAATGGTGGGGCAGTAAGCTGGTGCAGTTGCAAGCAGAGCGTCGTGGCAGGATCTACATGTGAAGCGGAGTACATGGCAGCCTCGGAGGCAGCACATGAAGCAATTTAGGTGAACGAGTTCATCACCGACCTCGGAGTCATACCCAATGCGTCGGGGCCAATCAAACTCTTCTGTGACAACACTGGAGCTATTGCACTTGCCAAGGAGCCCAGGTTTCACAAGAAGACCAGGCACATCAAGCGTCGCTTCAACTCCATTCGTGAAAATGTTCAAGATGGAGATATAGATATTTGTAAAGTACATACGGACCTGAATGTAGCAGATCCGTTGACTAAACCTCTCCCTAGAGCAAAACATGATCAACACCAGAATTCCATGGGTGTCCGATTCATCACAATGTAAATAGATTATTGACTCTAGTGCAAGTGGGAGACTGTTGGAAATATGCCCTAGAGGCAATAATAAAAGCATTATTATTATATTTCCTTGTTCATGATAATTGTCTTTATTGATGCTATAATTGTGTTATCCGGAAATCGTAGTACATGTGTGAATAATAGACACCAACATGTCCCTAGTAAGCCTCTAGTTGACTAGCTCGTTGATCAACAGATAGTCATGGTTTTCTGACTATGGACATTGGATGTCATTGATAACGAGATCACATCATTAGGAGAATGATGTGATGGACAAGACCCAATCCTAAACATAGCATAAAGATCGTATAATTCGTTTGCTAGAGTTTTCCCAGTGTCAAGTATCCTTTCCTTAGACCATGAGATTGTGTAACTCCCGGATACCATAGGAGTGCTTTGGGTGTACCAAATGTCACAACGTAACTGGGTGACCATAAAGGTATATTACGGGTATCTCCGAATGTGTCTGTTGGGTTGACACGGATCATGACTGGGATTTGTACTCCGTATGACGGAGAGGTATCACTGGGCCCACTCGGTAATGCATCATCATTATGAGCTCAAAGTGACCAAGTGTCTGGTCACGGAATCATGCATTACGGTACGAGTAAAGTGACTTGCCGGTAACGAGATTGAACAAGGTATTGGGATACCGATGATCGAATCTCGGGCAAGTAACATATCGATTGACAAAGGGAATTGTATACGGGGTTGCTTGAATCCTTGACATCGTGGTTCATCCGATGAGATCATCGAGGAGCATGTGTGAGCCAACATGGTATCCAGATCCCGCTGTTGGTTATTGACCGAAGAGTCGTCTCGGTCATGTCTACATGTCTCCCGAACCCGTAGGGTCTACACACTTAAGGTTCGGTGACGCTAGGATTGTAGGGATATGTATATGCAGTAACCCGAATGTTGTTCGGAGTCCCGGATGAGATCCCGGACGTCACGAGGAGTTCTGGAATGGTCCGGAGGTAAAGAATTATATATAGGAAGTGCTATTTCGGACATCGGAACAAGTTTCGGGGTCACCGGTATTGTACCGGGACCACCGGAAGGGTCCCGGGGGTCCACCGGGTGGGGCCACCTGCCCCGGGGGGCCACATGGGCTGTAGGGAGTGTGCCTTGGCCTACATGGGCCAAGGGCACCGGCCCCAAGAGGCCCATGCGCCTAGGGTTCAAGAAGGGAAGAGTCCCAAAGGGGGAAGGCACCCCCTAGGTGCCTTGGGGGGGAGGGACTCCTCCCTTGGCCGCCGCCCCCTAGGAGATTGGATCTTTTAGGGCCGGCGCCCCCCTTGGCTCCCTATATATAGTGAGGAAAGGAGGGCCTCTCAGACCACGCCTTTGGTGCCTCCCTCTCCCTCTCCAACACCTCCTCTTCCTCCATAGAGCTTGGCGAAGCCCTGCCGGAGTACTGTAGCTCCATCACCACCACGCCGTTGTGCTGCTGCTAGAGCCATCTTCCTCAACCTCTCCTCTCCCCTTGCTGGATCAAAAAGGAGGAGACGTCATCCGCTCCGTACATGTGTTGAACGCGGAGGTGCCGTCCGTTCGGCGCTTGGTCATCGGTGATTTGAATCACGACGAGTACGACTCCGTCATCCACGTTCTAGTGAACGCTTCCGCTCGCAATCTATAAAGGTATGTAGACGCATCCGATCACTCGTTGCTAGATGAACTCATAGATGGATCTTGGTGAAACCGCAAGAAAATTTTTGTTTTCTGCAACGTTCCCCAACAGAAGAGACAATGACAACGGTGCGCCTTCGACTCTTTTTGAGTGTTTATTTTTTTTATAATTTCTGATATTCGTTATATTGCCATGATTAGAAATGAACAAATCAAAAGTTTTCAAAGAAGCAATAATTGCAGCAGCCCAGCTGTACCTGGCCATGGGCAGCCCAGCCCGGAACGGCCCGACCCAACCTGACCCAACCCAAAAATCCCGGGCCGGGCTGAGCTTGAGTGTGTCATCAGGCTAGGCTCGAGCTTGCAGAAAATGCGGTTTTAGCCATAGGCGGGCCAGGCTGACCGGGCCGTGTCAGGCTTTCTCAGGCTCGGCCCCCACTTAGTAGGCTTGACCGGGCCAGTCCGGGCTTGGGCCTGGGTTTTAGCATCGGGCTTTTTTTGCCCGGCCCCAGATATGCCCAGGTAGCCCAGCCCATTCCCGTAGGTGACCAGCCACCCACACGCGACACGAGTCCTCCCATCGAGGCGAGAAAGGAAAAGGAAAAACCCGACTCCACTTCTCTCCCAATCCCAAAAGAAGAGAAGAAAAGTGGGGAAGAAAAGTGCAGACCGCGGCGTCTGTCTTCCACCTCCGAATTCGCCCCCCAAACCAAAACCAAATCCCTCGACAAAATCCCCAATCCCCGGCCATGGCGCGGCGCGGCCCCCGCTCCCGCCGGACGCTGGAGCTGCCAGACGACGTCATGGAGGAGATCTTCCTCCGCCTACCGGCGGACAACCCCGCGAGCCTCGCCTGCATCGCCGGCGGCTGCAAGAGCTGGCGGGCCATGGTCTCGGACCCCAACTTCGCCACCGCCTACCGCAGGCTCCGCGACGCGCCGCCCATGCTGGGCTTCCTCTACAACTACCGCTCCACCGACGACGAGGGAGCGCCCTACTGGACGTCCCACTTCCGCGCCGCCGCGGCCCTCCCCCCGCGGGTGCGCCGCGACCGCAAGCACTGGCGCGCTCTCGACTCCCGCCACGGCCTCGTCCTCTTCGACACCCCTGAGGGTGACGGGCACCTCGTCGTCTCCGACCTCGTCACCGGCGAGCGCTGGAAAATCGACGGCCACCTCACGTTCCCGGATGCGTGTAATGCTGCAGTGCTCTGCGCCAGGGACGGATGTGACCACCGTGATTGCCATGGCGGCCCTTTCCTCGTGGCCTGCGTGGACTCCGTCGTGTCAGGGGACCGGAGGATAGCCAGCGCCATGGTCTACTCATCAGTTACTGGCAAGTGGATCGATCCGACCTTCCTCGAGCACCCGAATGTCATCGATGCCAAGGGGCACAGTGCTGTGCTGGGAAATAAGGTCTATGTCCCCTGTGTGGAGAGTGGCAGTGTCGTGGAGTACAACACGCGTGAGAACCAGCTATCTGTGATCAAGGCGCCATTTGAGGTCCAGGGCCACAAGATTGAGCTCATGGGGGTGGAGGACGGAATGCTGCTGTTTGCGTCTGTGGTGAAGCCTAGGCTCTACCTATGGTCGATGGAGGCTGGTCCCAGAGGAGCTGCGGGACGGGCACGAAGCAGGTTCATCGAGCTCGGGCCGTTGCTCCCTAGTACTGCCCTCGTGGACAACACCGAAGTGTCGGCGGTTGGTTTTGCGGAAGGTGTTGGTGTCATCTTCATCAAGACAAGGGTTGGGTTGTACACCATTCAGCTCAAATCAGAACAAAGCAATCAGGTGCACAGAGGGTACATCAATAAGGTCATGCCCTACGTGAGCTTCTACACTGAAGGTACAGATAATTGCTTCCAAACATGCACATTAAGTCAAGAACGCTAAGCACACCATCGACTACTATTATTGCTTGTAGCTTAGATAGTTGAATAATTTGAGTCTGAGAGTTCCTAGCGTGGTATGTGATTCCTAAACGTCGGTGACTATGTAGAGTTTTTCTGCATAACTAGATAGATATCTGTATGTGGGTCTGCTCGCATTTTTCTGGTTTTTGGGTGATTTGTAGAGATGTTAGGAAGTAGGAACCCATTCTTTGTGCTGTTATACTATTCATTCAGGTGTTGAGTAACCCGTGATTTTTCATGCCATGTTGTCTTTGTGTCTATAGAGGCCAGAGAAAAAGATACAGTACTCGTGTGGAATTGGCGTTGGGCAGATTAACTAGGCAGCTGACTAAAGAATTCCATGGTGGATGTATAATTGGTGATTTATTTTTCATTGGCTGCGCTATTATATGTTATGCTGATTGGATTTACTAGCCGGTAAGCCTTAGTTAAACTTTGCTGATCATGTCCTAAGATTGGCAAGAGCAGTTTGCAAATCGGTCAAGTGATCAGAGCTTTGCTGTGAGCCAAGAGGTCTCTGGCACCCAAACACCCGTGTAGTATTTTGGACAGGATAACCTAGTCCCAGGCATGCACTTGTCCATGAGCCTGCCCGAATGAAAGAGATGATTTCATTGTTGCGTACTTAGAGCATTGTAGGTCCAGATTGAACCGTGTTGTGATGTGGATGCTTCCTGCTATCGCTTAGTTGATTTGGTCAGCTAGAAATGAAATGATTTTGAGAGCAGTGTGCTCCTCTCTACTCATCATGTCATCTTATGAAGCCTTGTCTCTACATGAGCTTCTACACTGGAGGTACAGACGCGCACATTAAGTCATGACCGCTAAGCATACCATCGACTACTATTATTGCTTATAGCTTAGATTGTTGAATAATTTAAGTCTGAGAGTTCCTAGTGTGGTATGTGATTCCTAAATGTCAAAGAGTATGTAGAGTTTTTTCTTCTATTTTTCTGCATAAGTAGATACATATCTGTATGCATGTCTGCTCCTTTTTGTCTAGTTTTTGGGTGACTTGTAGAGATGTACTAGGAAGTAGGAGCCCATTCTTTGTGCTGTTATACCATTCAGATGTTGAGTCGTGCTGCATACCTTGGTGATTGTAGGCAACCATGAGTAGCCTGTGATTTTTCCTGCCATCTTTGTCTTTGTGTTGATAGAAGCCAGAGACAAGGATACAATAGTTGTGTGGAATTGGCGTTGAGCAGATTAACTAGGCGGCTGACCAAAGAATTTGATGGTGGATGTATAGATTTATGTTTCATTGGCTGCTCTATTAGTCTATTATATGTTGCGCTGATTGGTGTTACGAGTTGGTAAGCCTTAGTCAAAGCTTTGCTGATCAGGCCCTAAGATTGCCAAGAGCAGTTTGCAAAGCAACTAGGTGATGAGAGCTTTGCTGTGAGCCATGAGGTCTCTGGAACCCAAACATCCTTGTGGTGTTTTGGATAGGATAACCTAGTCCCAGGTATGAATTTGGCATTTGCCCACGAGCCTGCCCAAATGAAAGATACGATTTCATTGTAGCATTGTAGGTCCAGATCGAATTGTGTTGTGATGTGGATGCTTCCTGCTGTCACTTTGTTTATTTGAACAGCTAGAAATGAAATGATGATTTACAATAAAGGACTGGGGTTTTTACCCTACAGTAAATATTCAAAAAAAAAATGAAATGATTTTTGAGGGCACTCTCTTGTCATCATGTCATCTTATGAAGCCTTGTCTCTTATGGTGCAGCATGGGAGCCTTTGCCAGCATCTGATGAAGCTTAACGCGCAGTTGTTGATGCTACAATGATATGACCAAATGGCGTCAGGACCTGGGTTTACTTTTTCTGCCGAGGAAGAATTTGAAGTGAACTTGAGCCTCATTCACTGCCGGTTGTGTTGAACAGTTTGTTTAGTGTGGATGTGCTTTTGTCCTATTTGTGCTTGTGGCATAAACTTGAGTTCGTTCATTCGTCCGAGTTGGGTGCAGCTCAAACTGTCCGTCAGGAGAAATTTTGGCGATCGGTTGACGGTTTTGTGGCATGAATTGGTGCAGATTTCTCCTTCTCTATCTTTGGCTGTTAGAGATGATGTTGGTGTCTTGAAAGGTCACTCTCCTGAGATTTATGGTGTGAAATATCTCTATTCTATGCAGTAAGAAATTTCACGGGAAACTAAATCCCCACCAGGGTTCATTTGTTTCTGTCTGTGGCTTCACGCTATGGACAATTTCTCACTTGTTTGTTGAATGGCCTGTGGTCAAGCTGTTATTATGCCTTGTAGAGCTGTATTGTGGACTCTTTGGAAACATCGCAGTGATCTTCACTTTGATCCTTTGAGTAAGGTGGTGAACACAGGAGCATCGCGCACTCGGGAGGTGGAGGCCGCTGTGCCTGGAGAAAAAAGGCCGCCACTCTGATGAAAATGGAGAAAATGCCCTGACGAGGTGAGTCGAACGCGGTTGTGGATTCAGTTTTTATTATTCTTTTCTTTTTGAGAATAGTTTCTGCAGTAGCAATTCACCGCGACATTGAATCAGCTGAACCTGTGTTCTTTCTGGATGTAAAGACAGATTTCATTCAAAGGATGGTCCTTTGAGTAAGCAAAAAAAATATCGCATTAGGTAGCCTTTCGTTTCGTCCTGCAACTCTCCTTTTTCTTTTGCGAATAACTGTCCGCTAGTGCTACTGCACAACCAGGCATCATCAGGAAATAAGCCTCCGTTTCTGTTGGCATGTGTAAACATGTTTTGTTTTCTTGCTTAGGCACAAATGCATTTTTTAAAAAATTTCTGCAACTTTGTTAAACGAAGATCATATATCAGATACTACAAGGATAGAATTAAGGAACAACGGTGGTTGATCTGTCCACACCGTATCTACATATACCCTCTACTTGGAACTGAAGCTAGGAATGGCGTGTGCTGCTCCATTTGCTTCACGTCCATGGTGTCGAATGGTCGCTCTGCCGAACTCGCTCATTAGCGCTCGGCAGTCATCTATGGAGCACCGGGCCTGATGCTCCATAGTCGGAGGAGGTTCAGAATTGCTTGTACCACTTCCAGGGAATCACCTTCAATCATGATGGAGTTGACACCCACTTCTTGCTTGGAACCACAGGAAGCTGCCACAAAACCGCCAGATAAATCACGCAGGTTATAGCCACAAAGGCATCTTCTTCGTCTTATGAGTCGACGATGATCGCTGCATCTCAGGAAGGAAGTATGGATTGTCGCAGAGCACAAATAAAATTCTGCACTTGTAGAGTGAGGACGTCCTGAACCCATGTGCATATCAACCTGCTTTAAAAAATGCATTTTAAATGCGTTTTAAAATGTCAAAAAAAATAAAAACGAAATCAAAGGTTTAGAGAAACACAATCGTCAAACTTCCATAATTCTATCGCTAGCCATCTGATGTTTTGACCTCAACACATAATTCTATTACAGTATTACATTTAATTAATAAAAAATAAAAATAAAAAGGTTAGAGAAAATGTGGCAACACTTCTATTTTTGAGAACCATTTTTTTGAGGGAGAAAATGGCAACACTTTATTTTTTTTAGAGAAACATGATGGCAACCTTCTGAACTGTGCAGCACAGAATGGGCCATCTGCAGTTTTGCACTCGACTACCCACCAGGTGATGGTCCGGGATGGCCCGGTCGCGCGTAACGGTCCTCTTCCCCCGTCCCTCTCTAGCCCAGCCCATCACTACCGTTCTCCAAAAAAAAAACCGAGAAAAGAAGTCCCCCACCCCACGCCGCGGCGGCGCTTCTTCTCGACTTCCACCGCAGCTCGCCCCAAATCCCCGGCCGAAACCCCATTTCTAGCGACGCCGGCCCAACCCCTCCCGCGATGAGCCCGCCACCTTCGACATAGCGTGGCTGCAACTCGCCGCCGGCGCTGGTCGACGACGCGATGCGCGAGATCTTCAAGCGCGTCCTCCCGGACGACCCCAGGAGCCTCGTCCGCGCCGCCGCCGTCTGCACGAGCTGGCACGACATCCTCTTCGACGCCGACTTCGCCCGCGAGTACCGCGCTTTCCACGGGGCGCTGCCCGTGCTGGGCTTCCTCCACAACACACTCCACAAGAGGCCGTGCGAAAAGGGGAGAATCAGAGACTACGAAAAGGAGCACGTGGTCTCCAACTTCGTCTCCACCGCGTCCTTCCGACCGCCGGCGTGCCACGAGCGCCGCCACTGGCGCGTTCTCGACTCCCGGCACGGCCTCGTCCTCTTCCACACACCTAAAAGGGACGAGGACTTCGCTATCTGCGACCTCGTCACCGGTCGCCGGTGGAGGCTGACCCCGACTGCGCTGACATCATCTGGAATGATTGGTCTGAAGAGGATGAAGACGAGGAAGAGAACGAGGGCATAACCTGGAATGCCGCGGTGCTATGTGCTAAGGACGGCTGCCATCACATCTACTGCCATGGCGGCCCTTTCCTGGTGGCCCTCGTCGGCTCCGACGAGGAAATGACCTTTGCCACCGTCTACTCATCGAAAACTCGTAAATGGAGTGACATTGTCTCTGGTGAGGAACCTCATGCCATCGAGACGAAGGGGCACACTGCCGTTGTGGGAAACAAGGTCTATTTCCCCTGTGAGGAGACCGACAGTCTTGTCGAGTATGACATGGCTGGGCAAAAATTGTCGGTGATTGCGCTAGCTGAAGAAGAGGATGATGACCTGCCGTGGCTTCACCTCATGGGTGTGGAGGACGGGATGCTGTTGTTAGCGACTGTGATGAACTTTAGACTCTTCCTATGGTCAATGGAGGCTGGTCCCAGCAAAACTGCAGTATGGGTGCGACACAGGGTTATCGAGCTGGTACCGTTGCTCCCTGCTAGTGCGCTCATTGGCGTGTCGGTGGTAGGTTTCGCGGAAGGTGTTGGTGTCATCTTCGTGACTAGAAAGGCTGGGTTGTACACAGTTGAGCTCAGTTCAGGCCGAAGCAAGAAGGTGCACGGGGAGACTTTTTTCAGAGAAGTGATGCCCTACACGAGCTTCTACACTCGAGGTACAGACTAGCCTCATACTGAATGCTAATACATGACTAGCCAGTGATTTTTCCTACCATGTTTTCTTTGGTGCTGAATGCTGATACATACAAGCCAGAGGGAAAATAAATACAGTAGTTGTGTGGAATCAGCCTTAGGTAGGTTAACTAAGCAACTGACCAAAGACCTTCATGGTGTTGGGGATGTACGCTGCACTGACTGCTCTAGCATAGATGCTGTGCTGATCAGGTTCAATGGGTAGGTTAACTTTATCGGAGCTTTACTGATCAGGCCCCTGTAACACTAGGTCATTACTGCCTAGAACAGTTTAATTATCAGAGCTTTGCTCCAAGAGGATTAGTGTACCCATAACCTAGTCCCATTGCTGATAAAATTAACCGAAGGAAAAAAGATGGTTCCGTTGCTATGTACCTCCAACGGGATGCATGCTCAGTTGCTCCTATGGCTCGGTTGATTTGGACAGCTGAAAATGAAATGATATTTTCTCGAAACATAGGTGACTTTTTTGACTCATCCATTAATTAACAAGAAGAGAGTTGCCCAGTTAATTGACGGAAAACCAGGCGAAAACCGTCATAAACTTGCCCACTCATGGGAACTACTCCCGAACTATGGAGCCACAGGACCCCCCCAACAAACACACCCAACACAGAACAACTGCAACCCAAGACTTGGGTCACACTAATTGAACCCCATCGACCAACAACAACTCGAGGACATAACAACAGAGACAACAAACACATCTGATCTGAGCCCACGTTTGCAGCCTAGACAATTATGCCATGGAAGCACCTGCGCTTCCCCATTACCGCTCTTGCCATTGCACTTGCTAAATTTCTTCTTGTGGATGCCAAATTAAGGGCGAGCATCATCCTTCTTGCATTTGTCCCTCGATGTCTTCTGCTTCAAGAGACATCCAATCATTTTTCCGATTTAGCATCCAAGTTAGATAGCTATTCAACAAGCTTGATGGCGAAAATGTTTCCGAGGTTAGGCACTGAAGCTCCGACCACAAGAACATCATCCCGCCCGATGGACCCAGGCGACTGCGTGCCAACAACTTCTAGAGCAGCACCGTCCTCATCAGTGGCCACCTAGCAAGGCTCCAGAGGAGGTGAAGTGGGCGCCCAAGCCACGAGTGAGGGCACAAGTGAGTCCACCTTCTTGGTGAAGTTGTCATCAACCAAGCGGCTCCCAGAAGCAAGCAGTACATGCCGTCTGCAACAAAATCATGAACAACATATACTACAACCACGATCAGGCGCCTCCGGTTGCTCACATGACAGAGGCAAATAATCTCCCTCGCACGAGGTCGTCGGTGAATTCACCTTCATATGCTTCACTTATGGAGGCGTAGTAGGGCTTAGACATAGCTCCTGAAGTTCAGGCATGACTGCAGCACCAAAGCCACAAGCACAGCGATGGGCTCACCCTCAAAACACAGTGGACAAGGCAAACATCGACGAATTATCGCCAAGACGAGGGGGAAACAACCATAAAGCCTTCCCCCCTTGTCTTCCGTGGAGCCAACACCGGTAACACCAGGAGTACGCGACGTTGGAGCAGTTTACAACATAGCCGGCATGGGGGAGAGCCTGCTCAGAGTAGCCTCCACCCGCTCCAGAATGCTCCCAACCTAGGCTAGAAGCCTCACAGCAGCTTGGACTGATCTTCAAGACCCACAGTGAAGCGCGTCCGAGTGAAGCGTGAACTTCATCGGACCTTCACAGGAAGCTGGACTTTGACGATGTTCGATGTCGATGTTAAGGCGGGACATGCACACAACAAGGAATGCCAATGAGCTAAGTGGACACTAGGGGTTGCGGCACTCGCGCGCATGGTGACCGTTCTCCAAACAGTGGGAGCACCGTAGGCTGCAAACAACCGCACGGTGCCCAAGAGCTCTGCAGCATCTACCATGAAGCCAAGCGAGGATGGGATGCGGAGCCATTGTCAGGGCCGGCGATGCCAGACGCCTCGGACCATGCCGTGATAGCATATACCGCCAATGCCCGCTTGTCACGGTCTCATGTCTCATGCCCCATACGAAGCTGAGCGGATGGAGCAGAGTATTTGGTAGTTGGTGGCGTCTGTGGGACTAGCTCCTCGTCGTCACTAGCGAGGGAGTGCGAGCCGCAGCTGAGGGCGGTGTGGCAGGCGGTGGAGCTGGGTTGGCTGTCACCGGAGGGAGATGGTCATGGGGCCGTTGCTGGAGGGCAGGCGGCGGCGCTGGGATGGCTATTTGCTGGAGGGGGTTGTGTGCCGGGCTTCTTCATTCGCCCTCCGATTGCATCAAGTCGGCCAACTACAGGGGGCGGAGAGAAGCCTTGTTTGGTGGCTGGTAAGTTCCTCTCCCCCCTTATTTTTTTCTTTCCCCTCTCCCTCTTTTTTCCCCAGGGTTAGACTGTGTCCGTGTACATAGAGTCTAGGGTTCTTGATTTTAAGTTAGGTTACCCCATGTAAGACTCCAAAATCTAACCCCTTGTAGCTACTTTCATGCATACTAACATTGAACAACTTTCATGCACACTGGTATTGGATTTCCAGAATGTGTGTAGTGTGTGCATACATTGGTGTCCACCAGATGTCGTAACTTTTTATCTGAAATTTGACTTCCCTAGAATGCACCATGATAAATGCTTATGGGATGAGAATTCCAACAGCTGTACACCATTGATACTTCACCCTCTATTACAGTCAACTATTTTTACAGTAAGCTACACATATTGTTATTGAATAGATCTAAGCATCTGCTATGTATGCTTACATTCAGTGACACATATTGAACACTAAATTGTTGAGAAGATACTACACATATTAAACTGATAGCTTGGTGGGTTTATTTCACAAGCAACCAATGAACAAGACCTGTATTCAGATATGTCAGTTCTATCTATCTATTTATTTATTTAAGCAAGTAGCATATGGAAGGTGTTAGGAAAACAACTTGTATTCCCATGAGGCCATAGACCGATATATATACATGTACAGGTGTGGAACATATGCAGGAAACCCCTTATACAACGGGATAAATACAAAGGGGTACATGACTTATATTATAATTCTAATACCCCCCTTAAACTCATGGTGGATGAACAACACTGAGTTTGGAGAGATAAAAGCCATGTTGTGCTCTAGTCTGGGCCTTCGTCAGGAAATTCGCCAATTGTAACTCGGAAGGCACATACTGAAGAGCAATAACCTGATCCTACACAGCAGCGCGCACATAGAAAGCATCAACACCAATATGCTTGGTGAGCTCATGCTTCACAGGATCGCGCGCAATGCTAATAGCACCTGTACTGTCAGATAAGAGCAAAGTCGGTGTGGTGACAGAAACACCAAAATCCTGAAGTAACCACCGTAACCAAGTCACCTCTGCCGTCAAAAGAGCCATTGCTCACAACTCAGCCTCGGCACTCGAACGGGAAACTGCAATCTGTTTCTTCGTCTTCCAGGCAATGAGAGAACCACCAAGAAAAACACAGTAAGCAGAAAGTGAACGGCGATCTGAAGGATCACTAGCCCACGTAGCATCCGAATAGGCCTGGAGCTGTAAAGAACCGGAGCGAGGAAAGAATAGACGGTGAGAGATCGTGCCCCGAAGATATCGGAGAACACGAAGGAGATGACTATAGTGAACCGATGTGGGACCAGAGACGAACTGACTCAGAATATGAACCGGATAAGAGATGTCCGGACGAGTGATAGCTAGATAGACAAGACTGCCAACAAGATGACGATAACGCGTCGGGTCAGGGAGAGGATCACCATCAGTAGCACGGAGGTGAACATTGAGCTCCATAGGAGTCTCAACAATACGCTCGTCAGTAAGAGCAGCACGAGCAAGAAGATCCTGGATATACTTTTCCTGGGATATAAAAAAGCCATCGGAGGTAGAAGAGACTTCAATCCCAAGAAAATAGCGAAGAGGTCTAAGATCAGACATAAGAAACTGCTCACTAAGACGGGCCTTTACAAAGGCAATATACTCGGGGTCATCCCCAGTGATGATCATGTCATCAACATAGAGAAGAAGAAGAGTCCGACCACGAGGAGAAAGGTGAATAAACAATGCTGGATCATGAGCACTTGCTGAAAAACCTGCGGCAGTGACCACAGAGGCAAAACGCTCAAACCAGGCATGGGGGGCTTGCTTAAGGCCATAGAGAGAGCGACGAAGATGACATACCATGCCATCAGGAACAGAATACCCAGGTGGTGGCTGCATGTACACCTCACACAGCTCACCATTAAGAAAGGCATTCTTAACATCAAGCTGAGATATAGACCAGTGGCGTGCAGATGCAACGGCAAGAAGTGTACGAACAATGGTCATATGGGCCACAGGAGCAAAAGTCTCATCATAATCACGACCATGCTCCTGCTGAAAACCACGAGCCACAAGACGAGCTTTGTGACGCTCAAGAGAACCATCGGAGCGAGTCTTAACCTTGTAGACCCACTTACAAGTGATGGGACGAACTCCGGGAGGAAGAGAAACAAGATCCCAGGTACCAGTGCGTTCAAGAGCAGCAATCTCCTTTGCCATCGCAAACTGCCATTCAGGATGAACAACAGCCTGATGATAAGAAGTCGGCTCAAGAACAGCAGCACCAGCGGTGGGAAATCCAAAGCGATCAACATGCGGACGAGGACGAGAACGCAAGCCATAAGTAGGCTGAGAGGAAGATGACGACACATCCACAGAGGCATCCACAGGGCGTGAACGATGAGTGTAATGCTGAGGAAAAGATGGAACAATAGAAGGAGGAATCGCCAAGGGAGAATCGGGGGGTGGCGACGAAGAAGTCACCGGAGATGAAGGTGTAGAATCCGGTGACATGCTAGGCGAGGAGACCGGGGAAGATGGTGGCTGCAAATCGACTAGAGGTGGAGAAGCAGAGGGAGTGGAACGAAGAGGCACAGGCTCCACGAGGGTGATAGGTGAGTCAGGAAAAGTAAGGAAAGAGCGATCCTCCACTGAAAAGGACGATGAAGATGGGCGTGGGTAGAAGGAACGAGACTCATCAGAAGTCACGTCTCGAGAGATACGCATCCGACGACCAATAGGATCCCAACAACGATAGCCCTTATGCTCATCATTGTAGCCTAAGAAGACACACTCAACAGACTGAGCGGTCAGTTTGGTGCGTTCGCGAGGGGCAAGAAGAACATAGCAAACACAACCAAACAAGCGAAGCATCGAATAATCGGGAGAACGATCAAAAAGACGCTCGAAAGGAACACCACCCTGTAGAGCAGCGGAAGGCTGTAGATTGATAAGATAGGTGGAGGTGGAGACGGCCTCAGCCCAAAAATGAGGCGGGAGAGAGGCAGCAATCATCAATGCATGAGCCGTCTCAAGAAGATGACGATGCTTTCGCTCAGCCACACCATTCTGAGCATGAGCACCAGGACAAGAGAATTGAGAGAGAGTTCCTTGCTCAGCAAGAACACCACGCCAACATCTTAGAGATATACTCGCCAGCGGAGTCAGCACGAAAAACACGAATGGGTGAAGAGAACTGAGTATGAACCATGGCAGCAAAACGCTTATAAATAGGCAACACCTCACTACGAGAAGTCATGAAATAAAGCCATGTGTAACGAGAGAAATCATCTATGAAAATAATATAGTATTTATGACCACCTTTCAAAGCGAAAGGAGCCGGACCCCATACATCAGAATGGACTAAATCGAAAGGACGCTTAGACACTGACTCACTATGTGAATATGGTAACTGAATCTGCTTGCCAAGACGACAACCCTGACACTCTAAAGAGACATCTCCTGAGACAGACCCCAGAAGACCTCGACGAACTAAAGACGACAACCGAGAACCACACAGATGACCAAGTCGATGATGCCACTGCTTGAAGGAACCAGTAACGGAGGCGACTAAAGCGGAGGAGCTGGCGATGGTGGTGGCAGCGGAAGGAACATGAAGCCAGTTCAACTCCCAAAGACCCTGAGAATCACGGCTGCGAGGGCCAGCCCCAACCAAAGTGTGCGTGCGACGATCCTGGACAGAACAAGAGTCAACGTCAAGGATGACGCGACAACCAGAATCAGTAAGTTGACCAGCAGAAAACATATTCATGGTAAGTCGAGGAACATGAGCAACATCAGGAACAGAATAAGAAGAAGTGGTAAGATTGCCTCTACTAACAACAGAAAGTGGAGTACCATCAGCAGTGAAGACATGAACAGGAGGATCCAGCGAGCGAAGAGAGGACAAAGTGGAAGAATGAGAAGACATATGAAAAGAAGCTCCAGAGTCCAGAACCCATGGGGATGTACCTGACTGTGTAGAGGGTGGTTGCTTAGTGCGGGAAGCATCAGTCACAGAACCAGCAATACCCGTCGAGGAAGAACCTGAAGCCGCGAGCAGACGCTTAAGTCTCAGAATATCCTGCTCAGTCAAAGCAATGGCTGAAGCTGTCGAGGTAGATGACGAAGTCCCTGAAGATGATGATCGCGCCTTACGCATGGTGTTTCCTCTTTGTGTAGCACTGGGACTCAATATGGACGGGGGCGACCTGAGCCTCCAGAAGGAGTGGGCAAGAGCGGCGAAGCACCCGAGCGAGAAGGGATCGGTGCAGCAGGTGGCGTGGAAGAAGCCCGAGTAGCGAGGACAGAGGGAACCTCCAGCAAACCAGCACCACGTAAGCGAGTCTCAGCACGAATCTCAGAAAGCGCCTCCATGAGAGAAATACGGCCACGAGCAAACAACTGAGCACGCTGGGGCTCAAACTCCTTACGGAGCCGAGACAGGAACTCGTAGACGCGATGAAACTCCAAATTAGCCTGGACAGCCTGGCAACAGGGGCAAGTACAACAACCAACATTGCGGAGAGAATCAAGCTGGCGCCAAATAGCAGAACTCTGTGCATAGAAGTCATCAACAGTAGAGTCACCCTGCTGAAGAGCATGCTCCTGACGAACCACAGAAAGGTACAAGGCATCACCAGAGGGCTCATAGCGCTGACGAAGACGGGTCCACATCTCAAAGACAATAGGAAGACCCAGAAACTCAGAAGCAAACTGAGGCAGAACACTAGCAGTGAGAACAGCTGCAGCACGAGCATCATCATCAAGCCACTGGGTGTAAACAGACAGAGCACCATGATACGTCTGAAGAGCCTCCTCATAAGCCAAAACCCTCTCATCATAAGCACGATCAGCAGCCTCATCAGCAAGCTTAGCCGCATCCTTGGCGGCCTGATTAGCATCCGTAGGAAGAACCAGTGGAGTTGGTGGAGTAGGGGCAACCGGAGGAACCAGACGTGGCGGACAGCAGACCTTGCTAGAAAGAACACCTCAGAGACGGATGCCACGCATGTGAATGCGCATGAAGCCAGTGAACTCGGTGTAGTTGGTACCATCAAAGATCACCGGATAGCGAGGAACAACAACATAGTCAGATGCAGTAGACATTTGTTTTCTTTTTGTTTTCTTTTTTTAGGAAACGAGTACGAGACGATCCCGACGAGAACCGCAAACAGCCGTCGCTAGCAGTAGGGGACGGCTGCAGGAAAATCGGCGCTGGCACCCAGGCTGCCGCCGGGAGTGCTGGATCGCAATAGAGGCAGGCGCGACTGGATCCAGAGAAAGGCTAGGCGCAGCTTGGACTCTGGCGACTGGATCAGGCTCTGGCGACTGGATCAGGCAGCCCTGGCGACCGGAGGAATCGGGAGGAGGCGAGCGCCCCTGGCGACTAGAGGAATCGGGAGCCCTGGGGATCGGGCGCCCCTGGCATGCTGGAGGACCTAGCGATGGGAGGAACCGGGCGCCCCTGGCGGCTGGAGAAGTTCGAGTGCGCTGGAGCAGGAGGGAGATCGACGAGGGCGTGGATCGATAGGAGCACGAGTTGCGCGTGCGGAAAAAAATCCTAACCCCTCTTTTGGTTCATAGGATAGGATTATCGTAGGAATAGGAATTTTGTAGGAAATGAGATGGCATGTATCCCAAATCCTATGAGTAGGAATAGGAAATGAGATGTCATTTGGTTGACACCAAAGAAATTTTTCCATTGAGTCTAGGCTCATTTTTATTTTCCTATGAAAAGTGGAGCACCTATGTAGGAATAGGAATCTATTCCTATGAACCAAAGGGCTCTAAAGGAAAAAATCTTATAAGAATCCTATCCTCTAGAATTCCTATGAAATTCCTCCAAACTAAAGGAGGCATAAAGCTCTAATACCATGTTAGGAAAGCAACTTGTATTCCCATGAGGCCATAGGCCGATATATATACATGTACATGTGTAGAACATATGCAGGAAACCCCTTATACAATGGGATAAATACAAAGGGGTACATGACTTATATTATAATTCCAACAGAAGGAAGGTGGCATGGATCCTCTTGATGCCATCTTTTGGTACTAGTTGATCCACTGATTATTGTGCTTGTTAATCCAATTTGGGAGGTTACTGAGTAAAAACATGCCATTATTTGGTATTAGTCGATTAACTGATTATTGGTGATAGAAAAAATGTTCCATTGTTTGTTTGTTGCTTTTCTTGTTGGGATGCAAGTAGATGTAGTAGATAACAAATCAGAAGTCCATTTTTAACTTTGGTTGTTGATAATAATAAAACCAAGTTATGTAACTGCAACTTGTTAACAACTGCTCCTCCTAACTTTGGTTGTTGATGCCTCTGATGTTGTATGTATGCCTGCTGGTTTGGTTGCTGTATGCATATTGTAAAAAATGCCATATTTAATAACGCCTTGTTTGTGCCACTATTTTTTACTTTGTGGCTGTCACTTCTCTTTGAGATCACAAACATGTACTACCTCTGTACACTAATCTAAGACGTTTTTACGTCTTACATTAGTTTACAGAGGGAGTACTACATAACTTGCATGTATTCCTTTCAAAATATGTAGTGGGCGTCCTTTGTGAGAAACCAACTGCTAATGACTGTTTAATTGCATAGCAGCAGATAAACCGAAACTATCTTCACATCTATTCTCCTACACGAGGATGTTGCAGAAGAAGGGCGAAAGTACTGCAGCCTAGATCGATTCTTGTGTACTTTTCGGTGGAGAGACTTCATATTTATTTGCTGGATTTTTGCCCATGTCATGGTTGCAGAGATATTGACTCTAGTTTGAAGGATCTGAGAATTTTTCACATGGTTTCGTTGCTATTTGACACTCAGAACTTGAGATATTGTCGCAATGGTCGCATGTCGATTATGTTCAAAGTTCGGAGCTTTAGCTTGGAGAACAACAGTTCTGATTGCTATGCTCGCTTATTGTGAACCACTTATTATGCTGCTGTTGTTCCGAACTGCTGCTATTGATGCCGAAATACAAGAGGATTAAATGCATCATAAGTGACATGAATTGCATGTTGAGAGGTATTTGGTCACCAAGGGGAATTGGTGTAGGGTGAGGGTACTCTGCAGCCGAACGCAGCCGCAGCATGGGGGCGATTTCCAGCCTCCGTTGAAGCCTCACGCGCAGTTGGTTGTGGTACAATGATATGACCAAATGTGGCCGAGACCGATGGATCTCTCTACTGTTCCTGCCAAGGAATGTTTTGAAATGAACTTGGGTGTCTTCTGTTGCTGGGGGTGTTGGACGGTTTGGCTAGGGCGGATGTGCATTTATACTCCTATTTGTGGTTTTGTCTAAACTGAAGTTTGTTAGGCTTTAACCTCATGAGGGCATCTCAGTTTCACCTTGCAACACGATCTGAGGAGCATACAAGGCTGGCTACAGTGGCGTGGCTGAGATGGCTATTTATTTTCAATGATTACCAATTTTACTAAAAGAAAGAATCCTTGTTTTACAAAAGGCTCTTGAAAACAAATCATGAGCATAATCTTATTGTTTCTGTTCCATAATTCTTGTGGTAGTTTTAGTTCAACCATCGTCTTTGTCTCACAGTGATAAATTCCGAACATCGCCGAATAGAGGTTGTGGCCAAGTTGGCCATGCATTGTTGATAATTGCGTGTGCATCCACATGAGTTGAGTTGACGATGAGCTTGACCGCGTTGGGTTGGTTCTCCCATTTCGAGATCGAGGGTGGATCGACTCGACTCATGTAACACCCCAAATTTTCAATCTGGAATGTTATATATAGGTCATTCATGCATATCATATTTTATTGCATTTTTGTTCCATAATCCTCGAGATCCTAAGCAACTCAAGGACCCTCGGAGAGAGTTGGGATTTCCCGGTTTTCATATTTGATTTTTATCAAATAATGAAACGAGGATTTTTGATTTTAATTATTTTTCTTTCCGAAACATATTTAATATTAAAACATATGAGAGGAGATAACATGACTTCTCCAAAATAATTGAAATATTAAAGAAAAATATTAAAATCATTTATTTGATTTTATTTGGATTCTATTTGCATTAGAAAAATTGCACGTTTTCAAAATTGCATTTTAGGGCCAAGAAATGTTCGTCTCGTTCTAAATATTTTATTTAGACGGTGAAAATTTATTTTGGCATTTTTAGATTTTTATTTTATTTTCTAGGATTTATTTTCTGTTTGGCGGAATTATTTAGAAAAAAACTTCCAACGCCCGACCGGGCCGAAGCCCAGCCGAGCCAGGCTGGCCCAACCCCCGCGCCACCACCTTCCCCGTCCCGTGCCGCCGCCGGACTCGGAAGAGTCCGAGCCGCCGCCGCCGCGGCGACCCCCTCCCCAAGTCGGAGCCACCGCCTCGCCCCCTTTTAAAAACCTAGGGGGCCCACCTGGAGCCCCAAGTCGCCGCCGCCGTAGCCCTCGCCAGCACCGCCGCCGCAGCCTGCCGCCGCCCGCGCTGCAGCTGCCCCGCGCCGCCGAGCCGCCCCGCCGCCCCGCAAGCCCGTCGTCCAAGCCCCGCCTCGCTGGAGCTGCCTCGCCGGAGAGGTAACGCGCCGATCCGCCGCCACCGTATTTTTTGAAAACCAATTCGGTTTTTTTATAAAAGAAACCCTAGTTCGTTTTTTAGATCGGTTCGCCGGTTTTTCCCGGTTCTGCTACTTAGCGGACGTTCGTACGTACGTTCGTTTTAACGAACGGTTCTCGCCCGTTAGTTACAGATAACGAACGCTCGTTCGTTAGTCTGTTCGTGAGTTTTCTTTTTATCGGATTTTTTCTGAGATTATTCTCGATCGCGATTTCTGATCCGATTTTCATTTCAGTTTATCTTTTCGCTCGTTTGTCGGAATCAGGCGATTCAACCGCCTAGATCTTCGTCTCGAGACCCTCTTTCTGTTTAACCAACTTAAACAAGCTTTTGGTACTGTAAAATTTGACTTTAGTTCAGATTAGTAAACGGATCTTATTTCTTTCGCCGTTTGAGTTTCCTTGCTCCATTCGATTTGATTCTTTTTGCAAACCGGAGTTCTTAAGTTGTACTTTCTGGTCAATCTCTCTTATTTGAGTTTTGCCCATGCATCTCTGATTGTTGCTTATGTATGCTATTGTTTGTTTGTGATAGAATTCCCGGAGTGCGAAGCGTGCTACTACGAGTCCCTAGGTCTCGCGGATCGTCAGCGAGGCAAGTAACACATTGATCATACTCTTTCCATACCCAGTTTTTATGCATTAGAATCAATCCTCAAACATTGCATGAATAGGATGTCATTAACTTGTGGGTTGGGAAGTAGTTGTTGAGGTAGAACCTATTGCCCTGTTATATCAAACCCTTGGGAGTTACTTCTACGCCTTGCTTATATTGCTATGCTATGCTCGTAGACATGGTTTGGGTTTGAGTGAAATCCATGACAGATGTGAGATTGTTAATTAATGGTTCAACTTAAGGTGGCTACTTAAATACACATCTTGGTGGATTGAGGCACCTGGAGTACCCAGTGTTGCCTGTATTTTTGGAAATCCCGGGTTCCGTGTGATTTTCCTATGGACCGCCACCCGGGCTCAAAGGGAACTGAGATTATTCATGCTAGAAACTTCCTTGTGCAACCACAAGCTATTATGGGCTCTAGCATAGTTGAGTAAGTTACGTGAAACTCTTGAAGAGGCGGATCAGCAGGTAGAGGGTTGTAGGTTTGGTATGGTCCGCCTGGAGTAGAGAGTTAATGTTTCTGAAAGACTGTGTCTCGGTCATCCGTTTCTCAAACACCATGTAGTGCGAGAAATCCAACGGAGGAGATCGGGTCTTGTGAGGAAAAGTGCGCAAACATCTGCAGAGTGTACAATCTAATCATGGTTAGCCGTGTCCCCGGTTATGGACAATCTTGAGTATCTAGTACTTGGAGTATCTTAAGTATCTCATCACTTTTAATTAATATTGTTGGGTTGTTAATTACTTTAATTGGGATTGAGTTGGAGGAACCTTCTCAATATTGTTTCAACCACCATGATAGTTAAATTAAAATCTATTTCTTTGTTGTAGGAAAAAATTGGATTTTCGCAAAAACTATAACTATAGAGCTTTCTACCAGCCAAATATGCATGTCGTGATAGCATTATTCTGTTCTTGCTCTACTGTGTTATATTGCCAGCATATTCCATGTGCTGACCCGTTTTCGGGCTGCAACATATTATGTTGCAGACTTTTCAGACGAGGAGTAAGGTTTGTTAGGTCGTTGTCGTGCAGCTCAGCTATGCCGTTGGAGTTGATGGACTCACTTTATCTTCCAAGCCTTCCGCTGTTATCGTATTAGATGGCCTTAAGCCATATTATTGTAATAAGTTCTTTTTTGACATTCGATGTAATAAGCGTGTGATTGCTACTCTGTTATAAATCCTTCGAGTACTGTGTGTGTCAGCATTACCGATCCAGGGATGACACCGAAGCACAGAGACTTGACCGTTTGAGGTCGGGTCGCTACAAGATGGTATCAGAGCACACGCTGAGTGTAGGACACGACCACTACGATAAAAACCCTAGGTCACTCTTCTCTACTCATTCCTGACTCCTCTCCATTTTCTACTCCTTAGGATGGCAGAGATGAAGAACAAGTTTGCACAGCCGGATGAAGACACACCTTTTGGACGCCATTCGGAGGAAGTCACTAGGTACTTGAACATTGGAATACCAAGCTTCACCGGGACGTACAACGCCACCTTACCAGAAGAGGAGCGTTGGATGATTCAAGTACAAGTTCCAGGAAGGATGTTCTCGCCAACCTCTAAACCCATAGAATTTTCTTTCGAAGCACCCACCTGGAGTCTAGGCAAGAGCATGGCAGCCCACATTACCATGGGACGCATTGGAGAAGTCTACAACAAGGATCTTAAGGACACTATCTACCAGATTTGTGGGCGCCGAGACGAGCAATGGGAAGTGATCAGCACCAAGAAGGATAGATCCATTGCAGCTTTCATCTAGGAGCTAAACTAGCACATTTGACGTCAGGAGAACCAGATGTGCGCAGACATGATGGACTTGAAGAAGGCGAAGACTAGGATCATCAAACTGGAGGAAGAACTCAAGTTTACACGCGATGGCTATGAGGAGGAAATTAAGACGCTACTGGAGAAGAATGACGACCTGGTTAAGAAGATCGGAGTATTCATGAGAGATCCAGCACCGGGAGGAGAAGACGACGATTCCACTTACCCGGGCAACTACATTATCATCGACGACACCGACTTCGACCCTAGTGATGATGACTTTGAAGACAAAGCTGGAGCAGATATCATGGAGTCTTCCACCGATCAAAATTTCTAGATGACCACCACATATTAGTAGTATTTCCCCATGTATTTAGTAGTAGTTGAGCACTTTTGCGATAGTTCTAGACCGCTTGTATGCCCTTGCTTGATTGATTGAGTGAAATGATTATGTTTGTCTCATATGCATATGGGCAGTGCTTTCTCATTAGACCCCTTTTCTATTCTGATCTCTTCCATCTAAACCCATCAGATGCCTCCGAGACGTGACACCGGTTTTGCCTTCCCGTCGGAGCCCACTTAGTTGATCCAGTAGCAGAACACCTTGATGCAATTGCTAGTTCAGAACCAGTGCAACAACAACAACAACAACCCGCCGCCGGTTGACAACCTAGCCCGTTTTCTAAGGTTACAGCCGCCGGTGTTTTTTAGTAGCACCGAGCCTATAGTTGCTGATGATTGGCTACGCCGTATTGGAAGGGAGTTGACCACCGCAGGTTGCACAGATGCTGAGAAGGTGCGCTTTGCCGCACATCAATTGAATGGACCAGCAACCTCATGATGGGAGAATTACACGGCCACTTTCCCCATAGCCAATGTCACTTGGGACCAGTTTTAACAAGCTTTCTGCACAACCCATGTCTCAACTGGAGCTATGAAAATGAAGAAGCGCGAGTTTCGCAACTTACACCAGGGGAACTGTACTGTGGCTCAGTACGTGGATGAGTTTTGCAAGTTATCTCGCTATGCCCCTGACGATGTGGCCACAGATGCCGCGAAGCAAGAGAAGTTTATGGAAGGGCTGAATGATGAGATGAGCGTGCAGTTGATGGTAGCAACCTTCAACAACTACCAGGAGTTGGTAGATAAAGCTCTTATGATTGAAGGGAAGCAGCAGCAGATTGAGAGCCGTAAGAGGAAGTATGGACAAGGGAGGTATAACTCAGGAGCTCAGTAGAAGCCTCGTCTAACCCCGAACTCGGGAGGACTTGTTCATAACCATGGAGGTCATAACCACACCGGAGGAGGATCGCATAACCACAATGGTTCTAAGAATGGGAATGGGAACGAAGCCAACAACAATCAGAACCACTCCAATCTAGCCACACCCGCCAAAAGAGACCTAAGTCACGTTACTTGCTTTAAGTGTGGGAAGACTGGACACTATGCCACGGAGTGCCCTGAAGGGAAGAATGGAAACGAAAATGGGAGCGCTGGGAAGAAGCCCGATCCATTCAACAAAGGACAAGTGAACCACGTTAACGTCGAGGAGGTTGAAGAGCAGCCAGACGCGGTTATAGGTAAGCTTTTGGTTAAGTCATTTACCTCTCTTGTTCTTTTCGATACTGGTGCATCACATTCATACATATCAAGGGGATTCGTGGATAATTTTAGACTACCAACCCAAACCCTTAGGACCCCTCTTTTAGTGAGTTCACCTGGAGTAGAGTATATGGCTAGTCGATGGTGCGACCATATACCCCTAACCATTGGCACACATGTTTTTCCGCCCGACCTAATTATCTTGGAGTCACAAGGATTGGATGTGATATTAGGCATGTACTCGATATCAAAGTATGGAGGAAGCATTGACTGTGCTAGTAAGTCGATTTATCTCACCACCCCGAAGGGAAAAAGGATTAAGTATGTATCTAGGCATGTGCCCAGAAGGAGCCAAGTGAATACCCTCACGGGAGTTGTTCAGGAGGAAGTGCCTATAGTGAAGGATTACCCGGATGTTTTTCCAGAGGAGTTACCAGGCATGCCACCGGATAGATACATCGAGTTTGTGATAGAGCTATTGCCAGGTATCGGGCCAATATCCAAGAGACCCTATCGGATGCCCGCGAATGATCTGGAGGAGATTAAGAAACAGATCAAGGAGTTACTGGAGAAAGGTTACATTCAAAGGAGTTCATCACCTTGGGGAGCCCCAGTGCTTTTGGTTGAGAAGAAGGATAAATCCCTAAGAATGGTTGTTGATTATCGGGCCTTGAATGAAGTGACGATTAAGAATAAGTACCCACTGCCGATGATTAATGATCTGTTTGATCAGCTGCAGGGAGCTAAGGTGTTTTTGAAGATCGATTTGTGATCGGGATACCACTAGTTGAAGATTCGAGAGAAAGATATACCAAAGACAGCATTCACCACGCGGTACGGATTGTACGAGTACATAGTCATGTCGTTTGGATTGACTAACGCTCCTGCCTATTTCATGAGCATGATGAACAAAGTATTCATGGAATATTTGGACAAGTTTGTTGTGGTGTTTATTGATGATATAATGGTATATTCAAAGAATGAAGAGGAGCACAAGGAGCATTTGCGATTAGTTCTGAAGAAACTCAGGGAACACCAGTTGTATGCCAAGTCCAGCAAATGCGAGTTTTGGTTGAAGGAAGTCGGATTCCTTGGACATGTTATATCAGGAGAAGGTATAGCAGTAGAGCCCAACAAGGTTTAGTCAGTCACTGAATGGTTGGCACCCACTTCAGTTAGCGAGATCCGCAGTTTTCTTGGACTCGCAGGATACTATCGGAGATTCATTGAGAATTTTTCCAAGATTGCGAAGCCAATGCCTGAATTATTGAAGAAGGATACTAAGTTTAAATGGACGGAAGACTGCGAGGCAAGTTTCCAGGAGTTGAAGAAACGTTTGACTACAGCCCAAGTGCTGACCCTGCCATATATATGTAAGGAGTTCCAAGTGTATTGCGATGCCTCTCGCTTAGGACTTGGAAGTGTGCTTATGCAGGACGAAAGAGTTGTTTCGTACGCTTCGCGACAACTAAAACCTCACGAGTTGAATTATGCCACGCATGATTTGGAGCTAGCAGCCGTAGTGCATGCATTGAAGACTTGGAGGCATTACCTTATTGGAAATCGTTGTGATGTGTACACGGATCATAAGAGTTTGAAGTACATCTTCACACAGAAGGAGCTGAACCTTAGGCAGAGGAGATAGTTGGAGCTTATAAAGGATTATGACATGAAGCTGCACTATCATCCAGGTAAGGCCAACGTCGTAGCAGACGCTTTGAGCCAGAAGAGTTATGCTAACATCCTAGCAAGTACGGGATTACCGAAGGAGTTGGCAGAGGATATCATGGAACTTCGATTAGAGATTGTTCCTAGAGATTTTGTTGCAACAATGGAGGTTCAGTCGACATTGTTGGGTAAGATTCGGGAAGCTCAGAAGGATGACAAAGAGATTGCTGAGATAAAAGAGGGAATGAGCAAAGGAAAGGCCAAAGGTTTTCGTGAGGATGAGCATGAAACCTTATGGTTTGAGGACCGAGTTTATGTGCCCAATAACCCAGAGATCAGGAAGTTAATACTTCAGGAGGCTCATGACTCACCATACTCGATACACCCCGGAAACACCAAGATGTATTTGGATTTGAAGGAACGTTTCTGGTGGACGGGGATGAAGAAGGATATTGCCGAGTATCTAGCCGTATGTGATGTATGTCAGAGAGTGAAGGCAGAGCATCAAAAGCCAGCAGGATTGTTACAGCCTATGCCGATACCCGAGTGGAAGTGGGATAAACTTGGCATGGAATTTATCACCGGATTGCCCAGGACCAAATCAGGATATGATTCTATATGGGTAGTAGTTGATCGCTTAACCAAAGTGGCTCACTTTATCCCAGTGAAAACCACTTATACAAGTGCGAAGTTGGCTAAGATATATATGTCCAGGATCGTATGTCTGCATGGAGTTCCGAGGACCATCGTATCAGATAGAGGAACACAGTTTACCTCAAAGTTTTGGCATCAACTACACCAGACTTTGGGAACGAGATTGGAGTTCAGTACATCGTTTCACCCGCAGACGGATGGACAGACCGAGAGAGTCAACCAAATTCTGGAGGACATGTTGAGAGCCTGTGCACTAGATTATGGATCTAGTTGGGATGACAATTTGCCTTACGCAGAGTTCTCATACAACAATAGCTACCAAGCCAGTTTGAAGATGGCACCGTTTGAAGCCCTGTATGGACGAAGGTGCAGAACGCCGTTGATGTGGGATGAAGTAGGAGACCGACAGTTGTTTGGACCAGACCTGATAAAGGAGTCTGAAGAGAAGGTTAAGCTGATTCATGATAGACTGAAGATAGCTCAGTCCAGGCAGAAGAGTTATGCAGACTCGAAACGCAAGGAGGTAACCTATGAAATTGGAGATGAAGCATATATGCAAGTATCACCCTTACGCGGAGTGAAACGTTTTGGAGTTAAGGGAAATTTAGCCCCGAGATTTGTAGGACCGTATCGTATTTTGGAACGTATGGGCGAAGTTGCCTACAAGTTGGAGTTACCTGAAGGACTGTCAGGAGTTCATGATGTGTTCCACGTTTCGCGGTTGAAGAAGTGTCATGCTGAGATGGCCGATATACCATTAAGAGATACAGTACCTGTAACGCCCCATATGTAACCTTCCCCAATTGTACTCCGACTCTTGCCGTTTCCGGCATTAAGTTATATTTAATTCTCGGGTTCGGGTCTTTGTCCCCGTGTGTTGTTTTTTGTTTTCGTGCATCTCATATCATGTCGTCACGTGCATTGCATTTGCATACATGTTCATCTCATGCATTCGAGCATTTTCCCCGTTGTCCGTTTTGCATTCCGGCGCTTCGTTCTCCTCCGCTGGCCATTTCTAGCTTTCTTTCGTGTGTGGGGATTAAATATTTCCGGATTGGGCCGAGACTTGCCATGCGGCCTTGGTTTACTACCGGTAGGCCGCCTGTCAAGTTTCGGGTCATTTGGACTTCGTTTGATACTCCAACGGTTAACCGAGGGACCGAAAAGGCCTCGTGTGTGTGCAGCCCAACACCCCTCAATTTTGGCCCAAAACCCACCAAACTCAGCTCCATCGTCTCGGTCGTTCGATCACGATCGTGTGGGCGAAAACCGCACCTCATTTGGACTCTCCTAGCTCCCTCTATGCCTATATAAAGCCCCCCCGTTTTTCGGATCTCCTCCCACCTCCGAAACCCTAAAATTCCCCTCCGACGCGCCGGACGTGTCCGGTCCGCGCCGGACATCTCGCCGCCGCCAACCACCGCCTGCCACGTGGCGCCGCCTGCGCCTCAGCCGCCGCGGCCCGCCCGGCCCGCGGGAGGCCCTCCTGGGCCCGCGAGACGCCGCCGCCCCCTCGCCCGGCTCGGTGCCTTCTTCCCCGAGCCCGACCGTGCGCCGCCGCCGCCGTGGGTGCTCGCCGCCGCCGTCCTCGCCCACCGGAGCTCCCTGCCGCCCCGTCCAGCGACTCCGGTGGCCGGATCCACCATCCGGCGCCGGCCTCCTCGCCCGGCCCCGCCCGCGGCATCGCCGGCCTCCTCGCGGCTCCCCGCCGCCCTCTCCTCGCCGGGCCGCCGTCCCCGCACTCCGGCGAACCCTCCCCCGGCGCCTTCTTCCTCCCCCGGCCGCCGCGCCATCGCCGGGTTCGTCGCCGAGCTACAGTGACCCCGGATCCAATCGGATCTACAGTAAACCCTAACCCCCGTTGACTTTTCCCTCTCCTCTCAGATTTTCATGCAACGTTTGACCAGCGATATCTCCGCAATCGTAGCTCCGATTTGGGCATATGATATGTCAAAATATTCGTCTCGATGAGTACATCATTTCATTCCATTGCGTCATTTGCATTTGAGGTCATCTTGGTGCCCAAAATGCTGTTGGAAGGAGGCATGATGAGTTAAATTGCAGATCCGTTAGTTCAACATGCACTTTTGTCATTTTTGCCATGTTTAATCCGTGCATGATATGCCTATGCCCCTTTGAGATGAATTGTTAAGCATGTTTTCTTATTTCCAGAGGTGCCTTCCATGCATTTTTAGGATGTGTGTGTTGTCTTGTGCAAGCTTGCGAAGAGGGCTACCTGAGTTTACTGATTTCAGGGACTTAGTGATTTTCACAAAGTCTGGGCCGTTTTAGTTCACGATGCTATATGTCCGGCTTGTTTCCTAGTGATCCGTGCCTCTTTTGAGGATGATCAGTAAGAGTGATTTGTTATGCTTGTTGTGCTTAATCCATCCATGTCTTTACTTGTTATGTTGGAGCACCCTAGGTTGACTCAATCGAGCTCAACTTTTGGATAGTTGCTGTTTTGGGCAGATCGTGAACTCTTTTGCGATTTTGCCGGAGTGATTGCTAGTGATCCATGCATGCTATGCCATTGTTCTTGCCATTTATAGCTAGCTTTTTGTGCCTTCTTAATGGATATATGCTTGCCTTGCCATGACTTACACCGTAGTGAGAGCATCGAGCTCGTTTACATGCCTCCGTGAGTTATTATTTCAGCATGTCCCAGTTTTCTCTAAGTCTGAAAACTGATTGTGTTTCATCGATGTTCGTGTGCTCGGTAGAGTATTTTGTGAACCCTTTTGGCCCAAGGTCATTTTGGGTGTTTTGTTAAGCTTGTTGAGTAGCTCCATGCCATGCTCTTACTTGCCATGTTCAGGTTTTCCTTCATGTTGTTTTGCTGCTCCGAAGAGAGCATCGTGGTCTGAAATTCCAGACTAGCGTTAATTTCGCTAAGTCTGAAATCTGTTTTGCTTATTCAGTTTTGCCATGCTTGTTTGAAGCCCTTAATGGATGAATTTGCCTATGCCTCAGTCCTGATGATTTGTTAAGCTTGATGAGTACATCACTTCCATGCAATTTGTTTTCATATTGGGTGGCTGTAGCATGTTCATTTTGTTGCATTTAGGAGCCTACTTGCTGTAAATCGCAGATCGGTTCGTTTAGTAAATCGCTTGCCATTTCTAAACCGTAGCTCCGATTGCCATGATCTTTATATCGTTTTCAGGGGATTTCTTCCCCTCTATCCAGTGGCACACTTGGATTTCCAAGTTGAGGCCAGGTTCATGCATTTCCTGTTACATCTTGCATTTTGCATCCCGCATCGCATCCCGCATAGCATATCATCTTTGCATCTTATTGGTTGCCTTTGCACGTGGTTGATTGTATCCTTGTTGCTTGTTTGTGTTGTTGGGTAGAGCCGGGAGACGAGTTCGCTAACGAGGAGCCCGTTGAGTTTGCTTTTGAGGATCCAGTCAATTCTGACAACTGTGCAGGCAAGATGATCACACCCTTGAAACCACTACTATCTTTGCTATGCTAGTTTGCTCGCTCTTTTGCTTTGCCAATGCTTCGATGCCTACCACTTGCTTGCCAGCCTCCCAATTGCCATGATTGAGCCTCTAACCCACCTTTGTCCTAGCAAACCATTGATTGGCTATGTTACCGCTTTGCTCAAGCCCCTTCTTATAGCGTTGCTAGTTGCAGGTGAAGATTGGAGCCATTCCTTGTTGGAACCTTTATTTACTTGTTGGGATATCATTATATTACTATGTTATCTTTATTCATCTATATACTTGGTAAAGGGTGGAAGGCTCGGCCTCTCGCCTAGTGTTTTGTTCCACTCTTGCCGCCCTAGTTTCCGTCATATCGGTGTTATGTTCCCGGATTGTTGCGTCCCTTACACGGTTGGGCTATATGGGAACCCCTTGATAGTTCGCCTTGATTAAAGCTTTTCCAGCAATGCCCAACATTGGTTTTACCATTTGCCACCTACCCTTTTCTTTCCCTTGGGTTTCCGGAGCCCGAGGGTCATCTTTATTTTAGCCCCCCCACGGGCCAGTGCTCCTCTGAGTGTTGGTCCGAACTAGAGTCCTGTGCAGCGCCCCCTTGGGGAAACCCGAGGTTTGGTTTTAGTTGTATGGAGCGCTCATCTGAGTGTGCCCTGAGAAAGAGATATGTGCAGCTCCTATCGGGATTTGTCGGCGCATTCGGGCGGTGTTGCTGGTCTTGTTTTAACCTGTCGAATCATCTTGTTGTACCGGGATACCGAGTCTGATCGGTGGGTCCTGGGTGGAGGTCTATTCCTTCGTTGACCGTGAGAGCTTGTTATGGGCTAAGTTGGGACCCCCCTGCAGGGATTGATCTTTCGAAAGCCGTGCCCGCGGTTATGGGCAGATGGGAATTTGTTAATGTCCGGTTGTAGATAACTTGAACTTAATTAATTAAAATGAATCAACTGCGTGTGTTGCCGTGATGGCCTCTTCTCGGCGGAGTCCGGGAAGTGGACACGGCGTTGGAGTTATGTTTGCGTAGTCTGCTCTATTTAGTTTCCGCTCGTGCTTTGCCTTCTCTTCTCGCTCTCCTTTGCGAATAAGTTAGCCACCAGATATGCTAGTCGCTTGCTGCAGCTCCACATACTTTACCCCTTTCCTACCTATTTAGCTTAAATAGTCTTGATCGCGAGGGTGCGAGATTGCTGAGTCCTTTGTGGCTCACAGATTACTATTACACCAGATGCAGGGACCGATGATACTCCTCCGGATGGCGCGTTCGAGCTGAAGTGGGAGTACGACGAGGACTCTCAGCGATACTATGTTTCTTTTCCGGATGATCAGTAGTGGTGCCTATTCGGGGTTCGATTCAGGGATTAGTCGCTTGTTGGGGGTCTTTTCTATTTTGGCGCCGTAGTCGGGCCATGAGTGTTTGTATGATGGATGTTATTTATGTACTTTGATGTGACGTGGCGAGTGTAAGCCAACTATTATTATCATCCCCCCTTGATATTATATATGTACTTGGGTTGTGTAATGATTCCCGACTTGCGACATTGCTTTCAATGCGCCTATGTCTCTAAGTCGTGCCTCGACACGTTGGAGACATAGCCGCATCGAGGGCGTTACAGTACCCTTGGAGGCGATTCCGTTGGACAGTGATTTGACTTATGAGGAAAAGCCAGTTAAGATTCTTGAGTTTGCCAGCCAAGTCACCCGGAACAAGGTTATCAAGTTTTGCAAAGTTCAGTGGAGCCACCATACCGAGGATGAAGCCACCTAGGAACGAGAGGATGTTTTTCGCAAAGACCACCCACACCTATTTTCTAGCCCACCCGAATCTCGAGGGCGAGATTCATCTTAAGGGGGTAGGTTTGTAACATCCCAAATTTTCAATTTGGAATGTTATACATAGGTCATTCATGCATATCATATTTTATTGCATTTTCGTTCCGCAATCCTCGAGATCCTAAGCAACTCAAGGACCCTTGGAGAGAGTTGGGGATTTCCCGGTTTTCATATTTGATTTTTATCAAATAATGAAACGAGGATTTTTTATTTCAATTATTTTTCTCTTTGAAAAATATTTCATATTAAAATATATGAGAGGAGATAACATGACTTCTCCAAAATAATTGAAATATTGGAGGAAAAATATTAAAATCATTTATTTGATTTTATTTGGATTCTATTTGCATTAGAAAAATTGCACGTTTTCAAAATTGCATTTTAGGGCCAAGAAAATGTTCGTCTCATTCTAAATATTTTATTTAGACGGTGAAAATTTATTTTGGCATTTTTAGATTTTTATTTTATTTTCTAGGATTTATTTTCTGTTTGGTGGAATTATTTAAAAAAAACTTCCAGCGCCCGACCGGGCCGAAGCCCAGCCGAGCCAGGCCGGCCCAACCCCGCGCCACCGCCTTCCCCGTCCAGTGCCGCCGCCGGACTCGGAAGAGTCCGAGCCGCCGCCGCCGCCGCAACCCCCTCCCCAAGTCGAAGTCGCCGCCTCGCCCCCCCTTTAAAAACCCACCCCGGGGCCCCCCTGGAGCCCCAAGTTGCCGCCGCCGCAGCCCTCACCAGCACCGCCACCGCAGCCCCCGCCGTCGCCTGCCGTCGCCCGCGCTGCAGCTGCCCCGCGCCGCCGAGCCGCCCCGCCGCCCCGCAAGCCCGCCGCCCAAGCCCCGCCTCGCCGAAGAGGTAACGCGCCGATCCGCCGCCGCCGTTTTTTTTTTGAAAACCGATTGTTTTTTTAAACCCTAGTTCGTTTTTTTAGATCGGTTCGCCAAATTTTCCCGGTTCTGCTACTTAGCGGACGTTCGTCCGTATGTTTGTTTTAACGAATGGTTTTCGCCCGTTAGTTATAGATAACGAACGCTCGTTCGTTAGTCTGTTCGTCAGTTTTCTTTTTATCGGATTTTTTTCCGTGATTATTCTCGATCGTGATTTCTGATCCGATTTTCGTTTCAGTTTATCTTTTTGCTCGTTTATCGGAATCATGCGATTCAAGCGCCTAGATCTTCGTCTCGATACCCTCTTTCTGTTTAACCAACTTAAACAAGATTTTGGTACTATAAAATTTGACTTTAGTTCAGATTAGTAAACGGATCTTGTTTCTTTCGCCGTTTGAGTTTCGTTGCTCCGTTCGATTTGACTTTTTTGCAAACCGGAGTTCTTAAGTTGAACTTTCTGGTCAATCTCTCTTATTTGAGTTTTGCCTGTGCATCTCTGCTTGTTGCTTATGTATGCTATTGTTTGTTTGCGATAGAATTCCCGGAGTGCGAAGCGTGCTACTACGAGTCCCTAGGTTTCGCGGATCGTCAGCAAGGCAAGTAACACATTGATCATACTCTTTCCATACCCAGTTTTTATGCATTAGAATCAATCCTCAAACATTGCATGAATAGGATGTCATTAACTTGTGGGTTGGGAAGTAGTTGTTGAGGTAGAACCTATTGCCCTGTTATATCAAACCCTTGGGAGTTACTTCTAAGCTTTGCTTATATTGCTATGCTATGCTCGTAGACGTGGTTTGGGTTTGAGTGAAATCCATGACAGATGCGAGATTGTTAATTAATGGTTCAACTTAAGGTGGCAACTTAAATACATATCTGGGTGGATTGAGGCACCTGGAGTACCCAGTGTTGCCTATATTTTTGGAAATCCCGGGGTTTCCTGTGATTTTCCTATGGACCGCCACCCATGCTCAAAGGGAACTGAGATTATTCATGCTAGAAACTTCCGTGTGCAGCCACAAGCTATTATGGGCTCTAGCATAGTTGAGTAAGTTACGTGAAGCTCTTGGAGAGGCGGATCAGCAGGTAGAGAGTTGTAGGGTTGGTATGGTCCGCCCGGAGTAGAGAGTTAATGTTTCTGAAAGACTGTGTCTCGGTCATCCGTTTCTCAAACACCATGTAGTGCGAGAAATCCAATGGAGGAGATCGGGTCTTGTGGGGAAAAGTGCGCAAACCTTTGCAGAGTGTACAATCTAATCATGGTTAGCCGTGTCCCCGGTTATGGACAATCTTGAGTATCTAGTACTTGGAGTATCTTAAGTATCACATCACTCTTAATTAATATTGTTGGGTTGTTAATTACTTTAATTGGGATTGAGTTGGAGGAACCTTCTCAATATTGTTTCAATCACCATGATAGTTAAATTAAAATCTATTCCTTTGTTGTAGGGAAAAAATGGCTTTTCGCAAAAACTATAACCATAGAGCTTTCCACCAGCCAAATATGCATATAGTGATAGCATTATTCTATTTTTGCTCTACTGTGTTATATTGCCAGCATATTCCATGCGCTGACCCGTTTTCGAGCTGCAACGTATTATGTTGCAGACTTTTCAGACGAGGAGTAAGGTTCGTTAGGTCGTTGCCGTGTAGCTCAGCTATGCCGTTGGAGTTGATGGAATCACTTTATCTTCCAAGCCTTCCGCTGTGATCATATTAGATGGCCTTAAGCCATATTATTGTAATAAGTTCTCTTTTGACATTCGATGTAATAAGTGTGTGATTGCTACTCTGTTATAAATCCTTCGAGTACTGTGTGTGTCAGCATTACCGATCCAGGGATGATACTGAAGCACAGAGACTTGACCGTTTGAGGTCGGGTCGCTACAACTCACCTTTACAGATTCAGGATATCGTCAATGGATAGGGCTGGCATGTCAAGAATTTACTCAACAAGAGGATGCGACGCTACACTATGCTATGGTAGAGTAACACCGTAGCCCGTAACCGGCATGCAGAACATTATAAGAAAAGCAAACCCTTGAGCCGTGATTGCTCCATTGATTCCTCCTTGGTATCGGCCCAAATTTGGATTGTGTTTGCGTCGGCGCGGACACTGCATGGACGCATGTGACGCCCGCCCTTGTCCCCTCGGACCCGCTCGTCGGTGGCACAACACCCATTCTCCCCCTTCCCCTACACACCTGACACCTCCAGCCACGCTGCCACCGCTGTCGCCTCCCACTGCAGGCCGCATCGACGCTGCCCAGGCCGTCGCTGGCATCCACACATTTCCCCCACCTCGACACTGCATTTGATGCCCGCTCTTGTTGGCGTTGGTAGTCTCTTTTCACCACCGCCGTAGCACCTCCACGGCCATGCCACCACATCGACTTCACAGCCGCCTACCTAGCTCCAAGCCTGTCGGCTATGCTCCACGACAGACTCCACTTCGACAGACGTGCTGCTTGTGCGGGGGAGATGCGCGGGGCTCCTCACCGTCCGTCTTCTCGACCACTATTTTGGGGATCAGGGTAATGACACCAAAGTTCAAGCGCACCATGTCGAGAGTCCCAATATAAAATTCATGGAACATCGGCTTGACCAGAAGCTAAAACTGCATCCAAAACTTCTGGAAGAAGGCCACTGACAGGCTGCCTGGGCCAGGTAGCTAGACTTCATGTCAGCAATCCCCTACCCATCTCCTTCGGCAAGAAAGGCAGAGATAGTTCCAAATTCCCAGTGCCAGAAACTTTGGCTACTATTGGCCAATAATCATCCGCCGGAGAAATCCATAGCAGGGTTCCGTCGTGAAGAGCTCCTTATAGAAGGAGTAAATGTGCGTCACGATATATCCTAACTACTCAACGAGGACATCTCCCTTCCACAAACAAGGAATAGAGCATTTGCGACATCACACAGTAGCAATAGCCCGGAAATAGGCGGTATTAGCGTTCCCCTTGTAATAGTCAATTCCGACACCCCCGCCCCCACCGCCTGATGCTGCCAAAAAAGCTCTTCACCCTTGAAGATCTCCATAAGAGAGGCTTCGAGGGTGTATTGCACGAGCCAGTCATTGACAGAGATGTCAACGCCGCCGACAATCACATCCAACGCCTTGATCCGGTCAAGCACCAAGATTGCCCCCACGAACGCGTGAATTGTCACATTGATTTGTCATAGTGATGCCAAATGTCGACAACACAGAACACCCTTGGCGGAGCGGCAGCCGCCTTCGCCCACCTAAGCCGCATTTCTTCCACAAAACCTGATGCAATAGCCCCAAGGTTTCAAAGTGGAAACACTTCAATCTAGGAGGCACCATCCCCGATGAGAAAAGCAGGGGTGAGTGATCAGAACCAAATTCTGGTAACCACCTTTAGGGAGCTTAGCGGAAAAGCCACCTCGCACTGAACGGACACAAGGACCAAATCCAATACACTCTGGATTGGGTTGAGCTCTTTATTAGTCAAGACAACCTAGCCCCTACGCGAGCGATCTCGCGAAGAGCCATCTCCACAATGTTTTTGAAACACGGTCCCTTAGGGCCCGATTTATTAAAAAAGGTCGAAGAGAGTTACCCAGTTAATTAGCGGAAAACCGGGTTAAAACCATTACAACATGCCCGTCAAAACAGGGCACCCTGGGCGACCTGGCAACCCACACAAGAACGCACACACGTCGTCAAGGAGAGAACGTCATCAAGGTTGAATCTGGTGCCATCGTCATCACACCTCCACGAGGGCGACTCCGACTCCACCATCAACGACCACCAATGTAGCCCTCACCGCAAACAAGCGTCGAGGCCTGCATCGGCCGATGCCAAACAGTCAACCGCACACGCCGGCCACCAGGCAGCTCCGACTCCGTCGACGAGCATTGCAGGAGAAAAGCGATGTGCCTGCGCCGAGCCAGCGCTGGAACCGACCACCTATCTTGTGTCATCGTCGCCGCAAGGGCCCCTCCTCAACAGCTCCGACTCCAGAAAGACAAAGTGAGGCACGACGACTCCTCGAACACGCCGAATGAGACCGACTACCAACACACAGCAACAACCCAACTCCGCTCGAAGCCGCCATCGTTGCCTCACAAGAAGCCGCGCAGAACATCCACATCACCGACCGGGCACCTGCCGATCGCAATGCCGCGAGCGTCTAGCCCATGGAGCGCGCAGACGAGATCCAAAGCTCTTCAAGACGACGCCCCAAAGAGGGAAGCAACGATGTCAACGCCGTCGCCCGACCCGACCGGCCTTAGGCTTTCACCTGAAGAGTTGAATCCGAGAGTGTGTAGGGGATGGACTCCACGACGACGCCTCCAAGAAGGTAATACGACTTCCACGGACGCCGACGTCGTCGGCTGACCAAAGCCAGGCAAGCTTTCGCCCGGATCACCGCCCAACACCACACCCCCACGCACCGCACCTCCGCTAGCCCGCCCACCTCCCCCAAAGCCACTGCGCCATGACCATGAAGAAGCCACCAATCCTCGTCGCCGGCCAGAGACGCCGACGAGCCGAATCCAGCTAGATCCGGCACCCCATCACCGCTGCACCGCCACAGAACTTGCCCGACCGGCAGCCTCCCGAGATGCCGCTGGCAGGGAGGCACAGCCAGCGCGGAGCACACCACCAGAGCACCTCAAGCAGGGCCGGGCCCACAGTGATGCCAAAGGTGCGGCCCGCACAGGGCCCAAAATTCTGAGGGCCCCAAATTTTTTATATAGTTATAGTAACAGTAAACGTAACTGGGCCGAGCGGCGAGCGACTAGGCCCATCCAGCGAGAGCGAGGCCATCGAGCGGATGGAGCGCTGGGACTCCTCCAGATCGCTACGAGATCAGGCGACGAGGCAGCACTAAGAGAAAAAAAAGGCGACGAGGGCATCCCTAATTAGCTACGTTATCTAAAAAATACTAGATCGCTAGCATAAAAAAACATTAGATCGCTACAGCCTGCAGGATCGGATCGCTGGAGCCCTCGACGGCTAGAGGCCTGGAGCCCTTGACGTTGTCACGTCGACGCCTCCTCCCGTCTCCTCCCTCGGTAGCTCTCGCTCGATCCCTGGTCCTTACTCCTTAGACCGATCCAATTTCGGATTCAGGCCAACTTAAGCGACAGGCCACTGCTCCGGTGCCGCCGTTGACTTCCTTGAGTCCTTTCTTAAATTTCAGACTCGTCGACGTCATCTCATCGGATTGATCGGTCACCGACGCTGCTACGCTAATCTTCAGGTGCTAAGCGAGTCATTCTTTTTGGTTAACTTCGGTTCCTACTCCTAAATCCTAATTCTTAATTTTCTAATGATTTATTGACAAGGATCATTACTTCATTAGAGATTGGTTCTTACCTCCCCGGTTAAAGATCACAGGACCGAAAATTAGGTGAGTTAGACGGTTCGTCTAATTCCCAAGCATTGACGCATGATGTCCAATTGATATATGCTACATATAAATTCAATTTTATTTTATTCATCTTCTTTATCTTGTGTTTCAATAATACGGATTTGAGTCATCATGGGGAAACATCAGTCGGGTGCCTATAAGTGCAAGAAAAAAGCAAAAGAAGAAAATTTAATTAATAAATCTTATAAAGGTGGTATGGACAGATTTGTATTGTTAAAAAAAAGGCACCGCAAGTGTCATCTGGTAATCAGTCTACGGATCCTTCTACCCTTGCACTTGCAATTGTTCCTTACAATGATTCTAGAGATAGTCATACAGAGACAGATAATATGGATGTAGGCGAAGATAATATTGATGTTAACTTGAATAGTTCACCTCATGAGGATGTTGATGATTCTTTTCGGTCTGATATATTTGATCCAAGAAACTAGGATTCTCTTAATTCTAAACAGATTGATATCTTAGCACAGAAGGGTCCAAAAACAGACAAGTCAGTTAAAGGTCCCAAAGATAGATATCGTAAAAGGTTTACTTCAGTATTCTATACTAGAATCTTATCAAATGGAGAGTATTGTGATAGAGTGAAGTGTTGGAGAAGATTGATTACGAGGATATCATTGAAGATTTCATATCAAAGAATACTAAAAGAATGAAGTTTTTCAAATAAATAGCAGCTGGGAGTTAAATAGATATGATTTTTATAAGTCCAATTGTTATGTAAGACATTATACTATATATATATTATGAAAAAATTCTGCTTGATATATATTAATATATACATTATAATTGCTTGTTAGGTTATTTTTTAGTGAGATAGGGCCCTATTTTTTAGTTTGGCACGGGCCCCGGATTTTGTCCGGCCAGCCCTGACCTGAAGGAGCCGCTGGGGAGCGCCATGGAGCCGCCAGGTTGCCGGGAGCCACGCCACGGCCAGATCCAGCAACCTGCACACCACCGGCCGACACCAAAGAGCAGGACGGAGAGCGCCGCCACCCCACACCGACGCGCCGGGCAGGAGCCATCGGACCAAGGGCCCTGACACTGCCGGCGAAGCCACCGCGGCCGCCACCTGCCGGAGGCCCTGCAGGGAGCCGAGCCGCCGCACAGAGAACAGGATGGGGCGAGCCTCCCCCACCCAAGATCCAGACGCGAGAGAAGATCCCCGCCGCCGCCGTCCACCGCCCGGGCTTAGCCCGGCGGCCTCCTCCGGCGACGGCGAGGGGGGCGGGGCCGACGGAGGGAGTAGTGGCGCCGCTCGATCTGGTCTCCACCTGTGTCGCTTGTGGAGGCGACGCGGGGGACGGGGAAGTAGAGTCAAACAGAAGAAGCGCGATAAATTTGACCTCCGCGGTCGCAGCTGACAAGCAAGAGAGATGCACGACCCATCTCCACAATGTAGTCATTGAAAAGATGCATGTGCGGAAGGGCCACAATAGTCGAGCTTTTGTCCATGCGCTGCCAAATCAGGTTGATGCCCCCCGCCGTTACCACCAAGATGGGACTTTGATCAACCTTGGCCTTCAGCTCAGATAAAAAAACTAGGATCCCGATAACTGCCACACGTGTAGTGTATCGGATAGTTGTACCACACGCCTCGTGTGGTATGGACAGCAACCAGCCCACACACCTACGTGTGGGCAAAACAACTAATGCCCACACACATCTTTTTTCCCCTCCTGAACCCTCTCACACGCCACACGCGTGCGTGTGGGCGAAGTTGATAACGCCCACACGCCCGTATGTCAGGCCTCGTACCCTTCTGGTCCCGCACGCGACGCGTGACGCCCACCACGCGCCCGCAATTGCCATGGTCCAGACTCTCGTCCATGTTCGTTTATCTGCAGTTGCCATGTCGCTGAACTACGGTTGCCATGTCGGACAACTGCAGTGGCCATGGTTGCTCAACTGCAGTTGCCATGTATGGTCTGATCTAATGTAGTTGTCATGATTTCATAACTTTAGGAGTTGCCACATACTAACACTAGGCAGTTGAGAGAGTTGCCATGTGCTCACAAGCATGCTAGGGCAGTTGCCATGTAAAAAGGAAGAGTTACCATCTGCTTACGCGCACGTTAGGGCAGTTGCCATGTACGTGCACGTTGGGGCAGTTGGCATGTATCATGCAAAAACACATGGCAACTTGGTAAAAGACAGTTGCCATCTGCTTACGTGCATACTAGGCAGTTGCGTGTACCTTGCAAAAACACATGGCAACTCGGGTAAAAAAAGAGAGTTGCCACATGCTTATAAAAGCACACTAAAGGCAGTTGCCATGTGCGCTGCAAAAACACATGGCAACTAGCAGCTTACGTGTGGGAGAGGAGACGGGCGTGTGGACGAGATGGCAAATGCCCACACACTAGCCCTTGTGCGTGACTGAAAACTGGTGTGTGGGTGAACTGCTAAACGCCCACACACCGGTCCCTCCGTGTGGTAAAACGGATGTGTGGGCAAACTATGTCACACACCACACACACGCCTTATCCTACATGGCACAGGAAATCAGCCAGATTGTATCAAGATTCATGTATATAGTACTGGACGGTGATGGATGCGTGTTGTCGAGATGGTCAACGTCCACACATGTGGACGTTAATATTTCCAAAAAACTAAAGACTGCCTGTGGTCAGCCGGGCCATAGACAATTATCACCTTGCAACAAAGGTTCAAAACATCTCTAGGCCAGGGACATGCTAAGAAAGAACTCCCCACGATCCATATCCTCCACTACGAAAGTGACCTCCTTCACACCCAGCAGAATGGCCCCCGCCCCGAGTGTGAATATCGAAGTCGATAATTAATAAGTCCTCGATTTATTTTCCAAATCAACGGATTCTCAGAATCAGGGGTGACCTTCACTTTATCTTACATACGCTAAGATCGCTCGGCTTGTTTTGTTTGTACTATATGCTAGCATATAGCACAGCTAAAAGGAAGTACGTACTATCTGTCAGAAAGTGCCTATGATGTCCAACAACGAAGTGTAGGTGCCAGTGATGGCAACAAACGCCCCAAGCAGCAGGATGCCGACGATCGCCGCGACCTCGAGACGGCGCAGGCCTTTGGCTTTGTAGATCTTGAGGTAGCAGAGGCAGGGGAAGAAGACTGTGCCCATGACGCTGAGGAAGGAACCGATGAAGGACATGAGGAAGCCGAAGAACGGCACCATGGACGCCACCGCGACCGTGCTGATAAGAACGGTGGTGCTGACGGCCACCCTCGCCGACCCACTCCCCGCGAGCGAGAGCCTCTCCTCGATTGCCGACGTGATGGGCGCGACGAGCAACGCGTACTTGGTCAGCGGGTTGATGAGAGTCATGACGATGGCGATCTTGGTGTAGAGCCTCCCTGATGGCAGGTTGAGCGTCACCTGCGACTGCACGTCCTCTCCGTAGATGAGGTAGCCCAGCACCGCCGTGATCCCGTAGTTGAGGCTGCAGAGCACCGAGGAGATGAGCAGCACTTGGGAGAAGTGCTCGCGGTTCTTCATGGACGAGTATATCGTGGGAAAGACGACATGGCCGGTGAAGCAGACGAAGTAGAGGCCGAGGGAGGCGGGCAGGCCGGCGAGGTTGAGGACGTTGCCGTTCGTGCGGAACCCGGACTCAGAGACTCCGGCCCAGACCAGCGACGCCGTCAAGGCCGCCGACGCGACGAGCCCGAGCGCCGACACGTAGGCGAGCACGGCGAGGTTCTTGAGCCAGGTGGTGGGCAGCACGACGGCGCCGGCCAGGACGATGAAGAGCTGCTTCCCGCGCAGCCGGTAGCCGGGGAGCAGCTCCACGCCGGCGCCGGGGAAGAGCTTGTCGAGGTTGTCGCCCTCGAGGACCAGGAAACTGATGGCGACGAGGTAGAGCTCCACGTACATGAACACGGCGACGGTTCTTCGGCCGGCGGCGCCGAAGGCCAGCTGGCCGACGTCCGGGTAGGTGGCGACGGAGCCGTCGGCGCGCATGCAGCGCGCCATGAGCGTGCCGGTGTAGTAGCAGACGGCGCCGACGAGGGCGAAGAGCGCCAGGCTGAGCCACCCGCCCCGCGACACCGCGTACGGCATGGTGAGCACCCCGATGCCCGAGACGGCGTTGGTGAGGTTGAGGCACGTCCTGGAGAAGGAGGCGCCGGCGCCGCGATACGGAGGGAGCTGCGCCTCGGCGTCGCGGTCAGCTCGCTGCCCGGTGGCCGTGAGAAGTGGCTCGCCGAGGGGGCTCGCCGTCGCAGCGAGGCGGCTCGTCGTGTGGTCTTCCATCTCTGAACAGCCACAAGATGCAGTCGATCGTTCGGACGATTGATGCTGCTGTGCTGCCTTGCCAGGCTGCGCGTGGCCGGGGCTGTTTATAGTGGGTGCTGGTGTATGTGTATGAGACTTTGGCACGTGACGATCTGTCGCCACTCGCCAGCCTGCCGGCAGTTTGCCAAGTGCCAACGCATGCAACGATGACTCCAACATCGGCCAGTCAAGAGATTTTGACACGCCAAAGTTACACAATCTATCAAGAGTTTTTCACCTTTGCTCCACTCATGTGTGGTCCATGCAACCACATGTGAAGGAGTACTTCACCCTCGTCGCGCCGCTACATTCACGTACGTGCTAGGACACGGTCGATACATATATATGCATGTGGGCTGACGCTTGCATGTTCGTGATAACGGTGCGTTTGCAATCCGGGCACATGCATGCATGCAGGACAACCGTGTAACTCGTTGTACCCACAAAAGAGACCTAGCTCGTTTTAGAGCGAACGTGACCAATTTATGATTGGAACCCTAGAAAGGTGGTTGTACCTTTAGCCCACGGTGCAGCAAAATCTGTCTTTGCTTAGTGTTCGGCTATTCGCGGAGTGTTTTCTTACGGGTACGCAACATTGAGGCTCTCTGCTGGGTAGAGTACCTTCTAAAAACCACTCGGCCTATTTACTGGTACACGGTGCCGCCGGGTCTTTGCCGATTATCGCTAGAACAATACTTGACATAGGCAACAAACTCGGTATAAATTCAAATAGAATACCCAGCACCCTTTCATCTCATGGCATGTTCCTACCTCCCAGTATATATCTATTAAGCTACTATAAGCACCATAAGTTTGAAGCCTCTTGTTTTTTTTTTTTTGAGAAAAACTCGTCAAGCTTTTTATTCCAAAGCAACGTTCATAGATACAACTGTTAGGTCATGAGGATTTCCCAACCACACATGTCTACCTAATTGTAGGTTACAAGAAAACTTAGCAAGTTTATGAGCCTCATAGTTATAGTTTTTGTGCTCATGAATGAAATTACATAACTGAAAACTACTTTTACGACCTATTATTTCATGTACTATACCAGCATGGAGTCTTCCCGTCCCCCTGTTGATGTCGTAAACCACTCCTTGACAGTCAGACACAACTGTGATCTTATGTAGATTAAGATCCTCCGCAAGAGATAGAGCTTCCCTGCAGGCGAATGTCTCGAGCATCACTGGGTCAGTCACTCCCGGGTACACCACCGATGAGGACCCAAGGCATAGACCCTGACTGTCTCTACAGACAACCGAAACTGGTCCTCCTCTTTTGTGGCGGGCGACCGCGCCGTCAACATTAATCTTCATACAGTCTTGAGGCGGGGCAAGCCACCTTTCTTCAGTGGACCGGGGAGATCGACAGACTGCAGTAGGCGGCATGGTCGGTTTTTGTAACTGTTGCATCTCATGTAAGTAGGAATCCACAAAGGCGGTGGTTTGGACCGGGCTCTGGAATATAGCCTCGTGGATTGCTTTTCGCCGAACATACCAAACTGACCAGAGTGTCACTACCATCCTTGTGAACAGGTCATGACTCATTGTAGCATATAGTTCGAACATCTAGTGTTTGGCGTTTGGTTCTTTACTGGCTATCATCTGTGACACGAGTTGCTCATCTGAGAGAGCCCAAATACAGCGTGACATGGTACATGAGAGGAGCGCGTGTCTCCATGAGTCCTCGCAGCCACACAGGGGACATGCATTTTGGACGGCCATGTTTCGCTTGTGTAAGACACCCGTAGTCGGAAGCGAATGCCTCGCCAGCCTCCACATGAAAACCTTGACCTTGGAGGGCACTATTAAATTCCAAAGTGATGTCCAGGATTTGCCTTCAGCTTGTTCGTTGGATGTTCCACTTCTTAGCTCGAGCCAATTCTCTCGCTGAAGCTTTGTTTTGATCATAAATTTATACGCTGAACTCACCGAGAATCTGCCCTTGCTGTCCGATGCCCATGCCCAAAAATCTTCAGTGTTTCGAGTGCATACCGGAATGCGCAAAATCGCCTCTGCATCAATGGGTAAAAATATGGAGCAAACCAACCCTACATTCCAGGAAGCGTTGGCTGGCTGTAGCAGGTCTGAAACCCTCTTTGGAGGATTTGGTATAAGCGAGGTTATCGGCCTTGGCGTTGTTTCTTTGGGGATCTAGTTGTCTTGCCAAATACTTGTTCTTTGGCCGTTACTAATTCTAAGTATTACACCCTGCTTGAGCATATCCCGACCATCAAGAATAGCTCTCATATCTGGGACAGATGCGCTCCAAGTTCAGCCTCGAGAATTGATGCTTGTGGAAAATATGACGCCTTGAGGATACTTTCACTAAGAGATGAAGGTTCTTGCAGCAACCTCCATGCTTGTCGTGCCAATAGTGCAAGATTGAACAAATCCAAGTCCCTAAAGCCGAGACCCCCCAGGTATTTAGGCCGTGTCATCACCTCCTGTGAGACCCAAGCTGGTTTTCATTTCCCTTGCTTGCATCCCCACCAAAATTTGCGTATGATTGACTTGATGTGATCACATAAACCACGAGGGAGTTTGAAGCAAGACATCGAGTATACGGGGATGGCTTGAGCTACTGATTTTAAAAGAACCTCTTTACCTCCCATCGACAGACACTTGCTCATCCATCCCTTTACTTTGTCCCAAACACGATCACTCAAGTACTTGAAAGTGCCTTTTTTCGAATGCCCAACATCTGTCGGCATCGCTAAGTATCTATCACTCAAAGACTCATTTGGCACTTGAAGATAACCCTTGATAGCATCCTTCACAATCTGTGGGGTCTTCTTACTAAAAAATATAGACGACCTCTCCTTGTTAATTCACTGCCCCGAGGCCATACAATATGTATCCTACAGGTTTGATACCTCCTCAGCTCCATTAATGCTTGCCTTGAAAAATAGCAGGCTATCATCTACAAATAAAAGATGGTTCACCTTCATTGCCGTCGGTGCCACCTTAATGCCGCAAAGTTGGGACGACTGATTGTGTGAATTTAACAGGCACGAAAGGCGTTCTGGTGCCAACAAGAAAAGATATGGAGAGATAGGATCTCCCTGACGGATTCCTCATGTGGGTTTAAATTCTTCTAACTTGCTTCCATTAAACATTACTGAGAAAGAGACTGAGCTCACCATATTCATGATTACTGAAACCCATGGTGCTGCAAACCCAGTTTCTCCATAATTGCTTTTAGATACCCCCATTCCACTCTATCATAAGCCTTCATCATATCGAGCTTTAGAGCACAAAAATTATTCTTCTTGGATCTATTTCGCTTCATGAAATGCAAACACTCGTAAGCTGAAATTATATTATCCGTAATGAGCCTCCCTGGAACAAAGGCCGACTGCTCTTCTGATATGATCTCCGGCAAGATAACCTCCAGACGGTTTGCAAGCACTTTCGAAGCAATTTTGTAGAACACATTACATAGAGCTATGTGACGAAATTGAGATAGCAAAGTGGGATTTGATACCTTGGGCATAAGGAACAGCAGGGTATCATTCAAACATGCTGGGCTCTCCTCCCCTCAAACGATGCCCAAAACCGCCTTTGTGACCGCTGCACCACAAACGTCCCAATGTAACAGAAAGAAGTGCGCTGGGAAACCATCCGGACTAGGGGCCTTGGTGGGGAACATTTGAAAGAGCGTTGTTTTAACTTCCTTCTCATCATATGGTGCTAGCAGTTGCTCATTCATGGCGGCTGTGACCTTCACCGGGACATGTTGTAGCACCTCGTCCACTCCTTGAATTCCTTACGAGGTGTACATGAGCTTAGAATAATCCCACGCTAGCTAAAGGAAATATGCCCTAGAGGCAATAATAAAGTTATTATTTTATTTCTTTATATCATGATAAATGTTTATTATTCATGCTAGAATTGTATTAATCGGAAACTTGATACATGTATGAATACATAGACAAAACAAAGTGTCCCTAGTATGCCTCTACTAGACTAGCTCGTTAATCAAAGATGATTAAGTTTCCTAGCCATGGACATGCGTTGGCATTTGATGAACAGGATCACATCATTAGAGAATGATGTGATGGACTAGATCCATCCGTTATCTTAGCATTATGATCGTTTAGTTTATTGCTATTGCTTTCTTCATGACATACATGTTCCTATGACTATAAGATTATGCAACTCCCGAATACCGGAGGAACACTTAGTGTGCTATCAAACGTCACAACGTAACTGGGTGATTATAAAGATACTCTACATGTGTCTCCAATGGTGTTTGTTGAGTTGGCATAGATCAAGATTAGGATTTGTTACTCCGATTCTCGGAGAGGTATCTCTAGGTCCTCTCGGTAATGCACATCACTATAAGCCTTGCAAGCAATGTGACTAATAAGTTAGTTGCGGGATGACGCATTACAGAACGAGTAAAGAGACTTGCCGGTGACGAGATTGAACTAGGTATGATGATACCTATGATCGAATCTCAGGCAAGTAACATACCGATGACAAAGGGAACAACGTATGTTGTTATGCGGTTTGACCGATAAAGATCTTCGTAGAATATGTAGGAACCAATATGATCATCCAGGTTCCTCTATTGGTTATTGAGCGGAGATGTGTCTCGGTCATGTCTACATAGTTCTCGAACCCGTAGGGTCCGCACGCTTAACGTTCGATGACGATTTGTATTATGAGTTATGTGATTTGATGTACCGAAGGTTGTTCAGAGTCCCGGATGAGATCACGGACATGACGAGGAGTCTCGAAATGGTCGAGACATAAAGATTGATATATTACACCTCGGTCATATTGTCGTAGTGCTTAGGCGAAGGCCTGCGTCGGTAACTTCATCATCACCGTCAACACACTGTCGTGTTGACGGAAGTCACCCTCGGCCTCAGCTGGATCAAGAGTACGAGGGAAGTCACCGAGCTGAGCGTGTGTAGATCGTGGAGGTGCCGTGCGTTCAGTACTTGATCGGTTGAATCGCGAAGACGTTTGACTATATCAACCGCATTACTAAACGCTTCCGCTTTCGGTCTACGAGGGTACGCAGACATACTCTCCCCTCTCCTTGCTATGCATCTCCTAGATAGATCTTGCGTGATTGTAGATAATTTTTTTGAAATACTGCATCTCTGTAAGATATTCGGTTACATGACCATCCGGCTTTTGAAAAGCCTTGATCAAGTTTTTCCGTCTACGCATAGACGCCCTTGGGTGGAGGAACTGGGTATTATGATCTCCCTCCGATAGCCATTGTACTATGGATCGTTGTCTCCACATAAGTTCTTCCCGCAAATATAGCTTGATTAGCCCATCGTTGATCTTAACCTCCACATGACTCGGTCCAGTTCTATCCGAACTGCTACGCAACCTTTCCAACTCTTTTTTCAGCATTCGGATTTCACCTCGAACACTACCGAATGTTGCTTTGCTCCAGTCTCCTAGGTTACCCCAAGTGCTTCTAGCTTAGCTCGGACCTCCTCGGCCGTCAGTTCGTGACCACTCGGCTGCCAAGCAGCTCGGACGGTCTATTTTAAATCTGCATGAGTGTCCCACATAGTTTCATATCGGAACTGTTTAGCTCCCTTGTTGTGCGTAGCACCCAGCTGCACAAGGATAGATGAATCATGAATGGTCTGAAGTTGCTGCTGTCAAGTGTTGCACCGATGCCAGCGGGAATTTCTCACACCAATCCACCGTGGCAAGTGCTCCGCCGAGTCGAACCCTTGCACATTTATACACTTCTCCAAAAAATAAACATTTTAGACTTTAGTATCTAATATTTTTTTACTTACACTTTATACCCTTGCACATTGCCTCTTTTAGACTTGTAAATTTTCTTTTGCTAGACGGTCTAGCTAAAGCAAATGGTTGATTTTTTTTCTTTTGCGGGAAAAAGCAAAGGGTTGATGTACGAAATGTTGTGCCTGTGACAGATAGAGCTTCAGAGAATATCATTCCTATGGGATATGGACACTCCATACTTCCACCTTCATATTAAAAAGTGTTACAATATTTTTCTGCACTTATGGATTATCTGGTCCCATATGAGTTCACAAATAAGAAATAAGTGCATCTCATACTTGGTCACTTTGTACTTAAATATTTGAATTCTTGGGGTACCTTCATATAACAACCAAACGATCCCAAAGAGCATTTGTGTACTTTTTTTTGCGGAATCAAAACTTGTATTACTCAATCAACCCATCATTACAGTTAAGTGCTGCAAACTCCAAAACTTGAGGAGGACCCGACCCAATACAGGTCATGGTTATCTTGTGAATTCTACCAAAAGTCGATAAACTATCACTCGCTTTATTCTGCGACAGCGAAACATGAGTAATACAAGATTGACGAAGACTTAAGAGATAATGAAAATCACATTAACTAGGAAACATATGCCGAACGGTCATTTCCACCACATGTGATCATAGACACAGCTTCTGAAGAATCCATCTCGATTGCAATAAGTTGTTTCGTTCGTTGACGCGAAGAAGAGAGCCCCTTCATACAAGCACATAACTCAGCCTCCAATGCATCTCTGCACGAAAACAGCGCTCTACAAGCCAAAAAAATAATCGCACCTGAAGAATTTCTCAAGATCATCCCTGCTCCAGCATCATCACTCGTGACGAAAGACCCGTCTTTGTTTAGTTTGGTCCAACCATACGGCAGCCTAGCCCACCGCGGCCCCACTGCATCTACTCTCGCGGTCTTAGTGACATGATCCAGAGAGACATAAGCTTTCCCCTTCCCAGGATCAACATGCACATTGGATTTAATGGTCATCAGGGACTCCATGTAGCTCTGCAGAAATCTGATTGAAACATCCATTGGTGGGGCAGGTTTAGAATGAACCAACTCATTGCGCACATACCAGCTCCTCCAAAAAATCATCAACAACATACTTCGTTCCAGTGCACTCATCGGCGCAAGGGCTTGTAAGAGCCATTCATTCCCAATATTAACGAACGTCTGGATGTCGGGTAACCTCCATATTTTATACCCATTGTCAAGTACAGATCCCGCCCGTACTGACACCTGATAAATGGATGAAAATTGTCCTCCGTTTCCACTCCACACAGTAGGCATCTGCTTGTAAGCTCTAAGCCAATTATGTGCTTGTTCCTCCAAGTTGATAGTCCATCCGTTGCCACCCTCCATGCAAAGTTGGTCACTGTTGGCGGTGCACCACACTTCCAAATAAAATCCCAACAACTCCTTTATCCCGACGGCCACGTGCTAGACGAGACCGCACTCCCTCTGTGTAGCTCCTCAAACGCCATATGATAAGCACTTTTAACTGTAAAGTTACCCATCTTCTACAGACCCCATGCAATAACGTCCTCACCCAGCCTTGGGGATGCTCTTATTTTCAAAATCTCGTCAACATCCATTGGAACAAAATATAGGGTGAGTAGCTGACTATTCCAAGAGCCATTGTTATTCAACAAGTCTGAAACAAAACGAATATGACATAACCCTTGCCGTGAAATAGGTTTATACGAGAATGGCCGAGGTATCCAATTGTCGCGCCACACTCTTCTGCTTCTTCCATTACCAACTCGCCATATTAGCCCTTTCTTTAGTAACTCTAGTCCATGACCGATGAGCTGCCAAGATGATGAAGCATTACCCGCGAAAACGCTATCCTCAAGTTTACCTGCAGGATAGTATCTTGCTTTAAGTACTTGAGCGCATATATAAGCTGTCAGGCCTAGAAATAAGTCTCCACGCTTGGCGAGCGAGTAAGGCTTGATTAAATAAGCGAAAATCCCGGAAGCCAACACCACCTCTGTTCTTAGGCTGCATGAGACTCCACCACCTCGAAAGAGCGAGCCTGCGCCACCGACGCCGAAACCTTCCTAATCCTCCACATAATGATGTCTGCAGCTGCACTTGCATTGATGGATGAATTCAGAAGGTAAGACTTGGATGTTGCAATTCATGGTGCCTGAAACAAGCTCGGCAATTTCAGCACAACCTTTTGCATGCCTATGGATCCACCTAGGGATGTCATGGACTGATCTTCCATTGCCAAAGAGCCTTGGCCCCCTGTGTTTGAGCTGGAGCTGGGAGGAGATGGGAGGTCGGTGCGGGAGCCGGAAGGAGGCGAGGGGAGTTGCGGCATCTCAGAGATGCATACAGGGATGCGTGTGATGGCGAGGCTGATTCCGAAGCCGTCAATGAGGTGGGCAAGTAGGGAGGCCGTGTACGAGAGCTAATGGCCGCGGTGGACAACAGTAGTGAGGCGGCGGCGTGGCAGCCGTACATGGTGCACACCGCTCCATGGCGGCGGCGGATGGTGCCCAATAAGAAGATGCCTAAGATTGCGAGAAGTGGCGAGGCTTTACCTAAGAGGCTAAGACTGCCCTCAGGCTGGGCGAACCGCCTAAAACTGGCCTAAATGCCGCCTGAGATAGGGAGAAAGAGCGGTTTCTGAAAACTCCTGGCGTTTGTGCCATTTTCTACCTAAATCTGGGCGCTTTTTGGGTGATTCCCAGACGTGCCTGACTGTGTGGCCTAAACCTTGGCTAGCTGCATGCATGCACCCGTTCGCTCGGTTCTGCTGGTTATTCTTATTATCTTACACTGTTTTTCTTTTTTTTACGGGTGATCTTACACGTTTCTCCTGAGAGATGGCTGACAGCCTGAGACCCGTTGCAACTGGAATGCGGCATAAAAGGAGGCGAGACAATTATGTACTAGAAATCATGGTCGGTCACTAAGCACGTAAATCAATTCAGAAACTTACTGCAAGCTTGATCCTCAAGTGGCGTTGCACGAGAGAGAGAAGTGAAAATAGATTCACAAAATTTGGAAAAAGGAAAAACAAATTTGTAAAAATTTCACAAATTCTATCGGCATTAGCGTCGGGGCGTCGGAGGCTGGAAGCACCGGAGCCGTTGAGGTTGAGTCGAGCAGGGCGCCGCCGCTGCATGCACTTGCAGCCAGTGGAGCGTGGACTCAAGCTTGCTTACGTCACGTGTAGGGTTTCATTTTTGGGCTTTGCCATGCGGTGGACTCGTTACTAGTGGGAACGACTTCAGAGAGAGTACACGGGCTGGGCCAGACTGCCCTGCAGGCTCATTCTACATTTTCGTATACGTTAGAAACATAGTATTTCATATACACGTTCAGCATTTTTTAAATACATGATTAACATTTTTGAAAAATATTTTTTATGTCTAGTTATTTCCATGCACATTAGTTTTTACGTAATCATAATCCACCGTCATCCAAATTACCCTCGAAGTCGATGATAATTACCCACCAATGCCATTCGTGAACCAGGACTAAAAGCCCTTACGAATCGGGACTAATGGCCGATTCTCCACTAGTGTTTTCAGTTGCCCCTTTAGCCAGGGGTTCTGGTGGAGTATTGATGTGGAGTGGAACACTGATTTAAACATTCATATGATGATCATGGATGCAAAGAACAGATATAAATGGGACTTCTTCATGGAAATTCTTATCACAGGATGCTGGGCCATTTGGAACCAAAGAAATGATGAAATATTTGAAGACACAAGATGTTCCTTACTACAATGCAGGACCAACTTCACAAGACACTTCAAAGACACAATGATTAGGGCTAGCCCAGTATTAAGGAGGGCATGATTTCTTGGATAGATAGTATGTAATATTTATTTATGTAATCATGCTCCTTGCTAACTGACAGTAATGGCATTATCATGCCACCTTATAACTCTTTTTAACCCTAATATATAATGAAAAAGATCACATTACAGAGTTTTTTTATGATCTGACCTCAACACATAATTCTATTATAGTATTATTAAATTTAATTAATAAAAATAAAAATAAAAAGGTTAGAGAAAATGTGGCAACACTTTTATTTTCGAGAAACATTTTTTGAGGGAGAAAATATGGCAACACTTTATTTTTTAGAGAAACATGATGGCAACCTTCTGAAATCTGAACTGTGCGGCAGAGAATGGGCCATGGTGCACTCGATTAACCCACCAGGTGATGGTCTGGGATGGCCCGGCTGCGCATAACGTTCATCTTACCCTTGTCCCTCTCCAGCCCAGCCCATCACTGCCATTGTTCCCGGTTTTCGTTGCGATTGTGATGCAAGGTTTCAAAGTGAAAACACTTCGATCTATGGGGCACCCTTCCCCGACGAGAAAAGCAGGGGTGAGTGCTGAGAGCCAAATTCGGGTAACTGCCTTTATGGAGCATAGCGGTGTGACGGATCGAGACCGCCGCTCTAGACACCTTCCATGTTTCTCATTGTCGTCGTGTGTTTTATTTGTTTGTTGCATTTCATCATGTCATCATGAGCATTGCATCCACATGTTTTCATAAAACTTGCATCTGTTCGTAGTTCTCGCTTCTTCTTTGTCTCTGTTGACCTCCTCTCAGATCAACCGAACCGCTCTCTTCTCTTTTTTCCAGAGCCCATCAACCCCCCTTGCCTCCATGGCCTTTTGACAAACCCCTCGCGTAACCGGGTAGTCGTGACCGATGGGTCCGGATCATCCCCAAACATCCCTAAAACATCTTCGGTTCATTGTTTGGACTTCCTAACCTATTGATTCTGGGCCGTCCGATTACGATCGGAGGGACCGAATAACCCTAAGATAATCCACCTGCTATATAAATATCCGGGCAACCCTAGACCCTAGCCATCCCATCCATCCATCCATTCCATTCCTGCAGCCGCCGCCGCCGCTGTCTTGCATCTCCATCGGGATCCTCCCAGATCCACCTCCCTCCAACCAGCGCCCGAGCCAACTGCCCATCGCCACCACAGCCTCCGACAACTTCCCTTGTTCTCCGTGCCGCTTCAATCCCAGCTTGCTTCCACCACGCACCCAATCCATCCATCCCCTCAACTACAGGAGGCTGACCACACCGCCGCCAGGAGGCTTTCGATGAGAGGAGATCCTCCCATGGATCCGAAATCCCTTGCCCGAGCCACCTTCGCGCCCGACCCTGTCAACCTCGCGACGCCGACCGCGCCCTTCGGCGACCAAGGCTTCCCTGTCCTCTCCATCGCCGCCTTCCCCGCGTCCAGCCACTGACCCCATCTGGATGTCGCCGCTGCTCCTGACCCCGAGCCACTGGAGCTTTGCCTCGCTTCTGCCTCCTCGTTCGAGCGCCACTGATGACCCACAAGTATAGGGGATCAATTGTAGCTCTTTTCGATAAGTAAGAGTGTCGAACCCAACGAGGAGCAGATGGAAATGACGAGTAGTTTTCAGTAAGGTAATGTCTGCAAGTGCTGAAATTGTAAGTAGCAGAGTAGTTTGATAGCAAGATAATTTGTAACGAGCAAGTAACGATAGTATAGTAACAAAAGTGCAGAAAGGTAGCCCAATCCTTTTGAGGCAAAGGACGGGCCAAAACGGTCTCTTATGATAAGCAAAGTGTTCTTGAGGGTACACGGGAATTTCATCTAGTCACTTTCATCATGTTGGTTTAATTTGTGTTCGCTACTTTCATAATTAGATATGTGGGTGGACCGGTACTTAGGTGCTGTTCTTACTTGAACAATCCTCCTACTTATGATTAACCCTCCGACAAGCATCTGCAACTATGAGAAAAGTATTAAGAATATATTCTAACCATATCATTAAACTTTTGGATCCAATCGGTCCCTTATGGAATAGCGCATAAACTGGGGTTTAAGTTTCTGTCACTCTCGCAACCCATCGTCTAATTGCTACTCCACAATGCATTCCCTTAGGCCCAAATATGGTGAAGTGTCATGTAGTTGATACGTCTCCAACGTATCTATAATTTTTTATTGTTCCATGCTATTATATTATCTGTTTTGGATGTTTAATGGGCTTTATTATGCACTTTTATATTATTTTTGGGACTAACCTATTAACCGAAGGCCTAGTGCAAATTGCTGTTTTCGCCTATTTCAGTGTTTTGCAGAAAAGGAATATCAAACGGAATCCAAACGGAACGAAACCTTCGCGAGGATCTTTTTTTGAAACAAACACAATCCAGGAGACTTGGAGCGGAGGTCAAGGAAGCAGGGAGGCGGCCACGAGGTAGGGCGGCGCACCCAGGGGGTAGGCGCGCCCCCACCCTCGTGGGCCCCTCGTAGCTCCACCGACCTACTTATTTCGCCTATATATACTCTTATACCCTGAAAACATCCAAGGGAGTCACGAAACCACTTTTCCACTACCGCGACCTTTTGTACCTGTGAGATCCCATCTGGGGACCTTTTTCGGCGATCAGCCGGAGGGGGATTCGATCACGGAGGGCTTCTACATCAACACCATAGCCTCTCCGATGATGTGTGAGTAGTTTACCACAGACCTTCGGGGTCCATAGTTATTAGCTAGATGGCTTCTTCTCTCTCTTTGGTTCTCAATACAAAGTTCTCCTCGATGTTCTTGGAGATCTATTCGATGTAATACTTTTTGCGGTGTGTTTGCCGAGATCTGATGAATTGTGGGTTTATGATCAAGTTTATTTATGAACAATATTTGATTCTTCTCTGAATTCTTATATGCATGATTTGATATCTTTGCAAGTCTCTTCAAATTATCAGTTTGGTTTGGCCTACTAGATTGATCTTTCTTGCAATGGGAGAAGTGCTTAGCTTTGGGTTCAATCTTGCGGTGCTCGATCCCAGTGACAAAAAGGGAACCGACACGTATTGTATTGTTGCCATCGAGGATAAAAAAGATGGGGTTTATATCATATTGCTTGAGTTTATCCCTCTACATGATGTCATCTTGCCTAATGCGTTACTCTGCTCTTATGAACTTAATACTCTAGATGCATGCTGGATAACGGTCGATGTGTGGAGTAATAGTACTAGATGTAGAATCGTTCGGTCTACTTGACACGAACGTGATGCATATGTTTATGATCATGCCTAGATATTCTCATAACTATGCGCTTTTCTATCAATTGCTCGGCAGCAATTTATTCACCCACCGTAATTTATGCTATCTTGAGAGAAGCCACTAGTGAAACGTATGGGCCCCGGGTCTACCTTACATCATATTAGTTTCCGATCTACAATATTTTACTATTTATTTTGCAATCTTTACATTCCAATCTATACAACAAAAATACCAAAAATATTTATCTTATTATCTTTATGAGATCTCACTTTCGCAAGTGGTCGTGAAGGGATTGACAACCCCTTTATCGCGTTGGGCATTAAACGATAGCTCTTGCTAGGAGGCAACCCAATTTTATTTTTGTTCTTTACTTCTTGTTACTGTTTAATAATAAATAATTTATCTAGACTCTATTATGATTGTGTTTTTTATGTTTAGTTAGTGTTTGTGCCAAGTAAAGCCTTTAGGATCTTCTTGGGTGATTGTTGTTTGATCTTGCTAATAAAAACAGAAAGTATGCGCTGATGAAAATAATTTTCATTTTTTATCAGAGAGCGATAAAATACCAATTCCAGCTGCAGTAGATCAATATACAAATTATTTAGGTCGTCCTAATTTTTCAGAAGTTTTGGAGTTACAGAAGTATTTGAAACCTCCAGATTGCTACAGATTTTTCTGTTTTGACAGATTCTATTTTTCGTGTGTTGTTTGCTTATTTTGATAAATGTATGACTAGTATGGGGGGGGGGGGGTATGAACCATAGAGAAGTTTGAATACAGTAGGTTTAACATCAATATAAATAAAGAATGAGTTAATTACAATACATTAAAGTGGTGGTTTGCTTTCTTATACTAACGGAGCTCACACGATTTTCTGTTGAGTTTTGTGTTGTGAGTTTTCAAGTTTTTGGGTAAAGATTTGATGGATTTTGGAACAAGGAGTGGCAAGAGCCTAGGCTTGGGGATGCCCATGGAACCCCAAGGTAAAATCCAAGGAGAACCAAAAGCCTAAGCTTGGGGATGCCCCGGAAGGCATCCCCTCTTTCGTCTTCATCTATCGCCAACTTTACTTGAGGCTATATTTTTATTCGCCACATGATATGTGTTTTGCTTGGAGCGTCTTGTATGATTTGAGTCTTTGCCTTTTAGTTTACCACAATCCTTGCTGTACACACCTTTTGGAGAGACACACATGAATCAGAATTTATTAGAATACTCTATGTGCTTCACTTATATCTTTTGAGCTAGATAAATTTTGCTCTAGTGCTTCACTTATATCTTCTTAGAGCACGGTGGTGGTTTTATTTTGAAGAAATTTTTTGAACTCTCATGCTTCACTTATATTATTTTGAGAGTCCTAAATAGCATTCTAATTTGCTTTGGTTATAAAACTAGTCCTAATATGATGGGCATCCAGGATGGGTATAATAAAAACTTTCATATAGAGTGCATTAAATACTATGAGAAGTTTGATACTTAATAGTTGTTTTGAGATATAAAGATGGTAATATTAGAATCATGCTAGTTGAGTAATTGTGGAATTGAGAAATACTTGTGTTGAAGTTTGCAAGTCCCATAGCATGCACGTATGGTAAACACTGTGTGACAAATTTGAAGCATGAGGTGTTCTTTGATTGCTTTCCTTATGAGTGGCGGTCAGGGATGAGCGGTGGTTTTTTCCTACCAATCTATCCCCCTAGGAGCATGCGCGTAGTGCTTGGTTTTGATGACTTGTATATTTTTGCAATAAGTATGTGAGTTCTTTATGACTAATATTGAGTGCATGGATTATACGCACTCTCACCCTTCCATCATTGCTAGCCTCTTCGGTACCGTGCATTGCCCTTTCTCACCTCGAGAGTTGGTGCAAACTTCGCCAGTGCATCCAAACCCCGCGATATGATACGCTCTATCACACATAAGCCTCCTTATATCTTCCTCAAAACAGCCACCATACCTACCTATTATGGCATTTCCATAGCCATTCCGAGTATTATTGCCATGCAACTTTCCACCGTTCCGTTTATTATGACACACTCCATCATTGTCATATTGCTTTGCATGATCATGAAGTTGACATCGTATTTGTGGCAAATCCACCTTCATAATTCTTTCATACATGTCACTCTTGATTCATTGCCCATCCCGGTACACCTCCGGAGGCATTCACATAGAGTCATATTTTGTTCTAAGTATCTCGTTGCAATTCTTGAGTTGTAAGTAAATAAAAGTGTGACGATATTCATTATTAGAGCATTGTCCCATGTGAGGAAAGGATGATGGAGACTATGATTCCCCCACAAGTCGGGATGATATTCCGGACGAAAAAAAGAAGGCCATAAAAAAGAGAAAAAAGGCCCAAATAAAAAAAGAAAAAAGGAAAATGAGAGAAAAAGAGAGAAGGGGCAATGTTACTATCTTTTTTCCACACTTGTGCTTTAAAGTAGCACCATGATCTTCATGATAGAGAGTCTCCTATTTTGTAACTTTTATATACTAGTGGGAATTTTTCATTATAGAACTTGGCTTGTATATTCCAATGATGGGCTTCCTCAAAATGCCCTAGGTCTTCGTGAGCAAGCAAGTTGATGCAAACCCACTTAGTTTCTTTTGTTAAGCTTTCATATATTTATAGCTCTAGTGCATCCGTTGAATGTCCATCCCTACTTCTTGCATGGACATCAATTGATGGGCATCTCCATAGCCCGTTGATTTGCCGCGTCAATGTGAGACTTTCTCCCTTTTTGTCTTCTCACACAACCTCCATCATCATATTCTATTCCACCCATAGTGCTATGTCTATGGCTCGCGCTCACATATTGTGTGAAAGTTGAAAGAGTTTGAAAAGGCTAAATATGAAACAATGGCTTGGCTTGTTATCGGGGTTGTGCATGATGGGAGCATTTTGTGTGACGAAAATGAAGCATGGCCAAACTATATGATTTTGTAGGGATAAGCTTTCTTTGGCTATGTTATTTTGATAAGACATAATTGCCTGGTTAGTATGCTTGAAGTATTATTATTTTTATGTCAATATTAAACTTCTTTCTAG